>CM074732.1:193693310-194403310 GCA_037367245.1 Phrynocephalus guinanensis
ACGAAATGTAACGAACCTAATGTTCATGGTTCTGTTCGGTTCGTTCCAATTTAATCACAATTTTCATTATTCATTTCATTACATAATGAAATGAATAGCGAATAACGGAACAATTTTTTTTCCGTTTCATGCCCATCTCTATTGACTATTATTATATTTTTACTTTTTTTCTGTTTATTATGGGGTTGTGTTTGGGCAAATTATTTTCAATCTGTTGTACACCACCCAGAGTTCCCGAGGGAAAGTTGGGCAGTTAATAAGTACAAAAACAAACAAACACACACACACACACACACACACACACACACACACACACACACACACACACACACACACACACACACACACACACACACACACACATATTGGTGTTCTCATCTGTTGCAAGGAAAAGTGTCTGGCCCATTGGCCACGGACATAATTTTTGCACTCTTTGAACATTAACAAACAGATCAAAAGCATGTTAAAATTAGGAGTGTGCTGTGAATTCCGAAAAATAACAAACTGTGAATCCAACTGCTCTGATTTGTATTGATTTCTCAAGGTCTAGGTTGAAGTGGAATGGCCATATTCAGTTCTGTTATGTGAACCAAATGTATAAATCGATTCATGTCCAGATCACAAATCAAATTTGATCTGGCTCTAATCCAATTTAGTTACCAGTTGATGTTGTTGGGCTTTTTTATAAAAGCAAACTTTAAAGACATCTGATATGCAATCCCCTGGAGCTAGCTGATTGGTTTACTCTTTCCTTTAGAGGCTATCGTGTCTCTAGATTTTATGGAAAAATAAACAAGTCTATGCTCATTTTTTCATTCCCCACTGTGTTTCTATTATAGATTTGCAAAGCAGTTAAGAAACAGCAAAAATCAAATCAGATGGGGTGAAATTTGCTTCGGATCATAGGGATCTATGATCCCACAAGCCCTACCTTGGCCTACAAATGAAGCAAGAGACCCTGACACCTCCTGAACGAAAATCGTTTTGAAACCTGCACACACAACCAGGCATGGATGCTGCACTTGCACAAAATATTTGATCAGGGCCACAGTCTTTTGCTTAATAATAAAAGGAATTATGGAAACTACATTGGCACTGAATGGAAATGGCATTTCCCTGCCGTTGCAGGCACAAATGATAGGAAATAAATGAAATGGGAGAGTCTTTGAGGAATATGACTGAATGGAACAGAAAGTTTATCCTCCTATGATGATATGTCTAATCAGTACTACGTATTCCGGCCCAAATCTGAAGAGGCAGTATGAAATATACTGTCTTTTGTGGCCTATTATAGTAATTTCCCTGCCTATTACAGTTAAGTGCTGGCTCTGTATTCCAAGCACTGCCCTTATGGGAAAGTGGGTAAGGGGGTATACTCCCCCCTGCCCCACACACTAAACTGATGGAATTCAATTTCCAGGTATTTCAGTATAGCCAGCATGGGATTATTTCAGTGTATACAAAGGCACCTTTCTAATAGACTTGGCTAGGAATGATCCAGATAGGTGTTGAGTTTTTTTCCACTTTCTACAGTATTTCCATTTTTCACATTCAGTCGTGGCTTTTCCGCCTGAATATCCTTCTTTTTAATGAGTCGGTCTTTGCAAGGAAATGCATGGCTTTCCCACTTTGCTTTCCATTCCATTCCTGCACTATCTGCATCCCAGGGCTTTTGTCTCTCCACAGGAGAGATTTGTTAGCTAGTTAGAGAATCATAACGGACAGCTAAGAGCAACACTGCAGTCGAACATTAAAATGACAAAAATCACAACTGCAGAAGACCTACACAACTTGACTGCTGGCCACAAAGAAATTAAAATAGCTAGACACCAGGCCATGATCCTCCATGAGTTGTTCATGTTTGGTTTTATGTCATTTTTTTAAAAAAATGGGTACAAGTGATGTTGGGCGAGTGGATAATGGATAATGAAATCCGTGGATAAGAGAGAACGCCAACACCCCCCCCCCCAAAAAAAACCCTGCTGTTTCGTGACAGTAGCTTGCTTTCTGGCTGCAGTTTTGAGACAGTAGCTTGCTTTATGGCTGCTGTTTTATGACAGCAGTTTGCTTTACAACTGTCTGTGACAGTCGCTTGCTTTGTAGCTCCTGAATTGTTTATTTAATTTTTTTCCTGCAAACCGTGGATAACTGAATCAGTCGATATGGGGGTCCTACTGTATTTGGTAACAAATTTAAAAGTAACCATCAGTGGACAGTTTCTCTTCCTCATTTGACTGATTGCAGAATATCTATACAAAAATTGTTAGTTTTCTTCGAAGATGGAGAAAAAGTAATGCTGCTTATAATGCCAAGAAAGAGAATGCCAAGGAAGAAATTAGAAAATGAAAACCATCATGAGGGAGAGAGGAATGATTAAGTTGTAAATATGTGGTTGATAAGTAGAAAATATGGCAAGGTTAATGAGTTAATAAGTTTTGGATGCCCAACTGATACAGATGGTCAATTCCATAAGGAGGTACAATGAAGAACAGAGAAGTCAAAACTTTTCTCTTTTCTTTTCTTTTTGAAACTGGAAAATATAAGATGTTCATGCAAGTGCGGAGAGAATGTTCTTCAGGTGGGATTTTAAAAATCCAGGAACACATGGTTAATGTGTAACAAACAAAGGAATGAAAAATAGATATTGGTTCACTTATCTTGTGAAATACTGTGGCCAGAGTGCTGTGAGCACACATGCGCATGTGTGTGTGTGTGTGTGTGTGTGTGTGTGTGCGTGCGCGTGTGCATGTGCATGTGCGTGTGCATGCACACACACACACACACACACACACACACACACAGAGAGAGAGAGAGAGAGAGAGAGAGAGAGAGAGAGAGAGAGAGAGAGAGAGAGGTATCTCTTAAAACAAATGTAATTCATTCTGTGGGTCAATTTGTTGTAAGAAAATTTGATCTTACAAAATGTGGTTTCCCATAGGAATGCATTGGGAACGGCTTAATCTGTTCTGGAGGCTAGAATAAAGACAAGAATAACCAGTTTTTTTCCTGGGTATATGCGGAATGCTTTTTCATCTTGCAAAGCATCACAAAGGAATAGACATGGGCACGACCAGAAAAAATGATGTTTTGAGTTTTAGTTTGTTGGAACGGGTCTGTTTCGGGTCGTTTCCGTTTGTCGCGAAATTTTTCAAAAATTTGTCATTTCCGTTTGTAGTTTGTCGTTTCCACTGCGATTTAGCGCGATTTGACTTCCCAGGGCGTCTCGCAATCAGGGCCGGCGCTAGGTGTTTTTGTGCCCTAGATGGCGGGTGGGGCGGGCGGCGGGCAGCGGGGGGTGGGGGGAGGTGCGGGTGGGTGGCGGTGGTGGGGGGCATGGGTGGGCGGCAGCCGCAGGCGGGCGAGTGGGCAGGCGGCGGCGCGGGCCGCAGGTGGGCGGCGGCGTGGGCGGGCGGGCGAGTGGGCAGTTAGGATATCACTTAGGATAGAGGTTCTGTTCTTGGCTTGCACCCCAAATGTGTGTGTGTGCAACCAAATTGAAGTTGGGAAAATAGAAAATAAATGGTAGTATATAATATATTTTTAAAATAAATCCACACCTCCCACTCCCAGTCGAACCTCCCCCTTTATCCAATATCAGAAAAAAATCCTCACAAACTGCCAGAGAAGAAATAAAGAATAACTGCTATTCCCTTCAGCAGACAAAGCTGCAGGGAATCAAAGAAATTATTTTCTAAATTCAATTCCCTCCCTGCCTGCCTAACTTAAATCCTAAAGCCTCCAGCCTCCCTCCTCAATCTCGATCGGATCAGACCAGCAGCAGCAGCCAGCCCTCCTCCCTCAACCACATCCATACACCGACCCGACTGCGATTTCTGGAAGGTGCCTCGGCTTTTTATGCCCTCCGAGACATCCAGAAGTGTCAGTCAAAAACCTGGCGATGCCATTGGTGGAATGGTTCAAACAATTTGCATGGTCCCATCCCATGCCCAGCCCAAATGGGCAGGTCTTAAAAAATAAAAAAATAAAATAAAATAAAATAAAATCAATACGACGTTTTATTGCTATAAAAAACGCACTGCTGCTACTATAAAAATTCAGGCATTTAAAATAAATAAATTTCGCATGTTTCTGTGGTGATTTGGTGTGTGTTTTGACCACGATTTCAAAAGAAAAATTGCGGTCGCCATTTTGGATCCCCCCCACCGCATGGCATGCAACGAGACAGATGACGAGGATGACCCTCCCCCAGCCTGGTGCAAGTAGCCCAGGACAGGAGAAGAGGGGGGGAAAGGCCGGGGACCCCCCTGAAACCACCCCTCTGGTAGGTGGCAAAGCCTCAGGCAGGCATATTTTCGCCTGCTTTTTTGGCCGGGAGTCGGGTTTTTTTAAAAAAAAACTTTTAAAAACTTTTTCTGTGCTTCGCATTGCGTGATCACCACGATGCCACAAACGGAAACAAAAAACCCAACCAAATTTTTCTTTTTTCGGTTCGAGTTCGAGTTCTGACGGCTTAATTATCGTTACCGTTTCCGTTACGTAAGCAGTGATAAGTCAGGGACCACATTATTGCCATATAAGCAGTATGAGACCAGTATTTCATTGTACTCCTGCCGGTTCTCAATGGCACTTGGAAGGAGCCGAAAGTTAAAATCATAAGAATGTGCATGGAGGGACTCATTTCTAGTCAAAAAATGAAGTTACCTAAACACAACACAGAGGCAATCCTGTAGACCATAAAACAGAAGTCAACATCTCTTTTAGGACAATACCTTTGTTAGGGTGAACTCCTAAACCTCGTGGCGCAGTGGTTAAATGCCTGTACTGCAGGTAAAACTGTGCTCATGACCTGGGTTCAATCCCCGGTAGCAGGCTCAAGGTTCACTCAGCCTTCCATCCTTCCGAGGTCGGTAAAATGAGTACCCAGCTTGCTGGGGGGGCAATGTGTAGCCTGCACACTGTAATTAAAATTGTAAACCGCCCAGAGACTACTTGTAGTGGTATGGGGCGGTATATAAGCAGAACACTTTTAACCGAAAACGGAAACGACAATTTTGCCGAGTCGTGCCCATGTCTACATAGGAAATTTTTTTTTTTTGGTCATGCGAAGCATGCTTATTCCCAGAAAGGTCCAAGCTGTCTCATTGACTGCAGTATGACCGCCATATCTGTGGGGGATTGGTTCAGTGATCTCCTGCAGGCAGTGAAATCCGCAGAGAAGAGCATACACTCTTATCCAAGGATAATGGTTTCAGAAGGGGTGGTGGGGTGCCAGGGTGAAAGCTTTTGCCCCTGACAACCTCCAAATGACAAGGAGGGAATAATTTTTCCCCTTTCTCCTTGCTGCTCTGCTGCAGCAAGAGAAAAAGAGAAAAAAACTTTGTTCCCTCCTTGCTGCTGCAGGGGTGGCAGCGGCATGGAAGGGGAGAAAATTAAAAATAAAACTTAATGCCCCGATACCCACCACCCTCTTCTTTGCCACTGTTGCTGCTGCTGCGGACCAGTCATGCAGCCTACGGAGTGGTGGGGTGGGGACTCATCTGCCTGACCAATCGGCCATTGAACTTGTGGGCTGAGTCCGAGGTGGCAGATTGGAAGTTTTGAACTTCCAGCTCAAACTTTAGATCTGCCACCCGGGACGTGAGTGGGAGATACAATGTCCCCACTTAATCCCTCCAGAGAGTGCCTGAATGGCCTCTGGCAGCAGCAGCAGTGGTAGCGACGTGAAGGAGGGTAACTTTTATTTTTAATTTAACCCCTCCTTGGCAACCCCCCCCCACTGATCACCAACCACAGATAACTGAATCCACGGTTAGTGAATCAGTGGATAAGGAGGTCATACTGTATATATCATTTGATGATCCTGCTCAAATGTTAAGATCATGAGGAGAGGTCTTTCTCTCACCACCTTCACAGGGGCATCTCATGAGAACACATGAAAAGGTCTTCTCTGCTGCTGCTCCCAGACTCTGGAATTCCTTCCCACAGTTTGGCTTGATCTCTATTAGACATGGGCACGACACGGCGAAATCCTCGTTTCCGTTTCCGTTCCTCGTTTCCGTTACGTAACGGTAATGGTAACGACAATTACACCGCCAGAACTTGAACTCAAACCGACTAAAGAAAAATTGGGTCTGATTTGTGGTCGTTCCTGGTGGCATCGCAGCGATCGCGCAATGCCAAGCGGCACAGGAAAAAAGTTTTAAAAATTAAAAAAACCGATTCCCGGCCAAAAAAGCAGGCGAAAATATGCCTGCCTGAGGGCACCTGCCAGAGGGGTGGTTTCTGGGGGGGGGGGTCCCGGCCTTCCCCCTCCTCTCCTGGGCTGCGCAAAGTGCGCATCCTCGTCGTCTCGCCAACTCGCCAAGCGGCGCGGCACAGAAAAAAAGTTTTAAAAATAAAAAAAACCTGATTCCCGGCCAAAAAAGCAGGCGAAAATATGCCTGCCTCAGTGAGGGCACCTACCAGTTGGGTGGTTTCGGGGGGGGGGTTCCCCAGCCTCCCCCCTCCTCTCCTGGGCTGCGCAAAGTGCGCATCCTCGTCGTCTCGCCAACTCGCCAAGCGGTGCGGCACAGAAAAATAGTTTTAAAAATTAAAAAAACCCGATTCCCGGCCAAAAAAGTAGGCGAAAATATGCCTGCCTGAGTGAGGGCACCTACCAGAGGGGTGCTCGCTCGCCATGCCATGCGGTGCGGGCGGGGGATCCAAAATGGGGCGACCGTAATATTTATTTTGAAATCGTGGTCCAAAAAAACACCAAAGCACCACAGAAACATGCGAAAATAGCTATTTTAAAACTGCCTGAATTTTTTCAGTAGCAGCAGTGGGTTTTTCTTGCAACAAAACGTCTCCATTGATTTTATTTTATTTTATTTTATTTTTATTTTTATTTTTTTACACCTGCGCATTAATGATGGGCTGGCCAGGGGAGTGGACCATGCAAATTTTTGGAGCCGTTCCACCAATTGCATGGCCACTTGGCCAGGTTTTGACCGAGACTTCTGGGATGTGCCAGTCGGGCATAAAAAGCCCACTAACCCTAGCCCGAACCCGAACCCTAACCCATACGCCAGTACACTGTCCTTCTTAGTGGGTCAGAGAGGCACCCAGAGGTGCACCCCACTAACTCAACCTAACCTTACCCGTAACCCTAAGCCTAGCCCTTGCGCTAACCCCAACCAGTAAGCCAGATGTGTACTCGCATTGCACTACAGCAAGTACACTTCCCTTCTTAGTGAGTCACAGGGCGCCCGTAGGGGTCCTCTCTCACTTTGTTCCCCAGCCCAAGTGCACCGTATGCCGGCAGGCAGTGAGTCACAGAGGCACCCGAAAGAGAGGTGCCTCTGCCTGATACTGCAACTTGGTATGCATATCCAATTGGCTATGCATGCCATTTTGTAGCGGGCCAGAGGAGGCACCCACCCCAAAGAGGTGCCTCCAGGAGCCCGCTTTCCCTTCATGGTGGGCCAGAGGAGGCACCCACCCCAGAGAGGTGCCTCCAGGAGCCCGCTCCCCCCCCCAAAACCAGTACTAACGACAGACGAAAAACCGAGAAACGAAATGACAAATTTTTGGAAAATTTCACAAAAAACGGAAATGAGCTGAAACGGGCCGGCTCCGACACATGACAACTCGAAACGTAATTTTTCCTGGTCGTGCCCATCTTCTAATCTCTATCATACTTCCACAAGAAGGCAAATATCTTTTCCTTCAGGTAAACTTTCCATTAGTAACTGACTGACTGACTGACTGACTGACTAAGTAGTTTTTCAATAAAATAATTTTTTTATTTTATTGATTTTGATTTTGGGGGGGTATTGCTTTTGGTTATTTTATTTTTTATTTTTTACTGTGGCATTTGCTTCATCCTTTAGTATTGTCTACTCACGGTTAGCTTTACATACTATATTTTAATGATATAAGCCACCTTGGGTCTTTATTTAGGGAGGAAGGTGAGGTAAAATATTTTAAATAAGTGGACAAACCAATAACCATTTCAGTAAATAACCTCCCTGTGTGCTTCAGTTTTTTATTTTATGAGTATGTTGTGTCACTTATATTATATTTGGTTGAAATATAAACACAAGATTGAAATGTCCAAGGGGGGAAAGGCTTTGAGATTTATTTTGGAACACATTTTCCCCATCCAGAGTGAAAAAATGTGGAAGGAAGGAAAGAATATTTCTTTTTGAATTAAATGCCTATTATATAGACATCATTGTGACTTGCACTCGACTTTTGACAGCTTCAGTTGTTTGTGCGTTCTCTGTCAGACCTGTTTTGTACTTTTGAATAATACGGCTATTCACCACAACATATATATCTATTCTTCGCATATCTTAAACTTCCTAAAGTTGGGCTTGTTCCCAGAATCGGATTGTTTAGGAAACAACACCGTAAATTGTCAGAAATAACATCATAAACTCCAAGTTTGATTTGGCAAGGGCCCAGAGAAGAAATGGAATATGCTCTTTGAATGACTAATTTTGAGTCATCTTCCCACTCTTTATTAAGAAACAAAGTTTATGGGTTTTTTTAAAAAAATAATCCCCATAAATCCAGACAACATAATGATTTTAAACCATGCAGCTTCATGCTGGCATTCTTTAAGCACCAAATAACTGAAGTATCATTAATGTACTTTGGATTGTTAAAGTAGTATGTGATTTTAATTAGATTTAGCAATTATTGTTCATCAGGGAATGCTTTCCCAATCTGGAGGTAGCATCATTGCCTTAAGCAAGCTCCTTAGAAGGTTTTAAATAGTTTTATATTAACTGTTAACCCTAGACATCCATGGTGGTGAAGACACCCAATTCAACTAGGTGTGCACACATTTTAAACAACTTTTTCATTGAAGGAGAGCTACCTACTGTTCTTGCTTCTGCTAATCTACCTATTTTGATTTTTTTTAAATAAGGTGTTTGTAAATGTAAGGCAACTGCAATGTGTGCTCCAAACATTTGCTAGCCAATCCATACGTTCTGTATCTTAGAATTAATACCCTGGAAGCACAAACTGAGATAATCTGGAAGAAGGGTGGAAGTGGGTGTTATCTTTCTCCCTGCTGAATGGTTTTTCAGATTCTTCGGGGCTTCTACCTCATACAGTGAGGATGTAAATTTTTACATGCCTCCTTTTTGTACACAATAACAAGAAACAACAAGAATTTCCTTCTGTGTTGCATTACAGGGAAATATTTCCTGGTGCTCCCGACAAGAGATTGCCAAATGCAAAGGAGTATTGCATTTGCTTTTTGTGCAGATCATGCATATTGTGCAAATGGCATCAACCAGCAATTTTGTTCAAATTGCACAAAACTGGGGTGGCTGCAGTCTCATCAAATTTTGAACATCCATCACTGCCGCACGGATTCCTATGGGTCATAGCTAAACATTGCCTTTCCCCCAAATTACTTCATAATTCCAGGCCTCACTCATGTGTGTGTCTGTTCTTTTACAACATGGACAACCACAATTTCCACCCTGTATTTCCTGGATGTTATGTACATCAATAGGATCGGAATATGGGTTTGCACAAAACAGAAAAATGCAGTTTTGTTTAGTATCGTTTCTACTAGCAGTTTGTTTTGTCTCATTTTTAAACAAATTGTGGTAAAAAAATTCATAATGAAATGATTCGTTACTCTATAAAATGGCTCCCCTGGGTCCTAGAGGCACCAAATTTGGTGGGTAGCTTTTTACAAGGGAGCCATTTGATGGAGCAACAAAACATTTCATTTTCAAAGGGGAGAAGAAGTGTTTCATTTTGTTTCATATTGAACACAGTTTCCTGTTTTGTTAATGTTTTATAAGCTTATGAAATGATGAAACAGCGTGTTGTTTTTTGTAAGGTGCCCATTTCTAGCTGGGAAGCATACGGTGTTCTGTTTCATCTTTATATACCATGATAATATCTCTTCCTGGTTTCCATATTCTCTCTCTCTCTCTCTCTCTCTCTCTCTCTCTCTCTCTCTCTCTCTCTCTCTCTCTCTCTCTCTGGTTTCTCCAGAGTCTTTGTGTAGTCAATCTCGCAGGCCATTTTGGCTTTAGATTCTCAGGCGTATAGCACAGTATGATTGAGGTTGTAAAAGCACCGAAGGATGGAAGCCTTCTGTGAGTTTGGTTGTTATAAAGTCCTTGAGGGGTTTTTAAAAATTAATAACTTCTTCACAGGTGAAATAGAACAAAAACAGTAAATTGCTTTATAAAGCTTAACTCTACGTTTTTCTCCCTCTCTGATGCCAGTTATCTGGCACAGGTATTCCATTTAGTGTGTTCACAACGAAGCACACAAGAAATCCAGAATATGGAAAACTACTTTTACTGCAGTAATTAGTTACACCTAGAGATGGGCATGAAACGGCCATTTTTTCGTTACCGTTCTCCATTATTCGTTCCGTTATGTAACGGTATGAATAATGACTGTTGTGATGGGGCAGGCTTGAACCAAACAGAACCAAGAAAATTTTCTTCGGTTCTGTTCGTTTCCGTTACTGGCGTTGCGCCGCTTGCACGATGAAAAACGGAGCAGCGGAGGGCGGCGAGAGGGGCCTGGGCCTGGTGGAGCCTCTTTGCCCCCTCCCTGCCGGAGCCGACGCAACACTTTGCCGGTCTCATGAGAAGAGGCAGGATCCGAGCCCTTATGAGGGCTGGGCTCCAGGATCTCGGCCTCTTCGTCGGCACTCGGCAGGCTTTGGAGGGGAGGATGTTAGAGCTTGGCTGTGCCCGGTGGCATCTTGGCCACATGGCGAAGCAGCGATGGTGCAGGCTGCTCAGAAGCAGGAGTGGAGGGCATCGTTGGAGCACGGGGGGAGTGCAGTGGCACCCCCCACAGGTTTCCCGAGTCTAGGCCCAGGGGGGTGCGGGGCAGTGGTCTGCTGAGGTGGCAGCTCCTGGGACGGAGTGGTTCCTGGAGAGAAGGGCCCCAGTTAGGGCAGCGCTGCGTGGGGCTCCGGGGGTAGCGACCCAATGGGGATGGCAGAAGGAGTGGCGGGTCAGTCCTTGGGGAGGGGGCCCAAGGGAGGGTGGCACTCGGCGGTGCTCTGGGGGTGGCAGCCTGTTGTGGGTGGTGACCGGAGCAGTGGCCCCGGGCTCCCTGTGGCTGCGGGACGGCTCTCCCAGGAGGCTTTGCCCGGCCCCGGGAGGACTCCCTGTGGCTGCAGCTAGCCGCACCCGAAAAATGAAGAAACGGAAACAAAGCAGGCCCCGGGGGTCCGAACAACAGAAATGGAACAAAGCGGGCCCCAGGGCCTGAATAACGAACACGAAATGCCATTTTGGCATTTCGTGCTCATCTCTAGTTACAGCTATTGCCCCATGTTCTCAAGTACTCAGTTGCCACTGTAGTTACAGTTAAAGACCTACACTTGCAGATAGGGAGTCTGACAGAGTCTGAGAGAATCATAGAATCATAGAATCACAGAGTTGGAAGAGACCTCAAGGGCCATCTAGTCCAACCCCCTGCCATGCAAGAACCCCCATCACAATATTTCCGACAGATGGCCATCCAGCCTCTGCTTAAAAACCTCCAAAGAAGGAGACTCAACCACCCTCTGCAGCAGCATATTCCACTGCCGAATAGCTCTAACTGTCATGAAGTTCTTCCTAATGTTCAAATGAAATCTCTTTTCCTGTAGTTTGGAACCATTGCCCCGAGTCCTAGTCTCTGAAGCCATGGAAAACAAACCTGTTCCCTCTTCAATATGACATCCTTTCAAATATTTAAACATAGCTATCATATCCCCTCTGAGTCTTCTGTTAGACGGCCTGGTGCCATCTAAGAGAAAGACAAATAGGGCTAAAGAAGATATAGGATTTTTAGAGTGTCTGTGAAGAAAACTAAGTTTTAGAGCAGGCATGTCCAAACTTCGGCCCTCCTGATATTTTGGACCACAACTCCCAGAATTCTAAGCTTAGATTGCCAATGATAAATGACTGTGGGAGTTGTGGTCAAAACATCTGGAGGGCCTAAGTTTGGACATGCCTGTTTAGAGTTTGTAAACTTAGGAACTGGGTGTGCATATATTCAACTTTATTAGTAATCGGGCTTAAATGGGTTTGAGCTATATTCTTTTTGTTTATACTTCAACATGTTACCATTAATTTTTTTGATTCTACTTTGTAATCAATAAACTTCTTTTATTTTTATTCAACTTAAAAACAGTCTGAAGGCTTTAATTTACCAGCTAAGCTAGTTGGTGGCAGCGATAGAGGAAAAACAGAAGTGGTGTTTGTCAATAGCCTGTGAAAGGGCCGGAGGCAAGCACATTAATGCTACAGGCTATAGCTAGAGAAGGCTCAAGACCACAACAGAACAATCAATGGCAAGACAAGCAAAGACTAGAACAAACTAGCTGTCTAGATGTTTCAAAAAACAACAACAGCTTCCTAAAGCATTCAATGAGACTGAATACAATCAAGACCTACCCTGGCATCTTAGTACCCAGTTAGTAGTGAGTTGCATAAATTCAACACAAACACCGAGAGTATCTATAGTTTATTATACCCTAATCAGTGCCTTATCCCAACTTCTAAAGCCACATATAGAGATGATGTGTTCAGTCTGAGGCATCCGCCCCTCAGCAGTATAATCTTTTTAGCAAATGCTTTGAAAAGAAAGCCAAAGATGAACCAACGTGTAAGATGCAGCTTTTTCCTTTAATATGACATCATCTAAAAAAACAAAAACCCTTAACTCCTATCAGTTAAATTAATTTAATCTTGGATAGGAACATGATTCTTTTCTCTGTTGGCATGTGTAGCATTATATTATTTTTTTTAAACAAGCACCACACTTTAGTAATGTGATTTGGCAGCTTTCTCCAACTGTTCTCTGCCAAACCTGAGAAGAAAATTATTGCCCAAAGCAGTTTGAATTATATGTTGTTTCTCTTTCTCCCCCCAAACTTAGCAGCTGTCTTTCTTGCTCGTTAAATTACCGTCTGTTGCCACTCGTTACAACTTCTTCCTTGGTGCCCTTGCTCCCACCCTTCAGAAATTAAAGTTCTGAGAACTGCTGGGAGGTGTTTTCCTTGTAAAACTGCACATCTTTCTGATACATTTCAAACAGAAGCCAGCATGTGGGTGGCTTAGACTCTTTCTGTTCCCTCAATCAGACAACACGGAGGTCTCCCTTTCATTATGCAATTTAGCTTGCAGAGCTCGAGTGGAAAGAACCAGCTCTGGTTTGTCTTTGTTTTTCATCTAGGGCAGTGGTTCCCAACCTTCCTAATGCCCCGACCCTTTAATACAGTTTCTCGTGTTGTGGTGACCCATTGCCCTGCTTGGAAGAGGCCACAAGCCCCCTTTCGCAGTCCACTGCTGCAGGTGCCACAGAAAACTTCCCTCTACAGTCACCGTCAACCAATCGCAGCCTCCGGTGCCATTGACTGACATCCCCTCCAAGCTATCAAGCTGTAACTCACTCTTTCCCCTCTCCCTCCTCCCCCTCCTCCTCCAGACCCAAGCCGTTTGTGCCTTTTTCTTCACTGGCTCATGGCGACCCCTGTGAAATGGTCGTTTGACCCCCCCCCCGAGGGGTCCTGGCCCCCAGGTTGGGAACCACTGATCTAGGGTGAAATAAATCCACTCTCCCACCACCTTTCATTCTGCTTTCTCATTACTGGGGTGTGGTTACACTGTGAATTGCAAGATGGATTGAGGTTTTCAAAGTCAAAACCCTTTAATCTGTTTTTAAAGTGCACTGTATGTGAGCCAAGGGCTTATAGAATACCATATTTGAAGCAAAGTCCTATTCTACAAAATTATAGTCATTTTTTAAAAAATTGATTTGAAACATTGTGAACCTGGTTCAAAAACAGGGCCCCCCCACAAGCAACCAAGCTCTGAGACCGTATCAGCTTTGCTTTTAATTAGGCATGCAACACATTCTTTGTCTGTTTGTTGCCATCGTTTCTTTGACACTGGGCGTTTATACACGACCCCTAAGCTGCGCTGCAAATGGCTCCCAGCTCCGGAGCTTAGAAATGTTTTCCCACCAGCTCCGGAGTTTGGAGACAATTAAGTGCGACCCCGCCCACTTTAGCGCGACCCAGCGCACTTTTCTTGTACCTTCTCTTTGGAGGTGAAAAAAATTTGATGCGGATAAGAGTGCCGGGCTCTCCTGGCTTGTCTGTTGTTTTTTTGCCTCCCACCCCGGCAGGTTAGTAAAGGCTTCTTTTGTCCTTTTTTCCCTCCCCCCCTCACGCCGACAGGAGCAGGAAGTGCTGAGGGGTGGGGACGCAGGAACAGAAATGAACCCCCAAGATCTCTGGTCTGAATTTAAGGGACCAGTGGATCTTAGGGGTCGTGTGAAAAGGCTCAGTGTCTTTCACAAAACCTGATTTAATCTTCTTGGCAGGTACCAGCTAGTTTACACGCACCATCAAAGCAGCGTGTTTCCTTTCCATTTCAAACTTGCTTCCATTAGGGAACAACATCTGGAGTCAACAAATATCAAATATTCCTCCTAGAATGAGCATCGTCTTTCTAGCAGCTGATCCAGAAGCAAAAAATTTTTTGTTGAAAGAGGCATGGCTGTTGGAAGGGGAACGCAGAGCAATCTTCTTCTGGTGGGGTGGGTCTGGTCTGGACTCCTATCTTCCCCCTTTTCATAGGATTATCAGGTCTCAAGGACTTTCCCAAATGGGAAGAATTGTGGGATAGCAAATCTGAGGGTGAAGGCTGAAGGAGATTGCATTTGATTTCTCTCTATGAAATTTACTGGAACACCTATCTCCGCCCATTCATAACCGACTGTCATTTCACTGGCTTAACATGAAACGGATTGAACACGTGTTTCTTCTTTTGCTTAGTGTCAATTCACCAGAAAATCAGGGGGCAAGGGCAAGGGCTTGGGGGATGGCCAGGAATGCACATGGTATCACAGTGTTATTTACAGTAGTGGAATCTATTTAAAAAAAACTGTTCCAAGATCAGCTCAGCCACATAACCTGTATTGCTCATGTTCTAGTAGCAGTTTATGAGGGAGGAAGGTGTGGGCTGAATTTATTGGTAGAAACTGGTGGCTTAAAACCAAAAGTTACACAACTATACAAGTAATTCAAAATGAGGAGACTTCTTGTAATGTTTTACGAATGTTTATAGCTGAAAATAAAAAATTCAATTATTTTACTTGTCTATTTATTTGATTAATATACCACTCATCTAGCCTTAGGGCCATTACAGGGACTGGAAGAAAACTCCTGTCTGTCATACCTGATGTAGGTAGGAAGAAAACAACAACAACAATAATAATAATGGTATCGGCATACCTTACCCAAAGTAACTAGTTACAGGGGACAAAGCTACTTGTAATTAGTTACCTATCTTTGCACACAAAGTAAGAAACAGAAACTTTAGGTAGATGACATTGTTCAGTCCATTGAGTGGAGAGGAAAAGGCCCTATCTATTGAGCCACTAAAGGTACACGACAGAAAAAAATTAGGCACCAATGAAACAAGCTTTTCAAGAGGCAACAATGTGACCGTGATTCTAATCAACTCTGAAACAGACCTTGATGCGCAGAGAAACTGCTGCGGGTAAGGAAGATGGAGTTGAGATTTTAAAGTTGTTTGGAAGCCAATCTGGCTGCGTATCTTGCATGCAGGAGGTAGTCGTTATCACCTGGCAAGTGAGCAGCCTGGAGCAGGCAGGAAAATTGGATAATAAACAGAGCATGATAATGTATCAGATTGCTAAGCAGCGGTTGCAAGCTTCAGGTTGACAGGCATTGTCTGACATAGTTTTATGGGCTCCCGAAAATGAGTCTTGCCTCCATGAGTACATAAACAAAAAGGGTCAGGGCTTATTAATGTAACTCCTAGCAGCCTTGAATTATGCCTGGCTTCTGTGTTTGGGCTGAATTTCCAACTTATACACATCTAGGGGCAGATTTGATGTTCCTAATCAAAGATTGCTGGACTGCCCATTAAGCTGGGGGTTTCACACTGAGACCCTCAGAGCTATAAGGTGTTTTTCAAGTTCTGTATTATGACGAGGAGTTCTTTAAAAACTAGTTTACCAACCCTACTCTTCTTCTTTTGGCATTTGTAGCAGTGGGAGTTTGGCATGTTCTACATTCTTCTTCTTCTAAAAACTGGAAAATAGTTTGTCATTAATTCCTAGTTATTCATTATTTGTAATTAATTCCATTAGATTCATAGTGCTGTTTACAGTAGTGGATCTCTAGTCCCTAAAGAAACTACCCCAAGCTCTAAACAGCCCAGCCTCGTAACATAATTAATTCCATTGGCCAGTAGCAAAAGTATAACTGTATTACTTTATGTTATGACTGCAACTTAGCAAAGGATGACACCCTTCCTTGTGTTGCATAGTTTAACTTTTAGTTACTTTATAAACGACAGTAAAGTAAATAACTATAATAGTTGAGGTACAACTTCATTATACAGTATGATGGGAAAGGAATGTCACACCCAACAAGTGCTGGTTCATGCTGTGATTTGTGTTCTGCTGTGGGAGTTGTGTGTTTTGTTCTCCATTTCATTGGCTTGTAACATTCTGACCTTAAAGTAACTAAATATAACTGTTCTAATTAGAGATGGGCACGACTCAGCGAAATTTTCGTTTTCGTTTTCATTTTTTTGTTTCGTTTCATAACGAAAATGAAAAGGAAAATTTTTCAAAAACCAAAACGAAAATGGAAACGAAACGACCAATTTTGCCGTGTTTTTCATTTTCGTTGTGGCAAATCCATTGAACTGAAAAGAATGCTAACGAAACAGCAATTTTTCGTTTTTGTTTTCATTTTTTCATTTCGTTATGAACCGAAAACGATCCAAAAAATTTTTCAAAAACAAAACAAAAAACGAAAATGAACCAAAACGGATCCCCAAATGAAAAACGAAAAACAAAACACAATTTTTTTGAGTCATGCCCATCTCTAGTTCTAGTTACCTCTGAGAGAGGGAGATACTTTTTAAAACTACAGCAGGAAAGGTCCTTACAACTGTGAGTAATTTCATGACCTTCTGAAGTTCAGTTCTTAGAGATACCATTATACCCATGGATCTCTCTAAAGTAATTACAGGCACAATGATAATAATGGCAGTTTGCCCATTTGTAATGTGATCCATTGTATTTAAAGGTGGACACAAAACAGAAAATGCGTGGTTTCAGTTCATCTGTTTCAGGCCCACCCTTGGTTTGGTTTGGGTCCTTACTGGACAGCGGCAGCGGCAGCACAGCGGTGGCGGTGGCGGATCCTGGCCCCTGCGGCAGGGCTTCTTGAGGTGCTGGCTTGGGGCCAGCACCTCGTTTTTTTCCTTCAAGCACTGGCCACGTGGTCCCTGAGGCCAGCTCAGTGCTTCTTTTATTTTTTTATTATTTTTTCTTTATTTTAGAGCGCCGACCCGGCCACCCCTGGGGCTGGGTCGGCACTCCGTTTTTATTTTTTATCTTTTTTGGGGGGGTTAAAAGTCCCCAGTGGGGGCTTTCTGAGGTGCTGACCCCAAGCCAGCACCTCTCAGCTGAGAGGCACTGGCTTGGGGCCAGAGCCTTGGTTTTTTTTTCAAACGCCAACCGCGTGGCCCCTGCATCTGGGTCGGCACTGGTTTTTGGTTTTTGGTTTTTCATTTTAGAGCACTGACCCAGCCACCCCTGAGGCCAGGTCGGCGCTCCTTTTTATTATTTTTTAATTTTTAAATTTTTTAAAAATATATTTATTTATTTATTTATTTATTTTACTGCTGACTACATGGCCTGCCTACCAGCTGTAGTGCAGGGCAGTTGGCTCTGTTTCTTTTGTTTTTTTTTTAACTTTTTCTGGCTGGTGGGTTAGGTCTGGTGGGTTAGGTTTATTTATTTTATTTATTTTAATTCTATTGTATTTTTTTTTACTGCCGACCACATGGCCACCTATCAGCTGTTGCGCGGCCAGTCGGCTTTTTTCCCTTCCCCCCTTCCTGGAGGCTCCTGGACCCTCCCTGCAGCCAGGACGGAGGACCCCAGGAGCAGCACCAGGTAGGAGACACCGCTGGCAAACAAAACGAACTGAACTGAAATGGAAATTTCCATTTCGTTTCATTTATTTTAGGGGGCAGTTTGTTATTTGTTTCTTTATGTCACGAAATGAATAACGAATAACGAAACAAACCAAAAGTCCCCATCTCTAATTGTATTTTGTTTTTCCTATCTTTTTGCATCATTTTAGGAGGGCCTGACCCTAAATGGCTACTTGCAGTATCAAAAATAACTTTTGAAATAAATGGAATAAACCAGTGATGGAGCCCATGTTCTAAGAGTTTGGATTTAGACCTGGGTTCCAAGACATAGGGACATAGGGGCTTCCACATTTTTATTCGGCATGCATGACAATCGCACCCTCTTCTCTTTATATTGCTCTTATAAAGACAATAATACTATACCAGGAAAACTTGAAACCAGCAGGAAAACAGAAAGAAGAAATATGAGACAGATTGACTCAGTAAAGGAAGTCACTGCCTTGAGTTGGGGGTCACTGATTGATAGTATTACTGTAAATTGGAAGCATATTGGAACAACTAGGCAATGAGGTAGGAACAGCATTGGGGGTTCTTGAACTATAATCAGAGACCACTGTAGTAAAGAAGGAAAATTGATTTTTCTCTCTTATCATAGAATCATAGAGTTGGAAGAGACCTCAAGGGCCATCCAGTCCAACCCCCTGCCATGCAAGAACCCCCATCACAGGACTCCCGACAGATGGCCATCCAGCCTCTGCTTAAAAACCTCCAAAGAAGGAAACTCCACCACCCTCCGTGGCAGCATATTCCACTGCTGAACAGCTCTATCAGGAAGTTCTTTCTAATGTTCAAATGGAATCTCTTATCCTGTAGTTTGAGACCATCATTCCGAGTCCTAGTCTCTGAAGCCATGAAAAACAAACCTGTCCCCTCTTCGATATGACATCCTTTCAAAAATTTAAGCATAGCCAGCATGTCCTCTCTCAACTTTCTTTGACGGCATTGCTCGTTAAATAATTACAGACTTCTTCTTCTGAAATGGAAAAGCTTTTATTTTTCTCGGAAGTGGTGGTTTTTCCAAAGTCTGCTGCAGTCAAGTTTCCAGATTGGCTGAGAGATATAGCTGACTTTATTGTATTTCAGCTGATTTCCAAGCCAGTCTATTGGAGTGAGCTGGTAGATCACCAATTCAAAGGCATGTTTGTGCACAAGAGGCAATTGAATCAGTAATACTGCCATGCTGTGAATCAACAGTGTCTTTCAATATTTTTCCTTCTATTCTCCAATTGCTTCACCGAAAAGGGCAGCTCTTTGTACCCAGGCTACTGCACATCCTCCCCGTTAAGATGAACTAAAAAAAATCCTTTATGTAGCCCTTTTAGCTCTCACCGTCAGTCAAAGGATGCAGCAATCACACATAATCCTCACTCAGCCCCTCAGAATTGCATGCACACAGCTATCCATTCCCAAAGATCAGAGTTCTTAGAAGCAGCTGCATTGAATAATTCAGGCTGGGTTAAATGTTGCAATTACCTGGGGGTTGCTTAGAATACTACGTGTATTCTTTTTTTATGGTCTCCAGTTTCTTCTGATTACCAGAGGTAATAGACTTTTATGCTACGATGCAACTGTTGAACGTTTTAATTGGAATGCCATGTCAAATTTTTAAATTAAAAATCAAATACTCAAAGCACCAGTGCATTTTTGATTACTGAGATTAAAACCTAATTGAATTCTCTCACACAAGCAGAAAAGCAAAAGCAAAACAAAAAAAAGTAATCGGGAAATTTAATTAGAGTAATGTTAAAAGCAGTTGATTTTCTTAAGGGAAAAAAACCCTCTATATTTTTTAATGAGGGAAAAAATGAAATATGAAACAGTAACCTTTATATTCTCCCGGTTCTACCCCGCTCCCCATATATGCTACCATGGTGCATGGAGAAACTACATCTTGATGGAAATGCTCAGCTCTAAGTTTCTAAATGATTGCATAATAAAAAGTCTAGGGGGGCTTTGCTTGACTGAAGACTGTCTTACCCTTTGATCAATACTGAATAGAGATGGGCACGACTTGAAAAAATTTTTTTTTGAGTTGTCGTTAGTCGGGCCGGTTCCATTTCGGGTCATCTCCATTTTCGCGAAAATTCGCAAAAATTAGTCGGTTCATTTTTTCATTTTTTCGTTTCCGTTTCTGCCGCGATTTCGCGCATTTTGACGTCTGACTGAGACTTGCGGCTTGTGGGCGCAGCGCGGGCGGCGGTGGCGCGGGGGTACATGCGTGGGTGGCGGCAGCGGCAGCAGCAGGGGGAGTGGCTAGCACGTGGGCGGGCGCGCAGGCAGGCGGGCGGGTGGGCGGGCAGGCGCGCGGGTGGGTGGGCGCGGGTCCCGCAAATGAGCAGGCGAAATACAGTTTTAACCTGCCTGGGTGATGGACTTGCTGCTGCACAACAAGGCTAGTGCATCCTAAGCAAACAAAGTGGGGCAGAAACAAATTTGCATTTCTTTTTTTTCTCTTGGTCTGCTGTGCTGAATCTGCTGATGCTGAACCAGCCAGCCACCCTACTTGGTCTGGCTGACGTGCCTGTTTGTTGTACTTTTTTGTTGTTTGGTTTTGAATCCATCCCATCTCCCCTCCACCTCTCTCAGAGGCAGCAGGAGAAACAGACATTCCGTTCCTCCCCAAATCTGGATGAGGGGTCTACTCCTCTACTCCTCTCAAATTGGCCCCCCATCACCAAGGTCCTTCTGCC
Organism: Phrynocephalus guinanensis; assembly: GCA_037367245.1. Classification (NCBI taxonomy): domain Eukaryota; kingdom Metazoa; phylum Chordata; class Lepidosauria; order Squamata; family Agamidae; genus Phrynocephalus; species Phrynocephalus guinanensis. Next base: position 193,713,982 of record CM074732.1, read on the forward strand.
TTCACTTCACATTCACAGTCAAAGTCACACACACTTAAAGGACAAGCAATAAAGCCAAAGCCAATGCAACCCTGCTTTTGGTCATGGTCAACAAAAACATTAGCAGTTAGAGCCTGAGGTGGTTAAGCTACGTACCTAGCTAGTAGCTACAGCCAGGAATAGTTTTGGTAGGGATGGGAATGGGATAGGGCTCTGGGTTGCTCTGACTTAAGTTTTACAGCCCACAGCCCAGCCCACTAGGCTATACAAGGAGGAGGACTATCTCTGGTCGACGCGTCCATAAGGCCAGAGTAAGGGCGGCCACTCCGGCCAGGCCACAAGGCAGAGTATGAGAGCACCACAGCACAGAGCCAGAGTGCGGCAGGCTCATTGCCAGCTCCAGTATAAAAAGGATAGAGCTGAATGGCATGACAGGAATTTAAATGCCACTGGCTTTGGGTCACAGTGTCTTGCAGCCCAGAGGACTGAGTTGCGGAGGAGGCCAATCACCTTGAGTCTGGTCTGGCACCACACTGCCTGCGTTGCACCACATGGCACTTTCTGACAAACTCTTGGGTGGTGCTGTACGTAGTACGAACGCTGTTCAAATCAGTACCCCCCTTCTGTGTGAAACACAGCGTCTTGCAGCCCAGAGGAAAGACTGGAGGAGGAGGCCAATCACCTTGAGTTTGGTCTGGCACCACACTGCCTGCGATGCACCACCGTCCACCACATGTCACTTTTTGACTAAGTCTTGGTGGTGCTGTACGTACGAACGATGTTCAAATCAGGAACCCCCTTCCGTGTGAAACACGGCGTCTTGCAGCCCAGAGGAAAGACTGGAGGAGGAGGCCAATCACCTTGAGTTTGGTCTGGCACCACACTGGCTGCAAAAAGGACAGCAAGCCACATTCTGAGTCTGACTCTTCCTCCCCAAGTCCCCAGCTGTGTGCTGGTAGACTTGCTAACTGCCGGCCTGGCAGTCTACTACCATGCCCTTCTTTGTGAATCACAGTTGGTTCCCACACAACTCCAAGAGCCAAGCCTGCAACTTTGCAATAAACTAATGGAGTGCTGGCACCCAACTCCTCTTCCCTTCGTTGTGAGGCACAGTGTCTTGCATCCCAGAGGAAAGAGTGGCGGAGGCCACAAGCTGGAGTAAGTGAATGCTGGGCCAGCAATCCACGACCATGGCCTTCGTTGTGAATCCCAGCTCCTACAACTCCAACAGCCAAGCCTGGAACTTTCGGAAAACTGTTCTATTTATAAATGGTGGTGCCACCACCACGCAACTGGTACATTTTCCCCTTCTTTATGAGCCACAGCTGGCAGCCCAGTGGAAAGAGTGGCGCAGGAGACAGAGCTAGGTCTGTGTGAATTAGAAACTCCCCGCAAACTACTACCATGCCCTTCGTAGTGAATCCCAGCTCCAACACAACTCCAAGAACCAAGCCTGGAACTGTCAGAGAAACTACTGGAGTGTGTGCTGCACACAACTACTCTTCCCTTCTTAGTGAGCCACAGTGTTTTGCATCCAAGAGGAAAGAGTGGCTGGAGGAGCCCACATAGCCTGAGTCTGAGGCCACAGGGCCTCCGTAGGGGAGGATCATTGCCAGAAAGCTCCAGCTCCCCAGCGTAGCTGAATGGCCTGAGGAGGACGCCAGGAAAATGCCCTTCTTCGTGAGCCACAGTGGGTTGCAGCAAATGGAACACAGTCGCCCTTCCCTCACAGACTCACAGTCAGTGACTCCAAGTATCCATCCACCAACAAGGGCCAGGCTGCACCTTTCCGACAATCTGTTATGTACGCCTACGCAGGCTTCCCTTCTTCGTGAGCCACAGTTGGCAGCCCAGTGGAAAAGCAGAGTCCACATGGTGTCTGACTCTGAGGCCTGAGACCACTCTGAAAAAAGGACTGCAAGCCAGAGGGTCTTCCTCCCCAGCTATGTGCTGGTTTCCTGGTAAACTCCCAGCCCATCCATGTTCCGTTCTCAGTGAGTGACATAGCTTTTCAGCCCAGCCCACTGAAGACATTAGGTCTGAGAACCACAGACTCACTGTCTGTGTGAGTCAGAGTACCCACACAGAACCAAGCCTGGAGGCTTCCTTGCTCCCTCCCTTCACAGAGAGCCACAGTCAGTGCATTGCATCCCAGTGGCATGCCCTTCGTAGTGAATCACATTCCCCACAACTCTAAGAGCCAAGCCTTGAACTTTCTGATAAACTGTCCTATTTATAACGGTGACAGAGGGCCACCAGCACGGCAGTAAGTTGTCCTTCTTTGTGAGCCACAGTGTATGGCAATGGCAGCCCACTGAAGTCTAATTGGCGGTCCAGAGGCTGACAACACTCCCACACTGTGGCACTCCTTCCTGCAGAGTCCTGTCACTGTCCCAGGCAGAGTCCAAGGGTGCTTTCGCATGAGGTGGCTGCGCAACCACCTTGAGGAGAGCAAGGCAGAGTTCTGCCTAATCACGGGCCCACCCCATGGCTGTTTTCTAGCACACAAGCACAATGCCCTTCTCTGTGAGGCACAGTGTGTGCAACCCAGAGTGAAGGGTAGGGGAGGCCAGAAGGCCTGACTAGAGGGGGTTGAAGGAGAACCACCGAATCGCCCCTCCCTCAGCCAAGGGATTTCCCAACCTAGACTGCGTGAAGAACCCCCCCCCCAATGTGGGATGACAGAGTCCACCAGTTCTTCTAAACAAAATAATTGATGAGTGAATGCACTGTTACAGTTGGTCTTCAAGTAGTTTTCCACCAAGAGGTGGGCGCAGCCGTGGTTGCTGCATGGGCAATTTGAGGGCAGTGGCGACAGGGCTGAACTTGAAGCACTAACTGGACCAGTGAAGGAGAAGTGGCTGGAAGGCCTCCTCTAAGCCGGAAGTGGGGGGAGCCTGACAGGCAGGCAGGGAGAAGACACAGAGCTAGAGTGAGTCTGAGTCTTTGACCACACAGGCTTCCAAAAGGACAGCAAGCCAAGCTTTCTGACTTTCTTTCCCAGCTGTGTGCTGGTAGACTGCTCCTAACTGCCGTGCCGGCATTCCATCTCCATGCCCTTCGTAGTGAATCACAGCAGTTCCTCAACTCCAAGAGCCAAGCCTGGAACTTCCTCCTGAAAGGCTCTTCTATTTCTAAGAAAGAAACGATTATTGTGCAGAACTGTGGTACGCGCAAGTACATTCCACTCCAGCCCTTCTTAGTGAGACACAGTGTGGTGCAGCCCAGAGGACAGAGTAGCGGAGGCCTAAACATCCCCCTTAACCCTAACCCTAAGCCAACCACCAGCTGTTCCTGAAGAGTGTTCCCATAACTCAATCATCATCATCAATCACAACCTAGATTTGCAACCAGTAACTTTTCTGGTCCGGCAGCCTTTGTTCCGGGGTTAGGGCAGAAATGATTATAAAATGTTTAAGCACCAAGTGTGCGCACAATGAGTCACACAGCACAGCACCAAGATCTACACAGGGGACTTTCGGACAGGAGTACGCACACACAACAAGGACGTTTCCCTTCTTTGTGAGCCACAGCTGGCAGCCCAGTGGAAAAAGTGGCGGAGGAGACAGAGCTAGGTCTGTGTGAATTACAGACTCACACAGTCAGTGTGCGTCAGAGTATCCACCAAGCACCAAGCGTGGAGGCTTCCTTGTCCCTCCCTTCACAGTGCATTGCAGCTCAGAGTGAAAATTAGCGGTAGCGGAGGCGGACAAAACTCCCACACAGCGGCAACACTTCCTGCAGAGAGGCCTGCCTCTTCCCACTAGAAGCGGAGCTCCTGTCTTTCCCTTTCCACAGCCCTTCTTAGTGGTTCACAGCCCAGCCCAGACGACAAAGTATGGGACTGGGAGGCCAGAAGGGCAGACTGGAGGAGGTTGAATGAGAAGCAACTTGAAGGCATGCTCAAAGCCGGGACTGGTGGAGTCTGACAGGCAGGCAGGTTGGCAGAGGGCCGGGCAGACAGGGAAGCATCTAGTCTGGCTTACAGGTATGTGTGTGTAGCCTAGACGCATGCTTAGAGGATACCATCCTCCAAGGCTAGGGATTGGGAAGGCACTAAGCCAAAGTACCAGTAGGGAGGATTGTTTCCGCCTTGGCAGGCAGAGTTTCTATCGCCACCCCAGGAGACCGGGTTTTGGCAACCAAGGAGACAGAGTGGAAGCAGGAGAACTGGGTGGGTCTATTTCTTTAAGGCTGTAAGGAGGGGAGCTTGCCCCCTGATACTCAGTCTTTGAGGTAGGTTGTTCCTCACCACTTTGTTAGCAGATTGGCGCCTAAACCCCAGGGAACGGTGTGAAGCACCAAGGAAGGCAGGTATTAGGGTCTCTCTCAGACCAGCCATGGCAAAAGGGGAAACATTGGACCAATACAGACAGACCCTTTCCAATGACACTTTGAGTGGCCCTGCCTGGTTTGGAGACAGGCCAGGGCTAGAAAAATTGGGCCACTAATAGTACCCTTCAATTGTGTGTGAGAGAGAATACAGGTAGGCAGGCAGGCAGGCAGGCAGTCAAGCAGGCAGTTTTGCAGGCATTAGGCACTGGAGTCGGCAGGTAGTCACAGGCCCAGGCAGGCAGGCAGGCAGGCTCGTAGGGCCAAGGGGAGGCAGGCAGGCTTGCAGGCGGGCATGGAGGATTGCAGGCAGGAGGTTAGGTTACAGGCAGCAACTTAGTTCTTGGAGTGTTGGGGTAATCCCAAGGTGGAAAGGTTGAAGCGGATGAAAGTCAACCTTTCCACTGTCTCCGGGTCCAGGCGACAGCGGCGCGGCCTCAGGACATCTCCCATGTGGGAGAAGACACGCTCACTCTGGACACTGGTGTGTGGGATAGACAAGAGGTCCAACGCCAGAGTTGAAAGAGCGGGCCAGAGGTCTGCCTTTCTGGCCCAGTAGTGCAGTGGATCCGAGCTGAGGGGTTGGAGGGGCTCGGCCATGTACTCCTTCACCATGGTCTGAGCGGGGTCTGCTACTTCTTCCTCCCTTGCCTCCACTGAGGAGGAAACTGCCATGGCTAGGGCAGAGGCCAGGTAGTTGGCTGCTGGAATGGAACCTGGTCTCTGGGTGAATGCTCCTGGAGTACAGAGGGATGTGGATTAGAGATGGGCACGACTTGAAAAAAAATTTTTTCGAGTTGTCGTTAGTCGGGCCGGTTCCGTTTCGGCTCGTTTCCGTTTTTCGCGAAAATTTGCAAAAATTAGTCGGTTCGTTTTTTCGTTTTTTCATTGTCGTTAGTACTGGTTTGGGGAGGGGGTAGCGGGCTCCTGGAGGGGGCTGCAGGAGTCAGCCAGAGCCACAAGTGACGGACTGGCAGACTCTTTGCACCCGCTGTGTCTCACGTACTTGCATGTAGTGCAATGCAAGTAGATCTGGCTTAGGGTTAAGACGGCTTAGCGCAAGCGCTAGGGTTAGGCTAGTTACGGGTGAGGTTACGGTGGGTATTGGGGTGCATCTGGGTGCCTCTCTGACCCACTTAGAAGGACAGTGTACTGGCGTATGGGTTAGGCTTAGGGTTCGGGTTTGGGCTACGATTAGTGGGCGGTTTATGCCCGATTGGCACATCCCAGAAGTCTCTGTGGTCAACCTGGCCAAGTGGCCATGCGATTGGTGGAAAATTTGCATGGTCTACTCCCATGGGAGAGCCCATCGTTGCAAATGTGCAGGTGTAAAAAAATAAAATAAAATAAAATAAAATAAAATCAACGGAGACTTTTTTTTTGCAAGAAAAACCCACTGCTGCTACTGTAAAAATTCAAGCATTTAAAATAGCTAATTTTCGCATGTTTCTGTGGTGCTTTGGTGGGGTTTTGGGCAACAATTTCAAAAAAAAATATTGTGGTCGCCATTTTGGATCCCCCCCCCACCGCATGGCAAATGGATGCGCCCTCCCAGCCTGGTACAGTCAGCAAAACCTGGCCATGCGATTGGTGGAATGGCTCCAAAACTTTGCATGGTCCACTCCCATGGGCGAGCCCATCATTGCGAATGCGCAGGTGTAAAAAAATAAAATAAAATAAAATAAAATAAAATCAACGGAGACTTTTTTTGCAAGAAAAACCCACTGCTGCTACTGTAAAAATTCAAGCATTTAAAATAGCTAATTTTCGCATGTTTCTGTGGTGCTTTGGTGGGGTTTTGGGCAACGATTTCAAAAAAAATATTGCGGTCGCCATTTTGGATCCCCCGCACTGCATGGCAAATGGATGCGCCCTCCCAGCCTGGTACCAGCAGCGCAGCAGTAGCAATAGCCAAGGAGAGGGGGGCGGGGAAACCCCCCCCCAAATAAAACACCCTTCTGGCCTGGTAGGTGCCCTCAGACAGTTTTCGCCTACTTTTAGGGCCGGGAATCGGGTTTTTTTTTAACTTTTAAAAACTTTTTTTCTGTGCCGCTTGGCATTGCGCGATGCAAGTAACGAGCACGACAAATCAGACCAAATTGTTCGTTCGTCGGTTCGAGCTCGAAGTCTGGAGCAGTGATTCCCGTTACCGTTTCCGTAGAGTAACGGAAACGAGTAACGGAAACGGAAACGGGAATACCGCTAAGTCGTGCCCATCTCTAATGTGGATCCTTGCGAGGACTCCTCCTCAGCATCGCTCTGGCTTCCATGCGCCCTCTGAAACGCCTGGCCCTCATCGGAGAGAGCCCTGAAATGACGGCATAGCTCCGTCTTCCAGGATTTCAGTTCGGCAGTGCTGGCCGCCAGGGAACCCTTGACGCGAGGGTCGCACAGGCAGGCCATCTGGTACACGTTTTCCCTTCTAAGTGGGCCAAGGCGGGTATCCACGCCGGTCAACAGCCTGTCTGCCAATGCCCTGCTCTTAGGGAGAATATTGCCTTCTTCCCGGATACTGGTCTCTAGGCGTTGGTGAAGGGCATTGACCAGGGGGAGAACGTGGCCCAGGCTGGCGTTGTAGCTGCTGAGGACATGGGTGGTCTCCTCAAAAGGCTGCAGGATACCCGCCATCTGGGAGAGGGCGAGCCACTCGGTAGCACCAGGGTCTAATTCCCTCCCCTCATGCAGGACTGGGGTGGTTGACATGATGTATTCCACCACTTCCTTCTGCTCCACCAGACGCTTGACCATTTCGTGGGTGGAGTTCCACCGGGTGGTCACGTCCTGGATCAGGACGTGCTCCGGTCGGCTTGTCTCCGCCTGCCTCTCATGCATCATCCTGGCCGCCTTGACGCTGCGAGCGAAGTGCCCCACGATCTTCCGACACTTGTCCAGCAAGGCCCTGGTCTCCCTGGTCCCCTCACTCCAAGAGTCCTTTGGTGCACCCAGGCCAATGGCATCGCCCACCACTAGATGCAGTTTGTGTGCTGCGCACACAATGCCCTGGAACCCTGCCACAAGAACTGCGTTGGTCATGTTACGGCCCGCGTCTGTAACCATGACTCCACGATTGACCTGTCCCTCTGTCCCCAATCCCCACTCTTGCATTGCTGTCTTGAGAACGTCAGCAATGTTGATCCCTGTGGCGTTGTCCTCCATGCTTTGTGCCTGGAGAAGCACCACCCTATACCCTCTTGGGGTGCTGCCTTGTGCCTCCCCCTGCAGCTGCTCATGGGCTGACCGGGGCTCCAGGACCTCCTTGGGTTGCCACCAATGAGCCGTCAGTGAGAGGTATCCGTGGTGCCCACCGGTCCAGAGGTCTCCTGTGCTTTGGCCCTATTTCGAGGGCTGACAAAAGTCCCACCCAACAGCCCCACTTCCTGCAGAGTGGCCTGCCTCTTCCCACTCTCACTAGCGGAGCTGTGTTTTTCTTTCTCTAACCCTTCTTCCCCTCTCTTCCTCCCTGAAGAGCAAGGGCCTGACAGGGTTCCAGGCAGAGTCCCAGGGTGCTTCCTCATCAGATGGCTGCGCAACCCACTTGAGGAGAGGAGTTTGGGGTCATTCCCCCTGCGCAAGACCACCCCGCATATCTTGCACACCGCCATCCTTGCGTCTTGGGGGCTGTTCTCAAAATGCTCCCAGAGACACCCTCGTGGCTTACAGAAAGTAACGCCCCCTCTGTTATTGCCTGCCGCTGCCGCTGCTGTGGTGCTGGTGTGGCCTCTGCCCTGCCGGGAAAGTAGAGTAGTACTACTGCTCTCACTGGTGGTACTCTGGGTGGAAAGAGGGCTGCTCCTTCCGTCACTGCCTGGAGCCTGCCTTAAGTCTGTCCCTGCCAACAGGTCCTCAGAATCTGGCATGTTTAGATACAAGGAGCCCGATTCTGATTCTGATGCCATTTCAGAATCAGAGCCCTTGTCTTCTTGCTGATTAAGGATGGGGCTGTCAGGTAACGGAGATGGGATTTGGTACGCCTCATCCATGCTTCCCTCGGTGACAGACGATGGCACAGTGCTGCTTGTGCCACAGGCACTGCTACTCGGGGAGGGAGTTGCACCAGTATCACTTTCTGCACTACTTCCTGTCCCTTCCCTCAGAAACGTGCCCCTATTTATCTTAGTATGGGTCCCCCTCCCCTGCCCTCTAGCTGTGTGACCCCTCCTCATTTTTCTCACTTCTTGTGGCTCAAGCCAGGGAATGTATAATGTGATAGTAAAGAAAAGCACCAAGGAACTGTGCAAGTAAATGAGTGAGATGGACTCACACAACAGCAGCACAACAAACAAGGGAATAGGAGCAAGGGGTTTGCCAATCCTGGCAAACAAGTTTCTCAACGCACAGCACAGGGCAAGTGTAACAAAGAGAACTGTAACTTCTTCACAGTTTTAATTGGATTGTGTATGTAGACTGTGGTGGCAAGTAAATGAGTGAGATGGACTCACAAGTTACAGCAGCACAACAAACAAGGTAATAGGAGCAAGGGGTTTGCCAATCCTGGCACCCAAGTCTCTCAATGCCCTGCACAGGGCAACTGTAATTAGGAGAACTGTAACTTCTTCCCAGTTGTAATTGGATTGTGTATGTAGACTGTGGTGGCAAGTAAATGAGTGAGATGGACTCACAAGTTACAGCAGCACAACAAACAAGGTAATAGGAGCAAGGGGTTTGCCAATCCTGGCAAACAAGTTTCTCAATGCGCAGCACCGGGCAAGTGTAACAAAGAGAACTGTAACTTCTTCACAGTTGTAATTGGATTGTGTATGTAGACTGTGGTGGCAAGTAAATGAGTGAGATGGACTCACAAGTTACAGCAGCACAACAAACAAGGGAATAGGAGCAAGGGGTTTGCCAATCCTGGCAAACAAGTTTCTCAATGCACAGCACAGGGCAATTGTAACAAAGAGAACTGTAACTTCTTCACAGTTGTAATTGCATTGTGTATGTAGACTGTGGTGGCAAGTAAATGAGTGAGATGGACTCACAAGTTACAGCAGCACAACAAACAAGGTAATAGGAGCAAGGGGTTTGCCAATCCTAGCACCCAAGTCTCTCAATGCCCTGCACAGGGCAACTGTAATTAGGAGAACTGTAACTTCTTCCCAGTTGTAATTGGATTGTGTATGTAGACTGTGGTGGCAAGTAAATGAGTGAGATGGACTCACAAGTTACAGCAGCACAACAAACAAGGTAATAGGAGCAAGGGGTTTGCCAATCCTGGCAAACAAGTTTCTCAATGTGCAGCACCGGGCAAGTGTTAGAAAGAGAACTGTAACTTCTTCACAGTTGTAATTGGATTGTGTATGTAGACTGTGGTGGCAAGTAAATGAGTGAGATGGACCCACAAGTTACAGCAGCACAACAAACAAGGTAATAGGAGCAAGGGGTTTGCCAATCCTGGCAAACAAGTCTCTCAATGCCCTGCACAGGGCAACTGTAATTAGGAGAACTGTAACTTCTTCACAGTTGTAATTGGATTGTGTATGTAGACTGTGGTGGCAAGTAAATGATATGGACTCACAAGTTACAGCAGCACAACAAACAAGGTAATAGGAGCAGGGGGTTTGCCAATCCTGGCAAACAAGTTTCTCAATGCACAGCACAGGGCAAGTGTAACAAAGAGAACTGTAACTTCTTCACAGTTGTAATTGGATTGTGTATGTAGACTGTGGTGGCAAGTAAATGAGTGAGATGGACTCACAAGTTACAGCAGCACAACAAACAAGGGAATAGGAGCAAGGGGTTTGCCAATCCTGGCAAACAAGTTTCTCAATGCACAGCGCAGGGCAAGTGTAACAAAGAGAACTGTAACTTCTTCACAGTTGTAATTGGATTGTGTATGTAGACTGTGGTGGCAAGTAAATGAGTGAGATGGACTCACAAGTTACAGCAGCACAACAAACAAGGGAATAGGAGCAAGGGGTTTGCCAATCCTGGCAAACAAAGTTTCTCAATGCACAGCGCAGGGCAAGTGTAACAAAGAGAACTGTAACTTCTTCACAGTTGTAATTGGATTGTGTATGTAGACTGTGGTGGCAAGTAAATGAGTGAGATGGACTCACAAGTTACAGCAGCACAACAAACAAGGTAATAGGAGCAAGGGGTTTGCCAATCCTGGCAAACAAGTTTCTCAATGCCCTGCACAGGGCAACTGTAATTTAATTAGGAGAACTGTAACTTCTTCACAGTTGTAATTGGATTGTGTATGTAGACTGTGATGGCAAGTAAATGAGTGAAATGGACTCACACAACAGCAACACAACAAACAAGGAAATAAGAGCAAGGGGTTTGCCAATCCTGGCAAACAAGTCTCTCAATGCCCTGCACAGGGCAACTGTAATTAGGAGAACTGTAACTTCTTCACAGTTGTAATTGGATTGTGTATGTAGACTGTGGTGGGAAGTAAATGAGTGAGATGGACTCACAAGTTACAGCAGCACAACAAACAAGGAAATAGGAGCAAGTGGTTTGCCAATCCTGGCAAACAAGTTTCTCAATGCACAGCACAGGGCAAGTGTAACAAAGAGAAATGTAACTTCTTCAAAAATGTAATTGTGTATGTAGACTGGTGGCAAACTGGCGAGTAAATGAGTGAGGTTGACTCACAAAAACAGCACAAAAAACCAAGCTAGTAGAAGCAAGGGGTTTGCCAATCCTCGCAAACAAGTTTCACAATGCACAGGGCAAGTGTAATTAGGAGAACTGTTACTTAACTTCTTCACAGATGTAAGTTACAACTGCACAAAAACCAAGCTAATAGAAGCAAGGGGTTTGCAAAATCTGGCAGCACCCAACTTTCACAAATAATGCACAGTAACTAAGATGAATGGAACTTCTTCAAAGATGTAATTGAAGAAAAAGTTCTATAGAGGTGGCTGGGTGCCTGCCCTTCAACAAATGCTTGTTTGAATCCCTGACTGCAAAAAAATGAATGAGGTGATGGAGAAGTGAAAGAATATCTATAAGTGTTAAGTAAAATGAAATTGTAAAATGTTCTATAGAGGAAGGTGCCCTAGCCTTGTTGCCAACAAATGTGTTTGAGAAATTTGAGTGCACTGGTTGGCGAGGGAGACTCTGCCTACTCAGTCTGTACTCTGTATAATATTTTTAAAATAATTTAATCCACAGCCTCCAACCTCCCCTTCTAAGCACTAGTACTGGACCTTGGCTGTTGCTTGCCACTTGCTAATAAACCGTAGAATAGAAAATAAATGGAATAAAACTATAAGCTGCTACTAGGGTAGGATAGGGTTGCTGGATTCCCTTCCAAAACCCCAATCGCAACAGCAGCAAAAAAGCTGTAGGCGCAGGGTAAAAGGACCTTGGCCAAGTAAATGAACTTGGTGGGAAATTGGGATACAAAAGAAATGGTATGGTAGTGTAAAATAATATATTTTCAAAATAAATCCGCAGCACCTCCCCTCCCCTACCGCTCCCACTCAAATCTTCCCTCCCCCTTGAAGCAAATATAAGCAAATAAAAAACGGAACTCTTCCTCAAAAATGCCGAAAACAAAAAAGAATAAACACTGCGTTGCTATTCCCCACAGGGAATAAAAGAAATTATTATGTTTTGCGAATTAAAATCAATTCAATTCCTGCCTAGCGAGACCGCGACCGTGACTGCGAAATCGAAACTAAACTGAGCGCAGCAATCCAGCCCTAACCACCCTCCACAAGATCCAAGCCCAGACTGTGACGGACTGGAACTCCCTCGGCTTTTTATGCCCTCTGGCACATCCAGAAGTGTCAGTCAAAACCTGTCCATGCAATTGGTGGAATGGCTCCGAAAATTTGCATGGTCCCGTCCCATGGCCAGCCCATCGTTGCGCAGGTGTAAAAAAATAAATTAAGAAAAAAATAAAATAAAATAAACGGAGACTTATTTTGGCAAGACAAACCCACTGCTGCTACTGTAAAAAAATCAAGCATTTATAATAGGTAACTTTCGCGTGTTTCTGTGGTGCTTTGGTGGGGTTTTGGGCAAGGATTTCAAAAAAAATATTGCGGTCGCCATTTTGGACCGGGAATCGGTGTTTTTTTTACTTTTAAAAACTTTTTTTCTGTGCTGCTTGGCATTGCGCAATCGCCACGTGCAAGTAACGAGCACGACAAATCAGACCAAATTGTTCGTTCGTCGGTTCGAGCTCGAATTCTGGCGGAGTAATTCCCGTTACCGTTTCCGTAGAGTAACGGATACGAGTAACGGAAACGGAAACGGGAATACCGCTAAGTCATGCCCATCTCTAATACTGAATTATTTATGGTGAATTTCTGGCAAATGTCCATGAATTTACACATGTCAAAGAGCAGGAACAAAAATCACAGACACACATGGATGAACCAGAGGACTGTGAAGCCGTTCGATCTGAAAGCACATTTCAGTCCATACCTCGTTTCCCAATATCACTGCCAGACTTTGAAGATGTGTTTGTAGCACATGGTTGGTAGGATCTACTGGGGTTTATGAACTGCAAATCCCATAATCCTCTATTCCGGGGATTCTATCTACCTTGCGGGCACCTTACAAGGATCGAAATGTGATGCACCAGGGAGATAGGCCTAAAATATTTATGATAAAATAAATAAATAAAATATGGCCAGAACTGTGGCTGATTTGCCATCGGTGAATCAACACCCACATCCCAGCTACATTATTGAGCATGAAGAGGTTTAGTGGGAAACTTGGATTTTATTATGGCAAGAACTTTTCTGTTTGGTTCTGTCAATAAAAATGAATCTTGGGGCAAAACTTTCTGTTGCAAAAAATAAAAAGTTACATAATTAACTCGTTAACTAAATATATTGGCCAGTAAATGAATTCAGACTAGTGAAGTTCACTTTGGATTTCCAGAAAATTCACCCATTTCTACCTGTTCTAATCTATTCTCTTTGAACTCATTTCATGGTTTCCGTCCTCAAAGTGGGGTGGCTGGGTCGGCGCTGTAAAATAAATAATAATAATAAAAAAAAGAATCAGCACCGATCCGGCCCCAGGGGCCATGCGGTCGGCTCTTAAAGGGAAAAAAAAACAGCACCGAGCCGGCCCCAGGAGGCATACAGTTGGTGCTGTAAATCAAAAAAATAATAATTTAAAAACCCCAGCACCTCAAAAAGCCCTTTCCACTGGGGCCAGGATCACCCCACCATTGCCGCCGCTGCTGCCGCTGCCTGGTAAGGCGACCTGAACCAGTTCGGATCAGTTCCAAACCGAACCAAGGGTGGGCCTGAAACAGACAAACCCAACCCATAGGTTTTCTGTTTTGTGCCCACCTCTGCTCACAACAGCTATTTTTGGTTCCGTTTGCCAGTCTTGATAAACCATGACGAACTGCCACTGTTCCCTGTAACTTGCGGGTAGGATTCCCTTCTAAGTGTGTGCAACTTTGTCTGTGTGTGTGTGTGCGCGCAAGAACACCCCCAGCTTCTGTTGAGATTGATACAAAACCAATTGCCATGGGTGAGTGTGTGAGAAGGAGCTCTGTGTGGTGGCGGGAGGTGCAACATACTCATGCGTGAACCTTTGAGGAAATCTTGGTCTCCATCTTTAGTCACAACTTGCAAAAGTTTATGCCAACAATTCTCAGACCAGTCAAGGCCACTATTTGAGACCGGTGGGTGACTCCAGGTGATACCTCAGGGGAGGATCCTCATGATGTCACAGATTGATTCCATGTGACAACGGAGAGGCAGGAGAGGCAAGGATTGGGAAGGAAGGAATCACCATTTAAACACCTTAGTGCTGATCCAGTGAGTTGGCAGGAGTGGATAGAGATGATTGGCCACAGGCCCTTCACCAATAAAAATGAGAGACGAAAACACCACATATGCTTTCTTCTTCAATAGCACCATTTATCTGGTTGTAAGTCAAAGACTGGAGTATCAGCCTCTCTAGGGAATAAGGGAAAAAACTTTCTGTATATTGGTGTAAAAGGTAAAGGTCCCCCCCACATGTGTGCTAGTTGTGTCCGACTCTAGGGGCGGCGCTCATCTCCGTTTTCAAACCAAAGAGTCATTGTTGTGCAAGTCCATGGCCATGTGGCTGGCATGGCTGCAAGGAAACACTGTTTACCCTCCCGCTTTTTATGATGGTATCTATTTATTTACTTGCATGTACATGCTTTCAAACTGCTAGGTTGGCAGGAGCTGGGGTTAACAGCAGGAGCTCAATCCACTGTGTGGCACCTGGGATTCGAACCACTGAGTTGCCAACTTTGTAGCTGACAGTTTTAAGTGCTCTAGCCTGCTCAGCCACTACACCCCCTATGGCAAACCTTCTAAAAGCTCCAGCCATAGTGCAGTGCTTCCAACAATGGGTACCCAGTCAGGGGTCCCCAGATGGGAGCTTTGTGGTGAAACAGAGGAGCTTGGTGACACAGTGGTCAAACTGCTATACTGCAGGTAAAACTATGATCACGTTGTGGGTTTCAATCCTAGATAGCCAGCTGCTCAAGGTTAACTCAGCCTTCCATCCTTCCGAGGTCAGTAGCATGTGTACCCAGCTGGCTGGGGGTGGGGTGGGGGCAATGTGTAGGCTGCCTAATTAAATTGTAAACCGCTCTGGGAGTGCTTTAAGCACTATGGGACGATATATAAACTGCATGCTTTGCTTTGGGCAATTAATAACGACAAGCAAAGATGATGAGAATCAAATGTTCATTGAATGGTACAAACAAATGCTAGTGTGCATAAATAAAAGCACGACCATTTTGCCCCTTAATAATCAACCACCTTTTTAATGAAATTCTCTCCTTGCTTAATTTTATGACAAGCCCAAATTGTAAATTTCTTATCTTTCTGTCCTTTGTTTAGAATGCATTATTTAATTTGAATTGCATTTTATTGTTTACTTGTGCTTTAGTGGTTAATTGTTTTGTGTTTGCTGCTGTACACTGCCCAGAGTGGCCTTTGCTGCCAGATGGATGGTATAGAAATCTAATCTAATCAAATTCAATCAATCAATCAATCAATCAATCAATCAATCAATCAATCAATCAATCAATCAAATGTGTGCTGAGCTTAAGAGAGAAGCCTGAATCAACCCAAAACTTCAGACAACCAATTTGAGCTGGGCTTTGGGAAAAAAACAAAACCATCTGAATAAATATAGTGCTGTGGAAATATACTTGGAATGCAATGGAAACAAATTCGAGGCAATGTTGGAAGCTGTTCCATAACAGCTGGTGTTTTTCCCCACCTCTGGATTCCACATCCTGTCAGCCTCAGTTAATTCAAGGCAACGCCCCAAAGCAAGCACTATCATTGGAGACAATATAATTTCAGGGGTTAGGATGAAAATCATCCATTTACCTGACCTGGTAATATACCGTATGTCCGTATTGCATATACAGCATACTGTAATACAGTGGAACCTTGACTTACATACTGCTTGACTTGCATCATGTTTGACTTGCAGCAAGAAGGGGCCTGTTTGACTTGAGTCGTAGGCTTTGACTTACATCTCGGAGCCCCGGCACAAGGCACCGGAATTGGGCGGCAGCCACAACCCAGCATTGCGGCTGCCGCCTCCAAACTGCTCCTGCCTTCTTCCCCTCCTCTGGCAGCGGCGGCTTCGGCGAGGCCAGCTCAGACCACCTGGAGCTGGTCCTCGGCCTCACCAAAGCCGCTGCTGCTGCCGGAGGAGAAGGGCCGGGAGCTCGGGGCTGTCCTCGCTGGTTAGACAGTCGGCTCAGTCTTGTAAAAAATCTGGCTGCAGAAGTCATGGAAGCATTTTAGTTGGGGAGCTGTAAAGTTGTGGGACTCTAATGGTAAGCATAGAGTTGTTCAGAACTTGGAACGTCAGGTTAAAAATCAGTAAAACTTAAAAGTGGAGGCATATAACTTGTGGACTATAATTCCACTGCCTCCTCCTCTCTTTGAAGAGACATTTCATTTACATCCCCAGAAGGAATCTCCTATCCCAGTCAAATTTGTGTTAAATTGCTGTTTTCGGGGGTCTTTTTCATCATCTGGAATGGATTAATCCGCTTTCCCATTACTTTCTATGGGAAACATTCGTTTGACTTAAGTCATGTTTGACTTAAGTCTAGACCACTGGAACGGATTAATGATGTAAGTCAAGGTTCCACTGTATATTAAATGGTGCTAAACTGCACTCTTAGTTCATGGGGTCAGTAGCTAGGATGACATGTGAGCCGTGTCATTGTGCCACCTGGGTGACTGAAGGGCAGTGCTTATTCAAGAAGATATTAGATGTCACCTTATACTTATTCAGAAAATTTGGCCATTTGTGCATTGGTCATCGAGTAAGAATATTGCCACCACCGGACTCAGTCGCTAGGTCTCTCCATCTTGAATACAAAGACACTTGCAGATTTTGGAACATGTTTGACCTCCCATTTAAGCTGGACTAAGTCCATAGTTACAGCCATTTGCACTGTAATAATAATAATAATAATAATAATAATAATAATAATAATAATAATAATAATAATAATAATAATAATAATAATAATAATAATAATAATAATACATTTACCAAGTAAATAATAATAATTTACCTAGAAAATTAGGTGGTAGAGGTCTTCTGCAAGTGAAGCAGACAGTTGAAGAAGAAAAGCATGCGTTGGCAGATTATGTAAAAAATAGTACAGAGCAATAGTACAGGTTAAGAACAGGGAGGTGTTTAAAGTAAAGCAAACAAAGGGTCAATACAGGAAAACAACGATGCAAATACGAGCTGATAGCTGGCATAATAAAGCACTGCATGGACAGTTCCTCAAAAAAATCAAAGGAAAAGTAGATGAGGAAAAGATCTGGTTATGGCTCACCAATGGAACACTAAAAAAAGAGACAGAAGCCCTGATTTTTGCAGCTCAAGAACAAGCTATCAGAACAAATGCAGTTAAGGCTGGAATAGAAAAATCAGCTGAGTCCCCCACACGTAGACTCTGCAGAGAGGCAGACGAAACTATCGACCATATATTGAGTTGTTGCAAGAAAATTGCTCAGACTGATTACAAACAGTGTCATAATGTAGTTGCTCAAATGCTCCACTGGAATTTATGTCAGTCAGAACTATCATCTGCCCATAGCAAAGAACTAGTGGGATCATAAGCCTGAAAAAGTGACTGAAAATGAGCATGCAAAATTACTTTGGGACTTCCGAATACAGACAGACAGGGTTTTGGAGCATAATACCCCAGATATTGTGATTGTGGAGAAGGAAAAAGTGTGGATCATTGATGTTGCTATACCAGGAGATGGTAGAGTCACCGAGAAACAACTTGAAAAAATTACCCGATGAGCAATAATAATAATAATAATAATAATAATAATAATAATAATAATAATAATAATAATAATAATAATAATAATAATAATAATAATGATGATGATGATGTCCCATCAAGTCTTTTGTGACTTGTGGTAACCATACTAGGTCTGTGACCTCTGCGGAAACACTTTATGACATCCTTAGGGGTCATGTTCTCTACGTTGTGAAACATTGGTATAGAGCAGGCATACCCAAACTTCGGCCCTCCTGATGTTTTGGACCACAACTCCCAGAATTCCAAGCCTGTATTTCCAATGGCAAAGGACTGTGGGAGTTGTGGTCCAAAACATCTGGAGGACCAAAGTTTGGACATGCCTGGTATAGAGGCTATCTAGTTCCTTATTTCCACTAGTTAAGAATTGTGTATGTTTCAAACAGGATAGAAAGTGATTTGCAGATTACCAGTGGGCATCATGTTGATAACACTGGAGAACCAAAATTTTCCTCTTTATTCTCATGAAACCTAACAACGGGAGCCTTGTAACACAGTGGGTTTATTTGCAGTACTGCAGCCAGGACTCTGCTCACAACTTGAGTTCTGTTTCAACTGGCTCAGGTAGACAGTTTAAGGTTGACTCAGCCTTCCATCCAACCCATACCAGTATAATGAGTACCTAGCTCACTGGGGACAATGTGTAGCTTGTATAATTAAATTATAAATTGCCCAGTGAATACTTTACACTCCAATGGGATGATATATAAGCAGTACACTGTGCTTTTTTGCTTTGCATTTAGCCATCTTGCCTGTAATCTAGCATTACACCATCTGACACAGCTACCTAAGAATTGGGGATGTGAAGAAACTTTGCTGAATTATTTATTCTAAATAAGAAACCCTCTGCATGTTGAGACAGCCTGCTGAAACGGTTAGTACCTCTTGCATAATGTCTCACCTCCAACATAAAAATGTAACCGGGAGCTCTATTTCCCCCCTATAAGTTCCCATGGTTGACAAAACGGTCTCTGTGCAAAACTGCCATCTCTTCCCATTGTAAAGCAAAGCACCGTGAGAAAAGCAGGGGAAGAATGACGGATCAAAAAGACACCAACAAACCATACAGTGGTTCTCATTTTAAAAACAGGGTAGGAGCACAGCAGCAGCTATTCCTCTTTAGCCAAGCATGGTCACAGAATTCATTAAATCATTCCCCTAAATGTAAAAACTCTTGCAACTACAGACAGAATATTTACATTTCATGAGGCAGAGGCAAAGATTCAGCAATGGATGATAGCTTCAGCATTAGGCTGGGGTATTGTTGGTGCCCTACATTCTTCTTCTTCTTCTTCTTCTTCTTCTTCTTCTTCTTCTTCTTCTTCTTCTTCTTCTTCTTCTTCTTCTTCTTCTTCTTCTTCTTCTTTGTATTTGTCCCACTTGATGGTGGGGTCTACTATTCTTTTTTTTTGCCTTCCATTTGACATGGTCATAGGCTAGGTCTGGGTGAACCCAGGGCAACTTCATGTCATTGTTGAGAGTGTTTATACAGCGCTGTTTTGGCCATCCCCTGGATCGGGATCTGCTGACCTGCAGGGTGAGAATCTCTTTGGCCAGAGTTTCCTCATCGGCATGCAAGACGTGTCCATACCAGCATGGTTGGGCTTCACGCATCTTGTCAGCGATTGGTGCAATGCCTTATTTTGATCAGATGTCATCATTGGATGCATGAGGCTGGAGGTCCATCGCAGCATCTTTGTCTCCAGACACCAAGGCAATGTTCGGTTTCTTTAATCGCTGGCCAGCATTCCGCACCATAGAGTGTGACAGGTAGTACAATGGTGGAGTAGATCTTTGACTTTAAATGGTCGCTGATCTGTTTGTCACACAGGATGCTTGATGTTGTACGCCATTTTAGTCAGGCACTGTTGTTGATGTGGAGAACAAGTGGATTTACACTTGCAGCTTCAGCATGTGATGAGGGCATATGTACTTTAAGATCAAGTCTCCTGATGATTTATTGTTGGTGCTTCCTTTCTCCCATTTCCTCCAAGCCTCCTTTTGCAACACCTTGCTGATGAAGAAATCAAATGTGTTCAAAAGCTTGCACAATATTTTCACTTAAAGCAAAATGTTCTGCTTATATACCGCCCCATACCACTACAAGTAGTCTCTGGGTGGTTTACAATTTTTAATTATAGTGTGCAGGCTACACATTGCCCCCCCCAGCAAGCTGGGTACTCATTTTACCAACCTCGGAAGGATGGAAGGTTGAGTGAACCTTGAGCCTGCTACCAGGGATTGAACCCCAGGTTGCGAGCACAGTTTTACCTGCAGTAAAGGCATTTAGCCACTGCGCCACGAGGTTTAGGAGTTCACCCTAACAAAGGTATTGTCCTAAAAGAGATGTTGACTTCTGTTTTATGGTCTACAGGATTGCCTCTGTGTTGTGTTTAGGTAACTTCATTTTTTGACTAGGAATGAGTCCCTCCATGCACATCCTTATGATTTTAACTTTCGGCTCCTTCCAAGTGCCATTGAGAACCGGCAGGGGTACAATGAAATACTGGTCTCATACTGCTTTTATATGGCAATAATGTGGTCCCTGACTTATCACTGCTTAATTAAAATTTGTTACTGTGACACCAGCCTCACTGTGCATAGTAACATCCTGAATACATTACCCGTGATTTGCCACTTTGATAAATAAACATCACATGCACACGGAGGGCGTTTGCTATCAAGCATGAAGTAAGTCTTGTGAGTTTAAAAGAAGGGAGAAAATCTTTTAATTACAAAATTCATTACAATCAATCTCAAACAATAGTAAAGGGGGAGGGCAGCTTTGCATTTCTAATGCCGAAACGATAAAAGTGATCAATGAACCACAGCTAAACAAACCGAAACACACTGAATGGAAATTGTCAAGATAGATGGTGGATGAGAGAGGGAGAGGAAAGAATTCCTTGATCAAATGAAAGACAAATGCACAGTAGGAGAATGAAGCTGCAAACTGAAATGAAGAGCATTCAGAATAGGAAAGTTGAAAGATAAATGACATGGCAGAATTAAAAGTGGTTCACATAAGAAAAATAATTAAGTAGCAGATCTGGAAATCGAGTCATGGCAACTGGACTTCAGGAACAGGTTTGTTTTCCATGGCTTCAGAGACTAGGACTCAGGGCAATGGTTTCAAACTACAGGAAATGAGAATCCATTTGAACATTAGGAAGAACTTCATGACGGTTAGAGCTGTTTGGCAGTGGAACATGCTGCCACAAAGGAGGGTGGTTTGGAGGTTTTTAAGCAGAGGCTGGATGGCCATCTGTCGGAAATACTGTGATGGGGGTTCCTGCAGGGCAGGGAGTTGGCCCTTGAGGTCTCTTCCAACTCTATGATTCTATGATTCTGTGATTCTATAAAATGTTTTGCTACCCATCCAAGCAGCTTCGTCAGTCTGACCTCTCCTGGGTGACTTGAGAATCTTCACAGACTCCAGTAGTAAAATATGGTGGCTGGGGCATTTGGAGTAATGTGGTTTTTTGTGCTTCCCAACTTTGGGTTCCTAGATGTTCTTCGACTAAACCTTCCAGAAGCCTTCTCCACTAGCTATGCCTGCCAGGAAGTTTAAGAACATCTCTCTGATGTAAAAGAGTAATGTTTCCAAGATCTAAACCTGGACACTTATTGGACTTGAATTTTGGGGAGAAGGATTGAAGCCTGCATTCAGCAAAGAAAATCATAGTTGATCTTGATTTGGGCATGCTGTGCAAAATCACAAGAGGACAAAACAGGGCAGTTTCAATTTCGCTCACATATAAGACACATGGCCCATAAGGTGCTCTTGCGAACATTCCATCATAGTGATGGCAGTGAGGCTCCCCTGCTTCAGAGATAAGAGAAGGCAAGACTAGCTGGGAAAGACCACAATGGTAGGAAAAGTTGAAGGCAGCAGGAAAAGACAAAGACCAAATATGAGATGGGTTGATTCCATAAAGAGAGCCACAGCCTTGGGTTTGCAGCAGCTGAACAGGGGGACAGGAACATTTTGGAAGTCATTCATTCCTAAGTCAGAACTTAATGGCATGTAGCAACACATCACTACTGCTGGAACTTGTAGAAGGCAAACCACCAACCAATGTGATTTCCCCCATAACCACACACAATGCCTGCACATGTTTCTGAAACCACAACCTGCGACCTGTTACTTCATCTTCTGCCTTGTTTCAAATAATTGTTTTTCATTAGCAGCTACCATATTTTTCAATCTATAAGCTACCCCGCCCCCCAATATATAAGATGACTGTTCACAGAGAAAAGGTATAGACAGTTTCACATCCCCACAGTTCTCTTCTTGACTTACTTCAGTGTATAAGACGGCCCTCAGTTTTTAGTAAAATAATTGTAGACAAAAATATAGCCTTATATATGGAAAAATATGATATATGGCCATGAGATAACACACAATCCTGTAAGTGCTGGAAATAGCTGTACCTACTGAATTAGGCCAGTGTTGATCTTTGAGTATTTCATTTTTCATTTTCATAAAGGTTGTGAACTTGTGAACAAATTGAAAGTTTTCTTGAATTCAATGGGGGTGGAATCTGGGATTCAAAAAAGTGTGGCAGATAATGAAAATGGCAGAGTCATTTCACGATGCACAGACAGCACTCCTCCATATGGGCAGAATCCTGACTTGTTCCACAATTCCATTATGGATTGTACCTCCTGTAAAGGAACCCTATTTACATTTATATGTAAGACACCTTGACTGCTTGATTATATTGCTGGTGGTTGAGTGTTGTTGTTGTTGTTGTTCATCATCATCATCATCACCACCACCACCATCATCATGACTGTGGCATTAACATGCTTGCCCCCAACCCTTTCATGGGCTATTGACAAACACTGCTTATTTTACTTTTCTGCTGCTACCAATTTGCTTCGCTAATAAATAAAAGCCTTCAGACTTTTTTTAAGTTGAATAAATATAAAAGTAGTTTATTGATTACAAAGTAGAATCAAAATCATTAATGGTAATATGTTTAAGTCCAAACAAAAAGAAGAATATAGCTCGGACCCACTTAGATTTGATTACTAATAAAGTTGAATATATGCACACCCAGTTCCTAGGTTTGCAAACTCTAAACACTCAGTTTTCCTCAGACACTCTAAAAACCCTATCTCTTCTCTCTCTATCTTTTCTCCAGAAAGTGTAAATCTCTTATCTAGCCCTATCTGTTTCAGTCCCTATCTGATTAAAACAGTGCTAAGCAGAACCTTAAATCCCCTCAGACCACTCTCCAGACTCTCTCATTGGTCTACAAACCCACCAATTAGTACAGAACCTCTCATGAATTATTCATTACCACAGGTAAACACCACAATCATCGTCATCATCATTTGTTGTTGTTGTTGTTGTTGTTGTCGTTGTCGTCGTTGTCATTGTCATTGTCATCATCATCATCGGGGGAAGGACAGTCTTCTATTTGAAGAGCAGCCTCTGCTTTAAGGGCACTCCAATCCAAGCTCGATTCATATACAAAGAACCATGGGAGATCATAGCCTATCCAGAGCAGGCAGTTCCTGAGCTGCCAACTCAGCAACATATGAATTAGCATATATGATTTTATGGTAAGTGGTGCCTTCTTCACTCTTTTTTTTTAGTGACCTGTGTCACTAAAAGATTAAGTTCTGATGGAGATGTGTAATCTCCAGGCTTTAAACCAGGGTACTTCAAGGGCCAGATGCAGGGGAGTGGTATCAGGAGACAGATATCTAGTCTCATGCGCTCCCAAACGCATCTGGTGGAGCCGCTGTAAGATACAGGAAGCTGGACTAGATGGGCCTTTGGCCTGATCCAGCATGGCTCTTCTTATGTTCTTATGTTCTTATGTGTCTTCCTCTTTGGTGACATGTCACTTCTCCACACTGTTTAGGTCTGCACAACTCTTGCAGAGATGGCATAGTTCAGTGGGCTGCCAAGTTTTGTTGGAGACCTAAGGGCTGGCAATTTGAATTCCAGCTTTGCCTCCCCAGAGCAGGTTCCCCGGGGATCACCTGAAGCATGTGCTGCTAATAAGGCACTTTCTCCTACCATCTCTGTGGCCCTGAACAAGCTGCATAGTCCCAGAGCAACCCAAGGAGGAGGTGACTGCTAGACCATGGGTGATTACTTTACACCTACATAAGCCAGTGAGAATCACCAAATGGCACACGCAATTACATTAAAAGAGCTAGGCTATGGATAGAGCATAGACTCCTATCCAGATATCATGTCTGTTTCCAAGAGTACTTGGGTAGCCCACTTCGGCAGAGATGTGGTTGCGTTTCTTAGCTGCAATTCGCAACGCAGCTGCTCAGGGAGCCCAGAGGTATTGTGCCGTTCCTGGTGAAAGAGGTCAAATCATATAAAGCATTTCCATTGTCTGCACATTTGTATGCAGTTATTGATTGCAGGTGCATAAAAAAGAATAAACATTGAATAAATAAAGCCATAAAACTAGCTTCTCTTCTCCGAGTTCAGAGCACAAGGAGTAAAACGTAATGCAAAAAAACATAAACTGGGTTGCTATGTAATTAACTCAAAATTTAATGAGCAGTAAAAACACAATTAAGCTGCTGTAATGCGCTCAACCTGTATTTCTCTTTTACCCATTTAAGAAAGGCTCTATAGGTGTGCAGTTGGCATAACAAATAAGCCATAAATTAGGCTTATTATATTCCTCTGCCTACATGCCGATATACTAGCAGAAGGGAAAGGGTACAAGGTCTGAAATAAATGTGACTCAGATGCAGTTTCATTGGAGCAAAAAGAACTGCTAATTGTACACCGAGTCAACACGGAGTCCTGGTTAGAGATGTGTGAAAATCCATCCTCAGAATGAGATGTGAAAGACCCACCTCTCTCTGCACTTTCTGGATTGCCAGCAGGATGGATTAAATGTGTGCTATTGGGTACTCACATTGGCAGAAAATTGTGTGTGTGCTATTTCTGGGGGGGGGGGGGAAGAGTTGCAGATATTGGAAAAGTGTGTGCTAAAAATGTCCAGGTGGGAAGTGCACATAAATCATGCGGAGCCAAGGGGGCGTGGGAAGCACACGGACAGTGTGTATAATTTAAAACCTTCATGCAAACATGCATTCATGCTAAACTCGAGAATAATGGAACTGATCTGTTCCTCTTTTTAAAAAACCCCTCCAAACAATGATGAATCTAAGCCACAACCTGAGCATATAGCCCTGCTTAGGTATTCTGCAAAGGGTGACTTTACTTGACTTTACTTAAAATTTAGATACCACCAGCTTGTATAAAACAACTCATGGCAGGGAACACAGGCAAAGTAGGGTAAAAAAGTAAAGGTAACGGTTCCCTCTGCACATGCCTGCTAGTTGTGTCTGACTCTAGGGGTGGTGCTCATCTCCGTTTTCAAGCCAAAGAACCAGTGTTGTGCAAGTCCATGGCCATGTAGCCAACATGGCTGAATGCATTTTTGTGCACGGAACACTGTTTACCTTCCCGCTTTTTATTATCTACTTGTATTTACATGCTTTTGAAATGCTGGGTTGGCAGGAGCTGGGGTTAACAGCAGGACATCGCTCCACTGCGTGGCACCCAGGATTCAAACCGCCAAGCTGCCAACTTGGCGGCCGGCATCTTCAGCACTCTAGCCCACTGAGTCACCATGCCCCTGTTCAGGTATTCTGAACAGGTATTCTGCAAAGGGTTACTTTACTTTATTTTAAATCTATATACCGCCAGCTTGTATAAAATCACTCATGGCGATGAACGCAGGCAAAGTAAGGTAAACAAAGAGCTTAATAAAAATAAGTAGCAAACAATAAAACAATACATAGCAAAAATAAGCAATAAAACAAAAATAGAAGATAACATTGGCATCCGGGCTAAACAGTACAAAAGACAACATCAGCAAAAGTCACCCAAAGGTCTCTTGGAAAAGCCAGGTCTTCAAGGCTTTCCTAAAAGCAGGCACAGATTGTGCCAGGCGGACCTCACTGGGAATCAAGTTCCAAAGCAGAGGGGCAGCCTCTGAGAAAGTCTGATTTCAAGTAGAAATGTATTCTCGAAGGCTTTCACAGCTGGGATCCGATAGTTGTTGTGAGTTTTTCAGGCTCTTTGGACATGTTCTGGAAGTTTTTCTTCCTGGCATTTCGGCAGACTCTGTGGCCGGCATCTTCATCAGGGAACTAGGAGTTCTCTCTGTGCTCTGGGTTATAAAGTGAGTGAGACTGGAGTTGTTAAAGTTGAGGAAACTTGTTTCAAGTAGAAACTTTCTGGGCTTTTCCAGGAGTGGCCACCCAAAGCGTAAGCACCTGTGAAGCTCTTATGGGATGGGCAGTTACTTTAAAAGGTATAAAAGGGAAGGAACTTGTTAACCTGAGAGATGGGCCCGAAGCACTTTGTAGTGCTTTGGTGTGATTTATATGGGCCTGAGTGCCCCCTCCCCAACTATCAGATGGCAAGCATCCCTTCCCCCCACCCCCCACCCCAGGCCACCTGCTCCACTCACAGAGGCCTTGTGTCTCTTCTCCACTCTCCCCGGCTGGCTCCCCCACTCAAAAGCCTCGGCGTGCTGCCTGGGTCATCACTGGCCGCCAAGTCTGAGCAGGAGCCCAGGATTTCCAGCCCTGCCTCCTCTGGAAACCAACCACTCAACAGCTCTGCAGGGAGAATCTCCATCCCACCTCCTTGTCTGAATGGGGATGGCCTGGGTGATGTGCTGACGGTTGTGAGTGGGTCAGCTGGCTGGGGAGAGGGGAATGACCAGCACCTGTGGTGTGGCACATACACATTGGGCCAAAATGCTATGAAGCACTTCATGATCATCTCTATTTCTATCTCCACTCTTCACTGTCCTAACACTCCAGGAGCGGTAGAGGTAAATATGAAGAGAAGTCTCTATCTATCTATGGAGCACTTCCATGTGATTAGACTAGACATGGGCATTTGGTTTCAGAAGGGGACTGGTTCCAAGATGAAACACACCAGTATGGTATTGGGGCCATCAGCAGCCCTTCCTTTCCTCAAGTGTTTATTTTAGCCCCTTTTCATTGCAGGCATCTCCATCTCTTACACATAGGAAGGGAACCCTCTTGTCCAATCAGCAGTATGTGTATCTGATCTAGGGGAGAGAGAGAGAGAGAGAGAGAGAGAGAGAGAGAGAGAGAGAGAGAGAGAGAGAGAGAGAGAGAGAGAGAATGAAATCAGCTTTCTTTAGAACTTCTGTTTGGTTTCCTCACACAGATGCTCAGATTTAACTAGCTAGTGAATGGAATAATCAATTATAGGATTAACGGGCCACATTTCATCTGTCGAGCAATAATTCTGCTAAGTAGCCTTCCAGATAATGTATCAAGAAATGAGACACAATCTGTCACCACATAGAAGAGAAAGCAAAGATCTCGAGACTGAAGGAGGCTGAGACCTGAGCAAGGCAGATTGGATTAATGAAAGCTAGAGGCCAGATTCACCCTATCTGCCGGTTTAACTCCATTGGCATCATATTCGATGGTGAATTGCACAACCTAAGAGAACTCAGTGTGCAATGGGAAACACCTATTGTATTTTATAGCAATTTATCACTGAGAGTTACACTGATGGAGTTTGGCTTGCAGAAATAGGTACCATAATAAAAATTTTGCCCGAGTAACTTTGTGCCACAGCAGGGCTAGCCAGGGCCAGCACTTCCATTAAGGCGAACTAGGCAGTTGCCTAGGGTGCCAAAATGGAGAGAGGGCGCTGGACAGCCTGCCGCCCTCCCCCCGCTGTCCCCCTGCTGCTGGCTACCACCGTCCGTCCCCCCACTGCCCGCCAGCCGCCCGTCGCCGTCCACCCATCGCCGCCCCCCAGCACCCGTTGCCGTCCCCCGCCATCTGCCGCCCCCACCATCAGCTGCCCCCGCCATCCGCCACCTCGCCCACTGCCCCGCCCACCCACTGTCCTTCTTGATCACAAGACATCTGCCTAACAAGAAAACAGAAAGGCTGGTTAGGGTCCAAAACTTGAGACTGCCTTACTTCTACCTAATGGAAGGGCTGGCTGGACCAAGAAAATTAACCAGATGGGAGCTTTCAAAAACAAGTTCCGACCATTCTCTTGACACAAACTTTCCTGGTGCACAATGCGACCAAGGTGCTTTGCTCAGTTATGTGGGTGCCCACACAAATTCGAACAAAGGAGAAAATAAAATTAAAAATTGGGAGTGTTGCCACTCTTGTTGAGGCAGAAATGGTCTATGCTCCATTTGTCATTGTTCAGATGATTTCTTCATGCTGCTGTCTGTTTCTGAGGCATTTCTGAGTCCTTAGTTTCTTAGACATTTGCAGACTCCAGCATGCAACCTCATCTCAACCTGGTGACATGGCGAGGAAAACCTCTCTTCAGCTGTTGGAAGAAAAAATGGCAGATAAAAACCAAGGTCACTCTGCAGCTGACACTGGAAAATAAATCTTCCACTAGGGCTGAAAGGTCAGAATTTGTTGACAAGGTAGGGTAAATTTGAGTAGCAGATTTTAATATCCTTCCTTCAGAGGACAAGTCAACTCCTTAGAGTACCTCAGAATAAGGACTGTATCAGTTAGTACATACTGTAGTCCCTCTCAAGTTTTGGAGTGAACAAGAAAAAAGCAGGACTCAGGAGATCTCTGAGAAAAAAAACCCTGAGATTGTGGCTTGTGGTTTGATGCAGTCAACGGAGCTTTCTAGTCTATCTTCAAAGAACATACTAATTTATGTATAGTATTAATGTGTATTCTCTACCTCAAAAACCCTGAAAAGGCTCACCATAAGTTGGAATTGACAGGATGGCACTCACTACACAAATGTATTTTGTACTAATAAGCTGTCCATGTGCATTTGTTTAGACACATCAAGGTTGTGATCTTTTTGTGTGTGTTTTAAAGGGGGAAACACACATGCACACAAACAGGGAGGGAGGGAGGGAGGGAGAGAGAGAGAGAGAGGGGGAGAGAGAGAGAGAGAGAGAGAGAGATCAATGGGATCAGATAGCTGTTGTGAGTTTTTCGAGCTGTTTGGCTGTGTTCTGGTAGTTTTTCTTCCTGATGTTTCACTTGGCATCTTCAGAGGGCAAGGAACTCAGGGAACTAGGAGTTCTCTCTGTGCTCTTGTGTATAGGATGAATGAGATTGTGGGGGTTTTAAAGTTGTGGGAACGGGGAAACTTATCCTATGCTTGAGAATAATAAAAACATGGTCCTACAAAGCAGACGAGGGAAGAATTACTTATTTGGAGCAATGTTCACGCTAATTATAGTATTGTGTAGATGCTGATACTTCAAAATGTAACTTTTTGCAACTCTGAGACACAGCTAATACATTTGTCCATGATGCTCAGGGTATATTATTGAAACCTGTTCCCATTGCAATACTAATTTTCTGTATTTGTTAATAAATGTGCTCTCTCATACTCTTCTTGATCTTTAATATCCAAGGCAAAGGAACATTTCATTTGAGTCGAGGGACTCCAAATGGAATTCTAAATTCACTGTTAGTTTTCTTGTTGAGTCTGAGTCTGCTCACATGTGAGAAGGGAATATTTAAAATGATTCTTCAGTTTTTGAGGGGGGGTTAAGCACAAGAGGATGAAAGCAACAAGCTGTGGTGATATATTAATTATCTACATAGAATACCTCATCTGTTCAACTGCTGTCATGTTAAAATCAACAAAGAACTCAGCTGAAGAGAGTCATGAAATGAACCGACTGTAACGTGCAGAGCAGGAGGGGTGAAACAACAAAATCTGTACAACTATATCAGTGGGAAACAGATCAATCTGGAAAGCTAAGCCGTCATGTCCCCATTGGGTGGCTGCAACACACCCAGGCTCACCGGCCAATTTGGACATGTAGTGATGGTGGGGTCACTAGAACTCAAATGAGAGAGGGGGTTGTGCTGTGGGGGTGAATTTTCACATGGGCAAAAAGAGGAGACATGCATTATCAAAAGGGGGACAAAATAAGATGCTTACAAGGAAATTGCTTATGCCTTCTCCAACACAGCTCCTGACTTTGGAACTCCCTGACACAGGAGGCCAGGCTGGCAGCATCTTTGCTGTCCTTCACCAATAGGCAAAGACCTATCTCCTCGACCAGGCTTTCCCTAAACGATTGGCTGTCTGAGACTTTTTTTACATGGGTCATTGTGCCTTGTTGCTTTTAAATGTGTTTTTGGCATTGATTTTATTTACCATTTTAAATATTTTTTTGTTCAATTCTTTTTAAATATTTGTCTCCTTACTGTTATTTATTTATTTATTTATTTATTTATTTATTTATTTATTTATTTATTTGAGTATTTTTACCCCATTTTCTCCTTGGAAAAGGGCCCAAGGTGGCTTACAGTAATGAGGGACAACATATGGGTCCAGTACAATTAAGACATATTCAAGTTTAAGAAAAGGGAATTGAGGGTTATCTTACAGCATTAGAAGACAACATTAAAGCTAAAAGAGAATGCAAGCAGTTAAGAAAAGACAATACATACCATGTAATCATGTAGTACTGAGCCTCGTGGCGCAGTGGTTAAATGCCTGTACTGCAGGTAAAACTGTGCTCGCGACCTGGGGTTCAATCCTAGGTAGCAGGCTCAAGGTTCACTCAGCCTTCCATCCTTCCAAGGTTGGTAAAATGAGTACACAGCTTGCTGGGGGGCCAATGTGTAGCCTGCACACTGTAATTAAAAAATTGTAAACCTCCCAGAGACTACTTGTAGTGGTACGGGGCGGTATATAAGCAGAACACTTTGCTTTTGCTTTATGGTACACCATCTAAAAGGTAAGACCATCTAAAAAGGATCAGAACATAGTGGAACACCTCTTCAATACTCCACTGGAACAGGACCTCATGCTCTCAGGCAGCCATTTTTAGGCCCATTTTTTCCTGCTTTCTTACAGTACATGCAATATTTTTTCATTCTTAAATTGTTTGCCTGTACAGTGGTACCTCGGATAACGAATTTAATTCATTCTCCGAGGCAATTCATTATCTGAAAAAATCCATTATCCAAAACATGGTTTCCCATAGAAATGAATGGGAAACCAATTAATCCATTCCAGAGCCTAGGAAAATGACCCAGATACATTTTTTTTGCTCAAAACTCTTTATAAAGTATTTAAAGGTACAGATGTGATGCAGCCCAGGATAACTCTTTTTTACCGATGCATGCTGGAAATTCGTTATCCAAGGCAGCCCATAGGGGAAATTCATTATCCGAGGCAGCCATAGATAAAATTCGTTATCTGAGGCAGCCCTATACCTAGAATTGTGATTCGTTATCCGAGGCAGCCCATAAGGAAAATTCGTTATCCGAGGCAGCCCATAGGGAAAATTCGTTATCCGAGGCAGCCCTATCCCTGGAAATTGTGATTTGTTATCTGAAAAATTCGTTATCAGGGGCATTCGTTATCCGAGGTTATACTGTATTTACTTAGGCTCCACACTTTCTATTCCCTTTGTTATCTACTTGGCTGTCTAACTTCCTTTTGTGTCGTTGGTAAGGAAAGAGCAAGGTCACCTTCAATTTCAACTTCATGAACAAAATGGCAGTTTCTACAGAAGTTTGTGCTGTGTTGTGAGTTCTTATTCTGTGTGACCTCCCTCTGTATGGTTCATAGCTCCATCTCAGACAGTTAGGTATTGGAGTGCATCTGCTGTAGACTGCCCAGTGCCTTCCTTTGGTTCTACAGATGCCAGTAGAGATGGGCACGACTTAGCGGTATTCCCGTTTCCGTTTCCGTTACTCGTTTCCGTTAATCTACGGAAACGGTAACGGGAATTTCTCCGCCAGACTTCGAGCTCGAACCGACGAACGAACAATTTTGGTCTGATTTGTCGTGCTCGTTCCTTGCATCGCGCGATCGCGCGATGCCACGCGGCACAGAAAAAAAGTTTTTAAAAGTTAAAAAAACCCGGTTCCCGGCCAAAAAGCAGGCGGAAAAATGCCTGCCGTGCCTCAGGGCACCTACCAGAGGGGTTGTTTCTGGAGGTCCCCGGCCTCCCCCCCCCATCCCCCGTCCTTGTGGACTGCTTTGTGGGACTCGCCGCAGGCTCGCAGCCAGCCAGCAAAAAGCCCAGTCTCGCCGGCCGCCGGCCGCCGCAATTAAAGCGCAAGCAAGCGGCACGGACGGCACAGGAAAAAACTTTTAAACTCTCCCCCCACCCATTCCCGGGCCAAAAAAGCAGGCGGAAAAATGCCTGCTTGACTAAGGGCGCAGGGCACCTACCGGAGGGGTGGTTTCTGGAGGGGGGGTCCCGCCTCCCCCCCATCCTGGGCAGCCGGACTCGCGAGTCGCCATCGCCATGCCATGCGGTGTGGGCGGGGGATCCAAAATGGGCCGGCGAACGCAATATTGTTTTTGAAATCGTGGTCCAAAAACACACAAGCACAACAGAAACACGCGAAAATTTATAAACTGCCAGATTTTTCACAGTAGCAGTGGGTTTTTTCTTGCAACAAAATGTCTCTCCTCTCCTCCTCTGTCCTCCATTGATTTTATTTTTTTTATTTTTTTTACACCTGCGCAATGATGGGCTGGCCGAGTGGCCAGCCATGTGGGAGTGGACGACCATGCAAATTTTTGGAGCCATCCCACCAATCGCATGGCCACTTGGCCATGGAGACTTCTGGGATGTGCCAAAAAGCCCCCTAAAACCTGCCCTAGCCCCCCTAACCCTAACCCTAACCCTTGACTCCGTACCCATACGTCACAGACTGTCTTCTTAGTGGGTCAGAGAGGCACCCAGAGGTGCAACCCACTAGCCCACCGTAACCTTACCCGTCACTAGCCTAACCCTAGCCCTTGCACTAACCCACCTTAAAGCCAGATCTACTTGCTTGCATTGCACTACACGCAGCAAGTACAATTCCCTTCTGTGTGAGACATGGTGGTGCGAGAGCCTTAGTTAGGCATCTCACTATGGCTCTGGGTTCAGTGCCATCCACTAGTCTTCACAGTCACTGTCTGCACATTATGTTATGCAATATCCATATGGCTATTGCATACCATTTTGCAGCAGCAGCAGGTGAGGAGGGGAGACCCCCATGTTGAGGGGTCTCTTGGAGCCTGCTTCCCCTTCCTAGTGGGTGAGGATAGGAGGCACCCACGGGTGCCTCCAGGAGCCCACTTTCCCTTTATAGCGGGCCAGAGGAGGCACCCACCCCAGAGAGGTGCCTCCAGGAGCCCGCTCCCCCCCCCAAAAAAAACCAGTACTAATGGAAATGAAAAAACGAACCGACTAATTTTTGCGAATTTTCGCGAAAAACGGAGACGACCCGAAACGGGACCAGCCCGACTAACGACAACTCGAAAAAAATTTTTTTCAAGTCGTGCCCATCTCTAGATGCCAGTATTAGAGATACACTGCGTGGGTATCTGCAGAGTTATTTAGGACACAGTAAGTACTTAAAGTCAATATTATGTGGTTGGAGGAGAAAGAAAGAAGGCCCTTAGTCTTTGATAAGCTCAAAAGCAAGAGTTAGCTTGCACTGCTTACAGAAGAGTTTGCATATGTAGAAATGCATGCAGGAGTCAACTTAATTTGAACGAAATATCTTTAGCCTTTTGGTGAGGTATCCTTGCAGGAAAAAAAACAACCTCCAGGAACTCATATGTAACACTTCTTGTAAGATTCCAAACAAGTACCCTGTTTCCCCTAAAATAAGACATCCCCCGAAAATAAGACCTACATATAGTTTTGCCTCTCGCTGAAATATAAGGCATCCCCCTGAAAATAAGGCCTCCCCGATAATAAGATAACAATAAATGTGTGTCGTATTCTTCTTCATGGAAAAATAGGACATCCCCTGAAAATAAGACCTAGCGCATCTTTGGGAGCAAAAATTAATATAAGACACTGTCTTATTTTCAGGGAAACAGGGTAGAGAGAGGGGGAGAAGAAAAAGGAGAAGGGTGAGTTGCTACCCATAGGATGCTAGAACTAGGATAGGTGGTATTGATCTGGTTTAATCATTTTCCACATAAAACTATTGCTTGTGAGGGTGTGACATCCCCAACATCCACTCTATTAGTATTGGAATTGTAAGGAACAGTCTGCCTCTTTGAAAGAAACTATCTTATGCCTCTCCACTTACCCTGATAACATGTTTGATTTCATTGGTGCCGTTAATTGTTCTACCAATGTCAGTTGTGAGTCCTGTACACCATTAGTTCTGTTAATGCTTTATTTATTATTCAAAACTCAATTTAACCTGTGTCTGGGAATTGACAGGTTGTTATGTCTAATTCATCAACTGACAGATGAACATAACCAAATACAGCTCACCTTTCCCACCACTGTTTGTCTTTCTTCAACCTCCTCGCCTCCTTTCCTTAATTTAGAGAGGGAAACTGGCTGCGAGATACACATCGCCAAGGAAGCAAATTATTCAGTGAAGTGGGGGTATCTGTCAGTTTCTAAACTGACCCAAAGTGAAGCAAGGAAGCCTGAAGTGACAATTGAATCAAATCAAGGCTTTCTGAAGTACTGGATATTGCTCTGAGACTTGAGTTGCAAAAGCTTAAAAGTTTAAAACAAGCAAACAATACTTGGGACTAGAGATGGGCACGACTTGAAAATTTTTTTTTTCGAGTTGTCGTTAGTCGGGCCAGTCCCGTTTCGGGTCGTTTCCGGTTTTCGCGAAAATTCGCAAAAATTAGTCGGTTCGTTTTTTCGTTTTTCGTTGTCGTTAGTACTGGTTTTGGGGGGGGAGCGGGCTCCTGGAGGCACCTCTGTGGGGTGGGTGCCTCCTCTGGCCCGCTATAAAGGGAAAGTGGGCTCCTCACCCACTAGGAAGGGGAAGCAGGCTCCAAGAGACCCCTCTACATGGGGGTCTCCCTTCGTCACCTGCTGCTGCTGCAAAATGCTATGCAATAGCCATATGGATATTGCATAACAGAATGTGCAGACAGTGAGACCAGTGAGAGTGATAGCGTCATGCCCGCCCTTCACAAGGCTCCCGCACCACCATGTCTCACACAGAAGGGAATTGTACTTGCTGCGTGTAGTGCAATGCAAGCAAGTAGATCTGGCTTTAAGGTGGCTTAGTGCAACGGCTAGGGTTAGGCTAGTGATGGGTAAGGTTATGGTGGGCTAGTGGGTTGCACCTCTGGGTGCCTCTCTGACCCTCTAAGAAGACAGTCTGTGACGTATGGGTACGGAGTCAAGGGTTAGGGTTAGGGCTAGGGCAGGTTTTAGGGGGCTTTTTGGCACATCCCAGATGTCTCCATGGCCAAGTGGCCATGCGATTGGTGGGATGGCTCCAAAAATTTGCATGGTCGTCCACTCCCACATGGCTGGCCACTCGGCCAGCCCATCATTGCGCAGGTGTAAATAAAATAAAATAAAATAAAATCAATGGAGGACAGAGGAGGAGAGGAGAGACATTTTGTTACAAGAAAAAACCCACTGCTACTGTGAAAAATCTGGCAGTTTATAAATTTTCGCGTGTTTCTGTTGTGCTTGTGTGTTTTTGGACCACGATTTCAAAAACAATATTGCGTTCGCCGGCCCATTTTGGATCCCCCGCCCGCACCGCATGGCATGGCGATGGCGACTCGCGAGTCCGGCTGCCCAGGATGGGGGGGAGGCGGGGACCCCCCCTCCAGAAACCACCCCTCCGGTAGGTGCCCTGCGCCCTTAGTCAAGCAGGCATTTTTCCGCCTGCTTTTTTGGCCCGGGAATGGGTGGGGGAGAGTTTAAAAGTTTTTTCCTGTGCCGTCCATGCCGCTTGCTTGCGCTTTGATTGCGGCGGCCGGCGGCCGGCGAGACTGGGCTTTTTGCTGGCTGGCTGCGAGCCTGCGGCGAGTCCCACAGAGCAGCCCACTAGGACGGGGGATGGGGGGGAGGCCGGGGACCTCCAGAAACAACCCCTCTGGTAGGTGCCCTGAGGCACGGCAGGCATTTTTCCGCCTGCTTTTTGGCCGGGAACCGGGTTTTTTTAACTTTTAAAAACTTTTTTTCTGTGCCGCGTGGCATCGCGCGATGCAAGGAACGAGCACGACAAATCAGACCAAAATTGTTCGTTCGTCGGTTCGAGCTCGAAGTCTGGGGGAGTAATTCCCGTTACCGTTTCCGTAGAGTAACGGAACCGAGTAACGGAAACGGAAACGGGAATACCGCTAAGTCGTGCCCATCTCTACTTGGGACTAGCGAGTGTCACTGGAAAATGAAAGGAATACTTTAGCAGAACCAAAAAGCGATTGATAGCTCAAGGACAATGAAAAGCCCAAGGTGTCTTGGAAACCCTAATCATGGAGTCTCTAGGAGGGCTCAGATCAATAAGGTGAATTGTTTTGCCCCATGGTTAACCACCACTTAGCAGTTGTCAGCCTGCTAGAGGTTGCCTTTTGTCTTAGTAGGGTGTTGTGAGCTGGTGTTTTTTTCTTTTCTTTTAGGCAGCTGCAGATCTCATTTTGCCTTATATTTTAGAGTCTGTCTGAGTCCCTCTGTATGTGAATATGCCATGAAGGGCTTGAATCTCTTGTATGGAAACTGAATGAGCTCGGTCACATTACCATTAGGAATAGAACCCACTTCTGCCCTGGCACAATTTTGTACTTTATTTTTTTTAAAAGCACGACTCTGCTGCAGGGTTTTATTTTTCCATCACTTTGGCTTTCTCCCCTGTTCTTGACTGTGCTCCAGATGGAACAGTTACCAAACATGACACATAAGGCAGCAACCAGGCCCTCTACCCACTGGGGCAGGAAAGCTGCTAACCAAGGCTATTCCTCCTCACTTCAACAAACATATTTTGTTCAGCACATTTGAGTACATTGTCCAGCTCCTGGGGAGGCTGGGGACTGGTAGGTGTTTGTCTATACCAGTGATGACGAACCTTTTAGAGACCGAGTGCTCAAACTGTGATTCAAAACCCACTAATTATTCACAAAGTACCAATACAGCAATTTAAGTTGAATACAGGCGGCTGTGAAGCGGCGATGTCAGGTGCCCACAGAAAGGTCTCCGAGCACCACCTTTGGCACCCGTGCCATAGGTTCACCAACACTGGTCTATACAATCAGAGCTCTACATTTTTGCTTTTTTCATCTGTTTTCACTCCTCGGATCCATCCATACAGATATAGGCAAACATTATTAAATGTTTAGAAGCAAATCCATATGGTCGAGCTACAGATGGGCTCAAAGGAATTTGTCTTGCTAACTGTAAGACAAATTATCCAGGCCAATGCTGACAGTCCTGTGTGGAGAGGGCCAGTGAGGCCACTGGGAGAGTCGTGGTACCTGCCGCCACCGCTGCTTCTGAGAGACCAGCATGGAAAGGGCCAGCAAGACTGCTGGGTGCCCTTGTCATGCCCGCCGCCATCACCGCTGCCGCCAACCTACACAGAAAGGAGCAGCGAAGATGCTGGGAACCCTCAAGGTGCCTGCCACCACCACTACTACTGACAGACCGGTGCAGAGTCGGCCCGTGAGGCTGCTGGGAGCCCTCGTGGCACCTGCTGCCACCGCTGATGCCAAGAGACCCATGCGGAGCGGGCCAGCGAAGACTCTGGGAGCCCTCTCTGACCCATGAGGAGAGGGCCAGTGAGGCTCTGAGGAGGCTTCGCAGCACCCGCCGCTGCCACCACCACTGCCACAAACAATCCCGTACAGTTGTTGTTGTTGTTTTGCAAAAATTCATATGAAACAGAATGAAACTATATGCGGGGGGGACGAAACGGAATGAAACAAAAAACCATTTTCCCATTTTGGGCCGATCTCTAGTCATTATGAATATATAATATAGAATGTTACATAGCCAATCCACGAGCTGGTGGGTGTGGCTAGCATGTATAAAGGTGTGCTCTAAGAAAGGAATGTGTTCTCTCCTGTGTGATAGGGGTTAGACAAAGTTCTCTCTTGTGTGATCTTATTTATTTATTTATTTATTTATTTATTGGATTTTTGTACCACCCATTTGGCAGCAAGGGAGTTAACTAGTTAGGCAGCAGAGTTGTCAGTTAGTCTGCCTGGTATGTCAGTTGGTCAGGCATGGAAGTCTGTAACTGGTAAGAGTGTTTGGTTTATTAAAACATAAGCACTCTTATAAAGTCATTAAGAACATATTTGTATGAGTGCTTTTAATTCTTTTTTACCTTTTAAATGTATTGCAGTGTACCCTTGTATAACAAACAGTTTGTATAACATAAAATCTGTACAACATAAAAGATTCTGGAGATAGGGGAAAATTGCTTAACATAATTGCCTATGGGGAGAATCCGTACAACATAAAAATGGGATTACTCCATTTTCAATGCATTCCTATGGGAATTTGTATAAAGGAAAATTTACTTAACATAATTTCATTTGGAACGAATTAATTCCTTTATACAAGGTACCACTGTATTTTTCTTTTTAATGTTACCTTTTAACACTTGGGATAGCATTTAATTTTGTGGTACTTATGTACAATGACAATAAAGTATCTATTTATCTCTCGCCATTGGCTAAGCTATCATATTAATACCATTGATCATCTGTGTGCACATGTTTTGCTTTTAAACCATAAAAATCAGTGTCAGAGTTCTTTCTTCCTAATAAAAGTACCTGGTAAGGTGCTAGTATTTTGGTGGGGATGCCTAGAGAGGGAGACAGTTCTTAATTTTAATGGTGGCAGTTAGACATGGGCACGACTAGGCGAAATTCTCGTTTCTGTTTTCGGTTCTCGTTATTGTTACCTAACTGGTAACGGTAACAAGAATTACTCCGCTCCAACTCGAACTCGAACCGAAAAAGAAAAATTGGGTCTGATTTTTCGTTGTCGTTCATGGCATCGCAGCGATCGCGCAATGCCAAGCAGCACAGAAAAAAAAGTTTTAAAAAAACCCCCGATTCCCATCCATAAAAGCAGGCGAAAATATGCTTGCCTCAGTGAGGGTACCTACCGAGGGGTAGTTTCTGGGGGGGGGGGTCCCCAGCCTTCCCCCCTTTCTCCTGTCCTGGGCTGCTGGTACCAGGCTGGGGGGGCATCCTCGTTGTCTCCATTTGCCATGCGGTGGGGGGGGATCCAAAATGGTGACCGCAATATTTATTTTTAAATCGTGGTCCAAAATCCACCAAAGCACCACAGAAACATTTGAAAATTAGGTATTTTAAATGCCTGATTTTTTTATAGTAGCAGCAGTGGGTTTTTCTTGCAATAAAACGTCTCCATTGATTTTATTTTATTTTATTTTATTTTTATTTTTTTACACCTGCGCATGTGCAATGATGGGCTGGCCATGGGATGGGACCATGCAAATTTTTGAACCCATTCCACCTATCGCATGGCCAGGTTTTGACTGAGACGTCTGCGTGTGCCAGAGAGCGCATTAAAAGCCCACAAACCCTAACCCTAACCCTAACCCTAACCCTAACCCAACCCTAACCCATACGCCAGTACGCTGTCTTTCTTAGTGGGTCAGAGGCACCCAGAAGTGCAGCCCACTAACCCACCCAGAAGTGCAGCCCACTAACCCACCCTAACCTTAACCGTAACCCTAAGCCTAGCCCTTACCCTAACCCCAACCCTAACCCAGATCCGTACGCAAGTACACTTTCCTTCTTAGTGGGTCCCAGGCATCCAGAGAGGTGCCTCCCACAGCCCACTATCCCCTACACCTATCCCATTCCCTAACTTGTACGTCAGTACACTAGTATGCTCCCCTTCTTAGTGAGTCAAAGTGAGGCCACCAGAGCCCACTATCCCCTATCCCATCCCCTAACCTGTACGGCAGTACGCTACTATGCTTCCCTTACTGAGTCAGAGGCACCCAGAGAGGTGCCTCTGCCACCCCACCCTAACATAATGTAATGTAAATGTATGGTACGTGGCGGCTCCGCGAAATGCTTCCCTTGCTTCCCTTCTTAGTGGGTCAGACGTCAGAGAAGCACCCAGAGAGGTGCCTCCCAGAGCCCACTTACCCCAACCCAAACGACAAACGACAAACGAAAATGACAAATTTTTGAAAATTTCCTCGACAAACGGAAACGAGCCGAAACGGACCCGTCCCGACAATCAAAAACTCGATACGTCATTTTTCCTGGTCGTGCCCATCTCTAGTGGCAGTGAAAGTGGTCTAGGATCTTCATACTCACACCTGCAGAAAACTTATAGGAAGAAAAAGATGTTCATTATCATGACATCTGGCTGTTTACTTCTCAGTTTACCAATCACAACCCAGTGTGTAGTGGATAGAGTCATGGACTGGTCTGGGTTCAAATCCTTATTCAGCCATGGAATCTCATTGGGGTGTCTAGAGCTGGTAAAACCTCTCCTCTCACTCACCTTGAAAGCCCTATTAGGGCTGCTCTAACTTGGCTGAGAGTTGATGGCACATGACATCAACATACCATTCACAGTCAGTAGAGTCACTCAAATGCTTTGCCATCTTAAAACAATACCACGGTGCTTCATTTTCACTCAGGTTCTTGAAATAAAGGGTGACTCATGCCTCAATAGGGCCCACTTCCCTGTGTATCAGTTTCAGCACAAGATGAAATGTTGCAAAACAAGACGGGAGGATTTGGATGTTTTTGTTGGATGAGGCTCCAGTAGAGTAGAATATTATCTGATTAGGTGTGAACAGAATTGTCAACGATGCAGAAAACAGGACACAACTGGTAAAACATTTCAGTGAGAGATAAAGCCAGTGCTGGAGACCCTGCCAGATGATAACGGTATGAGTTCATGTCAGCGTGAAAGCTCTTGTCGAGGCAAACTAACAGACTTGCAAAAACTGCCAGGAAGAATGTGTCATCTTCAAAACAGAGGACTCTCTCTCTCTCTCTCTCTCTCTCTCTCTCTCTCTCACTCACACACACACACACACACACACACACACACACACACACACACACACAGAGAGAGAGAGAGAGAGAGAGAGAGAGAGAGAGAGAGAGAGAGAGAGAGAGAGAGAGAGAGAGAGAGAGAGTATTTGAGAAGCCCAGTAGCTTTTTTTCTCCTTACTGGAAGAAAACCATTTCCTATTATTTGCAAATTATTTATGAATGGTTACTCATTCATGGCAAAGGTCACAGAACTGCATTCAAAAGGCTGTCTGACTGACCATTCTGCTAAATCCCACAAAATGCCCCAGAACACTTTGAATTTCATTGTTGGCAATAGAGATGGGCATGGACCAGGGAAACAGCGGTGTGTGAGGGTTTCTGGATGGTCACTATTCATGCTCTGCAAATGAATGTTCATGAACTTTCCAACAAAACAAACAAAACGGAGGAGTAGAGTGAACCCCAAATGAGGAAAAGATGCAAAACTTGCAGCGTTCCCCCCCCACACACACACACTCAGAGATAGTACCTGCCTACTGAAGGACATTGGACTTTGAAGCACCAAACGCCTGCTCAGCCAATAAATGAACTGACACGAACCGACAAAATGGTGATTTGTTTTGTTTTGTTTTGTTTTAGGGTTTGGTTTGGTTCAGTTCCTTTTTAATGATTTTTTTGAAACATTTGTTTCATTGTTTCATTGATTTTTATTCGTTTTTCCCCACTTTGCGTGATTTAGTCCATTTGACAGCATGCGAGCAGGAAAAAACATTCAAACACACACACACACAAACACAGACATTGACAACTGCACAAACTGGACTGGCAGCATCCTCATCCACATCATCATCTTCAATCATCAACATATCATCCTTACTGGATGGCGGCGACAATCCTGGCTCCTGTGGCAGGGGCTTTTTGAGGCACTGGCTTAGGGCCAGTGCCTCTTTGTTTTTTTAAACCACTGACCGCACAACCCTTGGGGCCAGGTCAGCACTTCTGTTATTATTTATATTATTTTTCTTTATTTTAGGTGCCACCCCAGCCACCCCTGGGGCTGGGTCATCACTCCTTATTTTATTTTATTTTTTTGATATTTTTTTCAAGCACTGACTGTGCAGCCCCTGGGGCGCAGATAGGAGAAATCTCCAGCTCTGCCATTAACGAACCAAACTAAACCGAACCAATTTTTTCAGTTTGGTTCATTTTGTTCTAAATCCACTCTGGGGTTCATTATTTGTTTTGTGACGTAACGAATAACGAAACAAACTAAAAGTTCATTTTGTGCCCATCTCTATTGTATGAGAAGTGCCATATTAGACCTCCCATCACATTCAGTGTGGTTCCGCCCATACAGAGGGCATTTTGAGGATTGCCTGCAGTGCCTCTCTCAGATCTGGGCTGCAATTACACTTCCCTCTCCATTTTTCTTTCTTTTGCTTGCTCAATTTTTCACTGGGCTCATAACATTAGTAAAGGCCAACTGCTGACACAGTACCTCCTCGTTTTCCACAGAAAAGCACTGTTTTCCATCACACACTGTAATGTGGAATGGGACTATTAAGAAAAGAGAATTCTGTAAAAGATATTGTTGTGGCATGTAGTGTTTCAGTTCGGTATTGCACCCGTTGAGCCACGACCAAAGATATACAATATCCTTGCACCCAGTTTTCTGAGCCCCTCCCCATCATGAAATCAATATTACATCTCCACTGAGCAAGATTTGTCTAGGTTGCTTTAAGCTCTATCGGTTTACAACTTATAAATCTTTTTGAACTTGTGCATCAGTGGTTCTCCTGAAGCCTGGTTATTTTCTCTCTCTTTGCACAGGTGCCTAGACAGTGACATGTTTACTATAAAAGGATCCCCACTCAATAGATACTGTAAGTTTGCAATTGGTATATTCACAGCTGGTAGGTAGTTTGGGGTTCTCCACTTCAGATATTCCACACCCCAATTCCCATAATTCCTGACCCTTTTGGCATGTTTTATTCTAAATGGCAAGGAATAAAACTGATTACAGTTTTTCCTGGCTGATGAAGCTGCTTGGATGAGTAGTGAAATGTTCCGGTCTCTCAGGAAAAGAAGTCCAGTTGCCATGACTCAACTTTCAGATAAGTTCACCTGGATGACTGAGAATCGTCACAGACATTTTGTCCTGAAAACATCTGGAAGGTGGGCTGTCGACCCCAGTGTATAGAACTATTTGTGCCTGAAACCAAATTTAAAAAGAGCTTGAAAATGTAGCTTTTTACAAAGTTCCTAGAAACCCCTACCCCGGAACAGTCACTCTCCATGTTAACTGGGGAATTTTAGATTTTATAGTCCAAAACAGGGAGGAGAATAAGCTGGAAAAGCAATATTTATGCACTAAGTATAACTATCAAAGACTCTTCTGTCGGGCTTTTGATAGATCAGGGGAGTTATTTGCATTCTTTTGTTTTGTTAGTGCTCTAGGTTGGTATAAATGCTTGGAATTAGAGATGGGCACGACTCAGTGAAATTTTTGTTTTTGTTTTCGTTTTTTCGTTTCATTTTGTAACGAAAACAAAAACGAAAATTTTCCAAAACCCAAAACGGAAACGGAAACGAAACTACCAATTTTGCCATGTTTTTCGTTTTCGTTGCGGCAAATCCATTGAACTGAAAAGAATGCTAACGAAACAGCAATTTTTCATTTTTGTTTTGTTTTTTCATTTCGTTACAAACCAAAAATGAAACAATTTTTTTTTCAAAAACAAAACGAAAAATGAAAACAAACCGAAACGGATCCCCAAACGACCAAATGAAAAACGAAACACAATTTTTTTGAGTCGTGCCCATCTCTACTTGGAATAAAAATTAGAAGCATTCATGATTACTGGCCAGCTGTGGAAGAAAGGAACCCAGAACAGACTATTAAATGCATTATAGCGAATTTCAGGATCGGATGAAGGCAAGCCATCACCTTTCAATATTGGACAAAGAATCATATTGATAATACTCCACATTAGTGCTGATACATCTAGTCTGGAACTACATACTGTGAATAATCCACAGTAAGCTTTTGCTTCCAGGGGTATTATCTCATGTCCATTTTTTACCTCAAGAAAATAAAATCTTGCTGCGGTCACATGGTTTTGTTGCTGTTTGTGTGTCTTCAAAGACGCACTTTATTGTTACGAAACTTCTGTGACCTCACGGACGGGTGCCGCATCAACGTGCGTTTGTTTTTGTTTTCTTGCAGCAAAAGACTGGGAAAAAACCCACAGTTATGTTGAGGAATAAAAGTTACCCAAAGGGTGTGTGTAAAGGTTTAAAAACTGCAATTGAAACATGACAAGGACTCCACCACCCCAAGGCCTGGTACAAGGAAGATGAGATGAGTCATGCTTTTTTGAGGGGGGGGGCTGGTCGCACTTTATTTTGCTTAAAGCGTGATGGCCGTGGGGGAACAATTTTAAGTACCACAACTCAGCACACTTTCTAGAGCAGCAAAGTGGATGGGAGGTAACGCCCCAGATTATCTACTGGAGCAAACGTACTTGAATTATGCATCTGTTTTAATGCAGGAAAAACAGAACCACTAGCTGCCCCCCTCCAAGGTAAAAACAACACTAGCTGTGATGGGCACAAACTTTGGTGCCATGGTTTTCCCTGCTCCTCTTCCTCTTCAGCTGATTGTCCAGACCCTGGCAGGATCATGGGCCTGTCCCACCTCCTTGTCTGAGTGAGTGAACACCCACAATGGGATTTAGCTGGAGAGGCAGAGGAAAGAAACATATAGCACTGGTGGTGGCCCATGTACGAACCACCACGAACCTTCAGACTGAAGTTTATGCCCATCTCTAAACACCAGCAAAAACAACTCTTTGGGGTTGGGTGGAACTGGTAATAACCATTTATTAGAATCTCATTCACCTTGAAACACCTTGTTTTCTGTCTGCTTTCAAATC
Organism: Phrynocephalus guinanensis; assembly: GCA_037367245.1. Lineage (NCBI taxonomy): Eukaryota > Metazoa > Chordata > Lepidosauria > Squamata > Agamidae > Phrynocephalus > Phrynocephalus guinanensis. The sequence continues at coordinate 193,758,257 of CM074732.1, forward strand.
AATTCTGACTTGTGGTGACCCTTTCAGGGTTTTTCTAGGCAGGGAGTCCTGAAAAATGGCTTGCCCTTGATTTCTTGTAGGGGTGTTCAGGGACTATGCAGCATGTCTAAAGCTACATAAGAACATAAGAAGAGCCCTGCATCAGGCCAAAGGCCCATCTAGTCCAGCTTCCTGTATCTCACAGTGGCCCCACCAAAGGCAGCTGGGAGTGCATGAGACTAGATATCTGTCTCCTGATACCACTCCCCTGCATCTGGCCCTTGAAGTACCCCGTTTTTAAGCCTAGAGATTACACATCTCCATCATGGTTTGTAACCTGTGATGGACTTTTCCTCCAGGAATCTGTCCAATCCCCTTTTGAAGGCATCCAGGCCAGATGCCATCACCACGTCCTGTGGCAGGGAGTTCCATAGACTAACAGCACACTGGTTAAAAAAACATTTTCTTTTGTCTACTCTCATTCTCCCAACCCTCAATTTGAGTGGGTGTCCCCTAGTACTGGTATTTTGTGAGAGGGAGAAGAGTAAAATAAATAAAATAAAATAAATAAAAATAAATAAGACCAAAATGTCTTTTATACTTCAGAATTTCCTGATGCTCGCCAAAGCTTGTATGGAATTCAGGCACCGTGCCATTCCATGTTCCCTTGAACAGACTGACGGAATAAACATTTCTTTCAAAGTGAACCAAAAAAGAAAAAGGGAACAAGGTGGGAAGGGTTTGTGTGTGTGTGTGTGTGTGTGTGTGTGTGTGTGTGTGTGTGTGTGTGTGTGTGTGGAATCCATTGTACCACTCAGTTTGGAGCAATCCAATTATCGTAATAGGACTACTTTGCAAAGAATAGCCATAATATGCAGGGGAACAATGGTTGTGATGATTATTCCTCCGAGTTGCATTTCGTATTACAATTGCTGATGGTTGATCATCACTACTGGTTGATTTTGCAAGAGACACTGAAACCATTCTTTTGCGTTTCGTACATCCACACAATGCCTTCGCTCCAGGCCTCATTATTTATGCTTATATGTTAATGCTTTTGTTGTCTCAGAAATATCACCTTCTCCCTCCCCCCTTTTTAAAAAAGGGTGGGAGTCCCTGTGCAACAGGAGGAGAGGCTAATACTTATAATCTAATAAGGGTAATAATGAGGAACCCGCAGCCCCCAAATTTGGCAGGTTGGATTAAATCAGCATGTAGAAATTCAGCTCTGTGCCTTTCAGACACTCTTTGTTCTCTCCATCTTTCGCTTCCACGTTGGACTTCTACTTAACAAAATCCCCTTTCTTTTTTTATTCCAAATGGCAAGAAAAGTCTTTTCTTTAATATGCCAGGAACATACAGACTTCATCCCTGTTCCTTCCTAGGGTGGACCCAAGACCATGTGATGCCTAAGGTGGAAGACATGATATTGTTCCTTCCATAACAAGTAAAGATTTGACTTGAATGGCAATTAGATCCGTCTTGAACATTTTATTTTATTTTAAAGTATTTTTACCCCACCTTTGTCCTTGAAAAAGGACCCAAGCCGGCTTACAGTAAGGAGAGACAATATACAGTCCATTACAATTAAGACACATTCAGTTTGAGAACCGGGGGATTGAGGGGTATCTTACAGCATTAGTAGGCAATAGGGATGGGCACACAAAAATGAAATGCTGTTTCATTGTTTTGTTACAGAACAAAATGAAACAAAATGGAATGAAACGATGAAGCAGCATTTTTGTTACAGACAAAATGAAACGGTCATTTTTTCCCCGTTAAAACAAACCCTTTTGTTCCCTTTGTAAAATGGCTCACCACCATGGGGGAAGAAAATGCACCAACCCGGCCTTTGGGATAGCTGGTTGGCGCTAGCATAAAAAAAATGCACTGACGGGCCTCCCTGCGGGCCAGCTGGTGGGTGGGAGAAAAAACCTGTGAACACAGCCCCAACAATGTTAAAAAAAATAGCAAAATGAAATACAAAATGAAATACAAAATGATTTTTTTAAAAAAAACTGTTTTGTAATAAATGAAATGAAACGGGGAAAGAAATGAAAAACGAAATGCCATTTTGGCATGTCGTGCCCATCCCTAGCAGGCAACATTAAAACTAACAATTGATAACAGTGTCAATGCAATCACATAAGGAGAGATATAAACTCAAAGTTATAAGTGGTTATAAACACAGTCTGTCTAGCCATGTAGATTCATAAAAAGACACAGTAAGTAATCCATCATTCAAGGAAAGCTTTCCTGAGGAGAAAGGTCTTTGTATGAACATGAAAATGGAGACTCATTTAGCGTTTATTTTTTATACAGTGGACCCTCGTATAACAAATGGTTTGTATAACATAAAATCTGTACAACATAAAAAATTCCAGAGATAGGGGAAATTTGCTTAACAGAATCGTCTATGGGGCGAATCTGTACAACATAAAAATCGTTGCGATTAGGAATTACTTTGTTTTCAATGCATTTGTATGGGAAATTTGTGTAAAGGAAAATTTGCTTAACATAATTTCATTTGGAACAAATTCATTCCTTTATACAAGGTACCACAGTATTTTATTCATTTTATTTATTTTAGAATATTTTTTACCCCAACTTTCTCCTTGGACAAAAAAGGATGTATGACAAGAAGTGCTGCTGCTATTATCTGCCATCATGCCACTCCCGACTTACTGCAATCCCATAAAGGAGGAATCTCCAAAATGTCCTGTCCTCAACTGCCTTACCTATTTTTCCAAACTCAGTCCCATGGCTTCCTTTAGGGCAGGAATGGCAAACCTATGTTACACGTGCCAAAGGTGACACGGAAAGAGCTTTCGCCTGGCATGTGACATGCTCCTTGCACCACCCCCACTTCCTCCTCCGCTGGACCAGCCATGAGGAATTTGTGGAGGAGGAAGGGGGGGGGCAGGGAGCATATCGGGTGCCAGGCCAACCCTACCGTCGCCATTGCCATCGCCGCCCTTGCTGCCGCCCCCTGTCACCCCTGACCCCGCCTCCACCAACCCCACTGCCATCACCAACGCCATCCCTGCCCCTCCCGCCGCCACTGCCGCCGCCGATAACCCTGACTCCATTGCCCTTGCTGCCCTCAACCTCGCCCTACCCCTGACCCCCCGGTGCCGCCGATCCCAACCCCCCCCACCCCCACCGCCGTCTCCATCGCCCTTGCAGCCCCTGCTGCCGCTGACCTGACCCTACCTCTGCCACCATCACCGCCGCCATCCCTGCCCCTCCCACCGCCGACAACAATGATCCTGACCCCACCCCACCGTCACCCTTGCTGCCTTCGCCCCCTTCCCCTCACGCTGCCGCCAATCTTGACCACCACCACCACCACCACCACCACCACCACCACCACCACCGCTGCTGCCGCTGCCACCACCACCACCACCGAGTTTTGGCACTCGGTGGCAAAAAGGTTCACCATCCCTGCTTTAGGGAGTCAATTCATCTCATATTGGGTCTTCTTCTTTTCCTGCTGCCTTCAGGAAATTATTAATTCTTTTTCCTACAGCCCTCAGGACTACTTCCTTAGGAATATAAGGTTTGGATTCTGGGAATTATAGTCCAAAAATAATTTTCCAAACTCTGGTGCATACCTCCCTTGGGCTCATAGATCATTCCATTTCCCCTCTCTCCCTTCTCTGAACTGAGATCAATTTCCTCATGTTCCTTTTTGGCCCAATTCACTGGCTACTGCTAGAGGCCAATAATAGGCCTTACAAGGTACAGTGACCCCATGCCTATTGTGGGGGGTTAGGGACCTAACCCGACCCGTGATAACTGAAAATCCGTGATACGTGGATGCAGGTCAGGATGGGCCTGGGGTGCCTAGATGGGGGCTCTTGTACTTACCACCAGACTGGCGCTGCCTGTGAGGGCCTTCCCGGGCCTTTGGGGGCCTCCAGAAGGCTCAAGAAGGCCCTTGCAGGCCCGTTTGGGGCAGCACCAGTCCTGAGGTAAGTAAGGGAGGCCTTTCCCCCCTTATCCGAGGGGGCCTTTTTTCATATACTGTACTGCAGTCCCACAATATAGCAGGACTGCAGTATATGAACTGTGAATGGGTGGGGGACCACTGTATACCTTTTCTTCAGAGCAGGGTCACCTTTCCCTCTGGATTCTCCAGAAAAAGGTCTGGAGGGAGGGAGTTGAACAGCATCTGTGTTGCTTTTGAGTTAAGTTATCTGGAGTCCCCAGGCTGGCTGAGTAATGTCTGAACACTTCCTTCCAGCATTCAAAATAATTGTATGGCAAAAACCCTTAGGCTGATTCCTTGCCTTCTTTCAGAGCTCTGGGATTGATACATGTCAGCAAGCAGGAAAAAAAACCACCAATCAATCCATCAGCTGTTTACCCATGATGTCTAAACTATTGACATCGGCTAGAGCTCAAAAGAGGAGTAGCTGTCAAACCTGACTCAGAGCTGAACCGCTTCCTTGTAGTAAGGAATCACCATTGCCGGCCTGGCTCTAAGGACGTCCGCTGAAGCCATAACACTAGACTTTCTGATGGTGACCCCTGAGGTTCTTTTACATTTAGGGAACTAAACAAGCACGGGAAGATACAGTATCTGTGGTTTGTTGAAGTGCTCCTGTAAGAAACCCTGTATGATTACCTTTGCCAGGAGAGAGACAGGGGGAGTGCATCCCTGTTGATCCTCCTGGACCTCTCAGTGGCTTTCGACACCATTGACCATGGTGTCCTTCTGGACAGGTTGGCTGGGATGGGAATTGGAGGCACCATTTTATGGTGGTTTCACTCCTACCTGACTGACTGGGTCCAGAAGGTGGTGCTAGGGGACAGGTGCTCTGGCTCATGGCAGTTACGTCACCCATGTTATTTAATATATATTGTACATGAAACCGCTGGGAGAGGTCGTTAGGAGGTTTGGGCTGAGGAGTCAGCAATAGAGATGGGCACGACTTAGCGGTATTCCCGTTTCCGTTTCCGTTACTCGTTTCCGTTACTCTACGGAAACGGTAACGGGAATTACTCCGCCAGACTTCGAGCTCGAACCGACGAACGAACAATTTGGTCTGATTTGTCGTGCTCGTTACTTGCACCGCGGCGATCGCGCAATGCCAAGCAGCACAGAAAAAAAGTTTTTAAAAGTAAAAAAACCCCCGATTCCCGGCCCTAAAAGTAGGCGAAAACTCTCTGAGGGCACCTACCAGGCCAGAAGGGTGTTTTATTTGGGGGGGGGGTTCCCCGCCCCCCTCTCCTTGGCTATTGCTTGCTACTGCTGCGCTGCTGGTACCAGGCTGGGAGGGCGCATCCATTTGCCATGCAGTGCGGGGGATCCAAAATGGCGACCGCAATATTTTTTTTGAAATCGTTGCCCAAAACCCCACCAAAGCACCACAGAAACATGTGAAAATTAGCTATTTTAAATGCTTGAATTTTTACAGTAGCAGCAGTGGGTTTTTCTTGCAAAAAAGTCTCCGTTGATTTTATTTTATTTTATTTTATTTTATTTTTTTACACCTGCACATTCGCAATGATGGGCTCGCCCATGGGAGTGGACCATGCAAATTTTCCACCAATCGCATGGCCAGGTTGACCACAGAGACTTCTGGGATGTGCCAATCGGGCATAAACAGCCCACTAATCGTAGCCCAAACCCGAACCCTAAGCCTAACCCATACGCCAGTACACTGTCCTTCTAAGTGGGTCAGAGAGGCACCCAGATGCACCCCAATACTCACCCTAACCTCACCCGTAACTAGCCTAACCCTAGCCCTTGCGCTAAGCTGTCTTAACCCTAAGCCAGATCTACTTGCATTGCACTACATGCAAGTATGTGAGACACAGCGGGTGCAAGGAGTCTGCCAGTCCGTCACTTGTGGCTCTGGCTGACTCCTGCAGCTCCCTCCAGGAGCCCGCTACCCCCCCCAAACCAGTACTAACGACAACAAAAAAACAAAAAAACGAACCGACTAATTTTTGCGGAATTTCGCGAAAAATGGAAACGAGCCGAAACGGACTGCCTCCGACACACGACAACTCGAAAACGTCATTTTCCCGAGTCGTGCCCATCTCTAGTCAGCAATATGCTGATGACACTCAGCTCTACCTCTCGTTCTCCACCAATCCAGGTGTGGCAGTCTCTGTTCTGAACTTATGCTTGGACTTGATAATCGACTGGGTGTGGGTCAATAAACTGAAGGTCAATCCAGACAAGTTGGAAGTACTTTTAGTGGGTGTTCCACCCAACAGGTTAGAGGGCCATTCCCCTGTCCTGGATGGGGCTGCACTCCCCAGTAAGTGACAGAGTCCACAGCTTGGAGGTACTTCTGGACCCAGGTCTTACCCTGGAAGCCCAGGTAGACTTGGTGGCCAGAGGTTCCTTCTTACAGCTACGGAGAATATATCAACTTTGCCCTAACCTGGATGAGCAGAGCCTGGCAACAGTCACACATGCACTGGTAACAACCAGATTGGACTATTGTAATGCATTTTATGTGGGGCTGCCTTTGAAGATGGTACACAACTGGGACACATGGCTAGTGAGTGGTGTTGCCATGCGGACTCCTATTATGCCAGTTCTAAAATATTTACACTGGCTGCCAGTAGCTGCCTGGGCCCAATTTGAAGTGCTCATGCTTACATATAAAGCCCTAAATAGATTAGTACCTGGTTACCTAAAGGACCGCCTTCTTCCATATGAGCCTGCCCGTAATTTAAGATCAGGCCAGGAGGCCCTTCTGAAAGTGCCATCCCTCAAAGAGTTAAGCGGGGGTGGCATGTCAAAGCAGGGCCTTCTCGGCAATTGCCCCCCCCAACTCTGGAATGCTCTCCCTACAGAGACCCACCTGGCACCAACACTTTTGGCTTTCGGCACCAGGCAAAGACCTCCCTATTTGGCCAGCATTTTAATTAGCTTTTTCCCAGATGGACTCATGAGCAGCAGAGTTTTATAATTTGTATTGTACTGTACTATAGTTTTAATAATTTGATTGTTTTATTGTTTTAATACATTGTTGTATGCCGCCCAGAGATCTCTTCGTAGTGGAGCAGCTAAATTTTTTTGTAAATAAAATGAATAAATAAATAAATAAATTAAATGCAGAATAAAGCTCTCACTCCAAAGAAAATATTTATATCATTCTATATTTTTGTACCATTTCTTTACACTATTTATCCTATACTACGGGTGAGGGGGTCCAGCGGCCCCTTTTCTTTCCCCTCCAGACCCTTGGCAGGGACCACAAACTCTAAGAAGCAAAACAGGAAGTGACTGAAATTCCACTTCCACTTTTGCAAAAAAATCTTAATTTTGGAAGGGTCTGCATTTTTGCCTCTAGTTTAATCTCGATTTGATCTGGGACTGGTGTGCTCATCTTTCTGGAAGCCTACAGTACCTGTAGAGCTCTCCTCCAGCACCACATTTCAAACAAATCAATTCCACACACACACCCATCAGCTTCTTTGTTGTCCAGGTTTCACATGCATACACGGTAATCAAAAACCCAAGAAGATGATTGGTCTTGGACTTTGTCTCTAGTGACACATTCATGATCTTTCCTAGTTCCTTCATTGGTGCCCTTCCAAGTCTCAGTCTTCTTCCAATCTCTTGGCTGGGGCCTCTCTTTGGATTGATGATTGAACCAATGTATGGACAAGGGGTCACAAAGAGTCGGTCGTGATTGTAAGGACACAACGCACACAGACACATGCACAATTGCTAGCTGCTTCAGTTTCTTCATTGCCAGTGCTCCAGTGGTGTCGTTCTTCCTTGCATAAAGGGCACATGTATTCATCAAAAGAGAAAGGGTGTGCTAGTTCTTTGGCTGCAGACCAGGCAGAAATAAATGGACCTCAATTTGCAATTGTATAGCTGAAACCCACAGGCATAAAATATCAATGGCGGCATAATGCTTCCTGTTCTGAATGCATTAGTGAACTCAGCCTTCACACTTGCTAAAAGTACCTGGAACAGAAAATAGTAATCATCGTTATCCTCAAGAAGGGGGAAATGCCCATCAATTATTGTTCTGTAATAATCTGTTTATTTGTCTTTTCATTTGATTTGATCTTGATTTGTGTTACTTAAATTGTGATTTTATGGTGTGTATTATATGTGTATTTTTCATAGTTTATACTCTTTTGTTATATTACCTATACACTGCCTAGAGTAGCGATTTGCTAGACTTGGCAGCATAAAAGACTTTAAATAAATAAATAAATAAATAAATAAATAAATAAATAAATAAATAAATAGATTTATATACCCCCATCTAGCTACAAGTCATAACATAAGAACATAAGAAGAGCCATGCTGGATCAGGCCAAAGGCCCATCTAGTCCAGCTTCCTGTATCTCACAGTGGTCCCACCAAATGTGTCTGGGAGCGCATGAGACTAGATATCTGTCTCCTGATACCACTCCCCTGCATCTGGCCCTTGAAGTACCCTGGTTTTAAGCCTGGAGATTACACATCTCCATCATGGTTTGTAACCTGTGATGGACTTTTCCTCCAGGAATCTGTCCAATCCCCTTTTGAAGGCATCCAAGCCAGATGCCATCACCACATCCTGTGGCAGGGAGTTCCATAGACTAACAACGCGCTGGGTGAAAAAATATTTTCTTTTGTCTGTTCTTACTCTCCCAGCCCTCAATTTGAGTGCATGTCCCCTAGTTCTGGTATTTTGTGAGAGGGAAAAGAGCTTCCCTCTATCCACTTTACTCATGCCCTGCATTATTTTGTACGTCTCAATCATATCCCCCCTCAGGCGCCTTTTTTCCAGACTAAAGAGCCCCAAATGTTTTAGCCTTTCCTCATAAGGGAAATTTTAGCCTTTCCTCATAAGTCCACTCTATATTTATAAAAGTATGTTTTATTCCTTTCTCCACCCACAATTGCTAATAATATACCTTCTAAAAAAAAGAAAAACCAGTTATGGTGGACAGAATGTAGATTATATGGGAATCAAGAGTATCACTGATTAATACAGTAGGACTCCCCTATCCACTGATTTGTTATCCACTGATTCAGTTATCCACAGTTGGCAGAGGAAAAAAATAATAATTCAGCAGCCGCAAAGAAAGCTACTGTCATAAAACAGCAGCCGTAAAGCAAGCTACCATCACAAACAGCCGCTGTAAAGCAAGTTACTATCACAAAACAACAATTTTGGGGGCATATTGGCATTCTCTCTTATCCACGGTTTTCATTATCCATGGGAAGGCTCATAAACAATCCCCAGCAGATACTGGGGTCCTACTGTAAACTCAAGTACTACAGGATAGCTTATAAAGCTAGAATGCTGCCTTATAACATATATGGAATAGAGATAGGCAGGAAATGTACAAGAAAATAAAAAAAAATCCACAAATCAGGCTGGTTTGTAGTTTGGTTCATCGTTTGCCAAAACGAAATGAAGTACCAAACACTTTTTTCCTGTTTGGCGCTTGTTTTTTGTCAAAATAGATGCCACCACCAACACCACTTTTCTCCATTGCCCCTATTTGCCTCACTGCTTGGTCCTGGTGCCCCCTCCTCTTCATTCTCCACCAGTGCCATCTTTAGAGATGGCAGACCGGCCTGCTGTCTCTGCACAAATGCATGCCTATCACTCAAAGTAACATTTGCCACTAGTTGGTACAGCATAAAAATTCATTAACCAAACAAACCAACCGTCAACAACTGCAGCCACTGGAGTGGCTTCGCTGGTGGTGAATTCTGGTTTTTACACTTCCTCCATCTTTGAGACACCACTGGCTTCCCAAACACAAAAAAGGATTTCAGGGGGACCTTGGGACCTTTAGGTGAAAGATCAGATATATTTTCTTTTCAAAAATATTATCTCCACTGATGGTCTTCTGGAAGTTGAGCCATGGCAACTGGACTTCTTTTCTTGAGAGATCGAAACGTTTCACTCCTCCTCCAAGCAGCTTTGTCCGTCTTGGCTGAACAGCGAAACATTTCGATCTCTCAAGAAGTCCAGTTGCCGTGAGTCAACTTCCAGATAGCCTCACCTGGGTGACTAAGAATCTTCACAGACATACTCTTTGGAGGTTTTTAAGCAGAAGCTGGATGGCCATGTCAGGAGCAAAGTGATGGGGGTTCCACCATGGCAGGGGGTTGGACTAGATGGCCCTTGAGGTCTCTTCCAACTCCATGATTCTATGGTTCTATGGTTCCAATGAAGGCATTTTCAGCCTCATAGAGTATAGTTGCAAGAACAGCATTGTGGCGCACGAGTTGCAGTGGTAGAGCAGGAATTAGTACCGAGATCTTCTGAATCCTTCTATGGGCGCTTTTACACGACCCCTAAAATCTGAGGCAAAGGGCTCCCAGATGCGGAGCTTAAAATTGTTTTCCCACCAGCTCCGGACTTAAAAAAAAATAAGTATGACCACGTCCACCTAAGCGTGTCCCAGTGCATTTTCCAAGTACCTGGTCTCTGAAGGTGAAACATTTCTGATGCGGATTGCAAAGCAGTGAGTGCCGGGCTGTTCTCGCCTTCTGTTTTTGTTTGTTTGTTTGTTTGTTTTTTGCCCCCCCACCCCTTTAAGAGACTGGAATGCCTCTGGGGCTGCTCCAGACGGCAGAGCGGAGGTGAGCCTGCATTCTTTTCTCCCTTTTTTTTCTCCATCCCCTCCCGCAGACAGGAGCAAGGGAGCGCGGAGGGGTGGGAACACAGCAAGAGGAGCAAACCCCCAAGATCTCTGGTCCAAATTTAAGTTGCCAGCATATCTTAGGGGTCGTGTAAAAGCACCCTATGACACTCCACACTCTGCAGCACACCCATCTTTGCTGTCCCTTTATACTGTTTTCATTTATAATACATCCCTCATATGTGTTGACTTCCCCCACCCTCCACCCCTATTTTCAACTGAAGGGCACCTTGCTTGAGAATAGCCTCTGCAAGCAAACAAACATTTTGCTTAAATGGATTTCTGGGAAGCCAGCAGAAACCTTGGCTTTTTAAATAAATCCTTGGTGCAAAGTAGAGCTGACTTCTTGGCATCAGGTGGCAATTATACATTTTCCATTATCCCCAGGCTGGCTGGATGCTTGTCAGGGGAAGGGAGTCTTTATCCATTTACTCTTGTGATATTTAGCGAGTCAATATTTATTCTGGTTTTCTACAACAAAGGCGATCTCTGATTTAGATAGAATATGTGGAAGCTCTTGTTAGACAATGGTGTGTCAAAACCTTTTTTTGGTGCTCAGCCCCGGTGGAAGAGAACTAGGGAATAAGTGCCTCTGTGTTGCATTGGAAAGCAAAATTATCTAATTTCACACTTTTAAATCCATGTGGAAATGCACAAACAGTTACCCTTCATTAGCGGCTCACTTCCCACTCCCCCACTCATCTCAAAGGAGAAAAAAATGATTACAAAGTATTGTATTTCTTTTCCTACTGGACGTTAAGGTACATTTATTGTTCCACAGAAAAGAAGCTGAAGGATAAAGGCATTTACAGAAAAGGCATTTACAGAAAAGCTTCCATATCTGGACATTTCTCTATCTGACACTGAAACGCTATCCCTTGCTAAGCATATGACACCCTGTATCTAGCCCAATTCATTGCTGTTGCCATATCCTGAATGTTAAATGAATACCATAATGGCGGCAAATTGAAAGTAAAATATTAGGCGAGACGCAAATGACTCGATAACTGATGGAAACTCAAACCATTTGTTTCATGAATGTTAAGTGTGAAAAAGAGAAGAGAAGAGAGAGCGAGAGACAGAAAGAGCAGCCCTGTGAGCTACTCTCATCATCTTTCATGCTGTGACTTCCAGGCTAGGATTTTTTAAGTTGAAAGGAGCTTATAAGGTGAACATGTCCAACATGTCCATTACATGTATTAGAATACATGTCCGATCTCGCCTGGTTTCGGAAGTTAAGCAGGGTCGGCCCTGGTTAGTACTTGGATGGGAGACCACCAGGGAATACCAGGTGCTGTAGGCGTCTGGAGTAGGAACTGGCAAGCCACTCCAGCATTCCTGCCAAGAAAACTCCATGTCCATGGGGTCACGAAGAGTCGGTCACGACTGTATCGACACAACACACACACATTCCAAAGTAGGAACACACGTCAATGGATATCTGCCAGGTGGTTGTCCAATTTTTCTCTGGAATGCCTCCAGTGTGGGAGCCCTCACCACCTCTTCAGGGAATTGGTTCCATCACTGTACTGCTCTAACAGTTAGAAAGTTTTTCCCTGAAACCTGGCTTCCTGTTACTTGACACTGTCGATGCATGTCCTGTACTTGGGGGTGATCAACAACAGATCCTGCCCCATCTTTGTATGACCACATTTGAAAAGTATGATCATATTTCCCCTTCATCTCCTTTTCTCAAGGCTAAACATGCCCAGTTCTTCCAGTCTTTCCTTGTAGAGCAGTGGTGTCCAAACTTTGGCCCTCCAGATGTTTTGGACTACAACTCCCACAGTCCTTTGTTATTGGCAATACAGACTTGGAATTCTGAGAGTTGTGGTCCAAAACATCTGGAGGGTCAAAGTTTGGACACCCCTGTTACAGAGCTTGTTTTTCAAACACCCCCAATATCCTTGTTGCCCTCCTCTGAACTTGTTCCAATTTGTCAACATCCGTCTTGAAGTGTGGTGTCCAGAATAGTACTCAAGATGAGGCTTAACCCATGCCAGAGAGACAGAAATTAATCCCTTGGAGATTCGGAGACTATACACAGCCTTGGTTGTGGAAAGAGAGTCTATGGGACAGTGGTGGCGAATCTTCGGAACTCCAGATGTTTTGGACCACAGCTCCCACAGTTCTTTGTCATTGGCGATCTAGGCTCAGCATTCTAGGGGTTGTGGTCCAAAACACCTGGAGTGCCAAAGGTTCGCCACCACTGCTATAGGATGTAACAGCAACAGAGAAGGCTCTCTCCCATCAGACTCACCAGGGAAGGAGAGAAGGGTCTGTCCTTAGCACTGAGCCTGCTCATTTGGGGCTTTTTTAGGTTAAACCCAGCATTTTGAATGCAGACTGGCAGCCAGGGGAGCTGCTGTAACAAGTAGAGATGGGCACAAAATGAGCAATTTTTCGTTTTCGTTTTCATTTTTTCGTTTTGTTACGTAATGAAATGAAAAACAAATTTTGTCTCCAAAATGAAACGAAACGAAACGAAACAACAGAAATTTTGTCGTGTGTTTCGTTTTCGTTGCGGCAAATACATTGAACTGTAATGAATGCTAACGAAACAGCGATTTTTTTGTTTTTGTTTTCGTTTTTTCGTTTCGTTACGTAATGAAACGAAAATGATTTTTTTTGCAAAAAAATCACGAAAAATGAAAACGAACCGAAACGGACCCCCTAAACGACAAATGACAAACGAAACACCATTTTTTGAGTCGTGCCTATCTCTAGTAACAAGGGTGTTATGTAATCCCCATAACCAGCCCCAGCCAGCAATGTTGCTGCTGTATTTTGGACCTGCTGAAGTTTCCTGACATTTTCTATCGGTAGCCTCACGTACAGCAGGTTACAGTAATCCTGCCAGGAAGTAACTAGGGAGTGCATCAGAGTGGCCAGAGGAGATATCTCAAGAAACAGATGTAGTTGACACACTATAATTGTGCAGATGCACTCATGCTCACTGCTGGCTAGGACCTGGGCATCTAAGTTCAAGGAGGAGTCACCAAGTGGTGCACCTCTTTTTTCAATGGGAGGGTAATCTCATCCAGTGCATGATGCATCCCTATTCCTTGATCTCCCATTTGGTTTAATAGAAGCACCTCTATCTTGTTTGGCTCAAGTTTCAATGTATTTACCCTCATCCAGTCCATTACTGATATCAAACAGCGATCCACTGTCGAAGCAGTTTCCTTGGATCCAAGTGGCAAGTAGATATAGAGTTGGGTGTCATCCACATACTGGTGACACTGAACTCCAAAACTCTAGATAATCTCTCCCAGCGGTTTCATGTAGATGGTAAATAGGATAGGGGACAAAGCAGAACCCTGAAGGACCCCACAGGGCAGCAGCTAGGATGCAGAACATGAATCCCCTAGCATCACCTTCTGCATGCTCTCCTCCAGGAATGACTTGAGCCACTTGTCAACAGTGCCACCTTGTCCCATTCCAGAGAGATGGTTCAGGAAGATATGAAGGTTGGCAGTATAATAAGCTGTTGAGAGGTCCAGTAAGACCAACAGGGACATAGATCCTTTATCCATTTCCCAGCATAGGTCATCTTCCAAGGCAAACAAAGCCATCTTTGTCCCATAACTAGTCCTGAAGCAAGGTAGAAATGGATCTACTTAATTGGTCTCATCCCAAAACATCTGGAGTTGAGACATCATGACATGTTCTAGCACCTTCTCCAAGAATGGGATATTAGATACTGGTCAGTAAATATTTGATACTGTAAGGTCTAAAGAGGGCTTTTAAAATAGTGGTTGTCGTTAGTCGGGCCGGTTCCGTTTCGGGTCATTTCCTTTTTTGCGAAAATTCGCAAAACTTAGTCGGTTCGTTTTTCGTTTTTTGTTTTCGTTAGTACTGGTTTTTTTTGGGGGGGGTGCCTCCTCTGGCCTGCTATAAAGGGAAAGCGGGCTCCTGGAGGCACCCGTGGGTGCCTCCTATCCTCTCCCACTAGGAAGGGGAAGCAGGCTCCAAGAGACCCCTCAACATGGGGATCTCCCCTCACCTGCTGCTGCTGCAAAATGCTATGCAATAGCCATATGGATATGCATACCAGTTGCAGACAGTGAGACCAGTGAACCCGCCAGAGGCATAGGGTGATGCCTAAGGCTCTCGCACCACCATGTCTCACAAAGAAGGGAATCGTACTTGCGTGTAGTGCAATGCAAGTAGATCTGGCTTAGGGTTAAGGTGGGTTAGTGCAAGGGCTAGGGTTAGGCTAGTGACGGGTAAGGTTACGGTGGGCTAGTGGGTTGCACCTCTGGGTGCCTCTCTGACCCACTAAGAAGACAGTCTGTGACGTATGGGTAAGGAGTCAAGGATTAGGGTTAGGGGGCTAGGGCAGGTTTTAGGGGGCTTTTTGGCACATCCCAGAAGTCTCCATGGCCAAGTGGCCATGCGATTGGTGGGATGGCTCCAAAAATTTGCATGGTCGTCCACTCCGACATGGCTGGCCACTTCATTGCGCAGGTGTAAAAAAAATAAAAAATAATAAAATCAATGGAGGACAGAGGAGGAGAGGAGAGACATTTTGTTGCAAGAAAAAACCCACTGCTACTGTGAAAAATCTGGCAGTTTATAAATTTTCGCGAGTTTCTGTTGTGCTTGTGTGTTTTTGGACCACGATTTCAAAAACAATATTGCGTTCGCCGCCCCATTTTGGATCCCCCGCCCGCACCGCATGGCATGGCAAGTCCGGCTGCCCAGGACGGGGGGGGGAGGCGGGATCCCCCCTCCAGAAACCACCCCTCCGGTAGGTGCCCTGCACCCTTAGTCAAGCAGGCATTTTTCCGCCTGCTTTTTGGCCCGGGAATGGGTGGGGGGAGAGTTTAAAAGTTTTTTCCTGTGCCGTCTGTGTCGCTTGCTTGCGCTTTAATTGCGGCGGCCGGCGGCGAGACTGGGCTTTTTGCTGGCTGCGAGCCTGCGGCGAGTCCCACCAGAGCAGCCCAGGACGGGGGATGGGGGGGAGGCTGGGGACCTCCAGAAACAACCCCTCTGGTAGGTGCCCTGAGACACGGCAGGCATTTTTCCGCCTGCTTTTTGGCCAGGAACCAGGTTTTTTTAACTTTTAAAAACTTTTTTTTGTGCCGCTTGGCATCGCGCGATCGCGCGATGCAAGGAACGAGCACGACAAATCAGACCAAAATTGTTCGTTCGTCGGTTCGAGCTCGAAGTCTGGCGGAGTAATTCCCGTTACCGTTTCCGTAGAGTAACGGAACCGAGTAACGGAAACGGAAACGGGAATACCGCTAAGTTGTGCCCATCTCTAGTCTAGAATACCACTTTAATAGTGGTATATAGAACAAGATGCAATCTTAGGCAATCCAAAAGGGTATTTCCAATGTGGATTTATAGAATTACACTTGAATTGTGTAATGACCTCGCAGGTTTCTTTTGGATTTTCTCAAGGTTCAGTATCAGAATTGGCCACTAGACGGAATAGAGCAGTATTTCCTTGTGTTTCCTCAACCCTTTGTTAAGGTCAATAACACAATGAATTGTTTCTCCATAACTGCAGCAAAAAAGGATTATCTTATTGTCGGGACATAATGAGTAACGACACAAGATCCATTTCAAATGTGACATGCTGAACTCCAAGAATTGATGTAGTAATTTTCCACAGATGCTTTTGGGGGGGTGGCTGGCAGGGGATGGGGGAGGCAGGGATAGAAAGAAAGCTATGAAAACAAACATCTTCCTGAAAAAACTAGTGTCCAGTTTAATTGTTTTCATCTCTTTCTGTATTCCTTTGCTTTGTTTCCAACTATTGCTATGTTCCCCAAATAGTCCTGTTTTAATGGTGCGAATAAGGAAACAAATGTGACAGAGGGCAGCTACCGACCCTCTGCCACGTGTTTTTCTTGAACGTTTTTTCCATCACATGGTTTGGGCTGAATTTAGCAGTGGGCAAAACCCAAACAAAACAAAAACAGAGCTAGAGAGGAAAAAGAGACGGCTGTTGAAAAATTCCTACTGCAGTCCTTCCAAACATAGGTCCTACATCACTCATGCCTTTCTTTCTTTCTTTCTTTCTTTCTTTCTTTCTTTCTTCTTTCTTTCTTTCTTTCTTTCTTTCTTTCTTTCTTTCTTTCTTTCTTTCTTTCTTTCCTCCCTTCCACACATGATGCTGTAGAAATATTTCTCACAAAGCTTACTACTAATGAAAGTTTTGAGATGCAGTGATCTTCTGCTATATACATAACTGAGCATTTTAATCAGTCCTACATTTGTAGCAGGCAGTCTGTCCTTCCTCCCAGCCAATGTCAGGGAAGTTTAAGCAAAAGTTTTTTGCATTAAACTTGGCCCATAGAAGCTAAATGAGGGCTCACCAGGACAGCATCCTCCTAAATTTAATTAGACCGGATAATTGATGCCACTTTTACTATTGCCTTGATATTAATCAATAAATTGTGACCAATTTTGCCTCCACAATTCTTGTCTTTACTGTTTATTTTGGGACTGGGGCAGTGGCAAAGGAGGGATATGTGACATTGAATGTACCCTCTATAGGCATGGAAACTGTGAAGGCCATTATCTCTGGGAAAAGCAACCAATTGGGCGGGGGAGAAGCTTTTTCGCTTTTTGCTGGAAAATGCTGTCAGTAGGAGTTCCATGTGATTTACAGCTATTCTGAGAAAAATGCATTTTATCATCAAGCAGAGGGGGAAATTGTCCAAATGGCAAGGGATATCTTCTTTGTAAAGAAGGAGGAGGAGGAGGAGAAGGAGAAGGAGAAGGAGAAGAAGAAGAAGAAGAAGAAGAAGAAGAAGAAGAAGAAGAAAGCAAAGCAAATTGTGCTGCTGATATTAAAGCACTCTGTGGGCAATTCATAACTTAGGGCGTTACCTTACGTCCACTTTGTTGCTCTAGAACAGTGGTGGCCAAACTCCGGCCCTCCAGATGTTTGGGATCTCAACTCCCAGAATTCCAAGCCTGTATCACTAATGACAAAGGACTGTGGGAGTTGTGGTCCAAAACATCTGGAGGGATGAAGTTTGGCCACCCCCGCTCTAGAAAGTGCACTGAGTTCTGGTACTTAAAATTGCTTCCCCACAGCTGTTGCGACCACGCCCCCCCAAAGCGCAACTCAGTGCATCTTCCTTGTACCTGGCCTTGGGGTGATGGAATCCTTATTGCGTTTCCATTGCAGTTTTTAAACTGATACACGCGCCCATGGGGTAACTTATATTTTGCAACATATCTGTTTTTTCTGTCTTTTGCCGCAGGAAAACAAAAACAAATGCACTTTGATGCGGCACCCGTCTGTGAGGTCACAGAAGTTTCGTAACAATAAAGTGAGTCCTTGAAGATGCACGGACAGCAACTAAACCATGTGACCACAGCAAGATATATTACACATTTTATTTTATTTTTTGAAGTACAAAGTGGACATGAGGTAACGCTCTTAATTATGCAGGGCACACCATTTTGGGAACACAGTTTACTGACCTCAGAGGTATGGAAGGCTCAGTCAACTTCAAGCCATCTACCTTAGCCTGTTAGGGTGGAATTCAAATCCTAAACAGAGTCTTGACTGCAGTACTGCAGGTTAATCACTGCACCACCAGGCTCTTTTTGGAAGGAGTGGTAAAGAAGGATCCTCTTAGAGCTGCAGAGCTGAAAGGGACCCAAAGGACCATCCAGTCCAGCCCCTGAAAAGGAGACACAAGTGGAGAACTGAAGTCCAGCTTGGCGGTGGGACCTGCCGATCAATCCTACACAGGGTTTTCATTAGGTCAGGCAGGTCCAAACTTTGGCCCTCCAGATGTTTTGGATAACAACTCCCACAGTCCTTTGCCATTGGCTATCTAAGCTTAGAATTCTGGGAGTCGTGATCCAAAACATCAGGAGGGGCGAAATTTGGACATGCCTGCATTAGGTCCATCCCAGCATTTGTCTAGGAATTGACTGATTATCACACCAGGGATGACACGTACCCAAACAACGTACACAAATCACTGATGGTGAAAACAGTTGGGTGTTTTCTTTGATTGTGAACAGGCACCTTTCCCAAAACGTCTCTGAAACAAATCGGAAAATGGACTGAGTTGTGAGAGGGTTTTTTAAAATTCATTTTGATTTGTGGTTTGTTTCGTGTCCATCTCTAATCAGGAGTGGTCAGTGTGCAGATACCCAGGGCATGAATGGCTCGTAGAGCAGGATGTTACAGCAAGGAGTTGGACTCTAGACAACGGCCTCTTCCATGGTTCTATGATGCTACGGTCATTCCACCATTTGAACAGAAGGCAACCTCCTGCCCGGGTCACAAGCCAGGTCCTGTACACACCCATTCCAGGACCATGGAAGGCCACACTGCTTTCTATAATTCCCACAACCCATTTTTTTGTCGCAAAAATGGGGTGTGTGCAATTGGAAATGCCCATTGTGTCCCCTAATCCCCCCAAAAAAGTGATAACAGTTTTGGGGTGTTCTAAGAGTATCAGGTAAAGGTTCCACCCAGACTGTGTGCTAGTCATGTCCGACTCTAGGGGCAGATATTAGGAAAGCAACCTATGATACCTTGATTTCCTTACGCGAAGGGCAGTTTACTAAAAGTTGCTCACATATTATACAACATAGATTGGAGGCCAGTACAAAATGATCTCACTTACCCTGCACAAAAGCAGCATGGGTTATAAAAATAGATGGGAGCATATGCTGGCACAGTTCAAATTCCAGATGAGTGTGGGTTATTAACCATGTAGCCCCGATTCCTTCCGGAGCAGTTATAGTTTTGTTTTAAAAAGCTCAACAGCTAGTCATTAGTGTTTTGCAATTTTGCGAATTAGCTTGCAGTACTCTGCCAATGCAATTACGGGAGCATATATTTACCTGTAAGCAGTCCAGACATAACATGATTGCGGTTCGGATTAAAATTCAGACAAAATGCTTGGGAGGGGAGAAATGTCATTTCATTTTGCGATACAGGGGAAAGCCTTCTATGCTCTTGCAGATATTTATTTAACCCTTGTGGTGGAGTACCTCGCGATTCTTCCAAGAGAAATATGTACAGAATTGCACATTCACTGAGTCAAAATGAAAGTTTTTTAAAACCTAGATAAACTTCTTGGGTGCCTCCTTCAGCCTTAATTTCCACCAGGGAGGAGTAATCTGTTTTCTGTTCTTCTTGAATCTGCCTTTTGAACAAATTCTTTCTGCCCCATTTATGAAGACATTTCCACCTGCTGTGCCCATTCTTATCAATATTGAGCTGAAACAAGATCCTGCACTGGCTGAATTCAACAGGTGTAGACGCCCATAGTCATCTATGGTCCAAATCTGGGGCGGGCAGCTCATCCCACCACAGTGAGATGAGCCCCTTCCAACCATTAAGAACATGGGGGACAAGTACAGTTATTCCCTCTGGGAAGGAGGCATATTGTACCAACCTGCAATAGAACAGTTAAGCAGAGGAGCTTCTCAGAAACAGATAGGGGATGACCATAATTTCAGCACGAACATGGTTTAGTGCAAACGGATTTGTGAAATTCATTTTTAAGGACTAAGTATTCAATGTTCTCTGTTTGGCTTGATGAATCTTCTCATCCCACATCCTCCAATCAGATCAGTGATGTGAGGAGGATGAATAAACGGAAGCATAATCCAGATAGGACAGAGGTGCTCCTGGCAGTTGAAAGTCAGTTCAATGAAAAGAGATTCAGCCTTTGCTGGTTGAGGTTACGATTCCTCTGGAAACACAGGTGTACAGCCCGGGATGCTCCTGGATTCATCTCTGAGCCTAGATGCCAAGGTATCTGCAGGGGCCAGGAGTGCTTTTGCACAGTTAAAACTGATGCGCCAGCTGTGCCCTTTCCTGGAGAGGTCTGATCTGACCATGGTGACGCATGCCTTTGTTACATCTCAGGTGGGTTACTCTAATGTGCTGTTTGTAGGGTTGCCCCTGGAAAACGTCTGGAAACTTCTGTGGGTCCAAAAATGCCGCAGCCAGATTGTTAACTAGGGCTGGTTACAGGGAACCTATAACTCCTCATTTCCAGCAGCTCTGCTGGCTGCCAATCTAGGCACAATTCAAGCTGACGGTTTTGACTTACAAAGCCGTAAACAGCTTGGGTTCAAGCTATCTAAATGACTGCCTCGCCCTCTATGAGCCTACGTTTATCTGATGGCTGGTTGGATGGCTCAGTAGCTTAGGTACCTGGCTGCAGAGTCAGGGGTTGGGAGTTCAATTCCCTGCTGTGCCTCCTGGCAGAGGTGGGTCAGCCTGTGTAGTCACGTAACGTTGGTAAAAGGTAAAAGTTCCACTCGCACATGTTATCAAAAGTGATAACAGGTTTGGGGTGTTCTAAGGGTACCAGGTAAAGGTAAAGGTTCCCCCCTGACTGCATGCTAGTCATGTCTGACTCTAGGGGCGGTGCTCCATATTCAAGCTGAAGAGCCAGTGTTGTGCAAGTCCATGGCCACGTGGCCATCATGGCTGCAAGGAAACACTGTTTTACTTTCCCACTTTTTACAGTGGTACCTATTTATCTACTTGCATTTACATGCTTTAGAACTGCTAGGTTGGCAGGAGCTGGGGTTAACAGCAAGAGCTCACTCTGCTGCATCGCACCCGGGATTCAAACCGCTGAGCTGCTGACTTTGCAGCTGACCGTTTCAGCACTATAGTCCACCGAGCCACCATGCCCAGTCAAATACCCACAGCTTTATTCATTGATTATGGATGGAGTTTCCCCTATCGGGTAGAGATGGGCACGACTTAGCGGTATTCCCATTTCCGTTTCCGTTACTCGTATCCGTTACTCTACGGAAACAGTAACGGGAATTACTCCGCCAGACTTCGAGCTTGAACCGACGAACGAACAATTTGGTCTGATTTGTCGTGCTCGTTACTTGCATCGCAGCGATCGCGCAATGCCAAGCGGCACAGAAAAAAAGTTTTTAAAAGTTAAAAAAAAAACCGATTCCCGGCCCTAAAAGTAGGCGAAAACTGTCTGAGGGCACCTACCAGGCCAGAAGGGTGTTTTATTTGGGGGGGGGGGTTCCCCACCCCCCTCTCCTTGGCTATTGCTACTGCTGCGCTGCTGGTACCAGGCTGGGAGGGCGCATCCATTTGGCATGCAGTGCGGGGGATCCAAAATGGCGACCGCAATATTTTTTTTGAAATCGTTTCCCAAAACCCCACCAAAGCACCACAGAAACATGCGAAAATTAGCTATTTTAAATGCTGAATTTTTACAGTAGCAGCAGTGGGGTTTTCTTGCAAAAAAAGTCTCCGTTGATTTTATTTTATTTTATTTTATTTTATTTTTTTACACCTGCGCATTCGCAATGATGGGCTTGCCCATGGGAGTGGACCATGCAAAGTTTTGGAGCCATTCCACCAATCGCATGGCCAGGTTTTGCTGACTGTACCAGGCTGGGAGGGCGCATCCATTTGCCATGCAGTGCGGGGGATCCAAAATGGCGACCACAATATTTTTTTTGAAATCGTTGCCCAAAACCCCACCAAAGCACCACAGAAACATGCGAAAATTAGCTATTTTAAATGCTTGAATTTTTACAGTAGCAGCAGTGGGTTTTTCTTGCAAAAAAAAGTCTCCGTTGATTTTATTTTATTTTATTTTATTTTATTTTATTTTATTTTATTTTTTTACACCTGCACATTTGCAATGATGGGAGTAGACCATGCAAATTTTCCACCAATCGCATGGCCACTTGGCCAGGTTGACCACAGAGACTTCTGGGATGTGCCAATCGGGCATAAACAGCCCACTAATCGTAGCCCAAACCCGAACCCTAAGCCTAACCCATACGCCAGTACACTGTCCTTCTAAGTGGGTCAGAGAGGCACCCAGAGGTGCACCCCAATACTCACCCTAACCTTACCCGTAACTAGCCTAACCCTAGCTCTTGCGCTAACCCGTCTTAACCCTAAGCCAGATCTACTTGCATTGCACTACATGCAAGTACGTGAGACACAGCGGGTGCAAAGAGTCTGCCAGTCCGTCACTTGTGGCTCTGGCTGACTCCTGCAGCTCCCTCCAGGAGCCCGCTACCCCCCAAACCAGTACTAACGACAACGAAAAAACAAAAAAACGAACCGACTAATTTTTGCAAAATTTCGCGAAAAACGGAAACGAGCCGAAACGGACTGCCTCTGACACACGACAACTCGAAAACGTCATTTTCCCTAGTCGTGCCCATCTCTACTATCGGGCCTTTGGCTGTAAAATAAAATTGATTGATAGTGATAGTGGCTTTAGAACTGCTAGGTTGGCAGGAGCTGGGGTTATCAGCAGCAGCTCATTCCACTGCATGGCACCTAGGATACAAACCGCCGAGCTGCCGACTTTGAAGCTGACAGTTTTCGGAGCCTTAGTCCGCTGAGCCACCAAAATCCCAGGATGATTCCAGAAGAAGAGAATGATAAGCCACTTCTAAGTATTCTCTACCTAGAAAACCCTGGGTGAACTGACTTCTTAGCAAGCAATCAGTATCCTTTGTTTAATAAACATGGGTGAGTTTGCTCACACTTTTTCTCAAAACTAGTCATTGTAATGTATACTTTGCTTCTCCGAGGACATAAATTTTGCACATTGGGAGCTTGAGCTTATAGGGACAGAGAAGAAGAAGAAGAAGAAGAAGAAGAAGAAGAAGAAGAAGAAGAAGAAGAAGAAGAAGAAGAAGAAGAAGAAGAAGAAGAAGAAGAAGAAGAAGAAGAAAAGAGCCTTGCTGGAAGAGACCACAGCCAATCCAGTCCAGCATTCTGTCTCACACAGTGGTTCACCATTTGCTTCAGGTATTCCCAAGTATATGTCTTCACCTGTTTATGATTCCCTTCAAATGGCATTGAGAGATATCCTGCCTATCTCTCCAACCCGGAGGTTGTCCTTAGGCATCCATCATGATAGCCATGGATACCCTTGTTCTCCATGAACTTGTCCAATCCTTTCTTAAAGCTGTCAAGGCTGACACCTGTCACCACTTCTTCTGGTAAGGAGTTCCACAGACCAGTACTTTCTCTTATTTGTTTGAGATCTAGCCCCCAAAAGTTTCATGGAGTGCCCCCTACCTAGTTCTAGTGTCGTGTGCCAGGGAAAACAGTTTTTCCTTATCTAATTTGTCCACACCGTGTATGATTTTATAAACTTCAATCAGATCACCTCTTAGGTGCCATCATTCAAAAATGAAGAGGCCCAGCCATCGCAGCCTCAGATGGTAAAGAAGGTATTCCAGAAATAGCACTGCTGGTTTCTCTAATGCTCGGAAGTCAGGATAAAAATGCATTGCCCTCCCAGAGCCGAAATGAACACGCGAGACAACCAGATTGGGATAAGCATCGGGCCAGGTTTGATGCAACACAAACACCAGACAGCATAGCGTAACACATTTCCATAAACGTCACCAGAAGGGGGGGGCTAGCATAGTGCGGATATGACGATGGAAAGCTTATAGCAGGTTAGGGCAAGTCTTAAGCCCCCTAGGGGTTGCCTCATGCTCGATGGCGCCCCTAGGCAGGTGATGACTGTATTAACCCCTGCAGGGCTGCAAGGTGCCATCACATGACCTGTCCCCCACCCAGCGGTTGTGTTAAGAACCCCTCCGCCAACCGATGCAACCTCCTGGTCCGCCACGACCGGGTTTGGAGTTAATAGTTTATTATTAAGATTTCTTCCTCACCTCCTGCTTACGCAATCCACACTACCCGCCAAATCATCACGGCCAGCCATCGCCCGCGCCCTCCAGGTTCAGTGTGGGATAGGCAAAAAAAACCCCGTAACTCCATGGCCAATTCGAGCACAGGGGGAAAATTCCTATCCGGCCCCAATAGGCGACCAGTTGCCTCACACTGACCTGATTTGAGGGTGGGTAGATGGGTGCGCGGGAACATTAATGAGGCTGGGCAAATGGCGCTGTGCCGCTTTATAGGTGGGGCAATCTCGTGCGCCCTCCTGGCCTCTTGAGAGCGGACAGCTCTCGTCTCGCATTGTTTCCGGCCCGGGGGGGCAAAGACATCCCACCGCGCATGTGCGCCATGCAACGAAGCCTTATCAAAGTGCCTCACCAGTAAAATGCAGCTTAAATCTATGAGAATACGGAGATCAGTGGATATGTTCTTCATATGAACATAAGAACATAAGAAGAGCCATGCTGGATCAGGCCAAAGACCCATCTAGTCCAGCTTCCTGTATCTCACAGTGGCCCCACCAGATGTGTCTAGGAGTGCATGAGACTAGATATATGTTTCCTGCTACCACTCACCTGCATCTGGCCCTTGACGTACCCTGGTTTTAAGCCTGGAGATTACACATCTCCATCAAGGTTTGTAACATGTGATGGACTCCTTCTCCAGGGATCTGTCCAATCCCCTTTTGAAGGCATCCAGGCTAGATGCCATCACCACCTCCTGTGGCAGGGAGTTACCTAACAACATGCTAGGTAAAAAAATATTTTGTTTTGTCTGTTCTCATTCTCCCAATCCACAGTTTGAGTGGATGTCCCCTAGTGTTGGTATTTTGTGAGAGGGAGAAGAGCATCCCTATATCCACTTGACTAATGCCTGCATTATTTTGTAAGTCTCGATCATATTCCCCTCAGGGGCCTTTTCTTCGTACCTCTATGGTCACTGCTTTTGAGTCAGGTTACAAAAGTGATGACCATAGAGGTAGGAAGAAGACATAGCTAAGAAGAAAAATTCACAAGACAGGTTTGGAAGCATTATGGACAGAATTACTGTAGTTCTCTAAGCCTGACATTCTACATCATCATCATCATCATCATCATCATCATCATCATCATCATCATCATCATCATCATCATCATCATCATCATCATCATCAAAACCATGTGCTGTCAAGTCAGTTCTGACCTATGACAACCCTTTCCAAGTTTCCCCCTGTTGAAAATACTCAGAAGTGGTTTACCATTCATTTCTTCTGGTGGGTATTCTGTGATTCTACAGCTTGCCAAAGGCCACACAGACTGGCTTTATTTGCAGAAGGCACAGTGGGGAATTCAACTCCCAGCTTCTGACTCCTATCTAAACTCATGAGCCAGCCAGAAATTCTGCATAGCCAGTGTGGGACATTAGTAAATCCATGGGCCATCACCTGCAAGGGAATGCACATTTCCTTTTGTGCCAATGGGTTATTAACTCCTAGATGGAGTGACACCAATGGCTTCTTAAATTCCTAAATTTCCAGATTTCAGTAGAGCTGGTTTTTAAGGATCGAAACCAAACTACAGGATAAATGAGTTGAAGAAGTTATCGACAATCTAGGCCAGGTCTCGTTATAGCAACCCTAACCCTAAGCAAAATATAGTGTGTGATAATGAAATAGACACTCGGGCAAAATAAACCTTTCTCTTTGAGGAATGTCTGCAGCGTATCCTCGTTGTTAGGTGTCATCCTGCACCAGCGGAGATCAGCCCGGATGAAAATGGCTGTCAGACACCAAGCTGAACGGCAATTAAGTTGCTATGGATGCCAAAAGGGCGGACGTCCTCAGAGGACTGTCGCTGATGAATGGGGGAAAGGGTTGTTCCCGACCAGGAGCCCAGCCAAATACAAATGGGAGGTGAAAGTTCACGCCTGACACGAGGCACATGACGGCAGAAAGAAATGTGCAAGGAATGGAAAGGAGAAAGCTGTTACCACAGTCCTTGGATGGAGGTGCCCTGAGGGAGCCATTGGGCGCTTGACTGGATGCCAGTAAAAATTCAAGGCCTGCCAAAATGCTTTCCGATATTTGCAAAAAGAGAAGGGAGGGAGGGAAAAATGCATACCTGTTTCCCCCGCAGTGGCTGTCTGTGGGTAATGGACTGAGGAAGGAAAAGAAGTGGGCGAGGGGGAGCTTTTTTAGAAACAAAAAAGATAGCGGTGTTTATTATTCCACCGACGATGACACGAGGGTAAAGCAGTCTGGTGTTGCGAAAGCATGTCTGCTGAGCAGGGTGACCATAAATCCTCTTTTCAAAAAGATTACACACACACACACACACACACACACACACACACACACACACACACACACACACACACACACACACACACACACAGAGTGGACCCTCGTATAACAAACGGTTTGTATAACATAAAATCTGTAAAACATAAACAAATTCCGGAGCTAGGGGAAATTTGCTTAACAGAATCGCCTACGGGGCGAATTCGTACAACATAAAAATGGTCGCAATTAGGGATTACTCTGTTTTCAATGCATTCCTATGGGAAATTTGTATAAAGGAAAATTTGCTTAACAGAATTTCATTTGGAATGAATTAATTCCTTTATAGAAGGTGCCACTATATATAAAGAGAGAGAGTGAGTTGGTTTTTTTTTTTTGAAAAATGATAAAAACATATACTGGTATTACATAACATATATAAATTTAAATAAAAGACTTAAGTATTGGTTAATTATTGAAGCAGTATATATGCAGTTCCTAATAATGCTGTTTTTTGTAGCTCTGTTGATTTCTGGCATCAGCAACTGCTTATAATACTGTGTGAATATTGATTCCACCACCACTACTACTGCTACTAAATGTAATTTTGTCTCTTTACCTATAGGTCAAACAATCCCACTGAGCATAAAGACATCATTTCATATTCTATACTTCCTGTCAAAAGACTGGGTGTGCCACTGGGTTTATGGTCAATTGTGCGGCCAAGGGAAGAGCAGATACCTGACAAGAACCAGATCTGATCCAATCTGATCTGTTGTATCCTTGCCCTGATGGGAGAATTCTGGTCCAAAATCAATGCATGCAATGTATACATTTCAGGGTTTTCTTTTCTCCTCTTAATTGCTGATATAGTAATGGCCATTCTGCTTCTGAATGGGGCCCTTGGGTGCTGCTCCCAAAGGCATGGCTGCATGGACTTTTCCTAGTGCTTCTCACTAGAGATGGGTACGAAATGCCAAAATGGCATTTTGTGGTCGTTATTCAGGCCCTGGGGTCCGCTTCTATCAGTTTCCGTTTTTCAGGGGCCCGGGCCCTGCTTCATTTCCATTTCTTCGTTTTTTGGGTGTGGTAAGCTGCAGCCACAGCGAGCCCTTCCAGGGTCAGGCGCCACTGGAGCCGGTGGCATGCAGGCTAGGAGAGTGATCCCGTGGCCACGGGGAGTCCTCCCGGAGCCAGGTGCTGCTCTGATCACCACCCCAAAAGGCCACCACCCCCGGAGCACCGCCGAGCGCCACCCTCCCTTCGGCCCCCTCCCCAAGGACTGATCCACCGCGCCGTCTGCCACCCCCGACAGGCTACCCCCGGAGCTCCGCACAGCACCACCCTAACTGGGGCCCTTCTCCCCGGGAACCACTCCACCCCAGCAGACCACTGCCCCACACCTCCCAGCCTAGACCCGGGAAACCTGTGGGGGATGCCCCTGCACTCCCCCCATGCTCCAACAATGCCCTCTGCTCCAGCTTCCGAGCCGGCTGTACCATCGCCGCTTCACCACGTGGCCGAGATCCTGAACCCAGCTCATAAAGGCTTGGATCCCGCCTCTTCTTGTGAGACTGGCAAAGTCTCATGTCAGCTCCGGCAGGGAGGGGGCAAAGAGGCTCCACCAGGCCCAGGCCCCTCTTGCCGCCCTCCGCTGCTCCATTTTTCATTGCGTGAGCAGCGCGACTCCAGTAACGGAAATGAACAGAACTGAAGAAAATTTTCTTGGTTCTGTTCGGTTCGAGCCTGTCCTATCGCAACAGTCGTTATTCGTACCATTACGTAACAGAACAAATAATGGAGAACGGTAACGAAAAAATGGTCGTTTCGTGCCCATCTCTACTTCCGACCCTTCTCCAAACTTTGTGCCACCAGGACAGCTTCCTCAAGAGAGAAATCAATCTATCTTAGCTTTACATGATGAATCATTTGTGGACAAGCCATCAGGAAGCCAATTCATTTATCATGGAGAAATGATCTCCAGCAATATCCTGCAGCTGAACTGAAACACCACATCCCGGTTCCTTACATTAATAAAGCAGCCCAGCTTTTTGGGAAAGGGTTGGTTATTTGTTGAATGAAAGGATATTTCTATCAATAAATCATTCCGGTTTCTTTGGGGCATTTCAAAGGCCGCTTGGAATTAAGGGAAGGGTTGCTGGCCGGCTGCCCCCACTGCTGAACAAACAAGCTTTTTGTCTGTAAACACAGCGAAGCTTAGATTCTCCTCCACCCCAACCCGATCGTAATGGCAACAACACGGCATAAATATTGCAGGTGGAATTTTCCATGTTCCATGAAAATGACTTTGTTAATGTGATTTTCCACCAGAAAATGGAAACCATAATAATAAAAACAAGGAACATACTACATATCAGAGGATCCTATTTTGTACAAATGACCAGGGAAGAAAAATGTAGCATTGTATCTAATCAATTTCCCCTTGTTATTGATCCAGATGTTGTAGGTTTTTAAGGCTGCAGGGAGTTGTTAGTTTCTAAACATGTTACGAGGCTTAGTACAGTTTAGCCTGGACCTGGAAGCAACTAGGTAGAAATAACTAATTATTTGTAATTGATTCCTTTCTCCTGTGTTTGTAGATATTATTCAGGATCCATATAAAATGCTCATTGGCATGAGTCCATCAGGATCCATGTCAGTGACAAACAACTGCTAATTAAGTAGCTAATGTGGGTATCGCTGTCACGTAACAGTTGTGGGCTGGCATGGCAGCAAATGCCTATGCTGACTTATTAACTTGTGGTAATTTTGCAATTGAAATCATCACCAATGGAATTGTTCCAGAGTAATTTTCCAATTGGATTTATTTATTTATTTATTTATTTATTTATTTATTTATTTATTGGATTTCTATAATTTGCATCTGGCAGCAGGGCCACTCTGGCAGCCAGCGCAGCCAAGTCTTGTGGTGTGCTGACTGAAATTTTAGTGGACTGGTGTATTACTGGGCTTGTCAGTATTTGTTCCACATCTTATGGTGAGCAGTCCTGAAGAAAGAAAACATCTGGTTTTTTTAGATGTGGCATGGTTTTAAAGACTGGGTGCATTTTCTCCCAGATAGTGGTGGGCCCGTTTTGGTTGTCAGGCAGCTGGCTACCAAAACATAGAATTTTTAAACTATAAATTGCATATTACCTTGTTCCCTGGGCCGTTCAGAAATTCTGGGTCCATTTTCCTGGATCGCATTCAATCCCGTTTCCCTACTCAGATGGCCCAGAAGCAGTTCTGATCCCCTCTTCCTTTCCCTTGCCTGGCTTGGTGTAGTGATGTCTGACGGCCAACCCGGTGGCTTCATACGGGCACTTTCCTTGGTCATAATTCTGGGCTGTGAAATGCCAAGGAATCAGAGAACTTCTGAAACCTTCTTACCTTTGAGAATTAAGATCAGTTATTCCATAATTGTCATTATCTTTGTTGTTGTTGTTGTTGTTGTTGCTGCTGCTGCTGCTGCTGCTGTGTGCCATCAAGTTGCTTCGGGCTTCTGGTGAATATCTGAATGAGCTATTTCCAAAATGTCCTGACCCCCAGCAGCCCTGCCTAGCTGTTGTCGACTTAAACCTGTGACTACCCTTAAGGAATCCATCTTCTGTTTGGTCTTCCTCTTTTCCTGCTGCCTTCAACCTTTCCCAGCATTATTGTCTTTCTCCACAAATCCTGCTTTCTCATGATGCGTCCAAAGAAAGACAGGCAATTAGTGAACCAAGTACTGGACTGATGCCACAATGCCTCTTGCTGAGGGTCTTTCCCTCTTTTTATTAGTCTTTCATCTGTTATTTACTCTTCGTTTTATTCGTGTTTGTAACTGCCCAGAGTTCCTATTGGAAGATGGGTGGTATAAAAATGCAACAAATAAATAAATAAATAAATAAATTCACTACTTTGGTACTTAAACTGAATTGAATTACTTTTGAAAGTTGCTTTTTAAAAGTACTCTCAAAAATCTTGTATTTTGCACCTTCTTTCCCCCCCCCAAAAAAACTGGTATTTTGTCCAAAAGACCTTGTAGTTTGTACAGAAAACCTTGCATTTTATACAAAGCAACAAGGCATTCATAAAACACAAAAATAAAAAAATAGTGTATATGCAAAGTTTGTTCATTTTTTAGGATTGTTTGCTAATGCTGCTTCTGAGTGCAGCTGCTTTTTCTTTCAAACTGCAGTAAAGGATGTCACCATCAGTCAACTGCTTCTTTGACATCATGTCTCATGTGTCAAGAAGATACTCTCTCTCCTTTTTGTCATAGCCGCAAAAAAAAGCAAGTATTCATTTCATCCTTTGCTTTGGGCAGCAACTAACAACTGAAGTAAGTGGATTTAAACACCAGCAGTTGATCCTGTAAAGGCAGATTATGACAACCAAAGGAAATGAAAGTTTTGCCCCCAATGGACGGCAATTCATTGAATTTCAGTCAATGGAATCATAGAGATGAGACCTCAGAAGTTGAATGAAGGATACAACAGAGGGTCGTACTCAGGAGACCTGGATTCAACTCTTCACTTGGACATGGATCTGACTGGGTTACTTAGAACCAGCTGCACCGTTTCATCTTGACCTACCTTACAGGAACTGGAACTGGATAACATGTGGAAGATACACTGCTGTTAGCTCCCTGGAGGAAAGATGAACTAGAAAAATAATAAATAACCAAATCCAAAATGGAATTTAGAGAATATTTATGGCTGCAATTCAAGGTTCCACCTAACAAGTCTATCAGTGGTATTTCCCATCAAGGTTTGGAATGGCTAAAACACATAATTCATTTTTATTTATTTATTTATTTATTTATTTATTTATTTATTTATTTATTGTGTATGCTACCCATCTACTGTCATATACTGCCTGTTTCACCAAAGGACACTTTGGGCAGTTCACAACATAATCAACAAACAAGAAGAAAACATCAAATCCTACACATACACAAAGTCAAAATGTCAGCCTTGGTATTTTTGAAAAAAACCTAGCATAATGAAACAAAATGTAATACAAAAACATCTAAACAATTAAAAGGCAGCCTTGTGATCGTAGTAGCTGGTAATTTCACTGGGTTCCATCAATGAATGGGGGAGGCCTGTTTTTAAGAGCTTCTTAAAGGTCACCACCAATCGCTCAATTCCAAGGTTACATGAATTATTCCAGTTTTCTTTTCCAGAGGATCTCAACCTCTATAAAGCTAGAGCTATATACAATCCACGATAGAAACCTTGTTACAATGCTTTTAACTTCCCTTTAAAATTTTTAATTTCCTTAAGCCTCCTGTTCAAAAATTCTTTACGTAGGAATCTGCTATGGCAGTAAGCAAGGGTTCCAAGAACCATGACTGATGTTTAGAGATGGGCACGAAACGCTAAAATAGTATTTCATTTCGGTTTTTGTTTTGTTCCATTCTCTTTCATTTCGTTTCATTTGAAATGATTTCTTTTTAAAAACATTCATTTTAATTTTGGTTCATTTTTTGTTTCCATACTCTGTGTGTGTGTGTGTGTGTGTGTGTGTGTGTGTGTGTGTGTGTGTGTGTTGCTTGTGTAACTTTTCCGCACCCAATCAGGTGCCCATTTCTACTGATCTTGATTTTTTATACAGAGTAGACATGGACACGACTCGGCGAAATTATCATTTCCGTTTTTCATTTCCGTTACGTAACGGAAACGGTAACGATAATTAAGCCGTCAGAACTCGAACTCGAACCGAGAAAAGAAAAATTTGGTCAGGTTTTTCGTTTCCGTTTGTGGCATCGCGGCAATCGTGCAATGCGAAGCATAGAAAAGGTTTTTAAAAGTTTTTTTAAAAAACCCCGACTCCCGGCCAAAAAAGCAGGCGAAAATATGCCTGCCTGAGGCTTTGCCACCTACCAGAGGGGTGGTTTCTGGGGGGGGGTCCCCGGCCTTTCCCCCCCTCTTCTCCTGTCCTGGGCTGCTTGCACCAGGCTGGGTGGGGTCATCCTCGTCGTCTCGCCGTGCCATGCGGTGAGGGGGATCCAAAATGGCGACCGCAATTTTTCTTTTGAAATTGTGGTCAAAAAACACACCAAATCACCACAGAAACATGTGAAATTTATTTATTTTAAATGCCTGAATTTTAATAGTAGCAGCAGTGGGTTTTTTATAGCAATAAAACGTCGTATTGACTTTATTTTATTTTATTTTATTTTATTTTATTTTATTTAGACCTGCCCATTTGGGCTGGGCATGGGATGGGACCATGCAAATTGTTTGAACCATTCCACCAATGGCATCGCCAGGTTTTTGACTGACACTTCTGGATGTCTCGGAGGGCATAAAAAGCCAAGGCACCTTCCAGAAATCACAGTCGGGTGTATGGATGTGGTTGAGGGAGGAGGGCTGGCTGCTGGTGCTGGTGTGATCCGATCGAGATTGAGGAGGGAGGCTGGAGGCTTTAGGATTTAAGTTAGGCAGGCAGGGAGGGAACTGAATTTAGAAAATAATTTCTTTGATTCCCTGCAGCTTTGTCTGCTGAAGGGAATAGCAGTTTATTCTTTATTTCTTCTCTGGCAGTTTGTGAGGATTTTTTCTGATATTGGATAAAAGGGGAGGTTCGACTGGGAGTGGGAGGTGTGGATTTATTTTAAATATATATTATATACTACCATTTATTTTCTATTTCCCCAACTTCAATTTGCTTGCACACACACACATTTGGGGTGCAAGCCAAGAACAGAACCTCTATCCTAAGTGATATCCTCCTAACTGCCCACTCGCCCGTCTGCCCGCGCCACCACCCACCTGCGGCCCACGCCGCTGCCCGCCCACTCACCGGCCCGCACCCGCCGGCCACCCATGCCCCCCACCACCACCGCCCGCCCGTACCTCCCCCCTGCCACCCACCCACCTGCCCCACCCGCCGCCTAGGGCGCAAAAACACCTAGCGCCAGCCCTGATTGCGGGACGCCCCTATGCTCTGGGATGTCAAATCGCGCTAAATCGTGGTGGAAACGACAAACGACAAATGACAAACGAAACGACAAATTTTTGAAAAATTTCATGACAAACAGAAACGACCCGAAACGGACCCGTTCCGACAAACGAAAACTCGAAACGTCATTTTTTCTGGTCGTGCCCATGTCTAATGCAGAGGTGTACATTTACTGGGCATGCTGTTTGGCAGTCATAATTCCCCCCCACACACACACACACACACCTCTGCTTATACGATAGGTCAATTGTTTCCAACCCTATGTTCTTGGACTACAACTCCCAGACAACCTGGTCAGCACAGCGAATGGTGAAAGCTTCTAGGAGTTTTAGTCCAAGAATACTTATATGTGAGACAAGGTTGGGGAAAACTGGGATGTGAGATTTATTTCTTTTTTTTTTTGTATTTATTAACTGCCTGAATTTCCCATTGGAACTCTGGGCGATGTGCAACAAATTATTCAATAAACCATTTGTCCTGAAACAACACCCCATAATAAAACAAACAATATAACAATTAAAGAGAAAGATAAAAACAACAATATCTTTGGCATCCAAAAGAAGCTACTGACAACTTCGTGACCCTTTGAAATGTCACTTAAGAGACCTTTAATGTCCTTTACCATCCTACTTTTGCCATTTCCCCTGAGCAAGGCAGGAGCAAAGAGGCCTTAACCAACAACAGCAGCAACAAAGCCCTAAATTTGCATCCCAATTTTTCTATTCCTTATGGCTCCTCCTGTTGCTACTCTTTAGTGTCCATGAAGTTGCTTTTTTTTCTTGAAAGCATCTGGGTAGGGGATTAGGGAGGGTGATTCTAGTCTCATCTCAGGCATTTTTGTTGCGAACCTGTACATATTATTTAACCTCTCTATTTAATACTGCCATATTGGATTTTTCGTCTTCCCGGACCACTGTGAAATTCAAGGCTCTCTAAAAGGTGACTCGGGTTTATTTGTCATTTCTGTGCTGTTATTGTTTTCCAACAATCCAAGAGGAAACTAGATTTTCTTCTATGGAAAATGTTCAGGTTTACAGAATGCGTTCATATACTGTATCCATCTTCATTACAGATTCACTATTGATCCTTTCTGGCCTTGGCAATTGGCCAGCTGTGCTGCATGCAAGGAAATAGAGGGTTTTCTCTGTCTGAACACAAAAGGAAGAGCACAGAAAGAAAAGGTGAAGGTTCCTTAGCAAGACTGCAGACAAATGCATTTGGCCTGCTGCCTCACATGGTTGCAGGGCATTTCCTTTTTCTGATTGCATACACAAGGCTCTTTCAGCCATATTCCAACTTCCTTGGCTACGTCAGGAGAGGAAATGGCACCTCCTTTTTGAGGAGGCGACAGAGGGAGGATAGTTCCATAAAGGATGGGCCCAGCCTTTCCATTTTCCCTAGAACAGAACAGGCTCAAAAGTTTTTTAATAACTACAGTAGGACACCACTATCCACTGATTCATTAACCCAGTCCCACCACCATAAAGCTGTCTGTCACTGATTCAGTTATCAACAGTTATCCATGGGAGGGCCTGGAACCGATCCCCAGTGAATTCTGGGGTTCTACTCTACTGCCTTTATCCTTTACTTTCTTCAGAAATAAGACAGCTACAATGAGCCAAAGAGCTTTCGCTGCCATACCCCCAACTGAATGCCTAGGTATGTGGACAAAAGATGGGGACCCAGGAGAAGGCCTTTTCTGTCACTGCTCCCAGAATCTGGAGCTCCTACCAACAAGAGGCCAGGCTGGCCCCATCTTTGCTGTCCTTCTGCAAGCAGGTGAAGACCTTTCTCTTCTGGCAGTCTGTATTTGATTGTCTTGTATATTGTATGTTGTATATAGGCCTTTGTACAAAATAGCAGGAAGGAAGGAAGGAAGGAAGGAAGAAATGTCAGACTGAGACCTGGTAAAATTGGACAGAAACCATCTACAGTGACAAAGAACTTAGTTATACCTCCTGGGTATATGTCTTTTTGCAAGGTATTATGAACATTCATTATCTGAGGTAGCCCTATACTCGGAAATTTGCATTCGCTATCCAAAACATTTGTTATCAGAGGCATTTGTTATTACTGTATTCTGTATTTGTAACAATACATAGCTTGGCTAATGGCAAAATCTGAGATGATAGTGATAATACTGTAGAATCATAGAGTTGGAAGAGACCTCAAAGCTATCCAGTCCAACCCCCTGCCCTGCAGGAACCCACATTAAAGCACTCCCAACAGATGGCCATCCAGCTTAAAAACCTCCAAAGAAGGAGACTCCACCACCCTCCGTGGCAGCATGCTCCACTGCCGAACAACTCTAACCATCAGGAAGTTATTCCTGACGTTCAAAAAATGGAATCCCTTTTCCTGTCGTTTGAAACCTGCGTCCTAGTCTCTGAAGCCATGGAAAACAAACCTGTTCCCTCTTCAATATGACATCATTTCAAATATTTAAGCATGGATATCATATCCCCTCTCAACCTTCTTTTTTTTAAAGTTGAACATTCCCAGCTCCCTAAGCCACTCTTCATAAGACATTTCTACCAGACTTTTAACCATCCTGGGGGCCCTCTTCTGCATCCACTCGAGGTTGTCAACATCCTTTTTAAATTGAGAAGTGCAGAACTGAACACTAGAGATGGGCACGACTTAGCGGTATTCCCGTTTCCGTTTCCGTTACTCGGTTCCGTTACTCTACGGAAATGGTAACGGGAATTACTCCGCCAGACTTCGAGCTCGAACCGACGAATGAACAATTTTGGTCTGATTTGTCGTGCCCGTTCCTTGCATCACGCGATCGCGCAATGCCACGTGGCACAGAAAAAAAGTTTTTAAAAGTTAAAAAAACCCGGTTCCCGGCCGAAAAGCAGGCGGAAAAATGCCTGCCGTGCCTCAGGGCACCTACCAGAGGGGTTGTTTCTGGAGGTCCCCGGTCTCCCCCCCATCCCCCGTCCTGGGCTGCTCTGGTGGGACTCGCCGCAGGCTCGCAGCCAGCAAAAAGCCCAGTCTCGCCGCCGGCCGCCGCAATTAAAGCGCAAGCAAGCGGCACGGACGGCACAGGAAAAAACTTTTAAACTCTCCCCCCACCCATTCCCGGGCCAAAAAAGCAGGCAGAAAAATGCCTGCTTGACTAAGGGCGCGGGGCACCTACCGGAGGGGTGGTTTCTGGAGGGGGGGTCCCACCTCCCCCCCGTCCTGGCCAGCCGGACTCGCCATGCCATGCGGTGCGGGCGGGGGATCCAAAATGGGGCGGCGAACGCAATATTGTTTTTGAAATCGTGGTCCAAAAACACACAAGCACAACAGAAACACGCGAAAATTTATAAACTGCCAGATTTTTCACAGTAGCAGTGGGTTTTTTCTTGCAACAAAATGTCTCTCCTCTCCTCCTCTGTCCTCCATTGATTTTATTTTTTTATTTTTTTTACACCTGCGCAATGATAGGCTGGCCGAGTGGCCAGCCATGTGGGAGTGGACGACCATGCAAATTTTTGGAGCCATCCCACCAATCGCATGGCCATTTGGCCATGGAGACTTCTGGGATGTGCCAAATAGCCCCCTAAAACCTGCCCTAGCCCCCTAACCCTAACCCGAATCCTTGACTCCTTACCCATACGTCACAGACTGTCTTCTTAGTGGGTCAGAGAGGCACCCAGAGGTGCAACCCACTAGCCCACCGTAACCTTACCCGTCACTAGCCTAACCCTAGCCCTTGCACTAACCCACCTTAACCCTAAGCCAGATCTACTTGCATTGCACTACACGCAAGTACGATTCCCTTATTTGTGAGACATGGCGGTGTGAGAGCCTTAGGCATCACTTCACCCTATGGCTCTGGGTTCACTCACTGGTCTCACTGTCTGCAACTGGTATGCATATCCATATGGCTATGCATGCCATTTTGCAGCAGCAGCAGGTGAGGAGGGGAGACCCCCATGTACAGGGGTCTCTTGGAGCCTGCTTCCCCTTCCTAGTGGGTGAGGATAGGAGGCACCCACGGGTGCCTCCAGGAGTCCGCTACCCCCCCCCAAAAAAAACCCAGTACTAACGAAAACAAAAAACGAACCGACTAATTTTTGCGAATTTTTGCGAAAAACGGAAACGACCCGAAACGGAACCGGCCCAACTAACGACAACTCGAAAAAAATTTTCAAGTCGTGCCCATCTCTACTGAACACAGTACTCCAGGTGGGGTCTGACCAGAGCAGAATAGAGTGGCACTATCACTTCCCTTGATCCAGACACTATGCTTCTGCTGATGAAAACAAAAATTGCATTGGCTTTCTGGGCTGCCACATCATACCGCTAACTCATGTTCAATTTGTGGTCCACCCAGATCCCTTTCACATGTACTATTTTCCAGCCAGCTATCTCCCATCCTATATCTATACAATTCATTTCCCCCCAGATGCAGGACCCTACATTTCTCTCTGTTGAAACTCATTCCATTAGCTTTGGCCCAGCACCCTAATATGTTAGACAGTTACTTCTTGTCCCTCTCATTGCTGTTCGCGGTCCCGCTTGGGACCTGTATGAGGAAATCTTACCGCACGTCCATTGTGTGATGACGGGAGTCCATCCCGACCACGATTAAAACAGGATGAGCGATTCCCCTCCCTGGGCTCGGGAATCTGCTTGTCTCGGTTCTCATTCTGAGATGAGTGCCTGTGAGGTAAAGCTCGTCAGGTAACATGCCATTCTCCCTCTAGTGGCAGGAGTGCAAAGTGCCAGTCACCAGTACATTCCCTATGGAGTCAGCAACATAGTGCAGAGAGATTAAAAGACAAATGCCTCGAACTTAGCTCCGTAATGCATTGAAGCCAAAGTAGAGGAGATTTGAAAGATCGAAAATGGAAGGTCAGACCAACCCCCCCCGAACGAAGGCTGAGAAGTTCAGATGTAGTCACGAAACAAGGACGTGCAGAAACAGTCACCACAGTACCATCAATCATGCCTGTGGGTACACGGGAACAGGGACAGTACCGGGACAAGACCACGTGACCACGAGCGACGTGATCATGAAACAAACGTCAACTCGGAACGAGGAAGGACGTGAAGTAAGTGCCAAAGTCTTCATGATTTTCTGTACAAGGATTGACTGTCACGTACCCAAAGACTGTGGATTTTCACAGAGCCGGCTGAAGTATGAACTTATTCTTTAGCCAAAGGCACTGTTACTGCCAGTTGACAGAAAGCAATTCCATGCAAACACAGTGACTGAAATAGGTAATCTTTCATTATTTGTTTGCAAAGCAATAAGAGAGTTTGGTGGTTATTCCTGACTGCCTATGATAATAAACCTAATTGTGTGGCCCAGAGAAACATACAACCCAACTAACATCCAATATATTTCTTAGCTTTAAACTTCTCTGTTGATTACAGTGAAACACAGAAAACTTGAATATAGGACCTTTAAAAATTAAAAATAATATTCAGCTTGCCAAAATCTTAAATAACTCACACACACATAGAGCAGAAGCCTGCGTCTTTAGTATTTTGATTGTTGAAACACTACTTATTACTCTTCTGCTGAAGTACTCAAGCTAGTACTCTGTGTGTTTGCTTGTACACGGCTCAGTGCAAGCTTCTGTTCTACCCCAGTGCTATCAGGGAACTTTCCTTTTGAAAGGCTTCTTTTCCTAGCTCAGCCTCAAAGATTTCTAGTTGAAGGCTTTCTCCAGGTGAGCCAGATTTAAATGTCTACCTGTCAAACTACAGGAAAAGATATTCCATTTGACCATTAGGAAGAACTTCATGACGGTTAGTGAAATATGCTGCCACAAAGGAGGGTGATGGAGTCTCCTTCTTTGGAGGTTTTTAAGCAAAGGCTGGATGGCCATCTGTCGGAAATACTGTGATGGGGTTCCTGCATGGCAGGGGGTTGGAATGGATGGCCCTTGCGGTCTCTTCCAACTCTATGATTCTGAGTCTATGAGGTAGAACTCCCAAAATGGAGAATTGTGGGATTTGCAGTAAATAATTTTTTTAACTCAGAAAATTGTATCCCTAGTCCTGGCCCACCGCTACTAGTTACCCATTATGTCCCAGATCAGGTTCAAGGTTTTCATCCTTATGTGTAAAAGCCCTCCACATTACTTGTTGGAGCATCTTTCCCCAGTACCATCTGCCCAATCTACCATGTCCGATCAGACTATGTTCATCTGGGTTGTCACCCTGAAGGAGACCTGTAAGTCATCTAAAAGAGGTAGGGCCTTCTTTGTGGTGGCAACAACCTTGTAGAATCAGTTCCTGGAGGCCCAGCACTAATGAGACAGTCTATAAATCTATGAAAATTAACCAACCAATCAAACAATCTACCAACCAAACAACCCACCCACCCACCAACCAACCAGCCAGTAAGTCAGTCTCTACTAGAGGTATCTGGAGTGTGTTCCCTTGTATGTTTCTCCTCGCAATAACACTGCAATGGCATAGTAACACACTCTTCTTCTTCCTAGCATTTTCCCAACAGGTACGAGGTCCGCTCTTCAGAATGGAAAATGCCACCCTGCCCCATTGGCCGTGTCTTCAGGGCATAGGCCAATGATTTGCATGCCCTTGCTGACAGTGTCCTGCTATCTCTGTTTTGGGTGCCCATGCGGCTGTTGGCCACTGGTTTTTAGGTGTAATCAGTTTTGGCAGTGATGGAAGATGCCATACTGAGGACATGTCCATACCAGTAGAGCTGGACTCCTGTCATCTTCTCTATTGCTGTCAGGCAGTATCATTTGTGATGTGGTTGAGTCAGAAGATACCCAATATCCAATGGATTATGTGCATTTCTTGGCATGGAAGAGGTTCTCTATGCCCATTACTGCCGCACAGCACCTTGTACCATACGTTGCAACCTTGCGGACAATTGTAAATCTTAGATTTGAGAGAGATTGATACTCCCCTGTCACAAAGCTCCAAGCCAAGCGACCAAAGTTAAAGAAGGTGGCTATCTTCCAGTATCTTGGTTCCCATCTCCAGGGCGGTGGTGGCAGAGGTGGCGATGTGCGAGCAAAGTCTGGTTGTGTTGGCGAGAACTCACCAGCGTGCTTTGCGGCAGACAACTGCTGTAGTGACGCACAGCACACTAAATGACTTTTCCAGATGGGGCAACAAGGATAATGCCAACAGGCCTGCCTAAAAGAAAGCAGAGGCTATAGCAGACTGTAACGCTCTTGTACGGAGACACAGAACATCGATGTGGAAAAATAAACACATAGTTTCCTAGCAGTTGTCATTGTAAATGTCCATGAGTATGTGCCACTGCAAACACATCATTCAAACCACTTGTGATTTGAGAGTGTTACTCTTGGAAGTGGATGAAAGGAGGGAAGCCAAGTCCTTTGGACCCGTTCCACTATGTGCAAGAAGAGCCAAATGATTTGAGCAGAACACGTGGCTCAGTTTCCATCCATCCAAGTCTTATCTTCAGCTTCATTCATGGAAAAGAAAATACTACTTGGCCAGATGCTGTTTCTCTTTTTCAGGCCAAAGTCAAAGCATGCAAATCCAAGGCACGCGGACTGACCTATCTGTACCCTCGTGCCACAGGTGAGCCAGGCTTTTGATAAAATCCCAAACGTGCTAATGTTCAGCACATTTTTCTTCATGGCTGGATTTCTGCCTTTAAAGGCAACCAAAGATGGCAGTCATAATTCAGTGTTCTGGTTTCATGAGTGGCAACTGAGGCCTGTAAAAAAAAATTTTAGTGCATACTCAGCAGTATTTGAAAAACTTATTTTTTGAACTGTAATGCTTGTACTTATCCTGACTGGGTTCCAGTACTTCTAGATTATTATTTTTTATGAAAAAGTGGATCCAAACACACCTGACATTCGAATATAGCAGTTAATGGTTAGGGTGACCCAACATTTTTGTCCTCTTTATTTTTTATCATTCTTTTGGTTTTACCTGATTTTTTTTAAAGAAAGCATTTCTCAGAACTCTGCACACCTTAATATGTTACAGGGTATGCTGACTTGTATTTCATTTCTTATTTCAACATGCAGCATGGTTTTAAAAAATATATTTCTTCAAACAGTGAACAAATCTGCTTGTCATAGAACATGATTTTCCCCCATGGATATCTCTTGCATTTAGTGCACTTTCTTTTCTCTTTGGTGAAGACTGTCAGAGTTTTGTGCTATTTAATCAGCCAGCGGAAGCAATACTTACTGAATAAATAGTTAGCCACAGAGACAGAGTTTTCTTAAAACCAAACAGCTATATTACATATGAACAAAAATATACCACAGCATCACAGAACTTATACAAAGTTCAACAGCATAACAGCATAACAGTATTCAGTCAGTACATACGACAGAATATATGGCAGAGAAACAAAGTGGGTGCCTTACTCACAGAAGGCCCAATGAACAATGATTTACAGAACATATTTATACACGTGTCTGTCCAATCATGAATGACATTACCTCATAGCTATTGCAACCCCTTGCATCAGGCAAATTCATTATGCTCATTCTTAACATCTGTACTCCTTTAGAAAAAAACTATACAGTGAGTCACTGTGACTTTGCACTTTTACAGACTCCATCTTTAAATCAATTAAATACATATCAGATATATACAGAACATCCTGTCTAATACATAAATTTCACTATCTAATATCTGACAAAGACATTTTCTTCGAAAATCTTCTCTTCAAATGAGACAGCCACAGCAGTCTCTGGGAGTCCCAGTGCTTATTGTTGGAGTTCTTACAGCTTTGCATGCTACCTTTGATAGGTTTGACTGGGAGGGACCTTTCTGAACTGGAGTGACTGTCAATCTCACCAGCACTGACCATTTGTATCTTTCAGCCACTGAATTCAAAGAGATCACTGCCTCTCTGCTCAGTGTCTTTCCCCCATCCCTTGAGTTTGTCAGAAGCAGTGTGTAATCTCTTCTTGAAAGCAGTCATGTTTGTCAGCTTGCTGTTTGATGTATTAAATTGTAAGTAGTAAAACCCTTTTATTTTTTCTCTTACAAATGTCTCAGAGTCAGTTACTGTGGCTATAACTACCACTTATTGAGAAAAGGCAGTGGACTACTTTGGGGAACCTGAAGCTATCCTGCTATGTGAATCCCTGCACTTCTGCTGTGTGGCTAGCGGAATTTAACCAGAAATTCAAAACTTTCCAACACTAACTACTA
The DNA here is from genome assembly GCA_037367245.1 of Phrynocephalus guinanensis. Lineage (NCBI taxonomy): Eukaryota > Metazoa > Chordata > Lepidosauria > Squamata > Agamidae > Phrynocephalus > Phrynocephalus guinanensis. The sequence continues at coordinate 193,800,862 of CM074732.1, forward strand.
GGAGTCATTCCAATGCTCTATAGCAGTGGTGGCAAACCTTTGGCACTCCACATGCTTTGGACCACAACTCCCAGAATTCCAAGCCTGTATTGCCAATGACAAAGGACTGTGGGAGTTGTGGTCCAAAATATCTGGAGTGCCTAAGGTTCACCACCACTGCTCTATAGGAAGGTGGATAATGAGTTTAATAGATAATGAGGCTACCCTTCCCATCCCAAGGAGCATTTTTGACAATGCAAAACGAGAACCAGGATCAGCTTTGAAGCACAAAAATGTGAACCAAAACAAATATACTGGCAGGGATATCTTTTTGGGTTGTTTTTTTTTTGCCTTCTGTTATTCTTTTTCCACTTCTAGAATTCTGCCTGGAGGATTCTGGGTAAATTCTAGGAATGGGAGCTTTAGAAGTGGAGTGGCTGCTTGGATGCCTTCACGGCAGCTGCCAGTGAAGAGACGCAAGCAGCCAGGAGGAAGAGGAGGAAGAGATGGCGAGATGATGGGTCAGCCACTCCTACTTTGAGCCGAGTCTCCAAGCTGAGCTGTTTCGGTGCAGAGACCTGGGCGAAGGGGTGTGTGGCTGCCCTGACACAGTAAGGGGATTAGCGGTTTGGTCACTCCTTGCACATCACACACACACACACACACACACACACACACACACACACACACACACAAGGGTCAGGGAAGCCAGCCAAAGGAGGGGAAGCATTTCCCCTGCCCCAGCCCAGCAAAGAAGGCGAAAAGCACCCCCCGCCCTTTGCTGATCTGGAGTAAACCCCCTCAATCAACAGCAGCAGAAGGCTCCTCCCTGCAGCCCCCGACACACAGGTGATTTTAACACCTCGGATCTATCAAAACCAGCTGTTTATCAGGCTGCCGGTTGATTGAGGGGGTTTGGGACAGCATTCCCATAGGAATGCATTGAAAAGCAATTAAACCGTTCCAGAGGATTAATTGGTTTTCAATGCATTCCTATGGAAAACATTTCTAGGATTTCTTTTTTGGTAAGATGAAAGGACCTGTGGGATGGATTAATTTCGTTTTACAAGCTACCACTGTACTTCTCTGCCTATTTATCTAGGAAGGTAGATAAGCAGCTGTGATCATAGATTCTCCTTCTTTCTATCCCCACCTAAATATCCCCTAAATTCTTGCCTGCTACTCATATTTCTCTGAAAGCGACAGATGAGCAGTAACTGAAACAACAGCAAACCATACCAGTGTGAAAATGAGGCTTTTATGACCAATGATAAGCGCAAGAGAAAAAAAGAAAATATCCTCAGTTGTAGATCCTCCTGCCCTCAGCTCTAAGGTTTACAATTTCATTGACACTCTTGCACACAATGTGGGGGCAGAGTTATAAAACTTCCTCATATTTCTCCTCTACTGGAATTGGATGGCTTTCTTTTCCTCTAGACTCCTGTCCAAACAAAAACAGGAAAGCAAAAATGACACACATAATGTTGGTTTGATAGATTAGCTGCTTACTAGACAAAGCCTGAAAAGTTATATGTAAAGGTAGACAGTTACAGTTATGAGTAGAGATGGGCACAAAACAGAAAAACCGTGTATCATTTTGTTCCGTTTCTTTCCCACCTGCATTTTGTTTTCTTCAGTTTTGTATGAATCTTTTTTTAAAAAATTCATACAAAACAAAACAATAACAAAGTGTTTCATTCCGAAGGCTTGTGCTCACCCCCTCCTCCTGGGCTCTGGTGGTGTTCCAGCGGTGGCTGCGGGGCCTCCTGCCGGCATGATTCGCCCTTCCTGGCAGAAGCTGCCCCGTGCCTGGTTGTCATCAGCAGGCACTGGGATGGGTTCCCGGATACCTCGGAACCCCCCCCCTACGTGGTGGCCTGTTAGTGGCAGCAGCAGCAGCAGCAGCAGCAGCAGCAGGCGCTGGGAGGGCTCCCTGCTGCCTCGGAAGCCCCCTCTGTGGTGGCCCTTCAGCGGCAGTGGTGGTGGCAAGCACCGAGAAGCCTCCCTGCCACCTCGCGAGTCTGCCCCATGCCAGTGCTTGGGGCAAAGAGTTTTTTAAAACACCACTTCTCCCACTACGCCCCCAATGGGGGGTTTAGTGGTGGGTTATTTAAACTTTTTCTTTTTTTTACAACAGAAGCAAGTGCCGATGGGGGGGGGAGGGAGAGAAGCAGTGGGGTTTTTAAACTTTTTTTTTGCCACCCAAAGCCCCGAGCGCCAGGTGATAGGCACTTAGGGCAGCAAAAAAATGTTTTAAAGCATGTGCTTTCCCCATATCTGATCAGGAAGGAAACTGTGAGCTTTTTAAACTTTTTTTGCTGTCCCAAGTGCCAATCAAATGGTGTGCATGGTTTCGGGTGGCAAAAAAAGTTCAGAAGATGGGTGGTATAAAAATATTACAAATAAATAAATAAATAAACGAAAACCTGCAGTTTCTTCCACACATTGGGGGGGGGGGATCACCGGCTTTTCCCCATAGGACTGCATTGCTTCAATGTATTCCTATGGGAAAACGGAAAATGAAATGGAATAGAATGGAAATTTCTATTTTGTTTCTATTTGTGTTTCTTTGATAGGTCATTTTGTTTTTTGTTTCATTGGGGAACCAAAAGAAAAACAAAAAATGAAACAAAAAATCATTTTGTGCCCATCTCTAGTTATGAGTCCAAACACCTCTAATACTTGTAGTTACACTGGCTGTCAGGACCCTGCCTGTCACAGACCCTGACTCTGAGGGGTTAAATGGTGAATAGCTGCTGGAGGAGCCTTGCAGCTCAAATCAGCAAGCAGCTGGGTCTGATGACTCAGCTGAAAACATATCTTCACCTCCTAGAAGGGCCATGAGCAGGATTCTGCAAAGACATGCTACCAGAAGAGCTAGGGAAAGGGTCTTTGATGCTAGATGGGGAATCAGGTCGGGAAGCCCTGAGTACTAGCAGAAGCCTTTCCAGAAGTAAGGGTGTGTTCCCTGTTTTGGGATAAAGCTGGCAAGCTCACCTTGAGCTCTCTGTGGGAGCAACGTGTCATTTGAACTTGCAACCACGTTCCTGTCTGTGAACTTGGCTCTGTTTCCTGACTTCGGACTGGCTTCCTGGACAACGGCTTGATCTGTTCCCTTGGGTTTGGCATCTGGTTTCTGTGAGATATTCTGGTTTTGACTTGGAATGGTAATTGCTGGGAGTTGGATTCTGTTCTTTATCTGGAACTTAATTGTTAGCAAAGGACTTGAACTTGCCTGCTTTCCACTAAAGATCTTGGCAAAGAACTGAATCCTCTTGTGTGTGTGATCTGTGTGCGGGGCTTGACACTGGTGATGTTTGGAATAATAATAATAATAACCTTTATTGTCACTGTACATCCAGTGTACAGTGAAATTGGCTGAGACTCCCTCCCCGCCAACACCATCCCACTAAAAAGCCATTCAATCTGATTTCACACTGTGTGCTTGCTGCACAACTCACCAGCCCCACAAGTCGATCATGAGTTATCACATCTCGTTTAACAGTCGAACAGCCCATGGATAAAAACTGTTTTTTAGCCTGTTGGTATGGCTTGCTATACTTCTGTATCTCCTACTCGAGGGTAGGAGAGTAAAGAAGTACTGACCGGGGTGTGAGTCATCCCTGATGATTTTCCTTGCTCTCCTAAGACAGCGGTCCCTGGCGATGTCATCCAGTGGACTCAGGGGACAGCCCATGATGTTTTGTGCTGTGTTCACTACCCTCTGTAAAGTCTTTCTGTCCGCGGCTGTCAAACCAGCATACCAGACTGTAATCCAGTACGTAAGGACACTTTCTATTGTAGACCGGTAGAAGGAGGTCATCAATTGTTTTTTCACATTGTTCTTCTGCAAGAGCCTGAGGAAATGGAGTCTCTGTTGAGCCTTCCTGGTGCAAATTATTTCCTAAGCACCATGAGGATAATTTTTGGACCTCCCCCCTATATACTGATTCCTCTCCACCTGTTATAAGATCCATTATGGTAGTGTCATCTGCAAACTTAATGATTGCAATGGATGGGTCAGATGCTACACAGTCATAAGTATACAATGAATACAGGTAGGGACTAAGCACACAGCCCTGTGGGGAGCCAGTGCTAAGCTTCAACGAGGTAGATGTGACAGGCCCAATCATCACTGTTTGTGACCGATCCCTCAGAAAGTCTTTAATCCAGTCACAGATGCTACAAGAAAGGTCCAAGTCAGTCAGCTTTTTAATAAGGATGCTCGGAAGGATGGTATTAAAAGCCAAGCTATAGTCAATAAACAGCATCCTGACATAATTACCAGGTTTCTCCAGATGACTGGCTGCAAGATGAAAAGCAGTGGCTGTAGCATCATATGTTGACCTATTCCTTCTGTAGGCAAACTGATGTTTATCAAAGTCTGATGGAAGGCATGTCCTAAGATGTTGGAGGACCAGTCTTTCGAAGCATTTCATTACCACTGATGTTAATGCAATTGGTCTGTAATCATTGAAACACTTAATTGCTGTTTTCTTGGGGACTGGGACAATGGTAGCTGCTTTCAGGCATGATGGAACACAAGCTGTTTGCAGGGAGATGTTAAAAATCCTGGTCAGCACCCCTGCTAGTTGATCGGCACAGTTTTTAACCACTATCCCCAGCACCCTGTCTGGACCTGCAGCTTTGCTGGGATTCACAGCCCTCAATGCAGCTCTCACCTGATGATCACGTAGAATGAGTGTCTGAGAATTAGAAGGTTGGCAGGCAGAAGCTACAATGCCTGATCTTCTTACCTTGTAGTGGGCGAAGAAGATGTTCAACTCCTCTGCCAACGAGGCATCAGCCTTGACTATATTTGTATTACCCTTATAGTTGACTAGATGCTACAGCCCCTGCCACACTTGCTTCGTGTTATTGTTTACTAAGTAGCTCTCCACCTTACACTTGTATTGATGTTTTGCTGCCTTGATGCCTTTTTAAAAATAATTGAAAAATCCAACTCAACTCAACCAAACCAAACTAAACTGAAAGTAATAGTAACTGTTCTTAGCAAGAACGCAGCGGTCATTTCTAAAAATCAGAGGCAAGCAACTGATGGTGCTCTAGATGAGGAAAGAATGCAGCGCCCATCAGCAGTGGCTGACACAACTAATAATAGGTGGTAGAGATGGGCACAAAATGAACAATGTTTCGTTTCCATTTCCGTTTTTCGTTTCATTACGTAACGAAATGACAAACAAATTTTGTCTCTAAAATGAAACAAAACAAACAGAAACACCGGAAATTTTGTCGTGTGTTTCGTTTCCGTTACTGCAATATGAGTGAATTGCTTAAAATCCTAAAAAAAATCACAAAAAATTGAAATAAATGGTAACGAAATGGTAACGAATCGAACGAAAATGAAAACGATTTTTTGCAAAAATTCACAAAAAACAGAAACAAACCGAAACGGACCCTCCAAACGACAAACGACAAACGAAATGCCTTTTTTTTTATTCATGCCCATCTCTAATAGGTGGTGATGGGTGTTGCAATCCTATAACATCCAGAGGTTAACCAGACCAATAGTCTGGAAGTTCCTTTGGTTGGGTAGCTTTTTGTTAGTAAATACTGTCTTGGATATTTTAGATAATTGTTAGTTTGTAAATACTTAATATTTCTCTAAATACAGAGTGGAAATTTCCAACTACATGGTACCACATTTTATTTATTTATTTATTTATTTATTTATTATATTTATACCCCACCCATCTTCCCAAGGGAACTCTGGGCAGCTTACAAAGCTGATCAATTCAGCACATATCCAAACACAAAACACACAAACAATTAAACAACTTTAGGATAAAACCATATAGGCACCCTTGTGGTAGCATACATCACTCAAAAGTGTCTGGCTATTGAGCAAACAGGCAGCAGATGGCGAAAAAAAAAAAGAAAAAAGAAAAAACTATTAGGCTAGGTCACCAAAGGCCTCTTGGAACAAGATGGTTTTCACCGCTCTGCAAAAGGCCAGCAGGGACTCTGCAGAGCGCACTTCGCTGGGGAGAATATTCCACAATGATGGAGCAGCCACCGAGAAGGCCTGAGTTCGAGTGGAAGTTCGTCTGGCCTCTCGGGGAGTGGCAACCCAAAGCGAGTGTGCTCGCGACTGCTGAACTGGTCGGGCCGAGGTGGTTCGCTGGGTGATCCGCTCTGCCAGGTAGTCCAGGCCCAAGCCATGGAGGGTTTTATAAACTAAATCCAGGACCTTGAATCTGATCCGGGACGCAACGGGCAACCAATGCAGTCAGGCCAGAACTGGGGTGATGCGCTCCCACCACCAGTCTGGCCGCTGCATTTTGTACCTGCTGCAGTCACCGGAGGAGAGTCAAGGGCAACCTCATGTAGAGTGCATTGCAGTAGTCCAACCTCGAGATCACCAGCGCTTGTACCACTGTTCTCAGGGAGTTGCCATCTAGGTATGGGCGGATCTGGGCAATCTGTCATAGATGATAAAACACGGTCCGGGTCATGGCAGCCACCTGGGTATCCAGAGATAGCGCCGGATCCAGAACCACACCCAGATTCTGAGCCCTGTCCGCCAGCTGGAGAGAAACACCCTCCAAGCTGGGGAGAGGGCCTCCGTAACCAGACGGGGAACTCCCAAAGAACATCACCTTGGTCTTCTTGGGGTTGAGTTTGAGCCTGTTGGCCCTGGTCCAAGCCATGACTGCCTCCAGGCACTGGTCGAGGGTCCGGACAGCTTCCACTGCAGAGGTGGAAAAGGAGAGATAGAGCTGCGTGTCATCAGCGTACTGATGACAGCAGATTCCAAATCTCCAAATGACCCCAGCCAGTGGGTCTTGTTGTTGTTGTTCAGTCGTTCAGTCGTGTCCGACTCTTCGTGACCCCATGGACCAGAGCTCGCCAGGCCTTCCTATCCTCCACTGCCTCCCAGAGTTTTGTCAAATTCATTTTGGTTGCATCGATGACACCGTCCAACCATCTCATTCTCTGTCGTCCTCTTTTCCTTTTGCCTTCGAATTTTCCCAGCATCAGGGACTTTTCCAGGGAGTCCTCTCTTCTCATGAGGTGGCCAAAGTACTGGAGCGTCAGCTTCAAAATCTGTCCTTCCAGTGAACATTCGGGGTTTATTTCTTTCAGAATGGATAGGTTTGATCTCTTTGCAGTCCAGGGGACTCTCAAGACTCTCCGCCAGCACCACAGCTGGGTCTTACATAGATGTTAAACAGCATGGGGGAGAGAGACGAGCCCTGCGGAACCCCACAAGGGAGTGTCCACGGGGCCGACAACTCTCCACCATACTGCAGCCGACCCTCCAGGAAGGACCGGAACCGACTGTGAACAGTGCCTCCGATGCCTACCTCAGAGAGCCGGTCCAGTAAGATACCGTGGTCGATGGTTTCGAAGGCCGCTGACAAATCCAGGAGGACGACCAGAGCTGTCTCGGTCTCCCGGCCAGGCCTGAAACCAGACTGGCAAGGATCAAGGCACCACTGTTCCTCCAAGAATGTCTGAATCCGAATCGTGGCCACCCTCTCGATAACCTTGCCCATGAAGGGAACATGGGAGGGGGTAGCATTAAGCCACATCCCCAAATCCTGGCTAAAACTACCTTTAAACACACCTGTAGAAGATGATGTCTGGCAAGTTTTGCCATGAAATTTTTGGAACATTCAATTATAATTTTTCAGCACTACCCAGAAGTTACTGGTGCATGCCCCAAAAGGGCCTTTTAATCCACACAACTTTGCATGATTGGCTTGCTTTTTAAAGGGCCTAATAAAGGTAATCCATTTTTCTTCATTTGCATTGTGTAATGACCACATGGCTTCCTTTTGGGTTTTGATTTTGTTGGTCTGTGATATCATTCTTTGAAAGAGAGCTTCTTTACACTTGATTAGGCCTTAGCATTTTGGGTAATGTCCAGAGTAGGGATGGGCACAAAGTGAAAAACAAAATGCTGTTTCGTCGTTTTGTTAGGTAACGAAACAAAGCAAAACAAGGAAGCAGCATTTTGTAACAGACAAAACAAAACAGTGGGTTTTCTTTTAGTTAAACCAACAATTTTGTTTTGCTATAAAAAGGCTGCCTTACCTGCTGGGCTCACAATGAGCTGCCGCCGACGCCGCCACTGGAACTCAGGAGGGAGAAGAGGAGAAGGTGGGTCCCTACTCCCCACCTCCTCCTCTCAGCCCCAGCTTCCAGACTCTTTTCAGCAGGGAGGCAAGCGGGGCGGTGACTCCCTGGGTCCTAGAGACACCAGATTTGGTGCTGGGGAACCATTTTCAGAGGGGTCCGGCCAGCCAAGCTGTCATTGGCTGTACCCCTTTAAAAATATACCACTCTGTAGTGTTTAAAGCAGTCTCTGGGTGGTTTACAAGTAATGATGCAGGCTACACATTGCCCCCCCCCCCTGTGATCTGGGTACTCATTTTACCAACCTCAAGAGGATGGAAGGCTGAGTGAACCTTGAGCCTGCTACCTGGAACTGAACCCCAGGTCATGAGTACAGTTATAGTTGTAGTTAAGCTGTTTAACCACTGCACCACATATACATGAGAGAATCCCCGAAGATCCTTGACAGATCCTTGTTTGGTCTGCTTCCACAAACACCTGGTAGTTTTAAACTTCACCCCTGGATTTCCCCTCCTGGCTCTTCAAATGAAGGATTGTCATTTGATCTGTATTTATCTCTCTCCCCTCGCCCCCCCACCCCAGTTTTCCACTACTTAGTGTCTTTGTTGACTACATTTGTGTTAGTGCATAGAGAGCTGAGTGGGTGAATATGCCCAGTAATTAATGCTTTGAAAGACCTAAGGAGTCAATTAGTAGCCATCTTAGTGCATCCACACATATGCTGACAATATTCGCCCTCATCTGTTACTGTCACTGTCTATTCTCTGTCTGTCTGCATTTGCCCATTCCCTTTTGCTTCCCCCCACACCGCCAGTGGGCTGATTCCCTCAAGCATGGGTCTGCCAGCTGTGTGATTCCAAATCCAGGGTCTGGAACTGACTAGCCTTTCTCATCGTGATCAGATTTAAACAGGAGGGCCTGGTCAGGGTTGCCCCTTTTCCAGGGCTCCAGATGACTTCCGTACTGGTGTCTGTGGTGGGTGGCAGCTGGGTTTTAAATCTGACATGGGACAGGGCTGCTGATGGATTACGTGGCCTTTTCCAGTGCCATTTCTGTTTGACCCACCCGGAGCGTCTCAGGCTTTTGCACATAATTAGTGAGTTGTGTGTCATATTGATGGAATCCATCGGGAGACAGATATGCCACTGTTGGTCTCCTCTGTTTCTAATGCCCTGTCCAGGCATTTAAAGTGCAGTTTGCTTCGATGGATCCTTTAGTCCCTGGTGTCCTAATATCAAATCCTAACAATTTTATTCTGTTTATTTATTTATTTATTTATTTTTACCCCTCCCTTCTCCTGGGGAGGACCCAAGGCAGCATGCAACACTGAAGGACAACATACAAAGTGGAGACAATGGATACACCTACAGCAGTTGCAAAGAAACATTGAAGATAATATTCAAAGTTAAGGACAATGATTGTGAAGAGGCATCTTATATCATTTAAAAGGCAATATTAAAGCTAAGAGCAATAAGCAAACAAATATAAATGGGGGATTCACTCTGAGAGATGGAAAACTAAAACTGGAAAAGTACTACAAATCCAGTTCAAGCAGTTCAAACTTCATATCAAGTAGCCAGTCACTCACAGAAAGCTTGCCTGAAGAGAAAGGTCTTTGACTGCTTGTGGATGGACAGCAAAGATAGGCAAATCTGAAGAGCAGAAGTGGCTTCAAACAGGGAGGTGCCCATGCAAACAAAAAAGGCAAGATGCCACAGTTCTTGCTCAAATGAAGTGTCCTCCACACAAATTGGGTGTCTCCTTTTCAGACTCATCAGTTCTAATATGTCATACTGAAGAGGGAATAGGTTTGTTTTCCATGACGTCAGAGACTAGGACGTGGGGCAATGGTCTCAAACTACAGGAAAAGAGATTCCATTTGAACATTAGGAAGAATTTCATGACAGTTAAGAGTAGTTCAGCAGTGGAATATGCTGTCATGGAAGGTGGTGGAGTCTCCTTCTTTGGCGGTTTTTAACAGTTGCTGGATGGCCATCTGTCGGAAACATTGTGATGGGGTTCCTGCATGGCAGGGGGTTGGACAGGATGGCCCTTGAGGTCTCTTCCAACTCTATGATTCTATGAAAGCAATGGCATAAAGAGTGGGTATGGGTGCTTTTCACCAAGAGTGTTCACAAGGCTATAGTCCCCAACACCTGAAACAACTAAGAAATGAAACAGCAGTAGCAATTTATTGTCATTGTACACATAAACAACCCGTGCAATGAAATTAGGTGCTGTTCACTGTACCATACAATTAAAAAAAAACAGACAAAAAACAACAACACATGTGATCCCACTGTGCTTAATATAACTCTAAACCGCAGCCTCTGGAAGTTGAGTCATGGAAACTCGACTTCTTTTCTTGAGAGATTGAAACGTTTCCCTGCCCATCCAAACAGCTTCATCTGTCTGACAAAGATGGACAAAGCTGTTTGGATGAGCAGCGAAATGTTTCAGTCTCTCAAGAAAAGAAGTCCAGTTGCCACGAATCAACTTCCAGATAAACTCACCTGGATGGCTGAGAATCTTCACAGATGTATACCACAGCATTTAACCTCAATAACTGCTGTGGGGTAAAAACTGTTCTTTAATCTGTTTGTTTTTTTCTCAATTGTCCTGAATCTCCTGGCTGATGACAATAACTCAAAAAACTATTGATGGTGATGGTTTCCTCTTTTTATCCTTGTGCAGAAGCAAAACCAGAGTCTCATAACTGCTTGAGCTTTTTTTGATTATTTTTCCCCTCATACATGAGAAATTTCACACTTATTCTGTGCATCTTTAATCCATCCTGGTATCCTTTTGTGAAGAATTGGAAATAGATCAGTCAGTCCTTTATTGCCTGAGCTCCAATTTTCTTCAGACTGCACCGATCCTGTCCTGCATGGTATACCTCCCTCCCAGAGAAGAATTTTGCATGTTGGAAGAAATAGTATTGGACATTAGAATTCCCAGTTCAGCAGCATTCCATGGTCTGACATTTAAGAAGCAAAATCTGAGATTCAGGGATGGACCCTAAAGGTATCAGGCAAGAGTTTTAATTAGATAGAACAAGGTGGCAATGGCCTTAGCACTCTATATGACAGTGATGGCGAACCTTTTAGAGACTGAGAGCCCAAACTGTGATTCAGAACTAGAGATGGGCACGACTTGAAAAAAAAAATTTCGAGTTGTCGTTAGTCGGGCCGGTTCCGTTTCGGCTCGTTTCCGTTTTTCGCGAAAATTTGCAAAAATTAGTCGGTTCGTTTTTTCGTTTTTTCATTGTCGTTAGTACTGGTTTGGGGAGGGGGTAGCGGGCTCCTGGAGGGAGCTGCAGGAGTCAGCCAGAGCCACAAGTGACGGACTGGCAGACTCTTTGCACCCGCTGTGTCTCACGTACTTGCATGTAGTGCAATGCAAGTAGATCTGGCTTAGGGTTAAGACGGCTTAGCGCAACGGCTAGGGTTAGGCTAGTTACGGGTGAGGTTACGGTGAGTATTGGGGTGCATCTGGGTGCCTCTCTGACCCACTTAGAAGGACAGTGTACTGGCGTATGGGTTAGGCTTAGGGTTCGGGTTTGGGCTACGATTAGTGGGCTGTTTATGCCCGATTGGCACATCCCAGAAGTCTCTGTGGTCAACCTGGCCAAGTGGCCATGCGATTGGTGGAAAATTTGCATGGTCTACTCCCATGGGAGAGCCCATCATTGCAAATGTGCAGGTGTAAAAATAATAATAAAATAAAATAAAATAAAATCAACGGAGACTTTTTTTTGCAAGAAAAACCCACTGCTGCTACTGTAAAAATTCAAGCATTTAAAATAGCTAATTTTCGCATGTTTCTGTGGTGCTTTGGTGGGGTTTTGGGCAACAATTTCAAAAAAAATATTGCGGTCGCCATTTTGGATCCCCCCCCCACCGCATGGCAAATGGATGCGCCCTCCCAGCCTGGTACAGTCAGCAAAACCTGGCCATGCGATTGGTGGAATGGCTCCAAAACTTTGCATGGTCCACTCCCATGGGCGAGCCCATCATTGCGAATGCGCAGGTGTAAAAAAATAAAATAAAATAAAATAAAATAAAATCAACGGAGACTTTTTTGCAAGAAAAACCCACTGCTGCTACTGTAAAAATTCAAGCATTTAAAATAGCTAATTTTCGCATGTTTCTGTGGTGCTTTGGTGGGGTTTTGGGCAACAATTTCAAAAAAAATATTGCGGTCGCCATTTTGGATCCCCCACCACCGCATGGCAAATGGATGCGCCCTCCCAGCCTGGTACAGTCAGCAAAACCTGGCCATGCGATTGGTGGAATGGCTCCAAAACTTTGCATGGTCCACTCCCATGGGCGAGCCCATCATTGCGAATGCGCAGGTGTAAAAAAATAAGATAAAATAAAATAAAATAAAATAAAATCAACGGAGACTTTTTTTTCAAGAAAAACCCACTGCTGCTACTGTAAAAATTCAAGCATTTAAAATAGCTAATTTTCGCATGTTTCTGTGGTGCTTTGGTGGGGTTTTGGGCAACGATTTCAAAAAAAATATTGCGGTCGCCATTTTGGATCCCCCGCACTGCATGGCAAATGGATGCGCCCTCCCAGCCTGGTACCAGCAGCGCAGCAGTAGCAATAGCCAAGGAGAGGGGGGCGGGGAACCCCCCCCCCAAATAAAACACCCTTCTGGCCTGGTAGGTGCCCTCAGACAGTTTTCGCCTACTTTTAGGGCCGGGAATCGGGTTTTTTTTAACTTTTAAAAACTTTTTTTCTGTGCCGCTTGGCATTGCGCGATGCAAGTAACGAGCACGACAAATCAGACCAAATTGTTCGTTCGTCGGTTCGAGCTCGAAGTCTGGGGCAGTGATTCCCGTTACCGTTTCCGTAGAGTAACGGAAACGAGTAACGGAAACGGAAACGGGAATACCGCTAAGTCGTGCCCATCTCTATTCAGAACCAATAATTTTTCGCAAAGTACCAATACAGCAATTTAACCTGAATACAGGTGGCTGTGAAAGGGCGATGTCAGGTGCCCACAGGAAGGGCTCCGAATGCCACCTTTGGCACCCGTGCCATAGGTTCACCAACACTGCTATATGACAACAGCTCCTCCAACCTCTTCAGCTCTCCAGTTCTCCAGCTCTTTCAGATTCAAATCTCTTACTCACAGCCCCACTCTTTCTTTGCCCCACCCCTTTGGACTGTACCAATATTTAATAGGAGTTACACCAGCAGAAAATGGATGGAGATGGGAGTTTAGGCATCAAAAACCAACACATGAATTCTCTCTCCCTCCCTCCCTCCCTCCCTCCCTCCTTCCCTCTCTCTCTCTCTCACACACACTTTCCTCCAGTCTTGATCCCCTTGAAATTTGTCTCCTCACTGAGACATCCAGGCAGGGAAACATAACACTTCTTGTTTATATATGTATTTATGTATTTATGTATTTATTACACTGTGTGTGTGTGTGTGTGTGTGTGTGTGTGTGTGTGTGTGTGTGTGTGCAGGGCCGGCACTAGGTTTTTTTGCGCCCTAGGTGGGGGGCAGGGGGTGGACGGGCAGGCGGGCGGGCGGCATGGGAAGTGGTGGATGGCGGGGGCCGGCGACAGGCATGGGGGGCGGACGGCGACTGGCACGGGGTGGGCGGCGATGGGTGCGGGGGATGGCGGGGGAATGGCGACGGGCGGCGGGGGGATGGACGGCGGTGGCCAGCGGTGGTGGGGTGGCGGGGGGGTCAGTGTGTATTTATGGATGTATGTATACTGCTCCATCTAGAAACAAAGCTACTGTTCTCTGAGAGGTTGTCCATACCCTGATATTTGCCAACTCTAGCTGAAGGAAGGGGCATAAATAATATATATATATGTAGACATAAATGCCCTGTGACTGGAGAAGTGAGAAACCCTGCTCCATTTTAGGTCCAATTTTAGGACCTACGAATTTCCTAGATATGTTAAAAGAAGCACAGCCCTTCTCAAAGTGCCCATTTAAAGGAATATTTCCAGTGAACTAATCATTTGGGGCTTGAATAAATATCAGCCACCAAGAGAATAACCACATTGCCTGGGTTCCCTCTAATGTTCTATTATTCTGTTTTATAATTTCATGGCGTGTCTACCTGGAGACTTTCATTTCTTTACCCATTTATCAAGAGTGATTCCATTCATCTGTAGCTATTAGGCCAGACTTCTGAATAACTCTCTGTTTTCAATTACGACTTTTTTTATATACCTCTAAATTTAAATTAAAGACCCTCTAAGTCTTAGATTGAGGGTTTTGGCCCCAAAACCAGGCTATTTCTTCTCAATTAACAGCAGAGGTGAAAGAGCCTCATCAAAGTTTATTTGTTCATATCAAAGCTCCTTTTTGATCCCCTGAAAGGGATTGGCGAACACACAATTAAGAAATTCCTCCTCTGTTTCGTCCCCTAGAGGAAAGAAAAGCAACCTGCTAGGATCTATTAGCATTTCAATATATTTTTCACCTCAGGAAATGAATTGGCTTCCCAGCCTAATTTAGCAAAAATATTTCATGCACACGAATACCACATCTTGTTTCAAGGCCTGCCACCACATCACAGGGCTACCGTATTCCACTGAGTCTCTTGGGGCTTCAGCAATCAGAACAGGCCACTAAAAAGGTCACGTTTCTAACGGCTTCAGCTCTTTGCATGGGCTTTGTGGTGCAATTGGCCTCATGTTCCCCACTCCATTAGCTCTTCCAGATAGGTATTGGACTGCAAACAATGCAAACATCCTGGGCCTAACTGGGAGTTGAGTCATGGCTACTGGACTTCTTTTTTTTGAGAGATAGAAACGTTTCGCTGTTCATCCAAACAGCTTCATCGGTCATCGATGAAGCTGTTTGGATGAACAGCGAAACGTTTCTGTCTCTCAAAAAAAGAAGTCCAGTAGCCATGACTCAACTCCCAGTTAAACGAACCTGGATGACTGTGAATCTTCACAGACGTATCCTGGGCCTAATTATCTTAGGAAGGGGAGCAACACGGTGATAAAACACCTGCTTTGTTTTGCACGCAGAATGTTCCTTGTATCTCCAGAAAGGCCAGCAAGGAAAGATCCCTGCTGAACCACTGGACAGCTGTTTCAAGATGGGCCAATCTAGTACATGAGATTCAGTATAATGCAGCAGTGTTCTTGTGTGCCCAGTTTTTTCACATGCCACAAATACCAGAGGCATTTGTTCATGGTCAAGTTGGGATACAACCAAGGCAGCCATTTTGTGTTGTCACAAAGGAGGATAAAGGAGGACATTGCTTTGCCATAAATAAGGGGATACATTTGGCAACCATTCCTAAATTTCATGGATAACCAGAGTGTTGTAGTGGATAGAGCAGTGGTTCTCAACCTGTGGGTCCCCAGATGTTCCTGGACTGCAACTCCCAGAAGCCTCCACCACTTGCTGTGCTGGAAGGGATTTCTGGGAGTTGCAGTTCAGGAACATCTGGGGACCCACAGGTTGAGAACCACTGGGATAGAGTGACAGACTAGGATCCAAGAGATCTGGGTTCCAGTCTCTTTGAATGAGTGTCCTTTGTCCTTCAGATGAAGGTACATTGTTGATTCTGGTCCTCAGCTGTTGACCTGCCTGCAGAAGATAGGTGGTTCGAGAGAAGGGTTGGGGAAGCCATTCATGTGTGCATTAAAAATCCCTCTCTCAGTAGAGGTGGGGGACTCGGGCACAATCTATCTGCTACTTATCAAGCTGCCCTTTCATCAATCCCCAGACAAATCAGAAGCACTTCACTCCTCCACCAGCAAGGCCATAGCTAACAACCCATATTTAATGGGTGTTGGGAAGGGTTGCATAGGTGGTACCTTCACATACTCCAGGCCGTTGCCCATCTAATGAGCCTATTGTCCCCCCAACAAACCTATTCAGACCACTGTCCACATAATGAGCCTATTCAGACCAGGAGGGTATGAAACCAAAGTGAACTGTAAAATTAGAAGGCTCGCACCAACGTACCTCAAACTGATGAAGCTACTAGGATTAGTGGCGAAACGTTTCGATCTCCCAAGAAAAGAAGTCCAGTTGCCATGACTCAAGTCCACGTTATTTATTATTTATTATTATTTATTCAATTTATATACCACCCATCAGGCAGAAACCCCACCTGGGTGGTTTACAACTGACTGCCCAGAATCTTCCCAGACAAGTTCACAGGAGGAAAAATTATGACACTATGGTGGCCTACATACTTGCTCACTTGGTCACCCAGGAATGTTTTGAAGCTTCTCTTCTTTTTTTCATTTTTAGTGGTGGGCACGAAACAGAAAACCAATGGTTCGGTTTGTTCTGTTTCCGGGGGGGGGGGGGGGCTCAATTTGGTTCATTTTGGTTCGTATGAATTTTTAAAACAAAAATTTGTACAAACCGAACTGGTTCAGCTTACTTGGATGGCGGCAGTGGCGAGCAGCAGGAGGCCTCACCACTGCCTTTGAAGCCCCGGCAGCAGCCATGCCAGGTGGTGGTGGACTGCCTTACCACCGCCTCCAGAGGCCCAGAAGTGGCTGTGCTGGACAGCGGGAGGCCTCACGGGGCAGTGGTAGGCCTCGCTGCTGCTTCTGGAGCCCCAGCAGCAGCCACGCTGGTGGGGTGGGAAAACGAAAAATGAACAGAATGAAACAGAAATTTTCATTTCATTTCATTTCATTTTCCTTAGAGGGGGCTGTTCGTTATTCATTTTGTTACCTAACAAAACAAATAACGAATAACAAAATGAATTTTTTATTTGTTTAGTGCCCATCTCTATTCATGTTCTTTATTTTTAAACTGGCCTTGGATTGGATTTTCCATCCAATGAAGGTACCTTCAAAGAGAGGGTTGCCCTCTCATAGCCCTTTAAACAGATAGCTATCTACAAAGTAGGGCATAGTCGCACCCCTTTTCAGTTGAAGCCTGAATGTTAATGACACCAGTGCACACCAGTGCACAAGAAGACATCCTGTACACCATCTTGACTGCTGACATTAAACATTCAGACTATGTAATCTTGGAACTGTGGAGCAGGAAGGGAGTCTTTGGATTATCAAGTCCAGATCTTGTCAGGGAGTCACAATGAGGAGTTAAATGTTCAAACTCCAGCTTTGCAGCCAGATGCTTAAGCCATCAAGTTATACAGATCTATATACTCATTCCCAGTTTGAGCATCCAGAGTCAGGAACCATATCGCTGTGTCTATCAATTGTTGGGAAATACAAGATGGAAGGTACAGTTGTATTCCTGACCTCATTGTGGGCTTTCCATTGTCAACTGGTTGGTAGCCACAATCTGAACAGAATGCTGGGAATGAAAAGGCCTTTGTCTGAACCAGTAAGTCTCCTTTTAAGTTCACTGCTCACATGTAACTAGGTCACAAGTTGCTTTTGGAGTGAGTGATGTAACTAGAAATGAGTAACTTAGGTGTACTGAGTGATAGATTTGGTTATGGATACCATAAGGTTTATTCAGTATTTTGCATATAAAGCTTTACATATAATCAAAAGGGTGTTAGCTTAATATTAAAAGAACTCTGTAATACATATAACTTCTGCTTAGAGTGAAAATATATGCCTGCCTATCATTTCTGTATTCTTGCATAAGACACACTTAGAAAGTTTTAGGGAGTTTCCTGTCAGAGAACATATGTGGTAGTACCTTGCAGCTAATTAACCACAAGCTAGTAGCGTAAACCACAAAATGTACAATGCAGAAATGTACAGAAGTTATGAATTCCAAAGAGGTACATCAATGGGGAAGTGACACTGGGCATCAGAAAACAGGACATTGTACAAGTATTTGACATTTAATAAAGTGATAAAAGTGTTTTCACTTTTTACTGGAGAGAATGAAAAACTATTAAATAAAGAAATGGTGGCAACCCTCATCGGTATAGCTAGGAATGAAATAGCCCAATGCTGGAAATCAGCACAAAATGGAAATATGGAAATATAGCACCCACTGTTAAACTCAGATACTGAAACTAGTGATAGATTAAGCAAGATGGAAAATGGGTTACACAATGGGTTGTTATAAACTGTTATAAATTGTACTAGCAGAAATTATAAGGAAAATAATATACTATATTGTGTTACAGTATGGTTGTTAATTTGAATAAAGAATTATTTTTTTAAAAAAATTAATAAAATGTTAAAAGTTGAACTGCGACATAACTCTCTGGAAGGTGAAGGGTGTTGCCCTGAGAAGGTATATAGAAAGCTATCATGCTCTATTTGATGCCCAAAAACTTGGTACCAACGCTGTTGCTATCTTGAATTTGGATCCTGAATGCATTCAGTTCTCGCATGTGTCTTTGTCAATGTAATAACCTTGTGCGTTACTAATAAACTACAGTTTGAGCTGACATCTCAAGCGTGCCAGCGTCATTTTTGACAGCATCACCCAATTTTATCATGAGTAACATTTCATTATCTAAAAATATCCATTGAGGGGGATTAAGGCTTTTTGATAGTCATTTATCAGGTTTAACATTATTATTTAATAAATCCTAAATTGTAAGGATGTATTATTTGTTTTTGGAGTAAATATGTTCATATATTTATGTAAATTTTGTATTTTGAACAACAATAATTTATGTAAATATTTCCAGTGTGAAATATCAGAATTGGCCACTAGAAAGTTTTACTTTGAATTTTTTCTGTCCTGTTCGAAGAACATAACATGGAACTAATTACTGTTGCCTTCTGAGCAATGAAAACAGTAGGAGCAACCAGGATGTGGTTCCCTGCCTGCTCCTATCCCCACCATCACCCAAATCTGGTGTCTGTTTTCTGTCTCTTCAGGGATTTTTACAACAGAGGTTACATGCAAATATACCTCCACACAACATGCAGTGAATATTTGGTATGAACTGTATATTCCATACATACTATATTGCACACCTCATTCTGCTGCTAGATCTCTGAAGAAATGGACATATCCACAAAACCTTCCATTAAAATATGAAAGTTAGTCTTTAAGGCACCACATGTTTGTGTCTTTGGTTTTGTTTTATTTTCCTTGAGTTCTGCCTGGAATTTTTGCACAGATTAACACGGCTACCTTCTCCAAAACTTCCAGGATGTGGAGAGTAATGAGTAGTAGAACCACTGGCATAACTAGGGAGGGGCAGAAGAGTGCATTTGCTCTGGGGTGCACAGCAATCTGGGGGCGCCTGGAGGGGGAGCAGCAGGAGGAAGCCATGTGCCTTCCCACTAGCAGTCCTCCTTTCACCCCACTAAGGCTTGGCGATTCTTAGTCGGGGGAAAAGAGGGGAGGGAAGCAGGCAATTTCCCCCCCAAACAGCACCTTTGTTGATTGCTGCCCCTCCTTCTCCCTCGCTGAGGCTTGGCGATTGTTAGTTCAGGGAAAGGAGCAGAGGGAAGCATATTATGGAGGTGCTGCTTAGGGGGGGGGGAATCCCATCACCTGCTTCCCTCTCCTCCTTTCCCTGGGCTAACGATTGCCAAGCTTTATCCAGGTGAAAGGAGGAGGGGGCAGCATGTTTCGGAAGTGATGCCGGAGTGGATGGGGGACACCGCCTGCTCATTACATTATGCGGTTTGCACAGGAGAGGCATGAGACACTTCTTCCCTTCCCCCACTGTTTCCTCAGGATCTGCCCCCCCTCCTTGCTGGGTGGGTGAGAAGCTGTTAGGTGGGAGGAGATGGCAATTGAACCCCAGGTCATGAACACAGTTTTACCTGTAGTACAGGCATTTAACCACTGCCCCAGTTATATTTATAATTTGTATTCTATGTTGTTTTAACTGTATTGCATTTTATAGTTTTAATAATTTTATAGTTTTATAATTTTTAATACATTGTTTATGTTGACCAGAGACCTCTTGTGGCAGCTAAAAATGTAAATAAATAAATAAATAAATAAATAAATAAATAAATAAATAAATTTTGATTTAAAATTCTGAGCACAGATTAGGATGAAATGGTTCCCAACTAGACATGGGCACGACTTGGTGAAATTATCGTTTCCGTTTCTGTTCCTCGTTTCCGTTACGCAACGGAAACGGAAACGACAATTAAGCCGTCAGAACTCGAACTCGAACCGATAAATGATAAATTGGGTCTGATTTGTCGTCGTCGTTCATGGCATCGCGCGGCGATCGCGTGGTGCCAAGCGGCACAGAAAAAAAGTTTTAAAAAATAAAAATAATCCCGATTTCTGGCCAAAAAAGCAGGCGAAAATATGCCTGTCTGAGGGCACCTACCAGAGGGGTGGTTTCTGGGGGGGGGGGTCCCGGCCTCCCCCCCTCTCCTGTCCTGGGCTGCTGGACCTGGTACCAGACTGGGGGGGGCATCAGTCTCGTCGTCTCCATTTGCCATGCGGTGCGGGGGGATCCAAAATGGCGACCGCAATTTCTTTTTGAAATCGTGGTCCAAAAACCCACCAAAGCACCACAGAAACATGCGGAAATTAGCTATTTTAAATGCTTAAATTTTTACAGTAGCAGCAGTGGGTTTTTCTAGCAATAAAACGTCTCCATTGATTTTATTTTATTTTATTATTTTTATTTTTTTACACCTGCGCAATGATGGGCTGGCCATGGGATGGGACCATGTAAATTTTTGGAGCCATTCCACCAATCGCATGGCCAGGTTTTGACTGAGACTTCTGGGATGTGCCAGTCGGGCATAAAAAGCCCACTATAACCCTAGCCCTAGCCCTAACCCTAACCCTAACCCTAACCCATACGCCAGTACACTGTCCTTCTTAGTGGGTCAAATGCACCCAGAGGTGCAGCCCACTAACTCACCCTAACCTTACCTATAATAACCCTAAGCCTAGCCCTTGCCCTAACCCCAACCCTAAGCCAGATCTGTACTCGCATTGCACTACACGCAAGTACACTGTCCTTCTTAGTGAGTCAGAGGGCGCCCAGCAGAGGCATTCTTCTCTCACCTCACTCACAGTCCAAAGTTCCAAAAAACTCCAAACCTGTACACCAGTATGGTGTCCTTCTTGGTGAGCTAGAGGCACCCAAAAGAGAGGTGCCTCTGCCAGTGCCACTTGGTACGCAATGGCTACACGGTCATGTACCCTTCCTTTTCCCTTTGTAGGGGGCCAGAGGAGGCATCCACCCCAGAGAGGTGCCTCCAGGAGCCTGCTACCCTACCCCCCCTAAAAGAGTACTAACGACAAATGACAAACGAAATGACAAATTTTTGAAAAATTTCGTGACAAATGGAAACGAGCCGAAACGGGCCGGCTCCGACACACGACAACTCGAAACGTCATTTTTCCTGGTCGTGCCCATCTCTATTCCCAACTATCTCTGTCCCATTCCTTTATTAATGATTCAGTCAACCAACAGATGGTCATGATTTTTTAAAACTGTTTATTTTGGAGAATTATATGTTTTGATTTCCACACACACACACACTATAACCCACCTCTTGGGGAATTTCATTCCAGAGATATCCTGCACCCTTCCCCAGTCTCCATTTCAGTAGCTGTGGAGCCAAACGTTGGGAGTTCAATTCCCTGCTGGGCCTTCTTGACAGGGGCTGGACTTTGGCTCTTGTCACCTGCTATGAAGAGGGTATTGGCTGCCTGATGGTGTCTTGCAGAAATGTGTTTGCCACTCAGAGATCTATAAAAACTCATTTGGTTTTCCAAGCCAGGGCAGCAATCAGAAATAATTCATTGGGGAGCTTGCAGGTAGTGTCATACGCTCTCCTGCAGCAATGGCGCCATCATTCAGCATTCATTAAGCTCTATTTCATGTTGGAAATAATGAGCTGTGGAAATGCTGTTAGCAGAGAATAATGGAATAAAAGTGTGTTTACATATTGTAAATACTTCCTGCTAGAGGTCTTGACTGATTTACCGCAGAAGAAGATAGAAAAGTGCACCCTTGTCACCTGATCTGTGCTGGCTGAACACCTCGATTAAGTGCTAAATTAGAGATGAACAAACTCAAAATTGGAATTTTTAAGTTGCCTCCAACTTAATGGCTTCAAAATGTCAATGGTTTAATTATCACATTGTTTCCGAACGAGTACCGTTTGTTCAGGAAGCCTGCTATTTAGCAAGAGTTCTGTGGTAATTGGATCAGTGTAAAAGTCATCCTTTATTACACCAGAAGTTTTTATATTTCTTTTCGGTGTCAGCAGCAACAACAAAAATATATCTCCTTGCTTCGCCTTTTCACCTCCCTCCTCCCCCCTTTAAAAGTGAATATGATTTTAAAGGACTTTTTCTTGATCCTTGTGAACGAAAGATGTAAAAATGTTTTCTGTACGGTTTGGAGCCACCCACGTTCTGTAAGGCAATTAAAACAGAAAAAGAAAATAGTCCTTGTAAGTACAGTGGACCCTTGTATAACAAACGGTTTGTATAACAAAATCTGTACAACATACAGTACACATTCCAAATTCCGGAGATAGGGGAAATTTGGGGAAATAGGGCAAAACCAAATTCCAGAGATAGGGGAAATTTGCTTAACAAAATCATCTATGGGGTGAATCCGTACAAAATATAAATGGTCGTGATTAGGGATTACTCTGTTTTCAATGCATTCCTATGGGAAATGTGTATAAAGGAAAATTTGCTTAACATAATTTCATTTGGAATGAATTAATTCCTTTATACAAGATACCACTGTATTGTATTCACAATAATTGCAAAGAAAATTCTGATACACCAAAAAAGCATGAGAGAATGTTAATAGGTTGTCTTCCTCAGATGTTCTTTGTGGCCTCTTTATTTTCAGGGTTTAACCATTGAACGGAGGGGATTTGTTTATTTGTTTGTTTTTATACTTGTTTGTTTGCTTATTTGGTTTTATGCCACCTTTATCCTCATAGGCGACCCAAGGTGACTCACAACAAATGAAAGTGCAAGTTTAAAATACTTCTTTTAAGGAAAACACCCACCATCTAGTAGTAAAGAGTAGGGATGGGTATTTCGTTTCAAAACCAATAGGTTACGAAATGAACCATACAAGCCAAGGTGGTCCTCAGAACCAGCTGATACATGCAGATCCAATTGCTTTACCTTTCTCTGTCTCACGCAGGGTTAAAACCCAACGAGGAAGCACGCTACAATGTCATCTTTCCTGCTTCATGCTGCTGGCCAATCAGAGAGGGAGACGGGATGATGCCTGTCCCTGCACAGCTCCTGATTTGCCAGCATCACAGATCTAGCACAAATGACATCGCAGCATACTTCCTCATTGGATTTTAACCCTGTGTGAGACAGAGAAAGGTAAAGCAATTGGATCTGTGTGTATCAGCTGGTTCCAAGGACCACCTGGGCTTGTATGGTTTGTTTCATAACCTACTGGTTCCGAAATCAAATGCCCATCTCTAATACAAACTCCAAATAGAATTGTAACATTAGAGCTGAGAGGACATTTCACAACAACATGGGCTAGGGTGGTGTCAACTTAGCAATCAGTCTGACATTTGTTCTAACCTTTATTGACTTACAACTGCTATCTGTTTCCCCTTTTCACTCTTCTCAGCTCTGAAATCCGATACCGAGGAGACAGAAATGTAAGAAGGCTTTGAATCTTGAATAGCCTCTCTGAAACACGAGTTTCAGCATGTTATAACAAGAGTCTTAAAACACCATACAAACTAGGAAGTTTTATTTATGTATGCTCTTGTTGACTTCAGTCCGCTATTTCAAATGCATGTTAATTCTGTTTTTAGCAAAGATTTCCTTGTCTCTCTTTTCCCCTTTAGATACTCAGTAAAATCACTCATATTGTAAGCACCTTCAGAGGTACAATAGGAGGCCCATATCTGCTATTTCAGCTACTGCAACTTCGCTGAACCACAACTGACTATGGTCCGAATGAAGGGCAGTTCACTCCATCTGCCTCTTCAGGCCAGGGAACATATCCTCCCAGTGTGTGTTCTAAGGAAAGGATCAGAGTAGAGATGGTCACAAAATGAAAAACAACATGCTGTTTTGTCGTTTTGTAAGGAAAGGAAAGGAAAGAAACCAAACTGCTTTTCTTTGGTTCGGAATCCAAATCAAGGAGCTGCAGGATCTCGCTTCAGGCAAGGGGCTGCAGCGAGATCCGGTGCCTCCTGTTCCACTCTCTGATTCTCGCCGCCATCACTGAGCTGGTTTTGACAGCTCAAGCTGTCAAAATCAGCTGGGTGGTGATGGCGAGAGCCAGAGAGCAGAGCAGGGTTTTGAATTTTGCACCGCAGTAGCACCATCACTGCTGTGGCATGGAATTGGAAACCATGCCCCACTCGCCCCTTCTCAGCCAGGCAATGGTTGAGTGGGTGCACCACCTGCCCACCCCTTGCCTGGCTGAGAAGGGGACAGCAGAGCAGGGGTTTCAATTTCATGCTGCAACAGCGAGGGTGCACCTGCAGCGCAAGATTCAAAACCATGCTCTGCTCTCCTGTTGTTGCCACCGGCACCCAGTTGGTATTTTTGACAGCCTGAGCTGTCCCCCCCCCAAAAAAATTAAACAACAACAACAACAAAACCAGCTGGGTGACAGTGGTGACAGTCGGACAGCAGAGCAGATGGTGCCAAATTCAAAACCCTGCTCGTCTCTCCCGTTCTGGCCACCACCACCCAGCTGGTTTTGATAGCTCTGGCTTTGGAGAGGGGGGGCGCCCTCCCCACAGCCCGGGCTGTCAAAACCAGCTGGGTGGCATTTCATTTCATTTTGTTTCCTCACGAAAATAATATTAAAAGTTCATTAATTATGAAATGAAATGAAAGGCATTGAGCAAGGACACAAAATGAAAGGAAGCACTAGTTTTCAGTTTCATCCCATATCTAGATCTGAGTCCTTTTTTCCCCACTCCACAGTGCCTCAGTCCTTGCCTTTTGCTCATGTCATTTGCATTTTGAAGGCACAGTATTTGCATTTGAAATGCAGACTTTACTACTACCCACAGTTTAAGGCATCCACCAGGGAGGCGGTGTAGGGGCTTGGAACCTATTCTCCCATGGATACTACCTTCAGTTTTCCCCCAGCATAATCAGGGTTTTTTTTAAGCGAGGCTTGTTTTTTGAGCTCAGAGTAGGACAGCCACCATTTCAACATTTTTGTTACTAGAGAAAGTTCAACCTTCATTCAAGGCTTAGTTTTGGGTATCTGGAGGATCCACACTTCAAGATACAGCTTCCTATAAGTATATGGGATGTATGCCATCCAGGGATTATTTAAAATGCCAGAAGTAATTCTGCCTTGTTGGGCTTTATGAGACACAGAGTCCATCTCAATTTCAGCCTCCAATGGGCATCACTTGCAAATCCACAAGTATCAGCTTCCACATCAGTGTTGTTGTGAGTTGCATGATAACAAAGATCTGGTTTGGAAAGATAGAGCACTGAGCATCTCTGGAACCCTTTTGGACACGACCTGTGAGTCTCCGGGGTGTTGATTCACATCCGTAAATTTCCAGCAACTGGGAGCTGTTGTGTGTGTGTGTTTTTGTAGATTTCTACAATAGTTTTTGTAATCTTCCCATTTCTTCCTGATTAGAATTTCTGCACTAATCTCCAGGCAGAGATGCAGGAACCTAGCATGTAAGGTGAAATCCTCTAATCCTTCTTCCTCATAAAAACCTATGAACCCATGCCCTTCGAGGAGATGAAGCCAAACCATTATACCATGAGATGAGGAAGTAAATATCAAAAGAAGCCATTTGAAGCCATTTCATTGTGGCATTTATTGTATAAGTTGCTCCAGGCTAATGTTTTGTCATTTCTCTTTTACACTTGGCAAACTTTAATGATTATATTGCTGGGACGCATGTCTGTACAGTGCCATTAAACGCCCACTGCCGTGTCTTTGTTTGGAGGCTCCCTTGTTGCATCTATTTAACTTAGAATACATTGGACTAATAAAAAATACATGCCCTGGCTCACAATGTGGCAACAGAGGTTCTGATGAGCTAAAGTAGAAGAAGTAGCCCTTTTGTTTGTTTTCCAAATACCTGTATGTGGTCATGTCTTTCTGGTACAGGCAGTGCTCAAGAAAGTGAAATACAAAAGTCAAAATTATAATTAGAACATGAAAGCAAAATATACCCTTAAAGAAAGAAATAGGCAGCACGCATGACATAAAAACATAAGAACGGCCTCGCTGGAACAAGCCACAGCCCATCCAGTCCAGCATTCTGTCTCACACAGCGGCTCACCATTTGCTTCAGAGTATTCCCAAGCAGATGTCTTCACCTGCTTAAGACTCCCTGCAAATGGCATTGAGAGATATCCTGTCTATCTCTCCAACCCAGAGGTTGTCCTTAGGCATCCATAATGATAGCCATTGATACTTGTCTAATCTTTTCTTAAAGCTGTCAAGGCTGACAGCTGTCATGACTTCTTCTGGCAGGGAGTTCCACAGACCAGTGATCCTCTTGGTGAAAAAGTACTTTCTCTTATTTGTTTGAGATCTAGCACCCAAATGTTTCACGGAGTGACCTCTAGTTCTAGTGTTGTGCAATAAGGAAAGCAGTTCTTCCTTATCTACTTTGTCCACACTGTGTAGGACTTTATAAACTTCAATCAGGTCACCTCTTAGGTGCTGACGTTCAAGAGTGAAGAGGCCCAGCCGTTGCAGCCTCAGATGGTAAGGAAGGTGTTCCAGTCCCCTAATCATTCTGGTTGCCCTCCCCTGCACTTTTTCCATTTCCATGTTATCCATCTGGAGGCATGGTGTCCAGAACTGTACTCAGTCGTCCAGATGGAGCCTCACCATAGATTAATAAAGAAGCAAAATGACACTTGCTGACTTATTTTCTATACCCTTCCTAATGATCCCTAGCACTGAGTTTACTTTTTTCATTGCTGCAGCACACTGGGTTGACACCTTCATTGAGCTGTCCACCAAGACACCAAGGTCCCTTTCCTGTTTGTTGCAGTGAGTTCTGACCCCATCAGTTTATAAATGTTATAAATGTAATTGGATTTTTTTGCCCCATCATGCATCACTCTGCACTGAAGCTCATTTGCCATTGGTTTGCCCACTCCCCCCACTGTCAAGAGATCCCTCTGGAGCTCATCACAAGTTCTCTCAGTTTTTACTACCCTGTATAATTTAGTGTCATTGGCAAATTTGGCTGCCTTGCTATTTACTCCTACTTCCAGATCATGTATGAAGAGGTTGAAAAGCAGGGGTCCCAGTACTGAACCTTGGGGTACCTCCCTCCACTTGGAGAAGTGTCCATTTAGTGTTACCCTCTGTTTCCTATCCCTTAGCTAGTTGCTAATCCAGGACAAGACCTGTCCCTTGATTCCATGACTGGCAAGTTTATTCAAGAGCCTCTGGTGTGGGACATTATCAAAAGCCTTCTAAAAGTCCAGATAAACAATGAAACATCTATCAGTGCACATGTTAATAATCATGTGCTCTGAAGTCAATTCTAACTTATAGTGATCCTCTTCAGGTTCTTTTTTAAGGAAGAGAGTACTCAGAAGTGCCTTACCATTCTCTTCTTCTGTGGGCACTTGGGACTGGACTGCGTTCCTCCAAGGCCACACAGACTGTCTCTTCTGCCAGGAAATAGAGTGGACAATCAAACTCCCAAACTCTGGCTCTGCAACCAGATACCTAATCCACTGAGCTGTCCAAACAGCACCGCTGTACAGGCCTGCTTAAGAATCAAAAGCTAGCCTGAATGAGCTTCTGCATGGTGGAAGACAGACATAGTGTCATGGGTAGAAGTTGTTGTTGTTGTTGTTGTTGTTGTTGTTGTTGTTGTTGTTGTTGTTGTTGTTGTTGTTGTTGTTGTTGGACTAGAACTGCCAGAATCTCTTAGCTAGTAATGCTAATAGAATTCTGAGAGCCATAATCCCCCAATTAATGGTTCACACCTCTGAACAGAGCTAACCCGACACCCTGTTGCGCTGGAACACAGTGTGGACAAAGTAGATAAGGAAGAACCACTTTCCTTATCGCACAACACTAGAACTAGAGGTCACTCTGTGAAACATTTGGGTGCTAGATCTCACACAAATAAGAGAAAGTACTTTTTCACCAAGAGGTGAAAAAGTTCCGGGACAGGGGCTGCCACAGAGAAGGCCCTGTATCACATTCCCACTGAGTACTGAGTACTTTTTTCAGTGATGGTAGGATGGAGAGAAGGGCTTCTTCCAAAGATCTGAAAACCTGAACTGAGTGATATGAGAGAAGACCATATTTATTTATTTATTTATTTATTTATTTATTTATTTATTTATTTATTTATTTATTTATTATCTATCTATCTATCTATCTATCTATCTATCTATCTATCTATCTATCTATCTATCACACTGCTTTTCCAGAATGGAACTCTGGGCGATTTACAAAAGAACAACATATATACACTTAAAACACAACAGGTTCAAGTCAAGTAACAGATAACAAGCAAAAAAGAAAAAGGAAGGAAAAGGAAAAAGAAAAAGAAAAAGAAAAAGAAAAAGAAAAAGAGCAACAACCTGGTAAGAGGCAAAAACAGATAATAAACAGAACAACTTCGGACACAGGGAGCACAGGAAAAACACTAGCGATCACCATAAGCTCCCTGAAAGCTTGGAATTTTACTTAGCATGAGAACCATTTACTTCCTTAGATATAAATGTATTCAGCTGATGCATTAGACTAGTCTGGTTCCCAACTTTTTCGAGTTGTAACTCCCTTTTATATTAGCTAAGTAACCTGTGATCCCCAGCAGAACTCCGTAAAAAGGCCACTGTCATCAGTTCTCAACATGGCAGCCCTTAATGCCTCTCCTACTTCTCCTGCCACTGTTTCCACCACCACCACTTCAAAAGTGTGGAGGGAACAGACTGGAGAGGGTTAAAGTTGGGGAGAAGAGAAGGCAAAGGACTTCAAAGAGGGACCAGGGGGTGGAAGGACATCCAAGTAACGTGTGTGTGTGTGTGTGTGTGTGTGTGTGTGTGTGTGTGTGTGTGTGTGTGTGTGTGTGTGTGTGTGTGTGTGTGTGTGTGTGTGTGAAGGTTAGCTCCAACTAGGCAGCAGATAACAGGAGCCTTGTGGCAAAGTGGTTAAACTGCCATACTGCAGCGATAACTGAGCTCATGACCTGCGGTTCAGTTCCAGGTAGCTGCCTTGCTATTTACTCCTACTTCCAGATCATGTATGAAGAGGTTGAAAAGCAGGGGTCCCAGTACTGAACCTTGGGGTACCTCCCTCCACTTGGAGAAGTGTCCATTTAGTGTTACCCTCTGTTTGGAATTCAAAGATGCATTGAATTTATGTACTTCCTCTTCCAGCCCCCTCCTCCATGTTTTGCTCCACAAATAGAAAAATGCAAGCTTGAACAGAAATATTGCAGAAATCTTGATGGGGTAAAGGAAACTTGCTCCTTTTGCCCTTGATCTGGATGTGAGAAATCTCACAAATACTTCACATTAGCTTAAACAAATACTCAACACTAGAAATGGGCACAAACCAGAAAACCCATGGTTCAGATTCGTCTGGTTTGCCCCCCCCCCCCCCCTGGTTTGGTTCGGGTCTGGCTTCAAATGAATTTTTTTAAAAATTGGTTCAAACCCGAACCAGTGCAGGTTCGGGTTCTTACCGGTAGTGGCAGCGACGACGGTGGCGAATCCTGGCCCCTGTGGCGAGGGCTTTTGGACCAGGCCACTGCTGGGGCCCCATTGGCGGTCCTTTTTATTTTTTTTATTTTTTAATTATTATTTTTTTACTGCTGATCACATGGCCACGCTACAGCTATAGTATCGCTGTCGGCTCCCCCCCCCCGGTCACCATCCCTGAAGGACCTCCAGACCAGCACCAGGTATGAGACATCTCCGCCCGCCATTAACGAAATGAACCAAAGTAAACCAATTTTTCTCGGTTTGGTTCGTTTAGTTTTAAATTTACCCCTAGGGTTGTTATTCATTTTGTTACATAATGAAATGAATAACGAATAACGAAACGAACTAAAAGTTTGTTTCGTGCCCATCTCTGCTCAACACTAACTGGAGAATGACAAATTGGGGTGGTTCGTGGCTGCCCACGAACCACGAACCACCCCCAAGTTCCAGAAAAATAAACTGGCTCACAGGTCATTTGGGTAGTTTGTGCCGGGGGAAGGGGAACCTAACACCTTCCCCATGTCTGCTTCCTTCCCAATGCTCCTGTCACCTCCCCACCTGGCCCTGCTGCCTCCTGCTCCTCCACCATCTTCAAGAGACTTCTGGGAGCCAGGATGCTGTCTTTGTGCATGCATATGCTATCAGTTGTCAGTTATCAGTGGCAAAGGAAGGGGAGAAGGAGGAGACAGGAGGACCAGGCAAGGAGGTGATGGGGCAGTGGGAAGTCTTTGGGGCAGCCATTTTGCTGAAGTAAAACAAGGCAAGCAGAAAAAAGTTTAGTGCTCTCTCATCAGCATGCTGTCTTAATATGCTGAGGCAGCCTCCTCACTGAGGGTAACTTGTGGCCTATACAGAATGGCCATTTTAGGTGCGGGCTGGATCAGGATACAAGGGATCTGTTAAGATCCTTGGGAGGAGCAATGTGCCATTTGGTGTGCTCCTCCTGTCCGAACAGCAATGACCCCTTTGTAGCCCCATCAGCTGTCAATTAAGCACTTCCCCTAATATATGTGGGGGCTGAGGGGAAGTGAACCCCTCCTTTTTTTTACATTGCTCCTATCTCCCTCTTTTGGTGCCATTGCGTTTCTCCCCCTTCCTTGCTTCCCTTGCTTGATTCTCCCCCTACTATGTCCCTCTCCCTCAACCTGCTGCTGTCTTCTGGATAAACAAGCTAAACAATGAGCATGCCAAAAAGAATGCATGCCTCGCTACAGTGCTAGAAAGAAGCATGACAGCTCTTAAAGTGAAAGGATGGCTCTTTTTAAGTTGAAGCACATGCAGATGTGATCCAAACTGTGCCCTCAGTGATCCATATACTATAACCATATGCGAATGCAGCCAGTTCCTTTAGTCAAGATTTCTTCACATCCCTCGCACAGCACACAAGTGTTTACATTTCCCAGCATTGAGCCTTAAAAACCCTGAAGGCTATCTGTAAATAATGTCTTGACTTTCTGCCTTCGTATCAGGGCTGATCATTCCTGCCCAGTTCCAAAGAGTATAATTAATCTTCATTCAGCCTTTGCCTACTGCAACACAGAGATGAAATTTAGTGATGGATTTTTTATTTTATTTTTGCAAGGCAGAGTACACTTTCCTGCAGATGGATGCACGAAAGAAGTTTTGTGTTTGTTTCCGGGGAGGGGGACTTGTTTTTATGGGTGGCACCATCCAAGAAACCATAGCTGCCTGCCTTGGATGTGTCAGGAATAGAGATGGGCACGAACCGGAAAAAAATGGCGATTTGTTTTGGTTCAGTTCGTTTTAGGGTTTGTTTTGTTTTGTTTCGTTTTTAATGATTTTTTTCAAATATTCATTTAATTGGTTTGGTTTGTTCGTTATTGGTTTTTCCTGCTTTGCACAATTTAATCCATTTGACAGCACGCGGGCGGAGAAAAACATTCAAAAAAATAATAAGAAAAACACAGATGTTGGCAACAGGAGAACAAAGTGCACTGGCAGCATCCTCATCCTCATCCTCCACATCCTCATCATCATCTTCAATCATCATTCATCACATCATTCTTACCGGGCGG
Organism: Phrynocephalus guinanensis; assembly: GCA_037367245.1. Lineage (NCBI taxonomy): Eukaryota > Metazoa > Chordata > Lepidosauria > Squamata > Agamidae > Phrynocephalus > Phrynocephalus guinanensis. Next base: position 193,832,504 of record CM074732.1, read on the forward strand.
CAGAAGGGGTGGCGGGGCGATCCTGGCCCTTGTGGCAGGGTTTTTTGGTTTTTTTTGAGGCTCTGACTTGGGGCCAGGGCTTCATTTTGTTTTGTTTTGTTTCCAAGCACCAACTGCACAGCTCCTGGGGCTGGGCCAGCACTAACTTTATTTTTTATATTTTTTCTTTATTTTAGGGCACCAACCCGGCTACCCGGGTTATTATTTTTTAAAAATTTTATTTTTATTGTATATAATTTTTTTACTGCTGACCACGTGGCCCACACTACAGCTGTAGCGCAGGCCAGTCAGCTTTAAAAAACTTTTGCTGGCTGTGAGCGGGGTCCGGTGCTCGTGGGCCGGTACCAGGCCCGCATGCCAGATCATATTTTTTTTTGCTGGCCTGTGGGCCAGTTCTGCAATCCACGGGCCGGGTCCAGTGCTCACGGGCTGGTACCGGGGCCTGTGCGTGGATCTTTTATTTATTTATTTATTTATTTATTTATTTTACTGCTGACTACAGCCGCCTACCAGCTGTAGCACGACCAGTCGGCTTTTTTTTCTGGTTGCCCCCTCCTTGCAGCCAGGAAGACCAGACCGTTGAGGAAGGACCAGTCCAGCACCAGGTAGGAGACATTGCCGCTGCCATAAATGAAACAAACAGAAACAAACCTCTTTTTTTTTTTTTCAGTTCGGTTCATTTCATTCTAAATCCACTCTGAGGTTCGTTATTCGTTTTGTTATGTAATGAAATGAATAATGAATAATGAAACAAACTAAAAGTTTGTTTTATGCCCATCTCTAGTCAGGAATTGAACTTGAGACCTTTTACATGTAATCTATGCTCTCTGCTACTGAACCACAAATAGCCTTCATAGATTCAATCTATCATTATTAGGGAGAATAGCAACAATTAAGGCTTACATACTACCAAAATTTTCATTTTTATTTCAAAATATACCCCTGCAACTAGAAAAGAAAAAGATACAATTATGGCAGAAAAAAACTGGAAACATTTATTGCAGGAAAGGGAAGATCTATTAGATTTATAAAGTCTGTAAAATACCGGCCAAATTCAAGAGGAGGCTAAGGAATACCACATCTACTGGGATGTTATGAAGCTTTTCAAATAGCACAAGTGACTAATTTTATAAAACAGGACAATACCCCAGAATGGGCTAAAATGGAAATGGAAAGGAAAATGAATTTAATCAATCTACATTTATTTACACCTAGGTTGGTAAAAAAAATACTGTATTCAAATACAAAACCCTTTTACTGATGAAGCTATTAGAATATGGAGGAAACATATGAAAATCTTTGCTCCACCAATATCCCCTTTATGTCCTTGTTCAGAACATCCACAATTAAAACCTAAGAATCAGAATCTTCAAATAGAATGTTGGAAGAACATTGGAATCTATAGAATAAAGGATCTGTTTGTACAAGGAAAACCAATTACAATTAAACAGATACAAGAAATAAATAAAGGAGGAACAGATAATTGGTTGCTAGTAGAGATGGGCACGACTTAGCGATATTCCCGTTTCCGTTTCCGTTACTCGTATCCGTTACTCTACGGAAACGGTAACGGGAATTACTCCGCCAGAATTCGAGCTCGAACCAACGAACGAACAATTTGGTCTGATTTGTCGTGCTCGTTACTTGCATCGCGCAATGCCAAGCGGCACAGAAAAAAAGTTTTTAAAAGTTAAAAAAAAACTGATTCCCGGCCCTAAAAGTAGGCGAAAACTGTCTGAGGGCACCTACCAGGCCAGAAGGGTGTTTTATTTGGGGGGGGGTTTCCCCGCCCCCCTCTCCTTGGCTATTGCTACTGCTGCGCTGCTGGTACCAGGCTGGGAGGGCGCATCCATTTGCCATGCAGTGCGGGGGATCCAAAATGGCGACCGCAATATTTTTTTTGAAATCGTTGCCCAAAACCCCACCAAAGCACCACAGAAACATGCGAAAATTAGCTATTTTAAATGCTTGAATTTTTACAGTAGCAGCAGTGGGTTTTTCTTGCAAAAAAAGTCTCCGTTGATTTTATTTTATTTTATTTTATTTTATTTTATTTTATTTTATTTTTTTACACCTGCACATTCGCAATGATGGGCTCGCCCATGGGAGTGGACCATGCAAATTTTCCACCAATCGCATGGCCACTTGGCCAGGTTGACCACAGAGACTTCTGGGATGTGCCAATCGGGCATAAACAGCCCACTAATCGTAGCCCAAACCCAAACCCTAAGCCTAAGCCTAACCCATACGCCAGTACACTGTCCTTCTAAGTGGGTCACAGAGGCACCCAGAGGTGCACCCCAATACTCACCCTAACCTCACCCATAACTAGCCTAACCCTAGCCCTTGCGCTAACCCGTCTTAACCCTAAGTCAGATCTACTTGCATTGCACTACATGCAAGTACGTGAGACACAGCGGGTGCAAAGAGTCTGCCAGTCCGTCACTTGTGGCTCTGGCTGACTCCTGCAGCTCCCTCCAGGAGCTCGCTACCCCCCCAAAACCAGTACTAACGAAAACGAAAAACGAAAAAACCGACTATTTTTTGCGAAATTTCGTGAAAAACGGAAACGAGCCGAAATGGACTGCCTCCGACACACGACAACTCGAAAACGTCATTTTCCCTAGTCGTGCCCATCTCTAGTTGCCAACTTTCCAAATAGGAAGCATCGCAAACCAATTATATAAGAAATTAGAATTTAATAGACCATTAACAGATTTTGAAAACTATTGCACAGGTAGTAACAAAGAGAAAAAGGGATTAGTTTCACTAATTTATAAAAATATTTTGGAGAAAATTATGATAGTAATGCAGGATCTAGGATAGTTTGGGAAACAAACCTAAAAATCAAAATACCAGAAAACATATGGGAAAAAAATATGGTCCACTCAACCATATAAATCAATATCCGCAAAATCTAAGGAGGCGGTGTTAAAGGTAGTATATAGATGGCATTTATGTCCTCCTAACAAGTTGCACAGAATTAATAGAGAAATATCAGAACTATGCTGGAGAAAATGTGGACACAAAGGAACATTAGAACACATGTGGTTATCTTGCCCCAAAGTACAGAGATTCTGGTTTGAAGTGATTCGTTGGCTGGAAAAAATAACAAAACAGAAAATAATCCCAAATGAAATGCTATTATTGTTCTCACTTTTCATCGGAGAGAATAAAAAACTATTGAATAAAGAAATGGTGGCAACCCTCATAGGTGTAGCTTGGAATGAAATAGCCCAATGCTGGAAATCAGCACAACATTTAAATATGGAAAAATATAGGACCAAAGTATGGGCAATGGTAGTAATGAAAAAATTGACTTATCGTGTTAGATTGTATAGAGGGGAAATTAAACAGGACCACTTTATGGAAATATGGCACCCACTGTTAAACTCAGATACTGAAACTAGTGATAGATTAAGCAAGATGGAAAATGGATTATACAATGGGTTGTTATAAACTGTTATAAATTGTACTAGCAGAAATTATAAGGAAAATAATGTACTATATTGTGTTACAGTTGTTGTTGTTCAGTCGTTCAGTCGTGTCCGACTCTTCGTGACCCCATGGACCAGAGCTCTCCAGGCCTTCCTATCTTCCACTGCCTCCCAGAGTTTTGTCAAATTCATTTTGGTTGCATCGATGACACCGTCCAACCATCTCATTCTCTGTCGTCCTCTTTTCCTTTTGCCTTCGATTTTTCCCAGCATCAGGGCCTTTTCCAGGGAGTCCTCTCTTCTCATGAGGTGGCCAAAGTACTGGAGCCTCAGCTTCAAAATCTGTCCTTCCAGTGAACATTCGGGGTTGATTTCTTTCAGAATTTATAGGTTTGATCTCCTTGCAGTCCAGGGGACTCTCAAGACTCTCCTCCAGCACCACAGCTCAAAAGCATCAATTCTGTGGCGATCAGCCTTCTTTATAGTCCAGCTCTCACTTCCATATATCACTACAGGAAAAACCATAGCTTTAACCATCCTGACCTTAGTTGGCAAACTCATGTCTCTGCTCTTTAGGATGCTACCTAGGTTTGCCATTGCTTTCCTCCCAAGAAGCAGGCGTCTTTTTATTTCGTTGCTGCAGTCGCCATCTGCAGTGATCAAGGAGCCCAAGAAAATAAACTCTGTCATTGCCTCCATTTCTTCCCCTTCTATTTGCCAGGAGGTGATGAGACCAATGGCCATGATCTTAGTTTTTTTGATGTTGAGCTTCAGCCCATTTTTTTCACTCTCCTCTTTCACCCTCATTAAGAGGTTCTTTAATTCTTCCTCACTCTCTGCTATTAGAGTAGTATCATCTGCGTATCTGAGGTTGTTGATATTTCTTCCGGCAATCTTAATTCCGGCTTGTGATTCATCCAGACCTGCCTTTCTCATGATGTACTCTGCATATAAGTTAAATAGGCAAGGTGACAGTATACAGCCGTGTCGTACTCCTTTCCCAATTCTAAACCAGTCAGTTGTTCCATATCCAGTTTTGACGGTTGCTGCTTGTCCCACATATAGATTTCTTAGGAGACAGATAAGGTGGTCAGGCACTCCCATTCCTTTAAGGACTTGCCATAGTTTGTTGTGGTCTACACAGTCGAAGGCTTTGGCATAGTCAATGAAGCAGAAGTAGATGTTTTTCTGGAACTCTCTGGCTTTCTCCATAATCCAGCGCATGTTGGCGATTTGATCTCTAGTTCCTCTGCCCCTTCGAAATCCAGCTTGTAGTTCTGGAAGTTCTCTTTCCACATACTGCTGAAGCCTGCCTTGTAGAATTTTGAGCATAACCTTGCTAGCATGTGAAATGAGTGCAATTGTGCGATAGTTGGAGCATTCTTTGGCGTTTCCTTTCTTTGGGATTGGGATGTAGACCGATCTTTTCCAGTCCTCTGGCCACTGCTGGGTTTTCCAAATTTGCTGGCATATCTTATGCAGCACCTTTACAGCATCCTCTTTTAAGATTTTAAAGAGTTCAATTGGAATGCCGTCACCTCCACTGGCCTTGTTGTTTGCAATGCTTTCTAAGGCCCACTTGACTTCACTTTCCAGGATGTCTGGCTCCAGGTCAGCAATTATGCTCTCTTGGTTATCAGGGACATCCAGATCTTTCTGATATAATTCTTCTGTATTTAAACTTATGCCTTAAACTTATGTGTTACAGTATGGTTGTTCATAAAAATTGTAAGATATTAAATTAAAAAAAAACAGATAGCCTTCATAGGTGGATCTAGAGATACAGTCTAATTCTAAGTAATAATCATAATCCTGTGTCATTAAGTCAGTTCTGAGCTGTGACAACCATTTTCTGGGCTTCTACAGAGAGTAATCAGAAGTGGTTTACCATTCATTTCTTCAAGTATCTGCAGCCAGATACTTGAAACGCTGAAAATACCAGATCCTAAAAATAAGAAAAAGAGAATCCCAGAATTTGCCCCAAAGGAAATAACCCAACTAGGAGTTGGAGACCTATAGAGCAGAACTCCCTAAAATGAGAGCTAACATCTGATTGCCCCCAGATTGAGCTAGCCTCAACCCGCATTTGGCTATCTGTTTTGCCTCTGTTAATTTTGTGCTTAGTAGTGGTACAAAAAAGGTACTTCACGCCCGTCGCACAACTACTGAATTTTGTCTTGACCATGTCCCCGGAATGGGTGCTAAGCGCAACAATACTATATCTGGTGCTGGAGTAGGGTTTTCCCTTGTCACTCTTTGTTCCCAACTTTCTGTTCCAAGACAAGACATCGTGTAGTAAATACTGTCACACAACAAAACATTTGTTTCCCTCAGAAAACTGTCCTTTTTAAAAAATTTGACTTTTCAGAAGCAAAATATCTAAAAAGAATTTTTAAGGGCCCCCCCCCAAGGAAAAAAAAAAGCTAGACAAATTCAGTGTTTGTCACGGTACAAGACCGTGAGGTAACACTTGTCACGAGAGAAGTTATCACGACCATGGGAACACTGAAACAGGGACAAAACCACGTGATCGCGACCAGCGTTGTCACGGTACAAAACTAGTCACAGAACAAAGAAGGATGTGAAGTAACCACCTATGTTGCATTCCCTTTGCAGCTGGTCACTGGCAAGTCAGCACTGACTTCATTTGCAAGCCCAATCATGCTCTGAAAAAATGATGTGCCTGGAGGGAAAACGTCATAGCAGCAAATACACATTTTCTTTAACTTGTCCCTGGCACGCCTGCTTCTCAGCATCTGGCAGGCTGCTATTGGAAACATAAGATGAGCTGCTTGCTCCTTGCTCTGGTCCAGCAAGGTAATTCTGATGTGTTGCACGGGCCTATTTCATTAATCCCCAACTGTGCCACCACTGTAATATGTCTCTCTCTCCCACGTAGATGAAACACAATTGTTTTAGAAAAGATGATTCTTCTCTGCAGAGGCTACACCACATCCTCATTCATCACCCTCAAGTGATCGCCACCGAATTACTCTCTGCCACTGCCGCTCATTTTTCAGGTCTCCTGCTAATTCTCCAAGGCTCGTTAAAATGCTGCAAGCAAAGGTGCCCTTCTGATCTTTCCAAACATCCTCTAAATGGTTTGAATTTATTCATTGGACTGTTCTCATCCTGGGTCATGGCTCCCTCTCCCCCTCTTCTCTCTTTCTCTCTCTTTTTTTCAGTGCATGTCTCATTGACTTTTAAATTTTCATTAAAGCTGCAGAGTTGCCTTTTGTCTGAAGACAGGTCCGTCAAGGAAAAAAAAGTTGTTGCTTAGAAAATGGGAAAGAAGAAAGCCGAGACTGGTAATACAACGTTAGCCCCTATTTTAATACTGTGTTTTACAGATTCTTCACAAAGCCTGGGGACATGATTTTATTATATAGGCCCCGTATTTTAGGGGACGTTTCGTGATTCTATTTTCTCTTCCATTTGTTTGTGTCTAGTAGCCATGTATCTAGTAATGGAGAAGCAGAAGTTATACAATCAGGGACTGGCTGTAATTCCAGACGCTGGACTTGACAGTTCTGTACAAGAATCATTTTCTGAAAAACCCAGTTTGTGGATTCTGAGATGCAAGTAGAGGAGGGCGTGAACCATTTGTTCAGTGGTTTGGCTCAGGCTGATGTGGCACCAGCACAGGTGTTCTGTGAATGCCACACACTTGCTTTCCCCAGCTCCTTGGATAATCTCCCACTCACCCACAGGAGCAAGCTTTCCTCCTGTGCTTCCTCATGCAATCACCCAGTAACTGGAAGCAGCATGGACTTCCCTGTCCTGCCTTCCCATCTGTGAGTAACTGCCCAAAGAGGTGAACGACAGACTGCTGCCAGTGACAGGGTGATCACCCAAGGACACAGGGGATGGAAGCATACTCCTGCCAGTGAGTGGCAGATCACCCAGAGAAGGGGAGGGAGGGAAGCACAAGGTGCCCACGGAACACCTTTGCAATTACTAGGCCTTATGGTGACAATTGAGGTCTCAAGGAATTGGGAGGCTTCCCCATGTTCCCAGGTAGGGCAAGAGCAGCTGGAAGGGAGGCAAGTTGTGTACATGAGGTGGCTTGAAAGTGTATGTGCTCAACTCTAGCGTCCTGATGCAAGTCAGGGTTAGCTGGCTCCACACCAAGATGATTTTGTAAGTTCACTATGATTACCGTATAATTCTGCACAAAAAACTGCCAAAAATAACTCACCCAACCCCAGCTGTGCAGTGACATGCTTTGTTGCTGGCCCTGTTGTGCAATGATCTAAGCACAAATGCATTGAGTCTTATGTGATTTGCACAAAGAGGTATCCAGGACATCATCACTCGGGAGAGTACAGATCTTAACTTACACAAACGCTTTATGCTCTGCAGTTGATTAACAGGATTCTAGTGTCTGCTGCCTGCCTGTAAAAGACCTTGAGCATCAAACCCTGGGCACAGAAAGTCTGAGCTTTCAAGCCAGATCTTGGCATTATCAAAGGGAAGAATCAAAGCTTGTAAGTTAACTTTTGTCCGTTCCCTAGTCACAGTAAGCCTAGAAGCCAGTCAGTAAAACCTGATGGCTGGTAAACCCCATTTAGACCGTGGTCATACCTGCGTTTTCTGCGTAGTTTCCCATCAGCGAACTACGCATTAAAAGATCGCGTGCTGACCAGGAAGAGAAGCAAATTCTGCTCCCGGCTGACCATGCCCCACAAACAGGAGTTTCAGCGAAGAATCCTAAACCACTGCCAGGGGCTGGATTTAGAAACTTTGCTCGAAAATGCTTACTTGTTTGCTTCTGTTGCAATGACAGGACACTGAAAATACGCAGTAAATTCAGTTTCTCCCCCTTCTACCAAGCTTAAAAGACGGAGCCTTGGAAACTGGAGCTGGAAAATAGGACAAAATGTGTAGTACACAGGTTAGGACAGAACCAGAATAGGAAGGTATGACGTAGAGGAGAGGACACCAACTGCTCATTAAAAACCATGTGATCGCCCCCCCCCCAAAAAAAAATACGCAGGAAATTTAAATAGAAAGGAAACCCAGGTATGACCGCGGTCTTAATAGTTTACATTTTAAGGCAGCATGTAGACATGCGGTCTTCAGCTCATGCCTTTAGGGCAGCATTAAAAGTTTTGGCAAATGGCTTAGGGAATGGGAAAGTGATGAGATCTTGCCGCCTTTCTTTATTGGGATTAATAAGGCCTGCTATGGTCCCTGCCCTTCCCTGGGTCCTTCCTGATCTTTAGGAGTTGCCCCAGGAGTGGTTCTCTTCACAGTTCTTGGGCTGTGCTTAGTTCTCATAATAGGTGAGTCTCTCAGTTGCATCTGAATGCTCCACCCCAAAACTGGCCACCCAAAGGATTGCAGTCCTCCTTTCTCAGGGCGACAGAGTTGTCAGGTTTGGCGCTTCTGTCTTTAGCACTGTTTCTGTGTTGCAGTGGGTTGGCTTTCCTAGCAGGGCCAATATGTACCCTGGTGCAGTGCAGATGTATCAGCAGCACCATTGTCCACTTCCCAGGAGGCTTCTGCCACTATGGACAGTTCACTCTCCACGTGCCCTTGCTTCTCAATGTAAGCATTGCTGCCTTCCTCCTCCTCCTCCTCCTCCTCCTCCTCCAAGGTTTCTCTTCCTTTTAAACCCATGGGCCACCTTCTTCCCTCTCTGTTCAACCCAGCACATGTCAGTCATGCATCAGCCACCCACCCTGATGCTTCCCACTTGCCCTTCCTGCCTGGCAGGCAACTACTGTCCTTCCAAGCTCTCACTCTGGCACCCCTGTTGGTCAACCTGAGCCTTCTTCCCAGGGAGTGGTGGCCCCAGCCCAGCCTCTCCTCATAAGCTGGCAGAAGGGCCAAAAGTGTAGCTCAAACGACTCAATGAGAGAGAGAGGTTAGAAAGAGCATTGATGGGGTCAACCTGGGCAACCCTGCAAGCCCCATCAGAGGACTGTGTGGCTGTGTAGCCCCAACATGCTCCAAAAAAAGATCGGAGATATTTACACGCTGACATAGAGGCTTGTGCATTTTTGGCCAGCAGATGTGCTTGCCTCAACTTTTAGTTAGTGAATAGAGATGGGCATGAAACGAATTAAAAATTCATTTTGTTATGTGTTATTTGTGTCATTAGGTAACAAAATGAATAAAGAACCACACCCTCAAAGAAAAACAAAACAAAACAAAAAACAACGGAAATTTTCATTTCATTTCATTTTGTTTTTCGTTCCCCCATCCGGCTTCTTCTCCTACCTGAATGCTAGGCCGGGACTCACCGCTGCCGCCCACTAACCCCTGTGGGGAGGGTTTCCGAGGCCGCTGGGAGGCCTCCCTCCTGGGGAAAAAAGCACCGGTCAGCTGATCGGCGGTTGAGTAAGTAAGTAAGTAAGTAAGTAAGTAAGTAAGTAAGTAAGTAAGTAAGTAAGTAAATAAATAAATAAAATTAAAAATATGTCAACCCGGGCTGCAGGCCAGCTGGTCAGTGTGAGTTAAAAATAAAATGAAAAATGAAAAATGAAAAATGCCACAAACGAAAAACAAAATATTTTTTTAAAAATATTTGTTTCATTTTAAATGAAATAAAACAATGAAAAAACAAAAAAAAATGAAACAAAACTCCATTTTGGCATTTTGTGCCCATCTCTATTAGTGAATCATGGATTATCATGGTAACAGACATAATCATTTTAGAACTGCAGAGTTGGAAGAGATCCTATGGATTTTGGAATCCTGCCCATGAAGGAGGCACAATGGGGAACGGATCTCCCCACCTCTGCTCTGCAGCCAGATACTTAAACCACTAGGCTATCCAGCACTTCACATGGTAAGGAAAATCAGTTACACAATCTGCAGTATTTTTTCCCACTGTGCCTTATTTTTCTTGAAACCTTCTCCAAAGTGGGAGTAGTTAAAAGTAGAGTAGAGCCTTGTGTTTTTCCTTCTTGAAGCTTAGCTTTCAAAAATCAATGAGATGAGAAAGGTCTGCCTTCTGATTTAGTTCTTTCAGAAGTGGGACCATTGAGGGGGGTTAATGACAGGTATAACAATAGAAAGGTGGACCTTACTTCGATCTGGTCTGGCTAATGCTGCTTAATGCCTCCATCCATGCTGTGAAGTCAAGCCAGAGGCCTCCAAGAGACCTTCCTCAGTTCAAGGGAAGTCCTGCTCAACTACAACTTTCCAGATAATAACAAGGGGTCGCCTATGCATTTTTGACAGAACGTCAATGTGAAATGCCTTTGATCTGCACGAAGCATGCCAGTCTTTCGCATAGCTGCCAAAGAAGGAGGGGAGAAGTAAGCCCACTTTGACAACAGAGAAGCAACACTCACCATCTCTGATTACAAGTCCAATATTAGAAATAAAAACAGACTCAGGTAGAAATATATCTATGCATTCGACCATGTTGATGTTAAAGTTTTAGCTCCTCTTTGTTTTTGAACTGTCAAGTGGTCCATCTCTTACAACTACATCACATAATTATGTTGAAAACCACCCAGAGAGTACTCTATTCCTCTGAGAGGTACATAAGTCAAAAGAAGAAGAAGAAGAAGAAGAAGAAGAAGAAGAAGAAGAAGAAGAAGAAGAAGAAGAAGAAGAAGAAGAAGAAGAAGAAGAAGAAGAAGAAGAAGAAGAAGAAGAAGAAGAAGTCAAACCTGCATATCTGGGAATAGTGATTTCTGTTAGTGAAAATGGCAGATATGCTGTCAAGTCTTTGGCTATGAGGCCCAAGTCTGAGTCTAAGTCTTTGGTACCAAGTCTGAAGTCCCAAGACTGAAGTCCAAGTCCCTATTGAAAATAAGCTTCCCCTGTTCACGGAAGCCAGATGCCAAGCCAAAGGGAAGAGACCAAACGTTGTCAAGGAAGCCAATCCAGAGTCAGGCAAACAGAGTCAAGGTCAGGATGGAACAGACAGGAACGTGGTTGCAGGTCCAAGTGACACATTGCTTCCACGGAGAACTCAAGGTGAGCTTGCCAGCTATATTCTGAAACAGGGAACATGCCCTCTCTCCTGGGAAAGCTCCTTGCTAGTACTCAGGGCTAGTCGACCTGAGATTCCATCTAGAATCAAAGGTCCTATCTCTGGCTATCCTGATAGCACGTTGTTGCAGAATCCTGTTCATGGCCCTTCTAGGAGGTGGAAATATGTTTTCAGCTGAGTGATCAGACCCAGTTGCTTGTTAACTTGAGCTGCAAGGGTCTTCCAGCAGCTCTTCACCAGTTAACCCATCAGGGTCAGGTTCTGTGGCACGCAGGGTCCTGACACAAGGAAAGAAGAAGGCAGCAGCAAAAGAGGAAGACCAAAGACCACATGGACTCCAAGCAAAAGTGAAGATGATGTGACAAGGGTGGGTTCACTGCTGGGAAGCCTCTGGAGTTGGCGAATGTCACAAATCTTCTCCATTTTGTACTCATAGAATTTCGAGGTAGACAGTTTATGAGCTGCTGCGACTCGGGCTTCCTTCCCTTGGAGGAATAAGAAGGGTGGTGGTGGAGGATGAAGGGGCTGGGTGCTCCTTGGGTTGCTGTCTGGAGTAAGAGGTGGTCTTATGGTTTCCTCCACTGTGGACAAAAGGAGTGATGTTGACGCTGCAGGAAAAGGCTCAATGGCTTGAACCTGAGCAAGAGAGAAGTCCTTCGGGTGGGAGTGTTGGGGTTAATGGGTTGGGAAGTACTCTCAAGGATTTTTTTGGGTGGGATGGTGACTCTTCCCATATAGGATGAGGTACACAGTATTGGTGTAATACTGGACCCAGCGCTCACCATGGAAGACCAAGTGGCACCAGTGGTCCGTTTCCGCACATCATTATCTTCCATGGATCACTTGACTGCGCGCCTTCCTCAACCCTGGCACTCTCATTATGCTGGTCCATGCACTGGTAGTCTTGAGATTAGACTACTGTAGCAATCTCTACGTGGGGCTCCCTTGGAAGTTAGTGTGGAAGCTCTGTGCAGAATACTGGTGCAGAATACTGAGGTTAGATTATTAGTGGACACTAGAAGATTCCACCATATTACCCCTACGCTGACTGCACTGCACTGGCTGCCAATCCATTACCACATTGACTTCAAGGTTTTAATGTTGACATACAAGGCCCTAAACGGTTTAGGGCCTTGTTATCTTTCAGAATGGCTCCTGCTCTTGAACACTGCTCGTAACACTCTCTCCTCAGAAGTAGGTCATCTGAGGTTACTGACTCCGATAGAAGCCCATAAGATAGTAACAAGGAACTGGGCTTTCTCAGTAGCGGCTCTGAAACTTTGGAACCAGCTCCCCTCGGAGATCTACCTGGCCCCATTGTGGTTGGTCTAAAAAAACCCAAACAAAACAAAACAAAACCCGAAGACTTGGTTGTCTAGAATTGTTTTCCCTGGCTACTAACGACTACTATCTATCCTCACTTGCTCTTAACTTACTCTCAATCTTTGACTTTATGAGTGATGTTATTGATTTAATTGTTCATTTAATTATGTTTTACTATAAACTATCAAGTTGTATTATTTTCACTTTGCTATATTTTTGTTGTATATTGTATTGGTTGTTTTATGTTGAATTGCAAACCACTGAGAGTGGCCTCATCACTAGATGGGCAGTATATAAATCTAAACAACAACATACTTTGGTCTGCTGTTGAGAAGACAAAACTCCCTGAAAAATCAATAATGCGAGAAAGAGTGGGACACAGTAAGGAAACAGAAGCTCCAAACATAAGATGGAACAACTCCATAAAGGAAGCCTTGGCCTTCAGTTTGAAAAACCTAAGCAGAACTGTCAATGACAGGACTTTGGGGAGATTGTTAATGTGAAGGGTGATTACAAGACTAGGCCATAGGCTATATCTTTATAGGGCTGGTGGTGTATAAGAAATTTGTACTGACATAGAGTCTCTGTTTCTGACTAGGGATGGGCACCTTATGAAAAATGATACACTGTTTCATCATTTTGTAAGCTTATGAACCCTTATGAACCCTTATGAAAGAAAATGAAACAGCAAACAGTGTGTTAAGAAATGAAACAAAACACTATTTTTTGTTTTGGAAATGAAATGATTCATCCTAGCCTCTTGATCCAGCCATCTTGAGAACAGGAGGTTTATTTTTTAAACTGATTGATTTGATTTCCTTTCTTTCTGCACTTCAGGTGTTGAGGTAGCTTATCTCTGATCTTGATCTGCCTGAAGCTAGTGAGGACCTGAGCTCTTCCCTTTGCTGGCTGTGTCTTCAAGTTGATTTAAACTGATTGATTTCCTTTCCTTTATAAGTAGGGCTGTGAAGGTTTTTTTTAAAAAATATTTTATTTTCTTCCCTCAAGCTGTTGAGTTTATCTCTCCAATCTCTCCATGCAGCAGCCAGCTATTAGGTTTCTAGCTTACTTACAGAGGGTTCTTTGCTTGAAAGCAAATTGATTGGGAGCTTTGAGGGTGTTTGATTTAGGGCAGTGGTCTCCCTGTTAAATAAAAAAAAGGAAAGCTCCCCATTATTTATAGCTTTATGAAGTGTTTTGTTTCATTTCATTTCATGACAAAAATTCTTTTAAAAAATCCATTTGTAACTAAACAAAACAAAATGAAGACTGAAATGAAACAAAACGAAATGAAACACTATATTTCCGTTTCGTGCCCATCTCTATTTCTGAGCTTATAGCAATTAGGATCTTCACCGATTCTCTTTCCTTTCATAGTTCTTCAGCTAGCGGATCTTAGCTGCCAGTGCAGTTTCCCCCCCCCCCAGAAGACGCAACAGTAAAGGGGTTTCTGCTGTGCAAGGGCCTTTGTGCTGGCTGAAATGGGGTGTCTGCCATCGCCCTCTTCCCCTTGTGAACTCCTCTTTGCCTTAGGACCCTGCTGAAACCGTTGAAAATTATACAGCTACCCTTTCCCACTCATTCCAGAACAGAAACCCATGGTGGGCCATACCTAATCACCACAACCTTTGAACATTATCAAGCAAGGCCCATTAGAGCCACTAGCCTTCCAAAACAAATTACGTACTGCAATCTTTTGCCTGATGTATGCAGTAAAAGACAACAGCGCTGCACGTCAGTCGGTGCTGCTGCATGAGATTTATAGTGTTCAGCTACGCAAACTTCCATTTGTAGTTATATCTCCAAACTGACCCAGGAGCTGTGAAGTGCTTAAAACTCTTCTACCCTTAATCATATTAGGCCCCTTTACTGCTATGAAACTGGTGTTAGCTCATTGCTGATTCATGAACAATATAGGTTTATTGCAGATAAGGATTTTAAAATATTCTTTTTCTGCCTGCCCCCTTGGCATCCTAATGATGGGCTGTCATCTCCGTGGCCCATTAAAATGACTATGGAGCTGTTGTACAGAAGCACCATCTCGAGGGATGCCTTAGTGAAAAAATGTATGGAAGCAGAAACATTTTACTTTTCCAACCTGCTGCTTCTCCAAACTTTAAAAAAAAAAGAAGTGGTACATCACACATCTCTGTCCATTTCACTTTATCTAAGTTCAAAAACAGTAGAAATACAGTGGACCCTCATATAACAAATGGTTTGTATAACACAAAATCTGTACAGCATAAAAAATTGCGGAGATAGGGGAAATTTTCTTAACAGAATCGCCTATGGGGCAAATTCTTACAACATAAAAATAGTCGCAATTAGGGATTACTCGGTTTTCTATGCATTCCTATGGGAAATGTGTATAAAGGAAAATTTGCTTAACAGAATTTCATTTGGAACTAATTAATTCCTTTATACGAGGTACCTCTGTATAAGAAAGCAGAAACATTTTACTTTTCCAATGTGCTGCTTCTCCATATTTTTTTAAAAAAACAATGGTGCATCACACACGTCTGTCCATTTCACTTTATCTGTGTTCAAAAACAGCCAAAAAGCTAATCCCAAATGAAAAGACCATGAAAAGTTATTTCAAACATAACATTAAAAAAATGAGTGCAGAGTGGCATCCTGATACTTCTTATTGGTGGCATCATTAAATACAGCTTCTCCAAGCTAGGGCCATGGAGAAAAAGTCATTACCTGTTAAAATGAGGTGGAACTCAACTAACCTTCAGGTTTTTTTCAAACCTCCGTGTGCATTTTTCATGCAGGTATTCCTTACAACAAACACTAGGACTTGGTGTAATACTAGGGACTTGAAGCAATGGTTTCAAACTACAGTGGACCCTTGTATAACAAATGGTTTGTACAACATAAAATCTGTACAACATAAAAAAATCTGGAGATAGGGGAAATTTGCTTAACAGAATCACCTATGGGGCGAATCCATATAACCAAAAAATGGTCGCGATTAGGGATTACTCCATTTTCAATGCATTCTTATGGGAAATTTCTATAAAGGAAAATTTGCTTCACAGAATTTCAATTGGAACAAATTAATTCCTTTATACAAGGTACCACTTTACAGGAAAAGAGATTCCATTTGAATATTAGGAAGAACTTCCTGATGGTTAGAGCTGTTCAGCAGTGGAGTATGTCGCCACGGAGGGTGGTGGAGTCTCCTTCTTTGGAGGTTTTTTAAGCAGAGGCTGGGTGGCCACCTGTCGGAAATACTGTGATGGGGGTTCCTGCATGGCAGGTGGTTGGACTGGGTGGCCAATGAGATCTCTTTCAACTCTACGATTCTATTATTCTACGATTCTATTATTCTACAACAAATCCAACAGCTGTTTGTAGGTAATATGGAGTTATTGGGCCGTTTGTGGGATTTGTTGTCCCAAACGAGGTTGTGATATTCAGTGACAGGATTGGCGAAGGCTGGGTAGACTGGGTTTGGATCATCAAGGGGCCAAAATTAGTCTGGCAGACAAGCATTCTGTCTCCCCCACTCCCTGTAAAGTGTGCTTGCATTGTTAACCTTCCAGTTCATCTATTTATAATTAGTTAACAATGACTTTAGAACCCACTATTGCCCAGCAAAATTAATGGGAGTAGTGGATTGATTGATGCACACCTGGGGTTCAGGACACCTGGGTTTGAATCCTTGCTTATTCACAGAAACTCAATGTAGGGGTGACAATGGTTATATATATAGTCCTATTTATCTCCTTCTTGGAAGCAGCCACTTGGATCATCACAAAGCTTTCATAATATCATTAAAACATTCAATTGCATCATGAAATAATTCTGAAGCAAATGAAGCAGAGTAGCTTAAATTATTCATTAAAGCAGCCCTAGGAATGGAGCGAGAGGCTTGCATCGTTGGCGGTAATTGGAATATTGTAAGCAATCATCTAAGTAACAGCAAAAGATACAGCCTGGATAATCACACTTTACATAATGGAAGGGTGTTGACAACCTCATGCATCCTTGGTGTATGTTTTCCAGATTGATCCTTCCTAATGGTGTTTGTTTGGATTTCAGTGGTTTTTGACATGCTTTTAATAGAAGCAAGGGCCACAGCTTTAGGTTGGAACTAAGATATAGAGAGCTTAGAAAAGTTACTTTTCAGAGGCCACAATGTCTTCCCTCAACACCCATCTTCATTTGAGTTACCAGGTTAGTCCATTCTTTCAGGTGTGTCAGGTAAACCAACTTCTTAGTTTCCTAATTTCTGTGTGTCTCCAGCCTGTAGACGTCTCTCACAAGCGTCATCTCCAGACTCTCTCTTTGTCCATCCTTACAGAAGGCAAGTACTGTTCAGGGCCAACTAATAGCATATGTTTCTGGGAAGCAGTGAGCAGGGAGAGGTCCAGGAGCATCGCACATCAATCTCTGGATCTTAGAGAAATGCATCTTCTGACACAACATTCAACCTCTAGATCAGTGGTTCGCAACTTCAGGTCCCCAGATGTCCTCAGACTGAAACTCTCAAAAGCCTTCACCACTAGCTCTGCTAGCCAGTATTTCTTGTTCTTCATCTTGTCCAAGAACATCTGAGAACTAGAGATGGAGACAATGGCTACACAGCTGCTTCAAGACCTCACCCCCTCCGGTAGGCTACGCCCAGATGACATGGGGCAAAGAAGCAGGAGCACTCCCTCTGAGTGGACACCTGCCAGAGGGGAGCAGGTTAACAAACTGCAGAAAAACTGTGTGGCCACCAGCCAAACACATGAACTGCCAAACTGATGGTTCCTGCCCATCTCTACTGGGAACCCAAAATTAGGAACTTCTTTTTCTAGTTGGAAATGTAGCTACAGTGGACCCTTGTGGAACATGTAGTTTGTTTAACAGAAAATCCGCTTAAAGGAAAAAATTTCCGGAGATAGGGGGAAATCGCTTAACAGCATCGCCTATGGGGCAAATCTGTACAACAGAAAAATGGTCACAATTAGGGATTAACCTGTTTTCAACGCATTCCTATGGAAAATTTGTACAAAGGAAAATTTGCTTAACAGAATTTCATTTGGAATGAATTATTTCCTTTATACAAGGTACCACTGTATATTTAAGGACTTTCTGAAAATACCTCCTTAAAAGTTGGGGTGTGTCGATGCTGAGGTGTGCAGGGCCCTCCATGGTATATGGACACATTTGCATCCTCCTACTACTCCTCATGGTAGTGGTGAGGATGAGAACAGTGGTATCAACAGAATTAGAAGTTAAAATGTCATCCAAATCTGTGATGTTTGGCAAAGAAAGAAAATGGCACATTAAGAACAAATAGGAGTTCATCAAATATTTATTTGTCCTTGTTTTTAGGCCCTTCTGAGTTGCTTCTTACATATGCTGACACTATCAATTGAAATTCTTATGATTGGCAGCCTCATTCAAGTACAGTAATACCTCGGATAAAGAATGCCTCAGATAACAATTTTTTCGGATAACAAATGGAAATTTCCAGGTATAGGGCTGCTTCGGATAGCGTATGTTCCCTATGGGCTGCCTCGGATAAGAAATGTTTCATAATGCCTTACAAAAAATGTGTACCCTGCATGCATTGCAGGATGCATAGTTTGTGGAGGGGAGCCTTCTCTGTTGTGGGCCCTCATTATGCAACCACCTACCGAGTGAGCTATGCCTTGCACAGTCCCTGCCTGCCTTCAGAAAGGGTTTGAAAACCTTGCTTTTCAGGGAGGCATATGGTGACCTTTAATTTAATTTAATTTAATTTAATTTAATTTAATTTAATTTAATTTAATCTAATCTAATTTAATTTCCCCCCCTTTTCTCCCGCCCACTGTTCCATCTTGCTATGGTTTTCCCTTTTTTGTATTGTAATGCTTTTTAACTTGTAAACCGCCCAGAGTTCCATAATAGAAGATGGGTGATATAAAAATAAAAATAAAAATAAAAATAAAAATAAAAATAAAAATAAAAATAAATAAATAAATAAATAAATAAATAAATAAATAAATAAATAAATAAAAAGGAGTTAGAACATTTTTTTCATGGTGGTTTTGAACCATTCTGGACATGTTGTTCTGAGGAATTTGGACCTTTCAAAATTGGTAAAATAGGGAGGTAGCTTTTATTAATCTTTGCACAGCTTTTCTTTGCATTTTTGGCTGGAAGAGGCTGGGGTAGTCTTGTTGGTTTCATTTCTCTGTGTTTGCAGTCTTTTTTCATTGCTCTGCAGGCAAAAATGGGCTGGATTTTTCTTCCTCCTTATGTTTGTTTGTTTGCATTTTTCCCCATTGCACTTTGGGTTGGAACAGGCTGGGGTAGTCTTGCTGGTTTCTCTTGTCCATGTTTGCATTGCGCTGCAGGGAGATGTTCTGGAGGGTGTTCCAGCACTGCAAGCCTTTAAAGTGCATTTTATAAAGAGGTCTGGAACCCCACCCCCGCTTTTTTGCCTTTTTTCGGACCTCCAGAACAGATTAATTGGTTTTCCATTCATTTCAATTCCCATTCATTTCAATGGGAAACCACATTTCAGATAACAAATTTTTCGGATAACAAATTGCCTCTGAGAATGAATTAAATTCGTTATCAGAGGTACCACTGTATTATTTTTTGGAAGAACAAAGGTGTAATGAAGTTCTGTATAAAGAGTAATGGATTAAGTGACAACAAAGTTTACCAATGTAATGCATTATGCTTTTATTTATTTATTTATATTCGAGTATATTTACCCCACCTTTCTCCTTGGAAACGGACCCAAGGCGGCTTACAGTAATAAGGGACAATATACAGTCCAGTACAATGTTCAAGTATTGAGAACAGGGAATTGAGGGACACCTTACAGCATTAAAAGACAACATTACATTAAAGCTACAAGAGAACATGAGCAGTTAAAGAGAGTAAAATTCCATGTAAAAGCTATGAGTGATGGAAACTACCATTGAAAACATTGAAATGCAATCCGAAAATCTATAATCACAAAGTCCATGTGAATCATGTATGGTAGATAGATTCATATAAAAGTCACATAATAAATAGTCCATCATTCAGGGAAAGCTTGCCTGAGGAAAAGGGTCTTTGCCTGTTTCTGGAAAGACAACAGAGGTGAGGCAGTCCTCACCTCTAGTGGGAGGGAGTTCCAGAGTCTGGGCGCAGCAGCCGAGAAGGCCCTTTCATGTGTTCCCACAAGACATACCTGTGAGGGTGGAGGGATGGAGAGAAGGACCTCTCCTGATGACCTTAACACCCGAGTCGGTTCATACTGTGATATAAAATTTGGAGGGGAATCAAATTTAATGCCATTTTCTGATCATTGTTGTAAACCGCCTGGAGTTCCTCAGGGAAGACGGGCGGTATATAAGATCAAAAATAAATAAATAAAATTAATAAATCCCTAAGGGTATGAAGTATCATTTTATGCTTTTAGCATTTTGTTAAACATTTCATAGTTTTTTGTTTTTTAATTTTGATGTTCGTGCTGATTCCTCCTGATGGGAAATCCTTGTGTGGTCCACCAGCCGAAATGGGTAGACTATTTAGCAGTGACAAGTCAGGTTGCCCAGGATGTACCAAGATGAGCCTATTTTATAGGTGCAGTAACAAATTTGGCCACTAGAGGAAACTGGAGAGTTCTTAGAATGCCTTAAAGGAAAACACAACACCCAATACAACAAATTCCTTTTGAAAACTGAGTGATGATAAATATAACGCAAGGAGGTGCTTGTTAAAATAAATATTTGGGCTTGTGAATGAAATACAGGGCAACCAGGCAATAGTCTTAAGCATGTTGGCATCGTGTTCCTGGAATCTTTCCCAGGGATGTTTGACTATATGAAGACATGTGTGCTGTTCCATGTTTATTGCTGTTTTATTGTTGCCTTATTGATCTTTCTTTTAGTACTGTCTGGATTTTTGAAATGTTTTATTTTTCTTTCATCAGCTTCCATGAAAGATTTGGCTGAGAGGTGACTTAAAAGTATATTAAATCAATGCACATAATGGCTTCTGTCTTGCCGGAGAGCAATATTGTTTTGCTTTTGTCAGGTTTGAAAATGTTAGATAAAAATTTAAGCAAATGAAATATAGCTCCAGCTCATAGTGATTAAGGAATTCTCTCTACCTTTCAAACTCATTTTATCTCTAATTCATATAAATTTATTTATTTGACTTTTATACGGCTCATCTAGCCCAAGGGCTACTCTGGGTGGTTTACAACATAAAATAGCATAACAAAATAACAAAGTAACACACTAGGACTCAAGGCAATGGTTTCAAACTGCAATAAAAGAGATTCCATTTGAACATTAGGAAGAACTTCATGATATTTAAGAGCTGTTCGGCAGTGGAATGTGCTGCCACAGAGGGTGGTGGAGTCTCCTTCTTTGGCGGTTTTTAAACAAAGGCTGGATGGCTATCTGTCAGAAATATTGTGATGGGGTTCCTGCATGGCAGGGGGTTGGACTGGATGGCCCTTGAGGTCTCTTCCAACTCTAAGATTCTATGATTCTATGATTTAACAAGCCAAAATACAAGCAACATAATATAAGAAAAATATACACAAAATCAACAACAATAAACTAAAGTAAAGCTAAAATGAAAGTAAAAATAGCCAGGATATTGTTAAATAAAAACAAAACAAAACAAAAAGAAGACAAGAAGTAAAAAGAAGAATAGTGTCTTGCTAGATGTTTGGGAAATCAGGAAAGGCCATTCTATACAATCGAGTTTTCAATAGATTTTTAAAAGATTGAAGTGAGGGTGCCAGGCGAATATCTGGATGTAGATGGTTCCATAACTGGGGAGCAACCACCGAGAAGGCCCTACTCCTTGTTACAACTTTCTGGGCCTCTCTTGGGGTTGAAACTCCCAGGTTTCCTGCCTAAATATGAGCATTTGCTTTGTCCTTTGCAAAGTAATCTCAGGAAGATAAAATCAAAAGCATGTATACAAAGCATTGAGTGTCAGCTCAGTTTATCTAAAAGTAGTTTGCGGTCTCATGTTTAGGGTTCCACCCCCCTCTAGATTTGTGATTAAGAAAGAACAAATGGATTAGAGATGGGCACAAAATGAATTTTTAATTTGTTTCATTATCCGTTATTCATTTTGTTCCCTAATGAAACGAATAACGAACCCCACTCTGGAAGATAGACATTTTGTTTCTCCATAGGAATGCATTAGCAATACATTCATATGGGGAAAATCGCCAGTCCCCCCCCCCCCCCGCAATGCCCCAGCGATCAAATAAAAAGCCCTGATCAGCTGTAGTGCAGGCCCCCTGCTGGGCGCTTGCAGAAAATATAAAATAAATAAATAAATAAATAAATAAATAAATAAATAATTTTAAAAGCGCTGAGCATGGGCCCACACTAGAGTTGGTTGGGGATTTTTAAAAAAACAAAAAAAAGAAAACCCTGATCAGCTGTAGTGCGGGCCCCCTGCTGGGCAATTGCAGAAATAAAAATAAAAAAATAAAAAAATATTTAAGAATATTTAAAAAGTGCCAAGCACAAGACCACGCTAGAGCTGGTCCAGGCTTTTTTTTTTTAAAAAAAAGCCCTGATCAGCTGTAGTGTGGGGCCCCTGCTGGGCACTTGCAGAAATAATTTTTAAAAAATTAAAAAATTAAAAAAGCACCAATTGGGCCGTAGGAAGTTCAAAAAATAAAAAACTAAATGAAATGAATTACAAAATGAATTTTTTTTAAAAAAAAATAATTCATTTTGTAATAAACAAAATGAACTGGGGCAGGGGAGAAACAAAAAAAGAAACAAAACACCATTTTGGTGTTTCGTGCCCATCTCTAAAATGGATGCATATTTTATTGTGAATTCCAGGTGAAGAAAATACTCCAGATATCAACACCTGTGGTTGTCTTGGTGCACATCCAGGTAGCTATTGATTGTCTCATCTTTATGACCTCACTGTGATAATGTTCCAATGAATTGAATGACAATGTGTGTCCCTGGGATGCAACACATTTTTAAACAAAAGCAAAAGGAAGTCGTGCCCTTGCATATATGTTGGCATGTGCTCTGGGAGGTGGGGATGCTCATTGGTTCTCATCTGAATCAGTTTCCTGAATCAAGGCACATTAATAAAGAGGAGCTCAAGCATGCCTTTGGTTCCAAAGGTAGCAGATGGTAGTACGCTGGCCTGGCAAATTGCACGAAGAAATACTCATACGGTATCTTTACCACTTTTTGTGTTGGGAAAGAGAGCAGAGAAGAACATAGCAATGATTCCAGTTGCTTAGGGTACTAGCAGATGTGATCTCTCTAGTATATCTACCTTCCCAATAGTTTTATGGAGTTATTTCACAGAATAAGAAACAGGTTATAATAGCCCCTCAAACAATCTGAACACTCTCCAAGCAATCATAGCATGTTGTTTACGTTTTAATGCTTTCAGTTGCTAAAAATTCATTTCCAGGATTGTCAATTGCAAGTATTCTCAAATTTATTATTATTATTATTATTATTATTATTATTATTATTATTATTATTATTATTATTATTATTATTATTATTATTATTATTAACCACACAGCTAACTACACTGGATTTTGTATTACCAATCACTAGTTGAATGTTTCCCAAGCATTTAGGACTCAGTGATGTATTAGCGAATTATGCGAGCAGATCCCAGTAAGGTGGCTTTCTGCAGCTGGCTGATGGTGACTTTAAGTCACTCCAATTTCTTCTAAATACTTGCCGAACTTTTTAGGTACCGCACCCAGCGTGCCGATTACCACTGGAACCACCTGATAACAGATAAAATAACTGATCAAAACAAACAGAGAGGCGAATACATCTACAGTATTAAAGCCAAATACAATAAAATAGCATAAAAATATAAAACTATAGGAACTAGTCGCTGAAGGCAGCCTTAAACAGCCATGTTTTTAACACTCTTCTAAACTTTTCTAAACTCCGAGAGGGGTTCCGTGGTTCTGATTTCACTAGGGAGCTGATTCCACCAGGTAGGGCCAGCAACAGAAAACGTGCAGTTCCTGGAGGTCTTATGACCTCCTCTAGGAGTAGCAACTCTAAGCATTTGGACCTGTAATGTTCTGGTGGGTCGGGCCAAGTTAGATCTTGGGATGATATGCTCCATCAGATATTTTGGACCCAAGCCATGGAAGGTTTTGTAAATCAAAACAGTACCTTGATCCTTATTCAGGAGGCAATAGGTAGCCAGTGCAGACAAGCCAGAACGGAGGTGATGTGGTCGTATCTTCCCGCACCAACCACCAGTCTGGCTGTCATTCTGGACCCACCAAATAAGGGTCTAGGAAAGCCCCATGTAAAGCATGTTA
Organism: Phrynocephalus guinanensis; assembly: GCA_037367245.1. Classification (NCBI taxonomy): domain Eukaryota; kingdom Metazoa; phylum Chordata; class Lepidosauria; order Squamata; family Agamidae; genus Phrynocephalus; species Phrynocephalus guinanensis. The sequence continues at coordinate 193,856,505 of CM074732.1, forward strand.
CAGTAATCTATCCTTGAGATAACCAGTGCTTGCACAACCGCGCGTAGGAGGTCACTGTCAATATATGGGTGAATCTGGCGAGGAGCCTAAGGTGGAAAAAGGTCGACCCGGACACGGCACCCACCTGGGATTCCAGGGACAATGCCGGATCCAGGATCACACCTGGACTCATCACTCGATCTACCAGTTGGAGTGGAGATCCAATGCAACCTGGGAAGAGGGCCACCATATCTCCCCTCAGTCTTCTTTTTTCAAGACTGACCATGACCTGTTCTTTCATTCTTTCCTAACAGGACTTGGTTTCCAGTCTCTGATCATCCTTATTGCCCTCTTCTGAAACTATTCCCCTTTGTCTACATCTTTCTAAAAGTGTGGTGTCCAGAACAGGACATGGTACTCAAAATGAAGCTTATGCAGTGACATGTAAAGGGGAACTATTACTTCTCATGATTTGGAGACTATACTTCTGTTAATGCAGCTGAAAATAGCTATTTTTTCCCAGCCGCATCACACCACTGGCTCATATTCAGCTTGTGGTTGTTGTTGTTTTCAGTCTGTGTCTTAGACCACGGTCATACCTGCGCTTTCTGCATAGTTTCCCGTCGGTGAACTACGCAGTAAAAGATTGCGTGCTAACCAAGAAAAGAAGCAAATTCTGCTCCCAGCTGACCACACCCCTCAAACAGCAGTTTCAGCAAAGTTTCCTAAACTACCACCAGGGGCTAGATTTAGAAACTTCACTGAAAAATGCTTACTTGTTTGCTTCTGTTGCAACGGCAGGACACTGAAAATATGCAGTAAATTCAGTTTCTCCCCCTTCTACCCAGCTTAAAAGACGGAGTCTTGGAAACTGGAGCCGGAAATTAGGACAAAATGCGTAGTACACAGGTTAGGACAGAACCAGAATAGGAAGGTACAACGCAGAGGAGAGAACACCAACTGCTCATTAAAAACCACTTGACCGCTCCCGAAAAAATATTCAGGAAATTTAAATACGAAGGAAACCCAAGTATGATCATGGTCTTATTTTAAAGGTGGAAAATTAAGATGGATATACAGTAATACCTTGCAAGAGGAATGTCCTTTAAGAAAAAAAAAATTGTAAGATGAATGAAATGTCTGGGAGTAGGAAAACCTCATAAGGCAAATTTTCCTATGGGATGCTTTGCAAGACAAATTCAATGCATTTCTATGGGAATCTGAATTAAACTGTGCTTCATAGGATGATTTTTTTTTTTGGAGGATGAATTGAACAAATTAAAATTGTCTTAAGAAGTACCACTGTATCTTTTTGGGGCACTATGCCAGTCATGCTCTAAAAACTCTGTTGGATTTTAAGCAATTCAGCATTGCTTCCCGTCAGCCTTGTCTGGAGTACCACATCCCCACTGAGTCAAAGGACCTAGTCTACTGTGACAGACAAGAGTATGTAACAGGACCTCAGCCATTGTTTATGCTGGATCATAAAACTGTGCGACGGTTATCAAGCATCGAACACAGCCTACAACATCCAGGAAGAGTCCTCCGGTCCTCCTTGCTGTCTTTCTCCTGTTCTGAACATTCCACCCTCTGTTAGAGTTGCAACTTTTTCTGAGTTCTTGCTGTTTTGAGTAGAGATGCAGGTGTGTGCTGCCATGTTCAACCAAGAGAAGCCACCCTTTGTTTATAAAGACTATAATTCTATCAGCAGTGTGAGTACTTCTTTGTTTTATGTACCGACAGTCAGTTAATGAAAAGAGATTGTTCTTCCCCTTCAAGCATGTTCGGATCTGTGATAGCAAGTGTTAGATTATCGGTCTTCTGACCTGTGGATATATTACTTGGCTGCACGAGGCACTCGTGTGTCCCCTTGCGTGTCCATAAATCACCAGTCAAGGGAACTGTGGTCTGGGAGTGTGCTGCAGGTGTCCTTGGCATCCATGCATTTGCTCTTCAATCGAAGCAATTTATTCAAAGGACTTTCCAGGTTTTAATGAATATTTGTATGCAGGGGGTCTTGGTTTGGCATCAGGTTGCTTCCATTTAATGGGAAAGCATTGTCCAGTTTCAAAAATGAGAAGCATTAGCATTCTAAGCTCATCAGCCTGGAATAGGTGTTGTTGGGGAAGCCTCCCCCCCAAAAAAAAAGATATAAAATATATGTATGAGTAGTACTAATTGTGAAATAATCTATATAAAAGGAGTCATATAGCTCGTAGCGTTCATTTTACTGGCCTCTGGTGGACCATTGCAGGTCTAAAGCTGGATGGTCGCAACAGCTGGTGGAAAGGGTCAAAAAGAACATATATTCTCAAGGTTTCTTCTCACCTTAAGACAAGAAAAATTACCAGGTGGACAATCTGCAGGCATTTGCATGGGAATTCAAAATGCTGGAAGAAGATGAAGCCCAGTGAAGTTTATGTGCCTCTCTGAATTGCCACTGGATTTTTCAGTGAAGTAAGTTTGGACGTTCCATATAAGAGAATAAACTTTAAGGATTTTGGAGGATGTTGAAAGACTTTCAGGAAGACGAGTGCTACTGGTTTGTATACGGCATGTATAAGAGAGATTTGTGCGGGTTATTCGCAAACCACAGGTTTAGTTTCTGATCCTAACTTAACCATTTTCAGAACTTCGTGATTCAAGTCAAGATGAGAAATTCTGAAAGTCCATGGCTCCCATTGAGTGTCATTCCTTGAATTTTTTTTTTTAAAATAGAGATATCTCTCTTTTTTGCCACTTTTAATTGTAACAATTGCGAAGTGCGCTCTGCAGAGTCCCTGCTGGCCTTCCGTAAAGCGGTGAAGACCATCCTATTCCGCGAGGCCTTTGGTGACCTAGCTTAGCCCTCCCCCCCCTTTTTTTTTTCAAATCCGCCATCGATAATTAGCTGTATTTGATAGCAGCGACGAGTTTGAATTTGAGGGTGCGCCTCGCCTCTGCTTTTTTAATATGTTTATTTTACTTCTGTTGACTTGTTGGTCTCGTCTCTTATTCCCTTGTTTGTATTTCCTATCTGTATTTGCTGAATTGTTCAGCCATGTTCGCCGCCCAGAGTTCCCGTTGGGAAGATGGACGGGATATAAACTCAAGAATAAATAAATAAATAAATAATAAACAATTTAAAGTTCTGTGGGGCACTTAGATACTTAGATATCAATTGATGAATCTTGCAAACAGTTTCAAAAAATGAGTCTCTTCTTATTCACAGTTATATAAGAGACAACCTGACCAATTATAACAGTGTGAAAATGCTACAATTTGTGCACCTAGGCCTTTGGCAAAAGTACCTATACAGAAGTTGCTTGTAGAATTGTGAAACCCAATGTCCATTTGAATTTCAAATTCAGACAAAAATCTAAGAAATCGTCCTCAACTGGACTGGACATAACATAGAAGAACTAGCTCCACATGCAAAAATGTTCAAAACCCTTGGATTCAATATCAATTCAGTTGCATATGCATGAATTCCCTCTGTGGCTTTACCTTTCCAACAAAAATATATAGCAGGGCTGTCCAACTTTGAACAGGCCGAGGTCTACTTTTTCTGGCCCAAAGTGTCTGAGGGCTATTACACTAATACCTCTACTTATGAATTTTGTCCATTCCAAGCACATGCTCTTCTGGAACGGATTAATTGATTTTAAATGCATTCCTATGGGAAGGCTGACACACTTCCCTTGCACCAGCTTGATCATCTGGCCAGTGGGGGGGGGGGCAGCAGGGGACCATGCCATGGCCCTTGAACTGCCCTGCTTGGCTAACACAGTGGGCTAGCAGACCCAGAACTTTGCTGGGGCAGTGCTGGTCTTTGGGATGTGGGAGGGTGCTACCAGTAGCCCACGGTCTACCTGTTGGGCAGGCCGGACATATAGGAATTATACCCAGAACAAGCTGGGAAGGACCTTAGCAGTCTAAATGACAATGGCAGTTCTGGTTTCTTCAGCTCTTTCTGATTCAAACCTTTTACTCACAGCTCTACTCTTTCAGGATGAACCAATGTTTCATAGGCATCACACACACATTTTCTTTCTTTCTTTTTCTTTTCCTTCCTTCCTTCCTTCCTTCCTTCCTTCCTTCCTTCCTTCCTTCCTTTCTGGGAACTGCCAATACATTTAAAATTCTTTTGTGGAATTAAAATAAACTTACAGATGCTGTTGCTTCTTCTGGGGGACTCATGGCTGACAAGTTTCAAAAAACAAAGCAGGACTTTGTTGTCGTTCAATTCCATTCTTCCTTAGAAGGGATATATGCAAATGGAGGGCATGCTGATTCACCTAGTTTACTTGGGGGAACATTTTGTGAAAAATCAACAACTGGCGTTGTTGCTGCCAATCAACGTGGTCTTGGCTCTCACTAATAAAACTGCAAATGTTCAGGAGGAGAAGCATAGTTGGTTTATGAGAATGGCTTAGTTTTTTTTTTTTGAGGAGTGTGTGATCTGATACTCCTTCTTTCCCAGGAGTCAATTTGTACGCAAAATTATTCGCCTACATCTATAAATTCTGTGCCTGTGTCTCTGTGCCATCAAGTTGCTTCTGAGCAATGGCAACCCCTGTAGGATGTTCAAAAGCATGTCAAGGGTTCCAGGAGTGGTCGTTTACCATTGCCATTCTGGAGTAGACATCCATGTCCGAGCAGGGATTTGAACCCAGATCTCCTTGCTTCTAGTGCAGTGGTGGCAAACCTTCGGCACTCCAGATGTTTTAGACCACAACTCCCAGAATTCCAAGCCTGTATTGCCAATGACAAAGGACTGTGGGAGTTGTGGTCCAAAACATCTATCTGGAGTGCTGAAGGTTCACCACCACTGTTCTATTGTCACAGTCTATCCACTCTGCCAGCCTGGCTTCCACCTATACATTAGCATTCACAGTTTTTTATTCAAAGTATACAGGCATGTGGAAACCGATGACAGTTCTGTGCCTTTCCCATATAGTACAACTGAGTCTAAAGAACCTTGTAAATGTGTTTGTATTGGAAGAAGTGCCTGAGATGAGTTCTGTTGTAGAACGTCCAGTGCAGTAACTGAAACACTAATAAAGGGAATATTTCCCTGCTTAATTTAAACCTCATCACATTCCCAAATGAAAACACTACTTCCACTTTTGCTTTCTGCTTCAAAATTAAGTACCCATAGCAAATGAATCACTGCCATTATATTTTATTAACCACATTGCTTCACTTTGCCAAATCCACCACCTATTTCAGTATGGTCTTTTGAAATGCTCTGAGATGCTCCATTAAAAATAAGTTAAAAAAACAACCCAGGGGTTTCTCAAATATTCTCCAGTATTAATTTTGAAGTCCAAAAGGGTGATTTCCAGACAGGAAGGGCAGACATTTGGTGTTATCTCTTCCAATCATGCATTTTGGTGATTATAATTCTGAAAGGGTTCATTCATTTTCTGTTCCTGTTTGGTTCATTATTTCCTCAGATTTGACTCTGGATAATCTCCCCTTTAAAGCACTGCTCCTTTCTTCTTTTTAAAGATTTGGTGATCTTAGCTCATCAGGAACCCATAATGAATCATGTGGTTTTATCTGGAAGTTGAGTCATGGCAATGCCACTTAGCCAATCAGCTTTTGCTGAATCATGGTACCATAAATCTTATCTTCTTTTTCTTAGCCTTGGTCCGACTTGGTGGCGGGGTCCACTATTCTGTTTTTTGTCCTCCACTTTGCACAGTCACAGGCTTGGTCTGGGTGAACCGGGGACAACTTCATGTCGTTGTCAAGGGTGTTCATCCAGCACTGTTTGGGTCGTCTCCTCAATCAGGATCCACTGACCTCCCTAGGATGAGACCCTTTTGGGCCAGAGTTTCCTCATCAGCACACAAGGTGTGTCCAGACCAATGCAGTCGGGCTTCACACATCTGGTCAGCGATTGGTTCAATGCCGTATCCAGATCGGATGTCATCATTGTAAACATGGTATCATAAATAGTTAAAACCAATACATTTATCTAGGGGACCATACTTTACCCATACTTTCCAGTATTTCAGGAGACAAATCTCACTCAAATTTGTCTGTGAATATTCTCAGTCATCCAGGTGGCTTTATCTGGAAGTTGAGTCATGTCTACTGGACTTATTTTTCTTGAGAGAGAGAAACATTTTGCTGCTCATCCAAACAGCTTCCTCAGTCTGAGGAAAGTGTTTGGATGAGCAGCGAAATGTTTCTATCTCTCAAGAAAAAGAAGTCCAGTAGACATGACTCAACCTCCAGACACACTCAAATTTGGCTGCTAAGCAGAATCAGACATGGTGAATCCCGGAATAGGATACCACCAGAATGAAAAAGGGAGCTCTAGATTGGCCAAGGAGAGAATTATGCCCAAACGTTTTGGTAAAACAGATAATGCTGGGTTAGATGTCTGTGAAGATTCTCAGCCACCCAGGTGAGTTTATCTGGAAGTTGAGTCATGGCAACTGGAATTCTTTCCTAGAGATGAGCAGCAAAAATATTTGGCTGAGCAGCAAAATGTTTCAATCTCTCAAGAAAAGAAGTCCAGTTGCCATGACTCAATTTCCAGATACTTGGTTAGATGGAGTCTGATTCTTTATAAGACCGCGGTCATACCTGGGTTTCCTTCGTATTTAAATTTCCTGCATATTTTTTCTGGAGCGGTCACGTGGTTTTTAATGAGCAGTTGGTGTCCTCTCCTCTGTGTCGTACCTTCTTATTCTGGTTCTGTCCTAACCTGTGTACTACGCATTTTGTCCTACTTTCTGGCTCCAGTTTCCAAGGCTCCACCTTTTAAACCAGGTAGAAAGGGGAGAAACTGAATTTACTGCATATTTTCAGTGTCCTGTCATTGCAACAGAAGCAAACAAGTAAGAATTTTTGAGTGAAGTTTCTAAATCCAGCCCCTGGTGGTGGTTTAGGAAACTTCGCTGAAACTGCTTTTCGAGGGGTGTGGTTGGCCAGGAGCAGAATTTGCTTCTCTTCCTGGTTAGCACACGATCTTTTACTGCGTAGTTCGCACACAGGAAACTAAGCAGAAAATGCAGGTATGACCGTGGTCTAAGACTATGACGGTGATTCCCCAGTTGTGTTCTGCAGTGCCATGGGTGCCACAGAATTATCTGAAGGCTGGGCTTCCTTCTTTGCTGCTTCACCCTTTATAGATGTATTTATAGATGTATTGTACTGTATTGGGGAAAGTGTGCCCAGTGGTCAATAAGTCAAGGGAGCTGCAGGTTGACAAAATTTGGGAACCACTGAACTATGAGAAGTGAAAAATGCCACCTTTAAGGAGACTGCCAGAGCCAGCAAAATCATTTTCCATCCCCAGTTCCATCCTTGCCTATGTGCACTTAAAAAAGAAAATCTATGCACCGCAGACAGGTGCCAGATGTGGTCTGCAGCCATATTAAAAATCTGCATTACCAATATCCAGGAAAGCTGCTCATGCATGCCGATTGTGCCTTTAATAATTTAAATGTTTTGAAATATTAGTCTGCCGTTGCCAACTTTTTATGTGGAAAGATGCTGGCAGATAGCATTAAAACGGAATATTGCCAGATTCCAAAATGTCAGTCGTTTTGAATGAAAGGAAAGAAAAATAGCTCATATGATTTTGATATATATCAAAATGTCACCTCTTGGTTCTAAGCATCTTCCAATTGGAACAATGTCATCATAACTCTAATTAGTTTGTCTTTTTTAAAATATATATATATACAGGAGCTGGCTATGCAACCAAAGAAGCAGATGGACCAGATGTTTAATAAGTGTAAATATTATTGGTAGTAAATGTAGCATTGTGCTCAGAGACTGTCTTAAAGAGTTTCCTCTTAATGAGTGCTCTGTTAACCTTTCCTACTGCCTGACACTTACTTATCAGTTGAACACTGAAATCATCAATGTACCTCATTATTCTGTGCACTCCACGTCTATCATCCAGGCGAAAGTGGACATTATGGGGGAAAGGGGAGAAATCCAAGAATCCAAAATAAAATAAAATTCCAACAATGGCCTTTCCGTGATAAAAGTTAAATTACACACAGACCAAGATCCTCTTGTTTAGGCCATTAGCTTGTGCTAGAATAGGCCCAATGAATAAAGAGGATTTCAGGAGTAAGATCCTCTGTAAATCCCATTGATTCAAATGGGCCTACTCTAACTCCAATTTATTATGCTAGAGTAAGTCCTTGTTAGAGTGAACACATTTGAAACAATGGAACTTATTGAGGAGTTGACTCCATGCTGGTTCAGTGGCCCTAATCTTGTACTAATTATTCTAAGCAACAGGAATTTGGCTACTATTTTTTGGGTTCACCTATTTCTTCTTCTTCTTCTTCTTCTTCTTCTTCTTCTTCTTCTTCTTCTTCTTCTTCTTCTTCTTCTTCTTCTTCTTCTTCTTCTTCTGCCACAATTTTGATTTATGGCAACCCCCTTTTCAGGGTTTTCTAGATAGAGAATACTCAGAAGTGCTTTACCATTCCCTTCTTCTCCCTGTACAGCTTACCCAAGGCTACATAGGTTGGCTCTATTTGCAGGAGGGCAAGTAAGGAATCAAACTCCCATCCTCTAGCTCTGCAGCCAGATACCTAAATCTACCCAAACAGCCATTTTTTTCAGGATAAGGTTCTACCAGTTAGCAAAATCAGCAGGTACACAAGATGCAGTACAAAGATGATGAGTAGAGATGGGCACGACTTAGCGGTATTCCCGTTTCCGTTTCCGTTACTCGGTTCCGTTACTCTACGGAAACGGTAACGGGAATCACTGCCCCAGACTTCGAGCTCGAACCGACGAACGAACAATTTGGTCTGATTTGTCGTGCTCGTTACTTGCATCGCGGCGATCGCGCAATGCCAAGCGGAACAGAAAAAAAGTTTTTAAAAGTTAAAAAAAAAACCGATTCCCGGTCCAAAATGGCGACCGCAATATTTTTTTTGAAATCCTTGCCCAAAACCCCACCAAAGCACCACAGAAACATGCGAAAGTAACCTATTTTAAATGCTTGATTTTTTACAGTACCAGCAGTGGGTTTGTCTTGCCAAAATACGTCTCCGTTGATTTTATTTTATTTTTTCTTAATTTATTTTTTTACACCTGCGCAACGATGGGCTGGCCATGGGACGGGACCATGCAAATTTTTGGAGCCATTCCACCAATCGCATGGACAGGTTTTGACTGACACTTCTGGATGTGCCAGAGGGCATAAAAAGCCGAGGCAGTTCCAGTCCGTCACAGTCTGGGCTTGGATCTTGTGGAGGGTGGTCAGGGCTGGATTGCTGCGCTCAGTCTAGTTTCGATTTCGCGGTCGCGGTCACGGTCTCGCTAGGCAGGGAGGGAATTGAATTGATATTAATTCGAATCGCAAAACATAATAATTTCTTCTATTCCCTGTGGGGAATAGCAACACAGTGTTTATTCTCTTTTTTGTTTTCTCCATTTTTGATGAAGAGTTCCGTACGTTTTATATTTGCTTCAAGGGGGAGGGAAGATTTGAGTGGGAGCGGTAGTGGAGGGGAGGTGCTGCGGATTTATTTTGAAAATATATTATTTTATATTACACTACCATACCATTTCTTTTGTATCCCAATTTCCCACCAAGTTCATTTACTTGGCCAAGGTCCTTTTACCCTGCGCCTACAGTTTTTTTGCTGCTGTTGCGATTGGGGTTTTGGAAGGGAATCCAGCAACCCCTATCCTACCCTAGTAGCAGCTTATAGTTTTATTCCATTTATTTTCTATTTTACAGTTTATTAGCAAGTGGCAAGCAACAGCCAAGGTCCAGTAGTACTAGTGCTTAGAAGGGGAGGTTGGAGGCTGTGGATTAAATTATTTTAAAAATATTATACAGTACAGACTGAGTACTAGGCAGAGTCTCCCTCGCCAACCAGTGCACTCACTCAAATTTCTCAAACACATTTGTTTTGGCAACAAGGCTAGGGCACCTTCCTCTATAGAACATTTTACAATTTCATTTTACTTAACACTATAGATATTCTTTGAATTTCTTTCCCTTGTCCAACACCTCATTCATTTTTTTGCAGTCAGGCACTCAAACAAACATTTGTTGAAGGGCAGGCACCCAGCCACCTCTATAGAACTTTTTCTTCAATTACATCTTTGAAGAAGTTCCATTCATCTTAGTTACTGTGCATTATTGTGAAAGTTGGGTGCTGCCAGATTTTGCAAACCCCTTGCTTCTATTAGCTTGGTTTTTGTGCAGTTGTTGTATAACTTACATCTGTGAAGAAGTTAAGTTACAGTTCTCCTAATTACACTTGCCCTGTGCATTAATTTGTGAAACTTGTTTGCCAGGATTGGCAAACCCCTTGCTCCTATTTCCTTGTTTGTTGTGCTGCTGTTGTGAGTCCATCTCACTCATTTACTTGCCACCACAGTCTACATACACAATCCAATTACAACTGGGAAGAAGTTACAGTTCTCCTCCTAATTACACTTGCCCTGCGCAGGGCATAGAGAAACTCAGTTGGGTGCCAGGATTGGCAAACCCCTAGCTCCTATTTCCTTCTTTGTTGTCCTGCTGTTGTGAGTCCATCTCACTCATTTACTTGTTGCCACCACAGTCTACATACACAATCCAATTACAACTGGGAAGAAGTTACAGTTCTCCTCCTAATTACACTTGCCCTGTGCAGGGCATAGAGAAACTTAGTTGGGTGCCAGGATTGGCAAACCCCTACCTCCTATTTCCTTCTTTGTTCTCCTGCTGTTGTGAGTCCATCTCACTCATTTACTTGACACCACAGTCTACATACACAATCCAATTACAACTGGGAAGAAGTTACAGTTCTCCTCCTAATTACACTTGCCCTGTGCAGGGCATAGAGAAACTTAGTTGGGTGCCAGGATTGGCAAACGCCTAGCTCCTATTTCCTTCTTTGTTGTGCTGCTGTTGTGAGTCCATCTCACTCATTTACTTGCCACCACAGTCTACATACACAATCCAATTACAACTGGGAAGAAGTTACAGTTCTCCTCCTAATTACACTTGCCCTGTGCAGGGCATAGAGAAACTTAGTTGGGTGCCAGGATTGGCAAACCCCTAGCTCCTATTTCCTTCTTTGTTGTCCTGCTGTTGTGAGTCCATCTCACTCATTTACTTGTTGCCACCACAGTCTACATACACAATCCAATTACAACTGGGAAGAAGTTACAGTTCTCCTCCAAATTACACTTGCCCTGTGCAGGGCATAGAGAAACTTAGTTGGGTGCCAGGATTGGCAAACCCCTAGCTCCTATTTCCTTCTTTGTTCTCCTGCTGTTGTGAGTCCATCTCACTCATTTACGTGACACCACGGTCTACATACACAATCCAATTACAACTGGGAAGAAGTTACAGTTCTCCTCCTAATTACACTTGCCCTGTGCAGGGCATAGAGAAACTTAGTTGGGTGCCAGGATTGGCAAACCCCTAGCTCCTATTTCCTTCTTTGTTGTGCTGCTGTTGTGAGTCCATCTCACTCATTTACTTGACACCACAGTCTACATACACAATCCAATTACAACTGGGAAGAAGTTACAGTTCTCCTCCTAATTACACTTGCCCTGTGCAGGGCATAGAGAGACTTAGTTGGGTGCCAGGATTGGCAAACCCCTAGCTCCTATTTCCTTCTTTGTTGTCCTGCTGTTGTGAGTCACTCATTTACTTGCACAGTTCCTTGGTGCTTTTCCTTACTATCACATTATACATTCCCTGGCCTGAGCCACAAGAAGTGAGAAAAATGAGGAGGGGTCGCACAGCTAGAGGGCAGGGGAGGGGGACCCCTACTAAGATAAATAGGGGCACGTTTCTGAGGGAAGGGACAGGAAGTAGTGCAGAAAGTGATACTGGTGCAACTCCCTCCTCGAGTAGCAGTGCCAGTGGCACAAGCAGCAATGTGCCATCGTCTGTCACCGAGGGAAGCATGGATGAGGCGTACCAAATCCCATCTTCGTTACCTGAGAGCCCCACCCTTGAACAGCAAGAAGACAAGGGCTCTGATTCTGAAATGGCATCAGAATCAGAATCGGGCTCCTTGTATCTAAACCTGCCAGATTCTGAGGACCTGTTGGCAGAGTCAGACTTAAGGCAGGCTCCAGGCAGTGACGGAAGGAGCAGCCCTCTTTCCACCCAGAGTACCACCAGTGAGAGCAGTAGTACTAGTCTACTTTCCCGGCAGGGCAGAGGCCACACCAGCACCACAGCAGCGGCAGCGGCAGGCAATAACAGAGGGGGCGTTACTTTCTGTAAGCCACGAGGGTGTCTGTGGGAGCATTTTGAGAACAGCCCCCAAGACGCAAGGATGGCGGTGTGCAAGATATGCGGGGTGGTCTTGCGCAGGGGGAATGACCCCAAACACCTCTCCTCAAGTGGGTTGCGCAGCCATCTGATGAGGAAGCACCCTGGGACTCTGCCTGGAACCCTGTCAGGCCCTTGCTCTTCAGGGAGGAAGAGAGGGGAAGAAGGGTTAGAGATAGAGAAAGAAAAACACAGCTCCGCTAGTGAGAGTGGGAAGAGGCAGGCCACTCTGCAAGAAGTGGGGCTGTTGGGTGGGACTTTTGTCAGCCCTCGAAATAGGGCCAAAGCACAGGAGACCACCACTCGAGTGGTGGGTGAAATGGTGGCCATGAACGGGTTGCCCCTCTCCTTTGTGGAGTCATCAGGCTTCAGGCACCTGATGAAGCACGTGGCACCATGGTACGAGACTCCATCCCGGCGTACCTTCAGCAGGCGGGTGCTTCCCTCCCTTTATGAGTCTGTCAGGGACAGGATCCGGGCCCTGCTGCAGGCGGCCAGAGGGAGGAAGATCCACTTCACTTCCGACCTCTGGACCGGTGGGCACCACGGATACCTCTCACTGACGGCTCATTGGTGGCAACCCAAGGAGGTCCTGGAGCCCCGGTCAGCCCATGAGCAGCTGCAGGGGGAGGCACAAGGCAGCACCCCAAGAGGGTATAGGGTGGTGCTTCTCCAGGCACAAAGCATGGAGGACAACGCCACAGGGATCAACATTGCTGACGTTCTCAAGACAGCAATGCGAGAGTGGGGATTGGGGACAGAGGGACAGGTCAATCGTGGAGTCATGGTTACAGACGCGGGCCGTAACATGACCAACGCGGTTCTTGGGGCAGGGTTCCAGGGCATCGTGTGCGCAGCACACAAACTGCATCTAGTGGTGGGCGATGCCATTGGCCTGGGTGCACCAAAGGACTCCTGGAGTGAGGGGACCAGGGAGACCAGGGCCTTGCTGGACAAGTGCCGGAAGATCGTGGGGCACTTCGCTCGCAGTGTCAAGGCAGCCAGGATGATGCGTGAGAGGCAGGCGGAGACGGGCCGACCGGAGCACGTCCTGATCCAGGACGTGACCACCCGGTGGAACTCCACCCACGAAATGATCAAGCGTCTGGTGGAGCAGAAGGAAGTGGTGGAATACATCATGTCAACCACCCCAGTCCTGCATGAGGGGAGGGAATTGGACCTTGGTGCTACCGAGTGGCTCGCCCTCTCCCAGATGGCGGGTATCCTGCAGCCTTTTGAGGAGACCACCCACGTCCTCAGCAGCTACAACGCCAGCCTGGGCCATGTTCTCCCCCTGGTCAATGCCCTTCGCCAACGCCTAGAGACCAGTACCCGGGAAGAAGGCAATCTTCTCCCTAAGAGCAGGGCATTGGCAGACAGGCTGTTGACCGGCGTGGATACCCGCCTTGGGCCACTCAGAAGGGAAAAGGTGTACCAGATGGCCTGCCTGTGCGACCCTCGCGTCAAGGGTTCCCTGGTGGCCAGCACTGCCGAACTGAAATCCTGGAAGACGGAGCTATGCCGTCAAGTCAGGGCTGTCTCCGATGAGGGCCAGGCGTTTCAGAGGGCGCACGGAAGCCAGAGCGATGCTGAGGAGGAGTCCTCGCAAGGATCCACATCCCTCTGTACTCCAGGAGCGTTCACCCAGAGACCAGGTTCCGTTCCAGCAGCCAACTACCTGGCCTCTGCCCTAGCCATGGCAGTTTCCTCCTCAGTGGAGGCAAGGGAGGAAGAAGTAGCAGACCCCGCTCAGACCATGGTGAAGGAGTACATTGCCGAGCCCCTCCAACCCCTCAGCTCGGACCCACTGCACTACTGGGCCAGAAAGGCAGACCTCTGGCCCGCTCTTTCAACTCTGGCGTTGGACCTCTTGTCTATCCCACCCACCAGTGTCCAGAGTGAGCGTGTCTTCTCCCACATGGGAGATGTCCTGAGGCCGCGCCGCTGTCGCCTGGACCCGGAGACGGTGGAAAGGTTGACTTTCATCCGCTTCAACCTTTCCACCTTGGGATTACCCCAACACTCCTAGAACTAAGTTGCTGCCTGTAACCTAACCTCCTGCCTGCAATCCTCCATGCCCGCCTGCAAGCCTGCCTGCCTCCCCTTGGCCCTACGAGCCTGCCTGCCTGCCTGCCTGCCTGCCTGCCTGGCCCTGTGACTACCTGCCGACTCCAGTGCCTAATGCCTGCAGAACTGCCTGCCTGCCTACCTGTATTCTCTCACACACACAATTGAAGGGTACTATTAGTGGCCCAATTTTTCTTGCCCTGGCCTGTCTCCAAACCAGGCAGGGCCACTCAAAGTGTCATTGGAAAGGGTCTGTCTGTATTGGCCCAATGTTTCTCCTTTTCCCATGGCTGGTCTGAGAGAGACCCTAATACCTGCCTTCCTTGGTGCTTCACACCATTCCCTTGGCCCTACGAGCCTGCCTGCCTGTATTCTCTCACACACACAATTGAAGGGTACTATTAGTGGCCCAATTTTTCTTGCCCTGGCCTGTCTCCAAACCAGGCAGGGCCACTCAAAGTGTCATTGGAAAGGGTCTGTCTGTATTGGCCCAATGTTTCTCCTTTTGCCATGGCTGGTCTGAGAGAGACCCTAATACCTGCCTTCCTTGGTGCTTCACACCATTCCCTTGGCCCTACGAGCCTGCCTGCCTGCCTGCCTGCCTGCCTGCCTGCCTACCTGTATTTTCTCACACACAAAGTGGTGAGGAAGCACTTTACAACAACCTACCTCAAAGACTGAGTATCAGGGGGCAAGCTCCCCTCCTTACAGCCTTAAAGAAATAGACCCACCCAGTTCTCCTGCTTCCACTCTGTCTTCTTGGTTGCCAAAACCCGGTCTCCTGGGGTGGCGAGAGAAACTCTGCCTGCCAAGGAAGCCTCCATGTTTGGTTCTTGGTGGATACTCTGTCCCACACTGACTGTGTGAGTCTGTAATTTACACAGACCTAGCTCTGTCTCCTCCGCCACTCTTTCTACTGGGCTGCCAGCCGTGCCTCACAAAGAAGGGAAATGTCCTTGTTGTGTGTGCGTACTCCTGGCCGAAAGTCCCCTGTGTGGATCTTGGTGCTGTGCTGTGTGACTCATTGTGCGCACACTTGGTGCTTAAACATTTTATAATCATTTCTGCCCTAACCCTGGAACAAAGGCTGCCGGACCAGAAAAGTTACTGGTTGCAAATCTAGGTTGTGATTGATGATGATGATTGAGTTATGGGAACACTCTTGAGGAACAGCTGGTGGTTGGCTTAGGGTTAGGGTTAAGGGGGATGTTTAGGCCTCCGCTACTCTGTCCTCTGGGCTGCACCACACTGTGTCTCACTAAGAAGGGCTGGAGTGGAATGTACTTGCGCGTACCACAGTTCAGCTCAATAATCGTTTGTTTCTTAGAAATAGAAGAGCCTTTCAGGAGGAAGTTCCAGGCTTGGCTCTTGGAGTTGTGGAACTGCTGTGATTCACTACGAAGGGCATGGAGATGGAATGCCGGCACGGCAGTTAGGAGCAGTCTACCAGCACACAGCTGGGAAAGAAAGTCAGAAAGCTTGGCTTGCTGTCCTTTTGGAAGCCTGTGTGGTCAAAGACTCAGACTCACTCTAGCTCTGTGTCTTCTCCCTGCCTGCCTGTCAGGCTCCCCCCACTTCCGGCTTAGAGGAGGCCTTCCAGCCGCTTCTCCTTCACCCTAACATCATGGTCCAGTTAGTGCTTCAAGTTCAGCCCTGTCGCCACTGCCCTCAACTTGCCCATGCAGCAACCACGGCTGTGCCCTCTTCTTGGCGGAAAACCTCTTGAAGACCAACTGTAACAGTGCATTCACTCAACAACTATTTGTTTGCACACACTGTGCCTCACAGAGAAGGGAATTGTGCTTGTGTGCTAGAAAACAGCCGTGGGGTGGGCCCGTGATTAGGCAGAACTCATGTGAAAGCACCCTTGGACTCTGCCTGGGACAGTGACAGGACTCTGCAGGAAGGAGTGCCGCAGTGTGGGAGTGTTGTCAGCCTCCGGACCGCCAATTAGTCTTCAGTGGGCTGCCATTGCCATACACTGTGGCTCACAAAGAAGGGCAACTTACTGCCGTGCTGGTGGCCCTCTGTCACCGTTACAAATAGGACAGTTTATCAGAAAGTTCAAGGCTTGGCTCTTAGAGTTGTGGGGAATGTGATTCACTACGAAGGGCATGCCACTGGGATGCAATGCACTGACTGTGGCTCTCTGTGAAGGGAGGGAGCAAGGAAGCCTCCACTCCAGGCTTGGTTCTTTGTGGGTACTCTGACTCACACAGACAGTGAGCCTGTGTTTCTCAGGCCTACTGTCTTCCGTGGAGTGCAAAGCTATGTCTCACTGAGAAGGGAACATGGCTGTGCTGGCCTGCTAGGAGTTTATGGCCGGGGAAAGCAGCACACAGCTGTGTAGGAAGACCCTCTGGCTTGCAGTCCTTTTGTCAGAGTGGTCTCAGGCCTCAGAGTCAGACACCACGTGGACTCTGCTTTTCCACTGGGCTGCCAACTGTGGCTCACGAAGAAGGGCAATTTCCTGGCGTCCTCCTCAGGCCATTCTGCCACGTTGGGGAGCAGGAGCTTCTTCCTGGCAATGTTCCTCCCCTACGGAGGCCCTGTGGCCTCAGACTCAGGCTATGTGGGCTCCTCCAGCCACTCTTTCCTCTTGGATGCAAAACACTGTGCCTCACTAAGAAGGGAAGAGTAGTTGGGTGCCAGCACTCCAGTAGTTTCTCTGACAGTTCCTTCCAGGCTTGGCTGTTGGAGTTGTAGGAGCTGGGATTCACAACGAAGGCCATGGTCGTGGTCGGGATTGCTGGCCCAGCATTCAATTACTCCAGCTTGTGGCCTCCGCCACTCTTTCCTCTGGGATGCAAAACACTGTGCCTCACTAAGAAGGGAAGAGTACTTGGGTGCCAGCACTCCAGTAGTTTCTCTGACAGTTCCATCCAGGCTTGGCTGTTGCAGTTGTAGGAGCTGGGATTCACAACGAAGGCCATGGTCGTGGATTGCTGGCCCAGCATTCAATTACTCCAGCTTGTCTCCTCCGCCACTCTTTCCCCTGGGGTGCAAGACACTGTGCCTCACAACGAAGATAAGAGGACTTGGGTGCCAGCCCTCCATTAGTTTATTGCAAAGTTGCAGGCTTGGCTCTTGGAGTTGTGTGGGAACCAACTGTGATTCACAAAGGGCATGGTAGTAGACTACCGGGCCGGCAGGTAGCAAGACTACCAGCACACAGCTGGGGACTTGGGGAGGAAGAGTCAGACTCAGAATGTGGCTTGCTGTCCTTTTTGCAGCCAGTGTGGTGCCAGACCAAACTCAAGGTGATTGGCCTCCTCCTCCAGTCTTTCCTCTGGGCTGCAAGACACCGTGTTTCACATGGAAGGGAGTCCCTGATACAGCACCGCCAAGACTTAGTCAAAAAGTGACATGTGGTGGACGGTGGTGCATCGCAGGCAGTGTGGTGCCAGACCAAACTCAAGGTGATTGGCCTCCTCCTCCAGTCTTTCCTCTGGGCTGCAAGACGCCGTGTTTCACACAGTAGGGAGGTACTGATTTGAACAGCATTCGTACGTACAGCACCACACCAAGACTTAGTCAAAAAGTGACATGTGGTGGACAGTGGTGCATCGCAGGCAGTGTGGTGCCAGACCAAACTCAAGGTGATTGGCCTCCTCCGCCAGTCTTTCCTCTGGGCTGCAAGACGCCGTGTTTCACACGGAAGGGGGGTACTGATTTGAACAGCGTTCGTACTACGTACAGCACCACCCAAGAGTTTGTCAGAAAGTGCCATCTGGTGCATCGCAGGCAGTGTGGTGCCAGACCAGACTCAAGGTGATTGGCCTCCTCCGCAACTCAGTCCTCTGGGCTGCAAGACACTGTGACCCAAGGCCAGTGGCATTTAAATTCCTGTCATGCCATTCAGCTCCATCCTTTTTATACTGGAGCTGGCAATGAGCCTGCCGCACTCTGGCTCTGTGCTGTGGTGCTCTCATACTCTGCCTTGTGGCCTGACCGGAGTGGCCGCCCTTACTCTGGCCTTATGGACCAGAGATAGTCCTCCTCCTTGTATAGCCTAGTGGGCTGGGCTGTGGGTTGTAAAACTTAAGCCAGAGCAACCCAGAGCCCTATCCCATTCCCATCCCTACCAAAACTATTCCTGGCTGTAGCAGCTACTAGCTAGGTACGTAGCTTAACCACCTCAGGCTCTAACTGCTAATGTTTTTTTTGACCATGACCAAAAGCAGGGTTGCATTGGCTTTGGCTTTATTGCTTGTCCTTTAAGTGTGTGTGACTTTGACTGTGAATGTGAAGTGAAGGCAGAAGGACCTTGGTGATGGGGGGGCCAATTTGAGAGGAGTAGAGGAGTAGACCCCTCATTCAGATTTGGGGAGGAACGGAATGTCTGTTTCTCCTGCTGCCTCTGAGAGAGGTGGAGGGGAGATGGGATGGATTCAAAACCAAACAACAAAAAAGTACAACAAACAGGCACGTCAGCCAGACCAAGTAGGGTGGCTGGCTGGTTCAGCATCAGCAGATTCAGCAGCACAGCAGACCAAGAGAAAAAAAGAAATGCAAATTTGTTTCTGCCCCACTTTGTTTGCTTAGGATGCACTAGCCTTGTTGTGCAGCAGCAAGTCCATCACCCAGGCAGGTTTAAACTGTATTTCGCCTGCTCATTTGCGGGACCCGCGCCCACCCGCCCACGCGCCCACCCGCCCGCGCGCGTGCCCGCCCACGCGCCCGCCCACGCGCCCGACCGCGCGCTAGCCACTCCCCCTGCTGCTGCCGCTGCCGCCGCCCACGCATATACCCCCGCGCCACTGCCGCCGGCGCTGCGCCCGCAAGCCGCAAGTCTCGGTCGGACGTCAAAATGCGCGAAATCGCGACAGAAACGGAAACGAAAAAACGAAAAAACGAACCGACTAATTTTTGCGAATTTTCGCGAAAAACGGAGACAACCCGAAACGGAACCGGCCCGACTAACGACAACTCGAAAAAAAATTTTTCCAAGTCGTGCCCATCTCTAATGATGAGTGCATCAGTGTATGTCTATGATTCTGACAATGAGGAAAAGCCAAAGAAAGGTATCTGGGTCCAAATGAAGGAAAACATCAGAAAAAACTGGATTTTCAAACCCACAATTCAGGCCAGATCTACAGCCAAGTAGGAGACACAACACAGGCTGGGGGGGAGACTAGATTTGGTGGAAATTTTGTTATTATTTTTAGTGGAATAGACAAGTGGACAAGAACCTTTTCAATGTATACACTGAAAAATACAATATGTCACTGACTTCCTTTTTTGCATTTCAGGGCCCTAGAAATCCCTGGGAGAAACACGTACATTGGAATAGACTGCACACCACATAATCTGCATCTACAGACAAAAATACCCATTCTTTCCTCCCCTCCCTTTTCCCCCATTATATAGGCTTTCTGTCCAGCTTACTTCTTGTTTCAACAGCCATTTTGTGTGAGAGAGATTCATTTTTCTTTCTAAAATGCATTCTACTAACCTTTTGAAGCAAAAAGAGAAAAACACAGAGAGATGGAAGAGAGAGAGAGAGAGAGAGAGAGAGAGAGAGAGAGAGAGAGAGAGAGAGAGAGAGAGGAGAAGCATACACAGGAAAGTTTGATGATTTCATTACCATCTGAATTCAAATGGCTCTTTTTTCAGAACCCCCTCCCCTTTTTGGAATTTCTTCCTCCTTATTATTGTACAGACAAGATTGAGTGATTGGCCCCATGCAGTCATTTTAGAGGCAATTTATCATGGAATCTCTCCCAGTGCTCAGCACTTTGAAATAGACACTTTTAGAAGACTCAGGACTGGAGAACAGAGGTCTGTGAAATGGCATTTGATTGCATAACTGGTGTCTGCTTCCCCCCTCCCCCAAACCGCCTTGCATGCACACACACACCAAAATACCTCAATATGGAAGTGCTCATTCTTAAAAAAAAAACCAGCTCCTTGTTTGTAGAGCTTCAGATTGTTTTAAACCCAACACACTTGGTTCGGAAAGAAAGGGTGGGATGAACAGAAAACTAATGAGCAGTATCCCAAATAAAAAGCAAAGCCAAGTGTTCTGCTTATATACCGCCTCATACAACTTCAAGTAGTCTTTGGGCAGTGTGCAGTTTAATTATGCAGGCTACACATTGACCCCCCTCCCCCAGCAAGCTGGGTACTCAATTTACTGACCTCAGAAGGATGGAAGGCTGAATCAACAATGAGCCTGTAACCTGGGATTGAACCCTGGGTGGTAAACACGGTTTTACCTGCAGTACAGGCATTTAACCACTGCACTACAAGGCTCTAGTGGTACCCCAAATAAGCGGTATCGCACACCCACTAAAATATGCTCCTAAATTCAAGATGAACTGGCTCCTAAAATCTTCTTCCCATGAAGATCCACCTTATTTGGGGAGGAAACCTGTCCACGCCCCCTAAAACATACCTTTAAAAAAAAACAGTACTTTTTTTGCCTCTGTTCAGAAGCAGCTCATCTCCTTCGCCAAGCAGATCGAGAGAGAGAGCAGTACCTCGAGCAGTGGCTGCTTCTCCAGCGATGCTCCCATCGCAGATGGCATCCGCCATTCTCTTCTTCCTTCCTTCCTTCCTTCCTCCCTTTCCCTCCCTCTCACTTGTTGCCCCCACATCACCTCTCCAGCCCCAAGAAACCAGGCCACATCCATGGAAAAGACTACCAGCATACAGCGGATGTGAGGACTTCTACACAACGCTGTTTAGGTCACATGATCACATCAGGGAGAAAGGCGCTTTTTTAAAAAAATGCATCTTCTGGCTCATGGGATAGAGCTACATGATGTTCAAGAAGGAGAATTGATTGAGGATTATTCCTTGTAATGGCTCACCATTTTCCTCCCATCATCAGATGTCTCAGTATGAATGAGCAATGGTGAAGAATCAGTCCAGAATCCTGGCAGACACCGGTTACAATGCACTTAGTCATAGAGGTGTCTGGGATTTGTAGGCTTACCCTGGAATGTTGTCCTACCTCCCAGCGTGTGGGGGTGGCCATTTTAACTAAACTAAATAACCTAAACTAAAGCAAACACAAGATGGAGTTTATTCTGTCACATCCAACAAGCCAACCCTGTAGCACAGCATCACTTCCCAATCTTAACATGTTGAAAAGTTTATAAATACCCCCCATGGCCAAAACAATTCAAAATAATTTCCTCCAAGACATGTGAAATTAGGAGGCTGTAAAATGATGCAAAATCATAGGTTAATAATTAACTCTCATATAATAATTCCAGAGGCAGCAAACACCAAGCTCGCATCCAATAACTCATACTAGCCATTTAAAAGAGCCAGCTGCCATGAGTTTCATGATTGCTGGCCTCAAGTTGCCCTGCGTTCTCATGAAGTCTTGGTTTGCAATTTTGGAAGAGAGGAGACTGCCCTACCTCTTTTAGGTTACTTACTGGTCTCCCTCATGGTGACAACCCAGAGGAACATGGTCTGGTAGGACCTGGTAGATTGGGCAGATGGCAATGGGGAACGATGCTCCAGCAAATAATGTGGAGGGCTTTTACACATAAGAATCAAAACCTTGAACCTGATTTGGGACATAATGGGTAGTGGTGGGCCAGGACTAGGGATACAGTTTTCTGATTTTCAAAAAATATTGTTGACTAAACATGGGCATGACTCGGCAAAATCCTCGTTTCCGTTTCCGTTCCTCGTTTCAGTTACGTAACGAAATGAAGAACGACAATTACTCCGCCAGAACTCGAACTCGAACCGACTAAAGAAAAATTGGGTCTGATTTGTCGTGGTCATTCCTGGCGGCATCGCAGCGATCGCGCGATGCCAAGCGGCACAGGAAAAAAAGTTTTTAAAATAAAATAAAAACCCAATTCCCAGCCAAAAAAGCAGGCGAAAATATGCCTGCCTGAGTGAGGGCACCTACCAGAGGGGTGGTTTCTGGGGGGGGGGGTGTCCCCGGCCTCCCCCCCTCTCCTCTCCTGGGCTGCGCATCCTTGTCGTATCGCCAACTCGCCATGCCATGCGGTGCGGGCGGGGGATCCAAAATGGGGCGACCGCAAGCAATATTTATTTATTTTGAAATCGTGGTGGTCCAAAAACACACCAAAGCACCACAAAAACATGCGAAAATAGCTATTTTAAAACTGCCTGAATTTTTACAGTAGCAGCAGTGGGTTTTTCTTGCAACAAAACATCTCCATTGATTTTATTTTATTTTATTTTTATTTTTGTTTTTTTACACCTGCGCAATGATGGGCTGGCCATGGGAGTGGACCATGCAAATTTTTGGAGCCATTCCACCAATTGCATGGCCACTTGACCAGGTTTTGACCGAGACTTCTGGGATGTGCCTGTCGGGCATAAAAAGCCCACTAACCGTAGCCCGAACCCGAACCCGAACCCGAACCCTAACCCATACGCCAGTACACTGTCCTTCTTAGTGGGTCAGAGAGGCACCCAGAGGCGCACCCCACTAACTCACCCTAACCTTAGCCGTAACCCTAAGCCTAGCCCTTGCGCTAACCCTAACCCTAAGCCAGATCTGTGTACTCGCATTGCACTACAGCAAGTACACTTCCCTTCTTAGTGAGTCACAGGGCGCTCATAGGGGTCCTCTCTCACTTTGTTCCTCCTCCCCATCCCCAGCCCAAGTGCACCGTATGCCAGGCAGTGAGTCACAGAGGCACGCGAAAGAGAGATGCCTCTGCCTGCCACTGCAACTTGGTATGCATATCCAATTGGCTATGCATACCCTTTTGTAGCGGGCCAGAGGAGGCACCCACCCCAGAGAGGTGCCTCCAGGAGCCCGCTTTCCCTTCATGGCGGGCCAGAGGAGGCACCCACCCCAGAGAGGTGCCTCCAGGAGCCTGCTTTCCCTTCATAGCAGGCCAGAGGAGGCACCCACCCCAGAAAGGTGCCTCCAGGAGCCTGTTACCCCCCCAAACCAGTACTAACGACAGACAAAAAAACGACAAACGAAACGACAAATTTTTGAAAATTTCGCGACAAACGGAAACGAGCCGAAACGGGCCGGCTCCGACACATGACAACTCGAAACGTAATTTTTCCTGGTCGTGCCCATCTCTATTGTTGACTGCAAATCTCAGAATTCTCCATTTTGGGAGTTCTACCTCATAGACTTATAGAATCATAGAGCTGGAAGAAACCTCAAGGGCCATTTAGTCCCACCCCCTGACATGCAGGAAACCCCCCCCCATCACAGTATTTCCGACAGGTGGCCATCCAGCCTTTGCTTAAAAACCTCCAAAGAAGGAGACTCCATCACCCTCCATGGCAGCATATTCCATTGCCAAACAACTTCAACTGTCATGAAGTTCTTCTTAATGTTTAAATTGAATCTCTTTTCCTGTAATTTGAAACCATTTCCCCGTGTCCTAGTTTCTGAAGCCATGGAAAATAAACCGGTCCCTTCTTCAATCAATCAATCAATCAAACCTTTAATGGCATAAATAAGACACATATATAAATAAAACACATATATAAAACCTAATTTAGGTTTTCTGGCAATAACCAAGTCAATGATTGCAACTGACATTCAAACATAGCTCAGAGTGGGAGTATTGATACAGGCTGTAGAGTTTCAGCATGATTCACTATGTATGCCATAAAGCCCGCTACTTTCTTCACCCTGTCTTCCACTTGATCATTTAGTATTAATTGCATTATTCCTGCATCTGGCCATCCCTTCACCCTAGATAATATTGGGCCCAGGTATTGCATACGGGGTACTGAGTAGCGAGGGCAGTACAAACACATGTGTGCCAGCGATTCAATTCCTCCCAACTCGCACGAGCAATTCCTCTTGTTATACGGAATGCCTTGGAACCTACCTGCTAATAGTGCTGAAGGCATTACATTAAATCTAGCCAGAGAATAAGCTCTGCGTTTTTGTGGTGACTGCAGTAAATGAAGATATCTAGCACTCTGGCCTTGCCTGATTGGAATTAAGTGATTTAAGGGTGAGCAAGTCTTATTTGCTGAACTCAGGAGATCCTGGAATTCAATATCTAGTAGTCTGCGTTTAATTACATGAAATGCTTCTTTTTGGGGCAGAGAGCCAAGTTGTTCTAATGATAGACCTATTTTTGAAATTTTCTTTTCAATGTAGTCAAGTTCTTGTGCCCTGACCTGTTCTTGGAGAATTTGGTGTATGAAGCTACCCTCTTTAAAGTTGTAGTGGATCTTTAACCAGTATTTGATTGCTCTCAACCATGCCTGAGTTGCTACCATATTTTGGCCTGTTTCTAAACAAAGAGCCGCATATGGTACACATGTTGGTACTTCCAAGATCTTCCGTAGGAACATAGATTGCACTTGTTCTAGCGAATGGTCCCATGCCTTGATCCATAATGGTATACCGTACAACAACTGAGGTACAATCTTTGCATTAAACACTTTTAGTGCGGAGGGTACATATCTGTTTCCTGTATTATAGAAAAATCTGCAAACTGCCTGGGTGGTGCCTTTGGCCCGTTGTATTGCCACTTTGCGTTGGAGCACCCAGGACTGTTTGTAGTGAAACATGATACCCAAGTATTTGAAATACTTAACCTGTTCAATCTTTCTTCCAGCAAAGATCCACCTGTACAATTTCCAAGATTTAGCAAATACAACAATTTTAGACTTATCGTAGTTAAGTTGTAAGTTGTTGTTACCTAGGAACTCAAGGCATTTATACATCAAACGTTTTAGGCCAGGTCTGGTACGAGACAAGATCACGGCATCATCCGCGTACAGAAGTAGAGGGACTGGAGTGGAGCCAATTTTAGGGGGATGTCCTTCAGTTTCCAACAATAGTGGGGCTAAATCATTGAGGAACAAGTTAAACAGGGAGGGGGCTAATAAACAACCCTGTTTAACACCTTTGTTGGTAGTTATTCGCTCAGTTAGGATCCCTGAGTTAGAGCATTTAATTTGGCAGGAGGTTGCCAAATGCAATCTCCTAATAAGAAATATTAATCTTCTGTCAATTGGGAGGTTGGTTAATTTGTCCCCACAATTTCTCACGGTCCACTGAGTCAAAAGCCCCTTTCAGGTCTAAGAAAGCCACATATAATTTAGATTTAGCCTGAGTTACATATTTATTTACCAGATGTGCTAGGGTAAAGCAATGATCAAGAGTGGATTTCCCCTTCCTAAAACCTGCTTGTTCTGGTCCAATTACTGATGTCTGCTCCTCCCAGTCAGTTAGTTTGTTTAAAAGATGTTTTGTATAAAGTTTTCCAATGACGGATAGGAGACTAATTGGTCTATAATTACCTGGGTTTAAGGGGTCACCTGCTTTGTAAATTGGGACAACTATTGCATTGGTCCAGGCTTCTGGTATCAAGCCAGATTTGTCTACCATGGTGAAAAGGGCAGCCAACGGTGCCATCCACCAGTCAGCATCAAACTTCAGTATCTCTGGGGGTATTATATCAGCCCCTGGTGATTTGCCCAGTTTTTAACTGGGAGATTAGTTCTTTTATCTCTGCAAAAGTGACTGGGGGCCATTCTGGAAGACCCTTAGGCATGGTTTCCTCGCTGGCACTGCTGGAGTTGCCTCCATTATGGAACATGGATGAAAAATGTCTGTGCCAAATATTGGGTTCAATGTTGGCTGGGTCCAAATAATTATTTCTGTTTGTGTTGTTCACTATGTCCCAAAATTGTTTGGATTTTTTAAGGGATATTGCTGTGAATAACTGATTCCATTGGTTATGGATGAAGGCTTGCCTTTTGGCCTTATACAGCAATTTTAGCTGATTCTTTGTTTCATAGAATTCCTTTGGTATATATGCTAGCTCCTGGTCCTTATAATGCTTGTAGATCTTCCTTAAAATAATTTTCTGTTCTATACACTCACGGTCAAACCAGTCTTGTTTGATATGGTTTGTCCTGCATTGCTCTAAAGTTGGATTATAGCTTAGTGTCTTACATAAGAGTGCTGTCAATCCTTCGTAGGCTCCAATTACATCCCTAGGATCATTAGAGGTCGTAATGGAGGATTTAAGGTCTAGAAGTGTTTTAGATTTTAGTAGCTGGGCCAGTTTAAGTTTTGTTGTTGCATTCCATCTTATCTTATTGAGTACCTCCGAATTTTGGTTTCGTCTTATCAGCATTGATTTACCCTCAGTTTTCAAGTTCAACGTGAGTAACAATGGGAAGTGATCACTACAAATGTTATCCCCTACCGTGAATTCAGCCACAAAGGGTTTCAGGGGTAGGGACACCATGATGTAGTCTATAACACTAGCTCCTCTAATAGAAGAGAAGGTGAAATCTCCTGAATTGGGATATTCTGTTAAGCCGTTCAACCATATGCAATTATGTTGGATACAGAATCTTGCCATATTATGCCCTGCTGCATTTATGCTCTTATCCTTAGAACATCGCCTATGATTGAATGGTAATAGCATTGAAGAGTCTAGATCTATTTCTGGGGTCATATAAAATATGTCCATGTCACTGGCTACTCTGGCATTGAAATCTCCCCCGATTATGAAGTCTGTGTTGGGGAATTGGACCTCTAACTTGCCTAAGAAAATTGCCAGAAGATCCCACTGCTGATCTAAGATGGGCTGGGTAGAGTATGGGGGCATATAAACATTAATTATTAAAATACCTCTTCCCTCCAAAATTATCTTAATAGCTAAAAAATTACAGTTGTTGCAATTCATATCAGATGTAGCTATTAATTCAGGATTTAAATTTGAGTTAGTAGCTACCAATGTGGCTATACCAGCCTGTGGGCGCCCTTTGGCCTTGAGTTTATGTGCAGAAAGGGAGAATGCTTTGAAACCTGGGATCTGTAGCTGTGATTGTTCCTGCAGCCATGTCTCTTGCAGCAGGAGGATATCAAATCCTTTCAAGTAGATCAGAAAGTCTTCATCTGCTACTTTAGTCTTCCAGCCTGCAATGTTCCATGAGATGATTGCTACTGGAGAGGTAGGTTGTGTTCTAAAGTGAGCTCCAATGAGTCAGTTCTTTTGACTCCTCTGTGTAGCCTGAGCTGGCCGTATATCCTTGTTCTTTCTGTGATTATCAGTATCACACATCTGAGAGGAAATTAATGCCTGGGCGAGTTTACTGTCATCCCTAATTGCAAGCTTGCTTCTGTTGTCAGGCTGGGTATCCTTGATGGATCCCTGATCCTGGGCGCATTTGAACGATTTTGTTGGTTCCATGCAATCCCCATTTTGGGGTCTGGCGGGTAAGTCCATATTTGGAGACAGTAAGTGGGTGGTTGATATATCTGTGGGGTCAGACCCCATTGAAACTGGCCCTCTCATATGGGCTCCTGGCTCTCCTTCCTTCTCATGGGTGGTATGGTGGTGGACTTCCACTGGCATGCAGCGCTGGGAACAAAGAGGTGTTTGGGATGTAGCATGTAGAAGGCGGGCTTCCGGTGCTGGCCAAATATTAGACCACTTACTTTCATCCTCTGCGTGGTGGGCTGGTGATGATATATTTGGATCCATGTTACCAATTAGTTCAGCCCTCACCTTGTCCAGATTGGTGATAATCTCCATCTGTTCCACTCTAGGCAGAGCTTTAAAGGCAGTGGTAGCTTCCCCCTTCAGTTCATCACCATCAATGTCCAGCTGAAGAAGTAAGTCTTTCCCAGAGACTTCACTATCCTCTTTCTCGTTTGCCTTCTGGACATGGTTTATGCATAGGTTGGAAGCACTTTTGGGGTCAGGCTGCTGATTAGACGTTGGTTCCTGAACCACGGTTGGCTCCCTGAAAGCCTGACACCGGGTTTTCTGGGTTAGCCCTTCTGGATCTTGGTTTGACTTTCTCTTAAGATTATCAAGGGAGTTTTCTAAGCACTTTGTCAGAGCCTCCAATTTTTCTACGGCACCTTGTTCACAAGGCCCCAGGTTAGTCACAGCTGTCATTTGATGAAAGTCTTGTGCTTGCCTCCCAGGAGGTCTCTCAGATAAATCTTGTCTTGGCAGTCGGCCAGATTGTGCTGTCCTTGTAGTTAGTGAGTGAGTGGGCAGAACAGAAAGTTCCTCAAGGCCGCACTGAGAAGGACTTGTAGCTATATCCACATTGGAGAAAACTCTCTTAGTTGCTGTTGAGAAGGTGTTCAAAAATCCTTTCATCCTGAACAACATAAGGGGAATAGTTGGTTTATGAAATTCCAATTGAAGTCTCGTCTTATAGTGTGGGGCCGGTAGGTTTACTAGATTTTTCAGGTCAATTTGATTCACTTCAGTTCGTAGCAGTTTACTCAGTGAATTTAACACCTTCTTTCTGTTCACCCATTTTCCTTTGTTTGTGTAGTTATCTGTGACTTCTAAAATTATTTGGCTCACTATCAGGCGTCGGGAGACAGGGGCATTAGCTGGGTTTATTACTGAGGGTTTCCCCGTCCTTCTGTGCCCTCCTGGATTAAACTCCTTGCCTTTCTCCTGAGTCAGGTGTGGGGATGGTGAATGTTGATATGGGGATTCTTTTTCCTTTTGTGTTAGAGCCTTCTGAAGGATAGCAAGCTGGTCAGAAATATGCTGGAGTTTTCCAAATATAGCCAGGACTGTTTTCCCAGTTATTATACAATGTTCCCCCAACTGCTCCCATATCTGTTGATCAGCCATCGCTGGCTGTTCTGTGCCCACTATAGTTTGTCTTTCTCCTGACAGTACCTCTGGAGATTCTCTCTCTGAAAGACATTGATTATCCTCTAAGGCTGATCTAGTTGCTTTTGAGGCAGAAGGAGCCGGCAATTCCTGTATCATATTCTCAGAGTTCCTCTGGGGGAGTGCAGCCGGTGGTTCTTTGGCCAGCACTGAGAATTTATTTGATGTAGTATATTTGGCTAAGTCACTTACATTTTCTGTTGCAGTCAGGTCCATTATGTCATCTAGACGAAGTTGCTTTGAGCTCTTGACTGGGGAATTTGAGGGAGTCCTCTGTCTTTTCTTCTTCCTCCCCATAATATTTTCCTCAGGGTGCGGCACAATCCTCGGCAGTCCAGATAAAATGTCCAAATGAGTGGCAGTTAAACCTCTCTAAACCCCCCCGAGCCAAGGAGGGATTAAAATGAAGGAGAAAGTAAAACTTGGTGTGCAGGTTAAAATAAACAAGGAAAAGAAAAACAGAAATAAGTAGGCAATAAGGGAGAGGAGCAGCCCTCAAGCATCCACTACCAGCAGACGGCAGCCATATCAAAAAAAAAAAAATGTTACATCCTTTCAAATATTTAAACATAGCCATCATATCCCCTCTCAGCCTTCTTTTTGAAAGGCTAAACATTCCCAGTTCCCTAAGCCATTCCTCATAAAACATTTCCTCCAGACGTTCAAACATTTGGGTTGCCCTCCTCTGTACCCGCTCGAGTTTGTCAACATCCTTTTTAAATTGAGG
Source organism: Phrynocephalus guinanensis (assembly GCA_037367245.1). Classification (NCBI taxonomy): domain Eukaryota; kingdom Metazoa; phylum Chordata; class Lepidosauria; order Squamata; family Agamidae; genus Phrynocephalus; species Phrynocephalus guinanensis. The sequence goes on from CM074732.1 coordinate 193,886,143, forward strand.
CACACAGAACTGGACACAGTACTCCAGGTGGGGTCTGACCAGAGCAGAATAGAGTGGTACTATCACTTCCCTTGATCTAGACACGATGCTTCTGTTGATGCAACCAAGAATCACATTGGCTTTCTTGGCTGCCGCATCACACTGCTGACTCATGTTCAATTTGTGGTCCACCAAGACTCCCAGATCCCTTTCGCAGGTACTATTTTCCACCGAGGTATCTCCCATCCTATATCTGCGCAATTCATTCTTTTTAACCTATATGCAGCACCCTACATTTCCCTCTGTTGAACCCCATTCTGTTAGCTTTGGCCCAGGACTCTAATCTGTCAAGGTCCTTTTGGATTTTCATCCTATCCTCTGTGGAAGTAGCAACCCCACCCAATTTGGTATCATCTGCAAATTTGTTTAGCCTACTCTCTATTCCTTCCTCTAAGTCATTAATAAAGATATTAGATAGCACCAGACCCAGTACAGAACCCTGGGGCACCCCACCGGTCACGTCTCTCCAAGCTGAAGAGAAGCCATTAATGATCACCCTTTGGTGATGCCTCACTTCCCATGGGATAATTCCTGGGAGGGAACTAGAGATGGGGATGCATTGGAAAATGATTCACATTTTCTAACAAATTTGGGCAATTCATCAAAAAATCATTGGCTTGTATTTGTCACAAATGGAGTTTCCCCCGGATAAATATGAATTGATGAATGTTAAGCAATTTTTGATTTGTTAATTCATTGGGAAGTTACCGTATATACTCGAGTATAAGTCAACCCGAGTATAAGTCAAGGCCCCTAATTTAACCCCCCAAAACTGGGGAAATGTATTGACTCGAGTATAAGCCTAGGGTGGGAAATGCAGCAGGGCCTGGCAGCTCCTCCTTTGTAAGCTGGGGGAGTGGTGTGTGATGTTTAAAATGACTTTTAGCCACTGACCCACGCACTTGCCAGGCCCTGCTGCATTTCCCACCCTAGACTCCCCTGTGATGCAGAGGCGGGTTATGAGAAGCAGCACACAATGTTTAAAATGACTTTTAGCCACCGACCCAAGCACTTGCCTCAGTGGCTAAAAGTACTGACTAGAGATGGGCACGACTTAGTGGTATTCCCTTTTCCGTTTCCGTTACTCGTATCCGTTACTCTACGGAAACGGTAACGGGAATTACTCCGCCAGAATTCGAGCTCGAACCGACGAACGAACAATTTGGTCTGATTTGTCGTGCTCGTTACTTGCATCGCGGCGATCGCGCAATGCCAAGCGGCACAGAAAAAAAAGTTTTTAAAAGTTAAAAAAAAAACAATTCCCGGCCCTAAAAGTAGGCGAAAACTGTCTGAGGGCACCTACCAGGCCAGATGGGTGTTTTATTTGGGGGGGGTTCCCCGCCCCCCTCTCCTTGGCTATTGCTACTGCTGCGCTGCTGGTACCAGGCTGGGAGGGCGCATCCATTTGCCATGCGGTGGGGGGGGATCCAAAATGGCGACCGCAATATTTTTTTTGAAATCGTTGCCCAAAACCCCACCAAAGCACCACAGAAACATGCGAAAATTAGATATTTTAAATGCTTGAATTTTTACAGTAGCAGCAGTGGGTTTTTCTTGCAAAAAAAGTCTCCGTTGATTTTATTTTATTTTATTTTATTTTATTACACCTGCGCATTCGCAATGATGGGATCGCCCATGGGAGTGGACCATGCAAAGTTTTGGAGCCATTCCACCAATCGCATGGCCAGGTTTTGCTGAATGTACCAGGCTGGGAGGGTGCATCCATTTGCCATGCAGTGCGGGGGATCCAAAATGGCGACCGCAATATTTTTTTTGAAATCGTTGCCCAAAACCCCACCAAAGCACCACAGAAACATGCGAAAATTAGCTATTTTAAATGCTTGAATTTTTACAGTAGCAGCAGTGGGTTTTTCTTGCAAAAAAAAAGTCTCCGTTGATTTTATTTTATTTTATTTTATTTTATTTTATTTTTTTACACCTGCACATTTGCAATGATGGGCTCGCCCATGGGAGTAGACCATGCACATTTTCCACCAATCGCATGGCCACTTGGCCAGGTTGACCACAGAGACTTCTGGGATGTGCCAATCGGGCATAAACAGCCCACTAACCGTAGCCCAAACCCGAACCCTAAGCCTAACCCATACGCCAGTACACTGTCCTTCTAAGTGGGTCAGAGAGGCACCCAGAGGTGCACCCCAATACTCACCCTAACCTCACCCATAACTAGCCTAACCCTAGCCCTTGTGCTAACCTGTCTTAACCCTAAGCCAGATCTACTTGCATGGCACTACATGCAAGTACGTGAGACACAGCGGGTGCAAAGAGTCTGCCAGTCCGTCACTTGTGGCTCTGGCTGACTCCTGCAGCTCCCTCCAGGAGCCCGCTACCCCCAACCAGTACTAACAACAACGAAAAAATGAAAATGAACCAACTAATTTTTGTGAAATTTCGCGAAAAACGGAAACGAGCCGAAACGGACTGCCTCCGACACACGACAACTCGAAAACGTCATTTTCCCTAGTCGTGCCCATCTCTAGTACTGACCCGCATATAAGTCGAGGGCCCCTTTTTTCAGCCCAAAATTAGGGCTGAAAAACTAGGCTTATATTCGAGTATATACAGTAAATGCCCCCCCCCCCGGCACCTAGGGACACCAAACTTGGAGGGAAGCAACTCCTGACTCTACAGTCCTTCTAAGTTTGGTGAATGGATCACTGTAAGTCAGAATTGATTTGAGATCACATTATTATTATTATTACAAATGGAAAGCACTTATATGGTGCAGTTCTTGTATTTGAGGAAGTTCTTTAGGGAATTCCACATGGCCTATATAGTGAAAACTGTGATTCCTAAAGGCCTACATGAAAAAGAGAAATAATCACAATTTTTGGTATTTTTAAACATTCATAGTGGGCTCTCAGGTGCCACGGGAATTGCTCTGAGGGGACAGCATGTAACCCACAAGCTATAAAATGTGTACTCATTTGACATGTTTTTTAACAAGATTATAACTGTATAGTCTACAGCAGAAATGTAAATCTTCAAGGATCTTGTCCTCATAGATGAGAAACAGAAACTAAGACATTTGCCTCCTTACTTGCTAGAAATGTAAGAAATGTAAGATGCTCTCTGTTCAGTGAAAATGATTTTCTCCCCTCCAACATTGAATTTTCAAACTCTACGTTTTTTGCACAGACAACCGAATTCTGGAGTGATCTGCAATTTTTGAGCCCGCCGTGCAGCCAGTGTCACCTGGGGCAAATAAATGGAATAGGACCAAGTACAAATGCTATTTTGTCAGGTTGACACACACCCCTCAATGTAGTCATGCCCCAAGAAATATGCCCCACTTGCCCCTGCCCTAGCTGTGTCCCAGCAGGCACCACAGAATTCAGAAAAATGATGTTTTTAAGGACACATGTGTTCCAGTCAACATATTACTCTAAATTATTGTGTACAATTCTGGTCTCCGCATCTCAAAAAAGACATAGTGGAACTGGAAAAGGTGCAGAGGAGAGCGAATAAAATGATTACTGGGCTGGGGCACCTCCCTTATGAGGAAAGGCTAAAACATTTGGGGCTCTTTAGTCTGGAAAAAAGGCGCCTAAGGGGGGATATGATTGAGACATACAAAATTATGCAAGGCATGAGTCAAGTGGATAGAGGGACACTTTTCTCCCTCTCACAAAATACCAGAACTTGGGGACATCCCTTCAAATTGAGGGCTGGGAGAGTAAGAACAGACAAAAGAAAATATTTTTTCAACCAGCGCGTTGTTAGTCTGTGGAACTCTGTGCCACAAGATGTGGTGATGGCATCTGGCCTGGATGCCTTCAAAAGGGGATTGGACAGATTCCTGGAGGAAAAGTCCATCACAGGTTACAAACCATGAAGGAGATATATCATCTCCAAGCTTAAAACCAGGGTACTTCAAGGGCCAGATACAGGGGGAGTGTTATCAGGAGACAGATATCTAATCTCGTGCGCTCCCAGACACATTTGGTGGGGCCACTGTGAGATACAGGAAGCTGGACTAGATGGGCCTTTGGCCTGATTCAGCATGGCTCTTCTTATGTTCGTATGTTCACATGAAACAAGATTTCCTTCTCTCTCTTCTTTTTAAAGTAGACAATATGAAGAGACACAGGGCGTCTCAGCATCCAGGAAGGTCACTAAATCATCATGACGTTCTCTTGGTCTGAATGAATAATATGCATAGCAGAGAGAACAGGAAGTTCCACAGACTGGAGTTCTACTGGCAATGAGAAGTAGTGATGTGCGAATTACTTTTCCTAACACTTTCAGATCACTGCCTTTTTCTGAGGAAGAGAAACAGAGGGCAGTATCTCTCTCGGGCTTTGCATAAATATGCACGTCATGTTACTCTATATCAGAGATTTATGCTAAGACACCCACTGTTGTGGTTGTTACATGGGTTGATGGATGCATTTTCACTTTCAACACATTCATTTTTTCTAGCCCTGCTAGCCTCTGTGTCTTACAGAATGCCAGCAGCAAGGTGCCTGATGGACTAATGTGTGGTGGAACATGCAAATTTCTTTTCAAAAACCATACAGGGTTCTAAAAGAGACCTTTGGGTAGTGAGCGGCATATAAGTTGTATAAATAAATAAATAAATAAATAAATAAATAAATAAATAAATAAATAAATAAATAAGCCAGGATTTTGTTTTGCCAAATCAGGCTTCCTGATCACAAGGAAAGACACTAGACTGTCTTTCTACACATCAAGACATGAACAAAATTTTAAAATGTTTGAACAAGGTTTAATTGTCATCTCAATAAGTGATCCTACTAAAGGTATCACACAGTTCTGGTGTATAATGATGCAATCAGGTGGATTCAAATCTGCATACTTAATCCTAATTGCACCAGAAGGGAACACTTTTATGGGTGTCTGTGGAGATTCTTGGTCATCCAGGTGAGGTTATATGAGAGTTGAGTCATGGCCACTGGACTTCATTTCTTGTGCGATCGAAGCGTTTTGCCACTCTATCCAAGTGGCTTCTTCAGTCTGAGGAAAAAGGTGGTGGAACGCTTCCGTTCTCCTTCGTGGCCTTTGTGAAGCCACACAGATGGGTTTCCCGACACGCATGCGCTAGGCTTCGGACTTTCCTAGCAATGGAATGGTTGTTAGTCTCCACCCCTCCTACTGTGCATGAGTAGGAGGCTTCCCATCCAAACGCTTCAGCTCCCTCTAACTGCAGCGTTGGATGGTTCATTCATTAGTCTCCTCATTCTTCAGGTCTTTAGAGATATTTGTCCTCTCTTATGGCATTTATGACACAATTTAAACACTGTGCAATTTGTGCGGGGAAAATTCCCCATGCAGACAGGTACTCAGAGTGTCTGTACTGTCTCAGAGAGGATCACCGCCCCAAGACTTGCAACTTTTGCCAGTGTTTTAGCACTCAGGTGGTGAAGAACTGACATAACCACTTCAACACTTATCTTCTGGAGAAGGCTCTTAGCCCACAGATGGAGAAGCCACAGTCTTCTGACTCTCCCTCAGACATTCACCTGCCACCATATCTAGAACACTGGCGGGTGATTACTTCAGACCTCTGGGTTCTGTCAATTGTGGGTCATGGTTAACCCTAACCCTTTCAGAAACACCTACTGGCAATTTCCTTTCCATGGAACCTTTCCCCCTTTCTGCTCAAGGAGGTCTCATCCCTTCTTCAAAAAAGTGCCATTCAGCCTATTTTCCAAGTCAGTCATCTACAAGGTACTTCACCGTGCACCAAAAGGACGATGGACTACGACCCATCTTAGACCACCATCATCTGAACAGGTACATGATATACAAGAAGTTCTGAATGGTGACCTTGGAAAAATTGTTGCCTCTTCTTCAGAAAGGGGATTGGTTTGGGGTCATAGACCTCAAAGATGCGTATTTTCATATTTCGATACTCTCATCCTTCCAAAAATAGCTTTGATTTTGCTATTGGCAACCAAACTTATCAGTTCATTGCTCTGTTTGGCCACAACTCCATGAGTTTTCACCAAATGTATGGCCCCAGTAGCTGCTTACCAGAGAACCCAAGGAATTTCAGTATACCCGTACCTCGACGACTGGCTCGTTGTCTCCAATTCCAAACAAAAGATACAGAAAGACATACATTTTGTTCTATACACCCTAAACACATTAGGTCTCATGATAAACATAAAAAAGTCACAGCTTGTTCCTGTTCAAAGGAATCAGTATATTGGAGCTCTTCTGGACTCTGTCCTAGCAAGGGCTTTCCTCCCTCAAACCCGCCTTCAAGATGTTGCCTCCATGGTATCTCTTTTCAAACCAGGTTTGCACCTACGAGCTCACATGGCCCAACGTCTGCTAGGCCTTGAAAAAACTACAGAGTGGAACCGGAAAAGGTGCAGAAGAGAGCAACTAAAATGATTATTGGGCGGGGGGACCTTCCTCATGAGGAAAGGCTAAAACATTTGGGGCTCTTTAGTCTGCAAAAAAGCGCCTGAGGGGGATATGATTGAGACGTACAAAACAATGCAGGGCATGAGTAAAGTGGATAGAGGGAAGCTCTTCTCCCTCTCACAAAATACCAGAACTAGGGGACATCCACTCAAACTGAGGGGTGGGAGAGTGAGAACAGACAAAAGAAAATATTTTTTTACCCAGCGTGTTGTTAGTCTGTGGAACTCCCTGCCACAGGATGTGGTGATAGCATCTGGCCTGGATGCCTTCAAAAGGGGATTGGACAGATTCCTGGTGGAAAAGTCCATAACAGATTACAAACCATGATGGAGATGTGTAATCTCAAGTCTTAAAACCGTGGTACTACTTCAAGGACCAGATGCGGGGGAGTGGTATCAGGAGACAGAGTCTTGTGTGCCCCCAGACGCATTTGGTGGGGCCACTGTGAGATACAAGACTAGATACTGGACTAGATGGGCCTTCGGCCTGATCCAGCATGGCTTTTCTTATGTTCTTATGTTCTTAACCACCTTTACAGGTAAGTAACTGGTTCATATCTGAATAGGCCTGTTAGGTGGACAATGGCCTGAATACGCCAGTTAGATGGACAATAGCCTGGTGTGTGTGAAAATCACACCAACGCAACCCTTTCCACCACCCATTAAGTATGGGTGGTTAGCATTAGCTTTCCTGGTGGAATTGTGAAGTGGTTCTGATTTGTCTGGGGATTTATGAAAGGACATTATGACAAGCTGGTAGGCTCTAATGGGTGTTTTCTCCCTCAAAGTGACCTTCTGTCTGTTGGGGAATTATTTTAACCTGGCCCCTAAAAGTAGAAGCCCTACATACAGTATGGACTTTAAACGTCCATCTTCAACACAAAACTGGGTTGAGTTTTGAGGATTGCTGGGAAACTAAGACGGTTACTTCACGTCCTCCCTCATGCTGAGGTGAACTTGCTTCCGAGTTGAAATCGGTTTGAGTCACGTGACCTAATGCCAGTTCTGCCCCTGTTTCTTTGTACTCACGGGCATGCTGAATGGAACCGGCAGTACTTTAACTGCACGTCCTCGATGTGTGCTGTGCTGGTACTTTTTGAGTGGTTTTCCATATAGTCCTAAGCATTATACTTTCCCGTTTTTCAGTTTTTCGATTAATCGGTAGCTCTCCGTCATGGATTTGCGGCGCGCAAGTGTTTGGAATGGTTTTTTTCTTGGGCATTCATTTCATTGCATTGCTCGTAGACAAAGCCCCGTTGACTGCTTTTTCCTGCTTCTGACACTAAATGGCTTCTGGTGCCATTGTTTTCAATGCGGGGTAAGAGAAACGGCACATCCCCTTGGTGCAGAACGAGAAGCAGATTGAGGAGATTCCCGAGCTCCAGGAGCGAATCTCTAACCCCGGTTCCGGCTCAGTTCAGGGGGCGTTGTCGGGGTGAACTCGCATCGACCCCACAAGGATGTGAGGTTCCGTTCCTTCGTACTGGTCACCAGCGGGGCTGCGAACAGCAGCGAGAGGGATGTGAAGTATCAGCCTAATAATGCTAGACCACTCCAAAAGCAATCTAAATTGGGATATCTTTCCCTGTGTGATCCCCACCCTTAACTAACTGGCTATATCCCCAAGGGAAATACTCTCTATTTATTTTAAAAATGTGACAAATCCATACCTGTATACAGTAAAAATGAGTTTGTTTCTTAATAAATAAACTTCATTATGGCTTATTCAATTAAATTCATACCCTTGAAGCACAATTAGATAAAAATAAAGCACAAATATCTATTTTTCCCATTTGGCAAAGTCGTAACTGTCTCCCTAGGGGATTTTTTTTTTGTACATTAGAGGCATAATTGCCTACACTGCTAACTACACCAAAAGCAATGTTGCAGAAGGCAATTTATTAAATTTTTATGCACATTAACTGGATAAATAATGATTTGTAAAATTGTGCAGAAGTTATATTAAATTGCTTAGTGGTTAAATCTGACACTGTTTATATTTCTTTTCTCAAATTATCAAGCCATCTTTTCATTTATGAACTCATGTTGTGTGCAACACTTAATATTTTTTTATGGCAAGCGGTTTTAACTTTGAATTTTCAGCACAATGGATTGCCAGGTATAAACTTTATTAAAGGTGTTGTATTTTTCTGCCTATAAGATGCCCCCATGGATAAGATGACCCGCACTTTTCCATACTCAAATTACAGTTTCATAACCACGCAGTTCTCTCAGCTTACTTCCGTGTGTAAGATGACCCTCAAATTTTACTCTAATGATTTTAGACAAAAATATAATGTTATATATGGAAAAATATTGTACTTCATCTGAAGTCAGGGGTTCAAGATTGGGTGTAAGAATAAGACAATTCTTTGGGAAGGAATGCCCTCTGTAATATTAAACAGCGAATCACTACTGAAATGTTAAGTCAGTGTCAAACTCATCTTTATGCAGACCTGAAGTAGAAAGGTTGTGGGTTTCTCTTCTGTCAGATAGTATATGATGGATCACTGCCCTTCATTCTTATGCCCAGAGAGACAGAAAGCACGAATACAGAAAAGAACTAAGCAAGAGAGATGAGAGGAGGAAGATTCCAGGAGTGTTTAAAATGAAACTGCCTTTGCATTAACACTGTAAAATAAAGCAATATAATTCTTACCGTTTATGTAGTATATTCCAAGCACTCATACGCTACAACTTTTACTGAATTTCATAGCACTTTGAGTGAAATCAGAGGCAAACGAGGGGGGAACACAATGAAACTGCCTGTTGCAAAATACCAAGTTTTACTTCTAGTTTACGGGAATGAAGATACTTATGAATGACATGGCCTTCCACTGAGTTTAACCGTGAATCTATCAGAGGTAGGTGTTTTCCCTCTGTGGGCCATTGACCACTGATGATCTGGAAGGAGACTCTTCCCACAGTCCAGAAAACACAAGTGAAAGAGGTGGAAGGGTCAAGCATAGAAAGAGGAGAGAACACAGCTGCTAGTTAAAAAGGGGTGAGCCATGGGAAGGGGAAGGGCACTAAAGAAAAGGGACACGTATGGGGAGGAGGGCCAGAGAAGAGGAGGGGGAGGAGAACAATGGATGACAGGAGATTAGTAGAGGTGGGTGGAGTAGAGGGTAGGCGTGTTTGTAGAGGTGGGCATGAAACAGAAAACCCATGGTTAGGGTTCATCTGTTTCAGGCCCACCCTTGGTTCAGTTTGGGTTCGGATTTGTACGGATTTTTTTTTAAAAAAAATTGTACGAACCCAAACTATCTGAACCAGTTCAGGTCCTTACCGGGTGGCAGCAGTGGTGGCAGATCCTGGCCCCTGAGGCAGGGACTTTGTGAGGCGCTGGCTTGGGGCCAGTGCCTCGGGGGGGGGGTCCAAGCACCGACCGTGTGGCCCCTGGGGCCAGGTCGGCACTTCTTTTATGTTTTTTATGTTTTTCTTTATTTTAGAGCACCTTTTTATAAGGTGCTCTTTTAAAATTATTTTTGTTTTTTTGTTTTAAAGCACCGACCTCAAGGCTCCTGGGGCCAGGTCGGCACTTCTTCTTCTTCTTCTTTTAATTTAATTTTATTTATTTTGATTTTATTTTTATTTTACTGCCAACCACGTGGCCGCCTACCAGCTGTAGCACGGGCCAGTCGGCTTTTTTCCCGTTTGGCCTGGGTCGGTTCGGTGACCTGTGGGCCAGGGCCAGTGCTTGCAGGCCAGCCGGTACCGGGGCCTGCACACCGTATTTTTATTGTATTTTTTTACTTCTGACCACGTGTCCGCCTACCAGCTGTAGCATGGCCAGTTGGCTTTTTTTTTCTGGACGCCCCCTCCCTGCAGCCAGGAGGACTGGACCAGGAAGAAACAGCACCAGGTAGGAGACACCGGTGAATGAAATGAACCAAAAAGGAAATTTCCGTTCTGTTTCATTTCATTTCTCTTAGAAGGGGCAGTTCATTATTCATTTCATTAGGTAACAACGTGTTTGAAAAGTGCTCCCTCCAATATGAGAGTGGATTAGGATGAAGGACTCATGAACAAAAAAACAAAAACAAAAAAAACAAAAAAACAAAAAAAAGGGAAAAAATGATGATTCCTCCTGAGGAGGTAGAAAGGTATAAGCAAGAGGTGAGACATGTCAATCCATTTTATTGAGGTGAGAAAGAATTGAGAGAGTGGATTAGGGAAATAAGAGATGAAAGAGTGAGGATTGCCAGAGAGAAGAGGTAGAGGTCAGGATAGATAAGAGGGAGAGACATGGTACAGTTCCAGGATCCGACCTATGGATAACGGCCAAAATAGGAGACCCTGAGACACCCTCACTTGGACCCGTCTGGAAGGTGTTGCCCTTGTGGTCAATTCCATCGAGATCAGAAATGCAAGAGGACAAGAGTGTAACATGTTTGAGACCGCCACAGAACCTACATTTGTTTAAAAGGACATGAACCCTCGCTTAACGCTGTTGTGTGAGGGAAAGAAGTTGAGCATTCCAGGCGATGTAAACTCTTCTAAGTATTCATGTATTACAACACATAAATAAAAAGCTAGAAATCCTCAATACCGTAAAGTGAAGGAAATCGCAATATGCAATAAGAAATGCCATCTGCTGCAGGTTATCCTTCAAGGAAAAATAGACGGGAAGCATGGCTTGGGGTGTAAAAGAACATTCTGGTTTAAGAAGTTAAGCCAACGGTCTGGAGTGAGCCCAGCTGCTCCATTTAGAATGGCTTTAGATAGAAACCAGTTCAGGCTACCGATCAACATTCTACAAGAACAGGGCACTTGAAGACCAAGAAGAAATTCTTCAGAAATAAATATTTCTGGTTTTAAAATAGTCAAACATAGATTGTTATTCACTACTCAAACCGAGGGTCAAGGTAATTTGTCTCTCAACCCTAAAGGACCCTCACAGACACCTTAAAGACTGTTATACAGTAATACCTCAGATAACGAATGGCCCTGATAATGATCTTTTCAGATAATGAATGGAAATTTCTGGGTATAGGGTTGCCTCTGATAACAAATGTTCGCTATGGGCTGCCTCAGATAATGAATGTTTCAAAAAATGTACCCAGGATGCATTGTGGCTCCTGCTTGTGGAGGGGAGGGAGGAGTTTGAACATTTCTTTTCATGGTGTTTTGGAGCCATTCTGGACATGCTTTGCTGAGGAATTTGGACTTGGAAAGGTAGGGAACTAGCTTTTATTAATCTTTGCACTGCTTTTCTTTGCATTTTTGGTGGGAAAAGGCTGGGGTAGGCTTGCTGGTTTCATTTTTTCCATGTTTGCATTGCACTGTGGGGGTGTGTTCTGGGGAGGTGTTCCAGCACTGCATGCCTTTAAAGTGCACTTTATAAAGAGGGAAAAAACCAGCTTTTTGTCTTTTTCCGGACCTCAGGAACGGATTAATCTGTTTCCCATTCATTTCAATGGGAAACCGAGATTCAGATAACAGATTTTTCTGGATAATGCATTGCCTCGGAGAACAAATTAAATTCGTTATCCGAGGTACCACTGTATTTTAATATGACCTTTCATGCATCACATCCACTTTCTCAGTCATACAGAATAAACTAAAATACAGAACAAACTGCAGAATTCGCAAAAGAAAAACAGAACTCTGAACAGTACAAAGAAGGAAGGAAGTGAGATAATGTTTGCATACTACTTGGATACTGTCTTTCTCCTTGTTTTGACAGAGAGAGGAGCTAGAAAAGTAGAAGGAGAGGGAGAGGATACAAGTAGGAGACAAGGTAAATTCACATATGTGTTAAAACTACTTTTCTAACCTACTAGGAGTTTTGCATTTAATTAAGATGGCTACTTCACATAAAAAAGAGAAAACATATTTGGAAAATGATACAAATTTCACCTGATGAGGGAATAGGAGATGAGCCTTCTCTCCAGTGGCCCCAGCCCTCTAAAACAGTATGCCCCCAGAACTGCACCCCCCTCATTCCTGTCCTTCCAGAAGAGTCTGAAGACCTGGTTCTGCCAACTTGCCTGGGGTGGAACAAGCATAACGACTGCAAATTTCCGGGTAGAGATGGGCACGACTTGGAAAAAAAAAATTTTGAGTTGTCGTTAGTCGGGCCGGTTCCGTTTCGGGTCGTCTCCCTTTTTCACGAAAATTCTCAAAAATTAGTCGGTTTGTTTTTTCGTTTTTTCATTTCCGTTTCTGCCGTGATTTCGCGCATTTTGACGTCCGACCGAGACTTGCGGCTTGCGGGCGCAGCGCGGGCGGCGGTGGCGCGGGGGTGCATGCGTGGGCGGCGGCAGCTGCAGCAGCAGGGGGAGTGGCTAGCGCGCGGGCGGGCGGGCGGGCGGGCGTGCGGGCGGGTGGGCGCGGGTCCCGCAAAATGAGCAGGCGAAATACAGTTTAAACCTGCCTGGATGATGGACTTGCTGCTGCACAACAAGGCCACTGCATCCTAAGCAAACAAAGTGGGGCAGAAACAAATTTGCATTTCTTTTTTTCTCTTGGTCTGCTGTGCTGAATCTGCTGATGCTGAACCAGCCAGCCACCCTACTTGGTCTGGCTGACGTGCCTGTTTGTTGTACTTTTTTGTTGTTTGGTTTTGAATCCATCCCATCTCCCCTCCACCTCTCTCAAAGGCAGCAGGAGAAACAGACATTCCGTTCCTCCCCAAATCTGGATGAGGGGTCTACTCCTCTACTCCTCTCAAATTGGCCCCCCGTCACCAAGGTCCTTCTGCCTTCACTTCACATTCACAGTCAAAGTCACACACACTTAAAGGACAAGCAATAAAGCCAAAGCCAATGCAACCCTGCTTTTGGTCATGGTCAACAAAAACATTAGCAGCAGTTAGAGCCTGAGGTGGTTAAGCTACGTAGCTAGTAGCTGCTACAGCCAGGAATAGTTTTGGTAGGGATGGGTTAGGGTTAGGGTTAGGGTTGCTCTGACTTAAGTTTTACAGCCCACAGCCCAGCCCACTAGGCTATACAAGGAGGAGGACTATCTCTGGTCGACGCGTACATAAGGCCAGAGTAAGGGCGGCCACTCCGGTCAGGCTACAAAGCAGAGTATGAGAGCACCACAGCACAGAGCCAGAGTGCGGCAGGCTCCTTGCCAGCTCCAGTATAAAAAGGATGGAGCTGAATGGCATGACAGGAATTTAAATGCCACTGGCCTTGGTTCACAGTGTCTTGCAGCCCAGAGGACTGAGTTGTGGAGGAGGCCAATCACCTTGAGTCTGGTCTGGCACCACACTGCCTGCGATGCACCACATGGCACTTTCTGACAAACTCTTGGGTGGTGCTGTACGTAGTACGAACGCTGTTCAAATCAGTACCCCCCTTCTGTGTGAAACACTCTGTCTTGCAGCCCAGAGGAAAGACTGGAGGAGGAGGCCAATCACCTTGAGTTTGGTCTGGCACCACACTGCCTGCGATGCACCACCGTCCACCACATGTCACTTTTTGACTAAGTCTTAGTGGTGCTGTATCAGGGACCCCCTTCCGTGTGAAACACGGCGTCTTGCAGCCCAGAGGAAAGACTGGCGGAGGAGACCAATCACCTTGAGTTTGGTCTGGCACCACACTGCCTGCAAAAAGGACAGCAAGCCACATTCTGAGTCTGACTCTTCCTCCCCAAGTCCCCAGCTGTGTGCTGGTAGACTTGCTAACTGCCGGCCCGGCAGTCTACTACCATGCCCTTCTTTGTGAATCACAGTTGGTTCCCACACAACTCCAAGAGCCAAGCCTGCAACTTTGCAATAAACTAATGGAGGGCTGGCACCCAACTCCTCTTCCCTTCCTTGTGAGGCACAGTGTCTTGCATCCCAGAGGAAAGAGTGGCGGAGGCCACAAGCTGGAGTAATTGAATGCTGGGCCAGCAATCCACGACCATGGCCTTCGTTGTGAATCCCAGCTCCTACAACTCCAACAGCCAAGCCTGGAACTGTCAGAGAAACTACTGGAGTGCTGGCACCCAACCCCTCTTCCCTTCTTAGTGAGGCACAGTGTCTTGCATCCCAGAGGAAAGAGTGGCGGAGGCCACAAGCTGGAGTAATTGAATGCTGGGCCAGCAATCCCGACCACGACCATGGCCTTCGTTGTGAATCCCAGCTCCTACAACTCCAACAGCCAAGCCTGGAACTGTCAGAGAAACTACTGGAGTGCTGGCACCCAACTCCTCTTCCCTTCTTAGTGAGCCACAGTGTCTTGCATCCCAGAGGAAAGAGTGGCGGAGGCCACAAGCTGGAGTAATTGAATGCTGGGCCAGCAATCCCGACCACGACCATGGCCTTCGTTGTGAATCCTCCTACAACTCCAACAGCCAAGCCTGGAACTGTCAGAGAAACTACTGGAGTGCTGGCACCCAACTACTCTTCCCTTCTTAGTGAGGCACAGTGTCTTGCATCCCAGAGGAAAGAGTGGCGGAGGAGACAGAGCTAGGTCTCTGTGAATTACAAACTCCCTGCAAACTACTACCATGCCCTTCGTAGTGAATCCCAGCTCCAACACCACTCCAAGAACCAAGCCTGGAACTGTCCGATAAACTACTGGAGTGCGTGCTGCACACAACTTCTCTTCCCTTCTTAGTGAGCCACAGTGTTTTGCATCCAAGAGGAAAGAGTGGCTGGAGGAGCCCACATAGCCTGAGTCTGAGGCCACAGGGCCTCCGTAGGGGAGGAACATTGCCAGGAAGAAGCTCCTGCTGCCCAGCGTGGCTGAATGGCCTGAGGAGGACGCCAGGAAAATGCCCTTCTTCGTGAGCCACAGTTGGCAGCCCAGTGGAAAAGCAGAGTCCACATGGTGTCTGACTCTGAGGCCTGAGACCACTCTGACAAATGGACTGCAAGCCAGAGGGTCTTCCTACACAGCTGTGTGCTGCTTTCCCCGTAAACTCCTAGCAGGCCAGCACAGCCATGTTCCCTTCTCAGTGAGACATAGCTTTGCAGTCCACGGAAGACAGTAGGCCTGAGAACCACAGGCTCACTGTCTGTGTGAGTCAGAGAGAGTACCCACAAAGAACCAAGCCTGGAGTGGAGGCTTCCTTGCTCCCTCCCTTCACTGAGAGCCACAGTCAGTGCATTGCATCCCAGTGGCATGCCCTTCGTAGTGAATCACATTCCCCACAACTCTAAGAGCCCAGCCTTGAACTTTCTGATAAACTGTCCTATTTGTAACGGTGACAGAGGGCCACCAGCACGGCAGTAAGTTGTCCTTCTTTGTGAGCCACAGTGTATGGCAATGGCAGCCCACTGAAGACTAATTGGCGGTCCGGAGGCTGACAACACTCCCACACTGCGGCACTCCTTCCTGCAGAGACCTGTCACTGTCCCAGGCAGAGTCCAAGGGTGCTTTCGCATGAAAACGGCTGTTTTCTAGCACACAGGCACAATGCCCTTCTCTGTGAGGCACAGTGTGTGCAAACAAAATAGTTGATGAGTGAATGCACTGTTACAGTTGGTCTTCAAGAGGTTTTCCGCCAAGAGGCGGGCGCAGCCGTGGTTGCTGCATGGGCAAGTTGAGGGCAGTGGCGACAGGGCTGAACTTGAAGCACTAACTGGACCATGATGTTAGGGTGAAGGAGAAGCGGCTGGAAGGCCTCCTCTAAGCCGGAAGTGGGGGGAGCCTGACAGGCAGGCAGGGAGAAGACACAGAGCTAGAGTGAGTCTGAGTCTTTGACCACACAGGCTTCCAAAAGGACAGCAAGCCAAGCTTTCTGACTTTCTTTCCCAGCTGTGTGCTGGTAGACTGCTCCTAACTGCCGTGCCGGCATTCCATCTCCATGCCCTTCGTAGTGAATCACAGCAGTTCCACAACTCCAAGAGCCAAGCCTGGAACTTCCTCCTGAAAGGCTCTTCTATTTCTAAGAAACAAACGATTATTGTGCAGAACTGTGGTACGCGCAAGTACATTCCACTCCAGCCCTTCTTAGTGAGACACAGTGTGGTGCAGCCCAGAGGACAGAGTAGCGGAGGCCTAAACATCCCCCTTAACCCTAACCCTAAGCCAACCACCAGCTGTTCCTGAAGAGTGTTCCCATAACTCAATCATCATCATCAATCACAACCTAGATTTGCAACCAGTAACTTTTCTTGTCCGGCAGCCTTTGTTCCGGGGTAAGAGGAAGAAATGATTATAAAATGTTTAAGCACCGAGTGTGCACACAATGAGTCACACAGCACAGCACCAAGACCCACACAGGGGACTTTCGGACAAGAGTACGCACACACAACAAGGACGTTTCCCTTCTTTGTGAGCCACAGCTGGCAGCCCAGTGGAAAGAGTGGCGGAGGAGACAGAGCTAGGTCTGTGTGAATTACAGACTCACACAGTCAGTGTGCGTCAGAGGTCAGAGTATCCACCAAGAACCAAACCTGGAGGCTTCCTTGTCCCTCCCTTCACAGTGCATTGCAGCTCAGAGTGAAAATTAGCAGTAGCGGAGGCGGACAAAACTCCCACACAGCGGCAACACTTCCTGCAGAGAGGCCTGCCTCTTCCCACTAGAAGCGGAGCTCCTGTCTTTCCCTTTCCACAGCCCTTCTTAGTGGTTCACAGACCAGCCCACATGACAAAGTATGGGACTGGGAGGCCAGAAGGGCAGACTGGAGGAGGTTGAATGAGAAGCAACTTGAAGGCATGCTCAAAGCCGGGACTGGTGGAGTCTGACAGGCAGGCAGGTTGGCAGAGGGCCGGGCAGGCAGGGAAGCATCTAGTCTGGCTTACAGGTATGTGTGTGTAGCCTAGGCGCATGATTAGAGGATACCATCCTCCAAGGCTAGGGATTGGGAAGGCACTAAGCCAAAGTGCCAGTAGGGAGGATTGTTTCCGCCTTGGCAGGCAGGGTTTCTATCGCCACCCCAGGAGACCGGGTTTTGGCAACCAAGGAGACAGAGTGGAAGCAGGAGAACTGGGTGGGTCTATTTCTTTAAGGCTGTAAGGAGGGGAGCTTGCCCCCTGATACTCAGTCTTTGAGGTAGGTTGTTGTAAAGTGCTTCCTCACCACTTTGTTAGCAGATTGGCGCCTAAACCCCAGGGAACGGTGTGAAGCACCAAGGAAGGCAGGTATTAGGGTCTCTCTCAGACCAGCCATGGCAAAAGGGGAAACATTGGGCCAATACTGACCCTTTCCAAAGACACTTTGAGTGGCCCTGCCTGGTTTGGAGACAGGCCAGGGCAGGAAACATTGGGCCAATACTGACCCTTTCCAAAGACACTTTGAGTGGCCCTGCCTGGTTTGGAGACAGGCCAGGGCTAGAAACAATGGGCCACTAATAGTACCCTTCAATTGTGTGTGTGAGAGAATACAGGTAGGCAGGCAGGCAGTCAGGCAGTCAAGCAGGCAGTTTTGCAGGCATTAGGCACTGGAGTCGGCAGGTAGTCACAGGGCCAGGCAGGCAGGCAGGCAGGCTCGTAGGGCCAAGGGGAGGCAGGCAGGCTTACAGGCGGGCATGGAGGATTGCAGGCAGGAGGTTAGGTTACAGGCAGCAACTTAGTTCTTGGAGTGTTGGAGTGGATGAAAGTCAACCTTTCCACCATCTCCGGGTCCAGGCGACAGCGGCGCGGCCTCAGGACATCTCCCATGTGGGAGAAGACACGCTCACTCTGGACACTGGTGGGTGGGATAGACAAGAGGTCCAACGCCAGAGTTGAAAGAGCGGGCCAGAGGTCTGCCTTTCTGGCCCAGTAGTGCAGTGGGTCCGAGCTGAGGGGTTGGAGGGGCTCGGCCATGTACTCCTTCACCATGGTCTGAGCGGGGTCTGCTACTTCTTCCTCCCTTGCCTCCACTGAGGAGGAAACTGCCATGGCTAGGGCAGAGGCCAGGTAGTTGGCTGCTGGAACGGAACCTGGTCTCTGGGTGAACGCTCCTGGAGTACAGAGGGATGTGGATCCTTGCGAGGACTCCTCCTCAGCATCGCTCTGGCTTCCGTGCGCCCTCTGAAACGCCTGGCCCTCATCGGAGACAGCCCTGACTTGACGGCATAGCTCCGTCTTCCAGGATTTCAGTTCGGCAGTGCTGGCCGCCAGGGAACCCTTGACGCGAGGGTCGCACAGGCAGGCCATCTGGTACACCTTTTCCCTTCTGAGTGGGCCAAGGCGGGTATCCACGCCGGTCAGCAGCCTGTCTGCCAATGCCCTGCTCTTAGGGAGAAGATCGCCTTCTTCCCGGATACTGGTCTCTAGGCGTTGGCGAAGGGCATTGACCAGGGGGAGAACGTGGCCCAGGCTGGCGTTGTAGCTGCTGAGGACGTGGGTGGTCTCCTCAAAAGGCTGCAGGATACCCGCCATCTGGGAGAGGGCAAGCCACTCGGTAGCACCAAGGTCCAATTCCCTCCCCTCATGCAGGACTGGGGTGGTTGACATGATGTATTCCACCACTTCCTTCTGCTCCACCAGACGCTTGACCATTTCATGGGTGGAGTTCCACCGGGTGGTCACGTCCTGGATCAGGACGTGCTCCGGTCGGCCCGTCTCCGCCTGCCTCTCACGCATCATCCTGGCTGCCTTGACGCTGCGAGCGAAGTGCCCCACGATCTTCCGACACTTGTCCAGCAAGGCCCTGGTTTCCCTGGTCCCCTCACTCCAGGAGTCCTTTGGTGCACCCAGGCCAATGGCATCGCCCACCACTAGATGCAGTTTGTGTGCTGCGCACACGATGCCCTGGAACCCTGCCCCAAGAACCGCGTTGGTCATGTTACGGCCTGCGTCTGTAACCATGACTCAACGATTGACCTGTCCCTCTGTCCCCAATCCCCACTCTCACATTGCTGTCTTGAGAACGTCAGCAATGTTGATCCCTGTGGCGTTGTCCTCCATGCTTTGTGCCTGGAGAAGCACCACCCTATACCCTCTTGGGGTGCTGCCTTGTGCCTCCCCCTGCAGCTGCTCATGGGCTGACCGGGGCTCCAGGACCTCCTTGGGTTGCCACCAATGAGCCGTCAGTGAGAGGTATCCGTGGTGCCCACCGGTCCAGAGGTCGGAAGTGAAGTGCAGCTGATATATATCCAATCCAGCCCGCACACTGCTGACTCAACCCATGAACCGCCGACCCCACTGGGTGTGTGGTGGGCACGATTTTAAAAAAATGAAATAAAATAAAAAAATAAAAAACTCAATCCGGTCAGCACAAAAACATTAAATAATAATATTTTTTTAAAAACACTGACTAGGCCTGTGCTACAGCTGATTGGTGGCCCACGTGGTCAGCAATTCAAACAAACAAACAAACAAACAAACAAACAAACAAATAAAACTAAACATTTTAATAAAATCTGGCCCACGGGCCACTGAACTGGCCTGCGGGCTGCCGACGTGACCTGCACATCACTGACCCATTAATAAAAAAGCTCCACAGACTTTTTAGTAATTAAAAAAATTAAAATAAAAAATAAAAAACCCCAGACCATGCTAAAAATAAAATAAACAATAAAAAGGAGAAAAAGTTAAAGTAAACAACCAAAATGAAATAAATTGAATTACAAAATGATTTTTTTATTTAAAAAATTCATTTCGTAATTAACAAAACAAAACAGGGTGGGCGAAAATTAATAACTAAACCAAGAGCCATTTTGGTGTTTCGTGGCCATCTCTATTTGTGAAAATAGAGAAAGCCTTCCGGTTGGCAGTAATCTGCTATTGACAAACTGGATATGGACGGTGAACTGGCTTTCTGTTCTTCACAGCGACTGGAAACCATTTCTTTCTCAAGCCTGGCTCGTAGGCGGGCATTCAACTTCAAGGGAATGGGGGTGAGGGGGAAGCCAACACAGTGTTTTATTAAATTGTCTGTTCTCCACTTCTCTACTCCTGACAATCAGTTTAATTTAACGCAAACTTGAATTCTCCATTTCTAATACTGACAATGCACATTTACCTGAATATTGCAGAACATCTGTTTTATTGGGATTTGTTGCCTGAAACACTTAATTAAAATAATGCCAACTCAGAGACTCAGCATGTATTTACCAAAGCATCTATAAACAATTAAGGATGTATTCAGGGAAACAACTCCTGCATGGAAATCTGTATTTTTAAAAATCCCTTCTGCTAAGCTTTTTTTTGCAATTTACATTAGCTTGTTAGTTCCACTGAACTGAGGCCACTGCTGGGGAATATGGAGAAGCAACACTGATGGGGATGTGGAGATGCCCTCATACCTTTAGCACCTGTGATAGGGAAGTGTCAGGGTCCTCCTCCCACAGCACTTTGAGTAGATCCAAGAAGCCCCAGGGCTTTCTACCATAAACATACCTGTCAAGTTTTTCCTGGCACTTGCACAGGAAAAACTTGACCGGTAGCACAATAGCACAAAATTCCATATGCGCATGTGCACCTGCATCCGCATGCCCCCACACACACCGCCCCTCCCACCACACAGCCCAAAGTGGACATGGGCCCCATAGAAGCTGCGCTGGCGGATGAGGAGGGTGACAACGACTAGGAGGGCATGGTGCAGGATCCGGGCATGAGAAGACTGGGAAGGGGAGGCGAGGGGGAAATGAAACCTACCACCCAGCCAGCCTAGCTGCCTGCCTGGCCACCTGCAGCCCAAATGCTCAGGCTGCCCAGATCCTGCAACTTTACCGGGAGAGCACCTGAGCAACGGAAGGGCCCACAAGGGATTCCTTCCAGCAGCCTTTGCCCCATCTTTCCCTTCGCTGGCTGTGAAGCAAGTTTGCAGAGAGGATCATGGGAGTCACAGTCTCCTTCTCTTTCTCCAGTCGGACTCCCAAGTCTCTCCTGTCGGCAGCCGGAGGAAGCTCTCCTCTGCCGCCGCTACCCGGGAAATTTCCGGGAAAATAAATGTTCTGGGAAGATGATGGAACAAGGGCTAGAATACGGGAATGTCCCATCCAAATTGGACCTCTGCCATAAAGGAGCTCAAGGTATGAAAACTCTGTAGAGGCCAGGGTATACATCCCAAATGGGAAACATGAATGGCACTAGGAGAAGAGGCAGTTATCAATACTTGTACAATTTCTTAGAAACTTGGGCCATAATGGAGAACCATAACTGTTTCTTGGAAAACAGGGAAAAAAGTGTGGTGAACTTGCAATAGACTTTCTGAACCATTGCTAGAAGCAAAGAAAAGGTTGTGAGAAAAATATTTAATTCATCATAAGTTCCTCAATGATCGACACATTTTCTGTGCTTGAAGTTGATTTATTTATTAGATTTTTATCCCACCCATCTAAGCAAAGAAAGCCGGTTTACAATAAAATATTAAATGTAATTATATTAAGTTGCTCAAATGTGACCTTTGTGCTAGCTACAACGTGGCTTTGGCAGCACATGTCAAGCAAGGATAACAGTGGCGTTGTCAAAAAGAGGGATGTAAAGAAGGTATATAAGGACAGTGACACAGATAAGCTGGATAGCTCAGTGATTTAGGCATCTGACTGCGGAGCCAGAGGTTGATAGTTCAAGATCCCCACTGTACCTCCTTGACAGGGGCTAGGCTCAGTGATTTATAGGTTCCCTCCTAGCTCTGCAGTTAATAGGTTAAAAGGAAAGTTCACTATATGGCTGCAAAGCCAAAGGTTGGGAGTTTGATTCCTCCCTGTGCCTCCTGCACAGGGACTGGACTTGGTGATCTGTATCATCCATTCCAGCCTTGCAATTTTAAGTACATTAATCATTCAAAACAGTGGTTCCCAACCTGGGGGTCTGGACCCTTGGGGGGGGGGTCGATCGACCATTTCACAGGGGTCGCCATGAGCCAGTGAAGAAAAAGGCGCAAACGGCTTGGGTCTGGAGGAGGAGGGGGAGGAAGTAGGGGAAAGAGTGAGTTACAGCTTGATAGGTGGGAGGGAATGTCAGTCAGTGGCACCGGAGGCTGTGATTGGCTAAAGGTGCCTGTAGAGGGAAGTTCTCTGTGGCACCTGCGACAGTGGCCTGCCAAAGGGGGCTTGTGGCCTCTTCCAAGCAAGGCAAGGGTTCACCACAACGTGAGGAACTGTATGAAAGGGTTGCAGCATTAGGAAGGCTGGGAACCACTGATTTAAAATAAACTGCAAGCTGTTACCCTAATAATAAAGAAAAATGTTTGGTCTATATGTTTAACCAATAAAGAAAGGTGGCTGGACCAGCGGTGGTGGGGAAATGGGTTCAGTCAAAATTTGGGGCTCAAGGACAGTTTTACAGACTTTATGGAATGCCAGAAAAACAAACAAATGGGTGCTAAAAGAAATAAAGCCTGATGTTTCAAGGGGACCTCAAATGACTTATTAAAAGTTATTGTTCTTTGGCCATAGTTTGTGAAGGTAAGACTCCCTGGAAAAGACAGTAATGTTAAGGGGTGGAAAGGGGTAGCAGGAAAACAGGACGGTGCTAGCATGAGATAGATCTAGCTCAGTAAAATAAGCCACAGCTTTTAATTTGTAAGCCCTGAGTTTTGGCTGGTAATGAAAAGATCTTTCTGTGGTAATTAATTCATAAGGTTGACTTGCCATCAGTTAGCAGTGACTTGTACCCTCCTTGCACAGTGGTTAAACGTCTGTACTGCAACTGAAACTGTGCTCACAACCCAGGCTCAATCCCAGGTAGCCGGCTCACAGTTGACTCAGCCTTCTGTTGTTCTAAGATCAGTAAAATGAGTAGCCAGCTTGCTGGGAGGGCAATCCGTAGCCTGCATAATTAAATTGTAAACCACCCAGAGAGTGCTTGAAGCACTATGAGGCGGTATATAAGCAGAACAATTTGCTTTGCTTCTAAGTGTTTACAGGAGGTAATCATTATGACATAGAGGACACATGATCTATTTGAATTACTCAACTTTCATGCTGTTGGGAATTTGGCTCATGAGAAGCCTTCTCTTCCGTCCTGCTGAGACTGATCTTCTAAATCACGCTGCAGCCGTAAACGCAATGCCCCAGTTCATGGTTTTTACCAACTGGCTCAGGACTGCACTGCCTAGCCTTCTGATATATGAGCCTTGTGCGTAGAAGCATGTGGCGCAAAAGGACAAGAGCAGATTTGTTTGGAGAGGACGCCGTGAGTCGCAGCTAAAAACACAAGCCTTTGTAATGGATGAAGCGTCTCAAACGTTCAAAGAAATCGCGAGGACAGAGGTGATCATCACATTGTTCAACAATGTCACGGATTTCCACATCTGAGCCTCATGAAGTATGACTGAGGAAGTGTGTTTCGGCAGAAGCCCAGGGAGGCAGGTCAGCATGCTTCCTACAATTGCACTGAATCATTTTAATGGCTGTGATCTGTAAGCCACTGGGGACAAAGAGGTTTAGTGTCGAGTTTATTTAAGACCAGCTCTGTGTGGATTAGCGGCTTGGCTGGGGACTTGCTGGCAAAATTTTGCCCTTGGCCAAAACAAATTTCATTTATATATTCACTCCCATCCCAAATGTTGGGTCCGAACGTCTGTCGCTTAGTCTTCTCGCCTGCTGGGCCAATTTCAGTCAAAAATGGGTCGGAGAGGCCCAAATTAAAGGATTTACAGCTGGAGGGGAGGGGTGCCCCGTGGAAGCGGAAGGCCAGTCATGCCAACCTCCCACCAAGCAGGAGAGAAAAGAGACTGCGAAGGCTAGACTAAGGCAAATGAGATCACTGAATGAATGCATGCCTAAACTGATAGACAGTCTAGTTCCCAGCTGTCCCTCTCCTTTGTTGGAAGGAGGGAAAGGTCTGAGAGAACCACGAAGTGACAAGGGCTGCTCATGTTTTCCCCACCAAACTCAGATTCCAGCATCAAGAGCACCAACCGTTTTTGGAGTTCTTCACAGGTTTTGGGAGGTCAGCCCCATGATCAAACAAATCTGTGTAGAGAAGCATAGAATAATGGAGCTGGAGGGGGCAGAGAAGGCCAATGAGTCCAACCCCCTGCTCAATGCAGGAATCCAAAGCAAAGCCCCCATTTTCTCTTGAATGCCTACAGAGGTGATTGGTCCCACTGATGTACTAGTCTAACAGTTAAGAACTTTTTCCTAATATTTAGCTTAAATTTGGCTTCTGTAGGTTGAGCCCATTTCTATGAGTCCTGCATTCTAAGATGGTTGAAAACAGACCCTGACGCACCTTTACATTACCACACTTCAAGTGTTTGAAAAGTGCTGTCATATCTCCCTTGCTTGCTGTAGCGTGGGCTTGGGGTGGCAAAAATAAAGTTTAAAAATCCTATCTTTCCCCCCCCCACCCAATCAGGTGCAGGGAAACGGGGGATTTTTATTTATTTATTTATTTATTTATTTATTTATTTATTTATTTATTTATTTATTTTGCTGAGCCCCAAGCGCTGATCAGCTGTAGCGTGGGCTTGGGGCTGGCAAAAAAAGTTTAGAAATCGCTCCTTTCCCCTCACCTGAGCGATTTTTAAACTTTTTGTTTTTGCTGCCCCAAGCCCACGCTACTGCTGATAGGTGCTTGGGGGTAAAGGAGGGATTTTTTTTTGCCTGAGCCCCAAGCACTGAACAGCTGTAGCACGGCCAACGGAAGGTGCTTTCTTTTTAAGGAAGCGCCAGCTGCACTACAGCTGATCGGCGCTGCTTCTTTGGAAGCCCCCTCCACAGGGGTTTGTCAGCGGCAGCGGCAGGGGAACAAACAATGAAATAAATGAAATGAAATTTTTTGTTTCATTTCATTTCATTTGAGGGGGTAGTTCGCTATTTGTTTTGTTACGTAACTGAATGAATAAAGCCCCTCCAACCACACACATTTTGTTTGCTTCTTTCTAAATAACTAAGTAGTTCCTCTCTGCAAAATAGGAGTAATCAGGACTCTTATTAGGACTCTAAACCATAGAGCAGAGAGGATCGCACCTCCACAGAAGCCAAGAAGAGGGAAGACAGGCATCTGAAGAGAGCACTTAAGGTCTCTGGACATTCAATTTTTAAAAAAATCCAGTTTCCAGCAAGAAGTAAAAATAACACCACTGTCTCCGTTGATGGGATGGGGCTCATGTTTTATCAAGAGATCCTGAATAATAATTCTATTCCAGAATTGTCTGGTTTTGGCCAACACTTGTTGTACCCCATCCCTTTGTGTTTGTTAACCATACTTAATATAATGTCTACCCAGTCCAGATTTTTCAGGCTGTTGTAATTTAATGTATTGTGAATGTTCAGATATTCTCTCTGTAACAAATCTTTCAGTCTGGCCAGTGTAAGCTTGACCACAGCAACATGGTACTTGGTAAATGCCCATGAGCTGTTTAGGCATAGCGTTTGTCATGAAGGACTGAGATGTTTAAGAGCATGGATTGGCAACAGTAAACCTACAGTTTGGGGGCTGTGAAGCTTGAACTGTTGTGGGGGTACTCTTCACAAACAGCAGTGTTGTCTAGGTAACCAGCCATGGTTGTCTTCTTCAGTGGGGTTGTTCCATTACTATATATATATATATATATATATATATATATATATATATATATATATATATATATATATATATATATATATATATATATATATATATATATATATACATATATATATATATATATATATATGCATGTTAGGGTGGATTCGGGTTTCTTCCCGTGTAGAAAATCTGGTTGTTTTGGCGACGTTTCGACGAGGTCTCACTCGTCATCTTCAGGCTGGTGTTCTGGCTTCTTTCTTCTTGAAGCAAAGCGTGATCTCAGTTGAAGTCCTTCTATAAATACTGCTGGGGGGTGTGGTTTGCTTGCTCTCTTGCTGATTGTAGGTTCGTTTGTTCTTTTGTGATCTGCTGTGTGGCTGAGGCGATCGTTAAGGGCTTAACTGCTGGTGGGTTAGATGGCTGTTTAGAGACATCATGTGTGGGTGAGGTGCTGGATGTGTGTCAATTAGCCTTTTGTTTCTTAACGACCTTGGTGATGGGTGTTCTGGCAGCATCCTGGGCTTTGGTGGAGTGGGGTCCTGTGTCTTGTGAATTCATTTTGGTCTGGCTGCGTGTCTGTGGTCTCCCAATGTTTTTTTGGCGTGTGTAAGTGTGCTCCATGTGGTGGCTGGAGTGGGGAGTAGCGGTAGATGGTGCAGTCGTGGTTTTGTTATTGGATGGTGGTTTCGTTTCATCTGTGGGAAGGGTCTGGGTTTGTGTTTGGTGTGGATGGAAGGTGGTGGCATCTTGTGTTCTTTTGGACCTGGTGTCAGTCTTTGTGACAGAGGCTCGTCTGTTGACCAGGGCTAGTTTCCAGATGTCAGGCAAGCGGGAGGTGTCATCACGTTTATTCATGTTGTTTGGGTGTTTCTCTATTTCAATGGCTTCCATGATTATTCGACTGTTGAAGTGTTCAGTTTTGGAGATGAGTTTGGTTCTTTTAAAATCAATTTCATGACCTGTTGTTTTTATGTGCTGGAAGAGAGAGGAAGATTTTTCTTCTTTTTTTGACTGCGTTCTTGTGTTCTGCGATGCGTGCGCTTATTCTCCTGTTTGTCTGTCCGATGTATGTGGCTGGGCAGACTTTGCATGGTATTTCGTAGACTCCTTGGTTTTCTAGCTCAATCTTGTCTTTGGGGTTTCTTAAAATGTTGGCTATTTTTTGTTCGGTGCAAAAGGATGTCTTGATATTGTGTTTGTGGAGAATTTTGCTTATTTTGCAAAATTCTCCACAAACACAATATCAAGACAGCCTTTTGCACCGAACAAAAAATAGCCAACATTTTAAGAAACCCCAAAGACAAGATTGAGCTAGAAAACCAAGGAGTCTACGAAATACCATGCAAAGTCTGCCCAGCCACATACATCGGACAGACAAACAGGAGAATAAGCGCACGCATCGCAGAACACAAGAACGCAGTCAAAAAAAGAAGAAAAATCTTCCTCTCTCTTCCAGCACATAAAAACAACAGGTCATGAAATTGATTTTAAAAGAACCAAACTCATCTCCAAAACTGAACACTTCAACAGTCGAATAATCATGGAAGCCATTGAAATAGAGAAACACCCAAACAACATGAATAAACGTGATGACACCTCCCGCTTGCCTGACATCTGGAAACTAGCCCTGGTCAACAGACGAGCCTCTGTCACAAAGACTGACACCAGGTCCAAAAGGACACAAGATGCCACCACCTTCCATCCACACCAAACACAAACCCAGACCCTTCCCACAGATGAAACGAAACCACCATCCAATAACAAAACCACGACTGCACCATCTACCGCTACTCCCCACTCCAGCCACCACATGGAGCACACTTACACACGCCAAAAAAACATTGGGAGACCACAGACACGCAGCCAGACCAAAATGAATTCACAAGACACAGGACCCCACTCCACCAAAGCCCAGGATGCTGCCAGAACACCCATCACCAAGGTCGTTAAGAAACAAAAGGCTAATAGACACACATCCAGCACCTCACCCACACATGATGTCTCTAAACAGCCATCTAACCCACCAGCAGTTAAGCCCTTAACGATCGCCTCAGCCACACAGCAGATCACAAAAGAACAAACGAACCTACAATCAGCAAGAGAGCAAGCAAACCACACACCCCCAGCAGTATTTATAGAAGGACTTCAACTGAGATCACGCTTTGCTTCAAGAAGAAAGAAGCCAGAACACCAGCCTGAAGATGACGAGTGAGACCTCGTCGAAACGTCGCCAAAACAACCAGATTTCTACACGGGAAGAAACCCGAATCCACCCTAACATGCATACCTATACCCGTGAAAATCTACGAAAACATATATATATATATATATATATATATATATATATATATATATATATATATATATATATATATATATATATATATATATATATATATATATATATATATATATATATATATATATTTGGAAAAAAAGTAGACTAAAAATGTGGACTAAAGTCACTTCTGGACCCCCTCCAGGATTAGGGGTACTGAAGATATATTAATTTCACAGTAGATCCATGCCTCTGTGCTGGGTAGGGTGATGGATAAAGAAGTCAGGAGGTAGGAAATTAATGGCTGTGTATATCTGAAGAGTCATAATGGAGAATCAAATTTTATAAATAATTGGAGTGGTTCCGAGACCCATCAGACCGCCCAAATGGTCCTCACACCGTCACAAGCACTACGCTTTTTTCCCCATCCAAAAACTCCAAACCGTTCCCGAGATATCGGAAGAAATACAAGCCGCTTCTTGCTGCTGGCTGAGAGGCCTTGCGAGCCAAGATTCGGCAGCGGAAACCTCAAATTCGCACCTCATTTAACAGTTTACTTAGTATCAAGTCTCCTGCGGCAGTCAGTTTTCACGGAGACTCCATTAAACAGCAGGGGAGCGAAGATAAGCTCTCCTGCGCGCTTTGACCAATCAGTGCCCCTGGCTATCAATCACTGTCTAATTAATTATGGCCAGACGGGGGCGCACGACGGGGAATGTTATTTCATTAAATTGGCTGAGTAGACTGGTCCCCTCCAAAAGAACCATGACACTTTCCCCAGGCAAATTCGAAACTCTAGCCGCTTTGGGAACCAGAGAGGCGGCTAAGCATTCAGGCAGCTCAGCGGTGGAAATCCACTCTCCCTACCCGACCCACAGTAACACCAACTCGGGGAGAGGCAGCCGAAGGGACGGGCTCCTCTCACCACTCACTACCCGAGCCTGCGTTCCATACAATTCATGCCTTCTCCCGGCCATATATCCCTATGAAGGTAGACTACCCCCCTTTCCATTTCAATGTCTTTCTATGGGAGTAGACCGATCCCCGTTCCCGAATTGATCAAACAGGGTTCCCCCCTTGCGGGAACCCCTGGAAGCTGATTTTCTCAGTTCCAGGGGTTCCAGCCAAGGAATCAGGAATGTCCTTAGCTAAAGTTTCATTTAACCCTTTCCTGCCTTTTCTTAACCCTTTCCTGCCCTTTTTCCTTAACCCCTTTTCTGCTCATTTTCTTTTACTCCCCCAACCTTGAAGTTTCAGCCAGAGGCGCAATTCAGGCAGAATCTCTCCTGAATCGAGGGATTATTTCCTCCCTGCTCTGGCTGGCAAAGAGAATGATTTTCATCCATCATTTTCAGGGACCAGGTAACGACAATTAAGCTGTCAGAACTCGAACTCGAACCGAAAAAAGAAAAATTGGGTCTGATTTGTCATTGTCGTTCCTGGCATCGCGCGGCGATTGCGCGCTGCCAAGCAGCACAGAAAAAAAGTTTTAAAAATTAAAAAACCCAAAAAAGCAGGTGAAAATATGCCTGCCTGAGGGCACCTACCAGAGGGGTGGTTTCTGGGGGGGGTGTCCCCGGCCTCCCCCCCCCTGTCCTGGGCTGCTGGTACCGGGCTGGGAGGGGGCATCCTCAGCGTCTCCATTTGCCATGCAGTGCGGGGGGATCCAAAATGGCATCCGCAATATTTTTTTTGAAATCGTGGTCCAAAAAACCACCAAAGCACCACAGAAACATGCGAAAATTAGCTATTTTATATGCCTGATTCTTTATAGTAGCAGCAGTGGGTTTTTCTTGCAACAAAACGTCTCCATTGATTTTATTTTATTTTATTTTATTTTTTATTTTTTTACACGTGCGCAATGATGAGCTGGCCATGGGATGGGACCATGCAAATTTTTGGACCCATTCTACCAATCACATGGCCAGGTTTTGACTGACACTTCTGGATGTGCAAGAGGGCATAAAAAGCCGAGGCACTCCCAGAAGAGTCGAAGTCCAGGCTTGGATGTGGGTGGGAGAGGGCTGTGTGTAGCTGGCTGCTGTGCTAGACTAGTTTCGATTTCGCGGAGCCTTTAGATTTCAGTTAGGCAGGCAGGGAGGGAATTGATTCAATTGAATTTTTAGGAAATAATAATAATTCCTTTCATTCTCTGTCTGCTGTGGGGAATAGCAATGCAGTTTATTCTTTTTTATTCTCCTGCAGTTTGTTAGGATTTCTTTTCTGATAGTGCTTCAAAGGGGGGCAGGTTTGAGTGGGAGGGGAGGTGTGGATTTATTTTAAAAATTTCATTTGCTTGCTGGCAAGCCAAGGTCCTTTCATACCCTGCCTGCAGCTCTGCTGTGTGTGCACTGCCCACTTTGTTTGCAAAAATTGCAATTGCTTTATTCGATGCAATCTTGTGCAGCAAGTCAGTTTCCATCACCATCATCATATAAATTTTATTGCGTGGCTCACAGAGCCATTGCAAAGTGCATCAAGTAAAAACAGTACGATAAAAATATCAATAAAATAACAATACAGATAGGTAAAAAGGGGGCTGAGGGTACAGAGACCTAGATATCAATTTGACTATTAGAAGTAGTTAAAACAATTTTCATTTTAATAAGTAAAGAACAGAACCTTGCCATTCGGAACGTAACAAATTTATCTCTATCACAGAGTAAGATTTTGAGCTTTTCTTCGTCAGATCTACCAGGATATTTTTCTAAGATGAATTTCAAAAGTCTTTCACGATGGATTCCAAATAGTGGGCAATAAAGCACAGCATGTACCAAGTTCTCGATGGATTTATTATCACAAGAGCAGACTCTCGTATGGTATGGGGATTGTGTATAACGGCCCTTTAGATTGGCAAGTGGTAGCATATCAAGACGAGCCCGAGTAAATGCTTTTCTATGTTCAAAGTTCATCAAATCAGCAAAATAAGATGGGCGATTTAGAGGCTTAGGTGTAATGTTCTTATAAAAAAGGGCTGTTTTTAGAGTGCTGAGCGAACCTATGTCTGTTTGAACACAGAGATCAGATAATCTTTGCTTTAGTAAGCATTTAGCTGCTGTCAATCCAAGGTGTCTCACATGCTCTTGGGAAGAACCAAGTTTGGCTACTAGATTCAGTACAAAAAATTTCCATGATCCAGAGTTCATCTCCCCATAGGATGATGTTAAAAATTCAGAGCGGGTAATAAACAAGATTTTCAACCAATAATTAATTATTGATTTGTTAATTAGTGTTGTTATTGACATTAATGCCAATTCTAATCTGACTAGTGCAGAAGGAGTTGATGGGGGTACTGCTAACAATAAACGGGCAAATTTATTTTGGGTTACTTCAAGGGGGTATAAGTTTTCCATTCCCCATACTTCAGCACCGTACAAAATCTGGGGAAGTAGCTTGGTTTTATAAATTTCGCAGATGGGAGGAATCAGGAGGCCTCCTTTGGTCCTACAGAATCTTAGTAATCCAAACATGGCCTTCTCAAATTTCTCTTTTGCAAAGTCAATCTGTGAAGCCCAGGAGCCTGACTGATAGAACATCACACCTAAGTATTTGAAATGGGTTACCTGTTCCAGTATTCTCCCATCCATCATCCATTTATGAACTTGAGGTCTTCTACTGAAAACCATAATTTTGGTTTTCTCATAGTTGATGTTGAGAGAATTTTCTATACAATAGTTCAAGTCAGTTTAAAGTGTTTTCCGCCTGCTCTGGGTCATTGTGGGACCTGCGCCCGCCGCCCGCGCGCCTGCCCCTCCCCCTGCCGCTGCTGCCGCCCGCCCATGCCCCCACCACCACCCCACCTGCTGCCTAGGGTGGAAAAACACCTAGCGCCGGCGGGACGCCACTCGCTGGGACGTCAAATTGCGTGAAATCGCGGTGGCGGTAACGACAAACGACAAACGGCACGACGAAATGACAAATTTTAAAAAAATTTCACGAAAAACGGAAACGACACGAAATGGACCCGTCCCAAAAAACGACAACTCAAAAAAAATATTTCTGGTCGTGCCCATCTCTAATTTCCACAGTTTGGCCAGACCTATGGACAATACCTTGCTTCCCCTTCCTATTGTCTTATCATGATGGCCCAATCAAAAGACTTTCTGGACTCACTAACACCTTAGTGGGCATCCGGCTCCAGCCTGCCAGAGACCGCCCAAGACCGCCTCTGGCCAACCCCTGGACTACATTGATTGGACCGTTTGAAGATCGTCCTTCAGCCCACCCCTGGGCAGGCGCCACCCAGGGAAAGGAGGGGGAAACCAATAAAAGTTTGGGTTTCTTTGTGTTCGGGGTCAGACATCTTTGCCCGGTTTCTGGCTTGTGTCCACCTACTGTCTTTATTGGGCCAATAAACACAGTATTTTCTCTGGGATTTCTCTCATGTTGGATGCTTCATTGGGCTCTTGGGATCCAGTGAATCTCAGCAGGGCTAGCCTGTCTGAAATATAATTTTAACTTTGCTTAAGATTCAACATATCCCTTGCCCAAATCTCTCACAAGCCATTTTTCCAGAACATTTCTGACTGAGGTATTGCTTTTCCCTATCATGACCCCTAAGAAACAAAATGCACTCTGCAGATTTTTCTCTAAATATTACCCACCTTTCCCTTATTTGTATGCTTGTTCATTTTGCTTAGAACTTGAATAATTATGAATTTTTCCACTAGTAAAGCCACACTCTTTTCTGATCCGCTTGCAAAGTTCCCTCAGCTCAATGACAGGCAAATATTTCCTATTCCCAGCAGCAGAGAAATACTATATTAACAAATAACTAGCAATATAGAAAAATGTTAATTCCAGCTTTAGAGCACACAAAGAGGATGATAAATACATTTTATCTTAGCCGTTGAAAACACCGTCTTGCCATTTATTTATCTCTTTATGCTATTTATATCCTTTCCTTTCACTACAAAGCTCCAAGGCCCTTTGCAGCTAAAACATTAAAGCTGAAAAAGGCAAAAATAATGTTTTTTTAAAAAAAAAACATTTAAATGGTGCATAAAAGTGATAGTATGATTTTTAAAATGCAGAAATAAAGACAGCAGCTTGAAGGCAAATAAGCTACTTTTCACTGATACACGAGAGGCCAGGACACCAGGCATTTTTGATGGCTGAAGGTCCAAATAGAGAAGAAGTCTCAGCTGCTGCTCCAAGACTCTGAAACACCCTCCCACTAGAGGCCAGGGCTGTCCCATCTCTGCTGTCTTTCTAGAAATAGGCAAAGACCTTTCTATTCAGGCAAGCTTTCCCTGAATGATGGACTACCTATTATGTGACTTTTATATGAATCTATCATGCATGATTACACAGACATTGTGTTTATAATCACTTGTGTTCATACGCCTCCTTGTATGGCTGCATTGACAGTGTGTTTTCAATGTTTAGTTTCCATCCCTCATAACTTTAGATGGTCTACCTCACATGATTACATTGTTTGACTTCATAAATACACCTGTGTTTTCAATGTTAGTTCTGTCCCTCATAGTGGATTTTTTATTTGTTCCTTTAACTACTCACATTCTCTTTTAGTTTTAATGTTACCTTTATGTCGTAAGCTGCCTCTTCGAATTCCCTGTCCTTCACTACAGTAAGCCACCTTGGATCCTTTTCCAAGGAGAAAGGTGGGGTAAAAATACTCAAAAATAAAATAAAATAAAATAAAATAAACCTACCACTTTCAGACAAAGAAACCACACTTCTCTGATCATGCGCCAACTACACCAGGTACACAAAGTAAGTTCAAGTGATGCCATATAAACATGCCTTGAGACAGAGTTGCATAATTTAGCATCACCATTGAATAGACACTGATTCTGGTGACTGTTCACCAGAAAGGTGGTTACTTCATGTCTATTTTGTTTCTGTTAGTGTTGCACTTAGGAGCAGTATAAAAAATGTTACTTCATGTCCATCGCACAACTACTGAAATTTGTCTTAACCACACCCCTGGAACGGGTGCTGAGTGCAACAATACTGTACCTGGTGCTGGGGTAGGGTTTTCCCTTGTCAGTCTTTGTTCCTGCTTTCTGTTCCGAGACAAGACACCATGTAGTAACAACTGTCATGCAACAAAACATTCCTTTCTCTCAGAAAACTGTATCCTTTTTTATTTTGACTTTTCAGAAGCGAAATATTGAAATATTTTAAGGCCCCCCCCAAAAGGAAAAAGGAAGCTAGACAAATTAAGTGTTTTTCACGGTACAAGACCGTGAGGTAACACTTGTCACGAGACAAGTTATCACAACCATGGGAACACTGAAACAGGGACAAAACCACGTGATCGCGACCAACGCTGTAGCGGTACAAAACTAGTTGCGGGACAAAGAAGGATGTGAAGTAACCGCTAAAGGGGGCAAATAATCTTGAGAACCTCCAGTGGAGGCAAGCAATCTCCAGAATATCTAGAAGAAGCTTCTGGAGGTAATGGACCTAAATGACAGTGATAACACACATGATAGTAATACAATATATGATTATGGACTACGCTAGTGATGTACATTGGGCACATGATTGTTAGAATTGAAAACAAGTATCCCAAGGGGGGATTAAATATATTGTTGCTTCCTTATTACTACTGCACCAAAACGAATAACATTCCTTTATTATTTCTTTACATAATTCTTTTCTGAGAATCTTGAATCGATGCCAGGAGCACTTCCATGCCCTCAGAACTGAAAGGAAGATTGTTTAATGCAATATGGTAAAGCTGTGTAATAACTGTACACTTTCCCTGAGCAAGTTGGATGGCCTGCGCTTAACCTCTTGCAGCTGATCCCAATCCCTGAAGACCTCATGTAACAGAAGAACCTGGAGGAAAGGCATAGAGCCAAGGCAAACACCCAAGAAGCTAGGTCCACCTGGGACGTTTGCCAAGGTAAGAGAATTTATAGCCACAAGACTCAATTAAAGTAAGTGGAACTAATTGTACATGAAAGGAACACTTAGGTTGTGGGAGCATGTGGCTCTCAGAAGTCTGGAATGGGCTGGTCAAAATCAATATTAGCTGTGTTATGGAGCTGACCAACCTTTTTTTTAAATGGAGGTCCAATTCAGTCTGTCCATCTCTAAGTTATTAAGCCTAACCATTCATGTTGTATTAGTCAATTAAGTCCTGTTGAGGATGCCATCTTGTTATAGTAGTTGCAGTAGTTGTTTTTAATACTCCACAACGAGGTAATGCTCAAGGCAGCTTAAGAAAATCAAAACCAATACAAACAAAAATAAATTTAATCATAGAATTACTACAATCAAATAGAAGCGGATATGAGGACAAGACCTTAAAATCAATTAGGTGTCAGGCATGTCTGTGAAGATTCTCAGTCATTCAATGTGAGGTAATCCAGAAGTTGAATCATGGCAACTGGACTTCTTTTCTTTTGAGATCAAAATGTTTCAGTACTCATCCAAGTAGCTTCATCAGTCAGAGGAAAGTTGGTGGGAGGCTTCCAATTTATAGTTCACCTTTGTTTCACACCACCCTGGACCGATTGGCTCCTTAGGTGGACAATGGCCTGGATAGGGTAGTTAGATGGAGAATGGCCTGGGAGTGTAAGTCACACCTATGCAACCCATCCCAACACCCATTAAGTATGGATTGTTAGCAGTAGCCTTCCTGGTGGACGTGTGAATTGCTTCTAATTTTCCAGGGATAGATGAAAGGGCAGCATGATAAGTGGCAGACAGATTGTGCCTGAGTCCCCCACTCCTGTTGAGAGAGGGAATTTCAATACAGACATGAATAGCTACCATCTCTGTCTAATATGTGTACATCCTCATTTTTGAATGAGTGTCCTTTGTCCTTTAAATGAAGGTACACCACTGATTATGGTTCTGAGCTGTTGCTATTCCTGTGCTGGGCCATCCTCCTCTTTAGTTTCTCCAGTGTAGAGCTCTGCACACTCCTTACTGTATTGGACCATAAAATCATAGATGCATAGTATCACAGAATTGGAAGAGACCTAAAGGGCCATCCAGTCCACCTCACCTGCCATGCAGGAACCCCTATCATAATATTCCCAAGAGATGGCCATCCAGCCTCTGCTTAAAAACCTCCAAAGTAGGATACTCCACCACCTTCCGTAGCAGCATATTCCACCGCTAGATAGTTCTAACATTAAGTGCTTCCTAATATTCAGATGGAATCTCTTTTCCTGTAGTTTGAAACCACTGCTCCGAGTTCTAATCTATGATGCCATTGAAAACAAACCTGTCTTCTCTTCAAAATGACATTCTTTCAGATATTTAAACTTGGCAATCATATTCCCTCTCAACCATGTTTTTTTGGGTGGTGGTGGTGGTGGTGGTAAGGCTAAACATTCCCAACTCCCTAAGCCGCTCCTCATAGACATTCCTTTCAGACCTTTAACAATCTTGGTTGCCCTTCTCTGGACTTCTACATGGTTCTCAACATCCTTTTTAAATTGACCTGCACAGAACTGGACACAGTACTCCAGGTGGGGTCTGAACAGAGTGGTACTATCACTTCCCTTGATCTAGACACTGTGCTTCTGTTGATGCAACCATCACATTGCTGGCTCAATTTGTGGTCCACCAAGACTCCCAGATCCCTTTCACAGGTACTATTTTCCAGCCAGGTATTTCCCATCCTATGTCTGTGCAATTCATTTTTATACTATATTGTGCCTCTTGTGTTTGTGGATACCTAACCTATCTTGTGCTTTTATAAAAAATTATCTAATCTAGTTGTTCCAGTTCATTGCAGTATTTATGCTTTTCCCATTAGTCCTGGTGATGTTCTGGTAATAAACAGATTGCCCAAGATTGCATAGGTAAAATGGGATGTAACTCCATCATTCACACATGGTCTGGGTTATCTGGACTGATCCCTCTCCTGGGAGGCCTAACATTTGTACTCCAGGCTTTGGAGAGCATAGTGAGGCACTTCAACCCACTGAGCTATAGGAGCTCACCCCCAGATTTGACTAGTGTAACCGAGGAGAGGCAGGACGGTCTTCTTGAACGAACAGTGCAAAGAAATAGAGGAAAACAACAGAAAAGGAAAAACCAGAGATCTATTCAAGAAGATTGGGGATATTAAAGGGGCATTTCGTGCAAAGTTGGATATAATAAAGGACAAAAATGGTAGGGACCTAACTGCAGCAGAAGAGATCAAGAAGAGATGGCAAGAATATACAGAGGAATTATATCAGAAAGATCTGGATGTCCCTGATAACCAAGATAGCATAGTTGCTGACCTGGAGCCAGACATCCTGGAAAGTGAAATCAAGTGGGTTTTAGAAAGCATTGCAAACAATAAGGCCAGTGGAGTGACGACATTCCAATTAAACACTTTAAAATCTTAAAAGAGGATGCTGTAAAGGTGCAGCACGCGATTCGCCAGCAAATTTGGAAAACACAGCAGTGGCCAGAGGACTGGAAAAGATCGGTCTACATCCCAATCCCAAAGAAAGGCAATGCTAAATAATGTTCCAACTATCTCACAATTGCACTCATCTCACACACTAGCAAGGTTATGCTCAAAATTCTACAAGGGAGGCTTCAGCAGTATGTGGAAAGAGAACTTCCAGAAGTGCAAGCTGGATTTTGAAAGGGCAGAGGAACTAGAGATCAAATTGCCAACATGCGCTGGATTATGGAGAAAGCCAGAGAGTTCCAGAAAAACATTTACTTCTGCTTCATTGACTATGCCAAAGCTTTTGACTGTGTGGACCACAACAAACTATGGCAAGTCCTTAAAAGAATGGGAGTGCCTGACCACCTTATCTGTCTCCTAAGAAATCTATATGTGGGACAAGCAGCAACCGTCAGAACTGCATATGGAACAACTATCTGGTTTAAAATTGGGAAAGGAGTACGACAAGGCTGTATATTGTCACCTTGCCTATTTAACTTATATCCAGAGTACATCATGCGAAAGGCAGTTCTGGATGAATCATAAACCGGAATTAAGATTGCCGGAAGAAATATCAACAACCTCAGATATGCAAATGATACTACTCTGATAGCAGAAAGTGAGGCGGAATTAAAGAACCTCTTAATGAGGGTGAAAGAGGAGAGTGAAAAAATGGGCTGAAGCTCAACATCAAAAAAACTAAGATCATGGCCACCGGTTCCATCACCTCCTGGCAAATAGAAGGGGAAGAAATGGAGGCAATGACAGAGTTTATTTTCTTGGGCTCCTTGATCACTGCAGATGGCGACTGCAGCAACGAAATAAAAAGATGCCTGCTTCTTGGGAGGAAAGCAATGGCAAACCTAGATAGCATCCTAAAGAGCAGAGACATCACTTTGCAACTAAGGTCAGGATAGTCAAACCTATGGTTTTTCAAGTAGTGATGAATGGAAGTGAGAGCTGGACTATAAAGAAGGCTGATCGCCACAGAATCGATGCTTTTGAGCTGTGGTGCTGGAGGAGAGTCTTGCGAGTTCCCTGTACTGCAAGGAGATCAAACCTATCCATCCTGAAAGAAATCAACCCAGAATGTTCACTGGAAGGACAGATTTTAAAGCTGAGGCTCCAGTACTCTCTCCAGGAGAGAGGAGTCCTTGGGAAAGTCCCTGATGTTGGGAAAGATCGAAGGCAAAAGGAAAAGAGGACGGCAGAGAATGAGATGGTTGGACATTGTCATCGATGCAAACAATATGGGTTTGACCAAACTCCAGGAGGCAGTGAAAGATAGGAAGGCCTGGCGAGCTCTGGTCCATGGGGTCACGAAGAGTTGGACATGACGGAACGACTGAACAACAACACCCAACACAAATATCAAATATGGAAAGAGGAAAATATCAATCCACTGCACACAAGTAGACATGGGCACGACCAGAAAAATGACGTTTCGAGTTTTCGTTTGTCGGAACGGGTCCGTTCGGGTCGTTTCCGTTTGTCGCGAAATTTTTCAAAAATTTGTCATTTCCATTTGTCGTTTGTCGTTTCCACCACGATTTAGCGCGATTTGACTTCCCAGAGCATAGCGGCGTCCCGCAATCAGGGCCGGCACTAGGTGTTTTTGCACCCTAGGCAGCGGGCGGGGCGGGGGGCAGGCAAGCGGGCAGGCGGCAGCCGCGGGCGGGCGGGTGTCGGCGCCGGTCACAGGCGGGTGGAGGCGCAGGCGGACGGGCGAGTGGGCAGTTAGGATATCACTTAGGATAGAGGTTCTGTTCTTGGCTTGCACCCCAAATGTGTGTGTGTGTGCAAGCAAATTGAAGTTGGGAAAATTGAAAATAAATGGTAGTATATAATATATATTTAAAATTAATCCACACCTCCCACTCCCAGTCGAACCTCCCCCTTTATCCAATATCAGAAAACAATCCTCACAAACTGCCAGAGAAGAAATAAAGAATAAACTGCTATTCCCTTCAGCAGACAAAGCTGCAGGGAATCAAAGAAATTATTTTCTAAATTCAATTCCCTCCCTGCCTGCCTAACTTAAATCCTAAAGCCTCCAGCCTCCCTCCTCAATCTCGATTGGATCACACCAGCACCAGCAGCCAGCCCTCCTCCCTCAACCACATCCATACACCTGACTGCGATTTCTGGAAGGTGCCTCGGCTTTTTATGCCCTCCGAGACATCCAGAAGTGTCAGTCAAAAACCTGGCAATGCCATTGGTGGAATGGTTCAAACAATTTGCATGTTCCCATCCCATGCCCAGCCCAAATGGGCAGGTCTAAAATAAAATAAAATA
Source organism: Phrynocephalus guinanensis (assembly GCA_037367245.1). NCBI lineage: Eukaryota > Metazoa > Chordata > Lepidosauria > Squamata > Agamidae > Phrynocephalus > Phrynocephalus guinanensis. The sequence goes on from CM074732.1 coordinate 193,925,824, forward strand.
AAATAAAATAAAATCAATACGACTTTTATTGCTATAAAAAAACCCACTGCTGCTACTATTAAAATTCAGGCATTTAAAATAAATAAATTTCACATGTTTCTGTGGTGATTTGGTGTGTTTTTTTACCACGATTTCAAAAGAAAAATTGCGGTCGCCATTTTGGATCCCCCCCACCGCATGGCATGCAGTGAGATAGACGACGAGGATAAACCCCCCCCCCCAGCCTGGTGCAAGCAGCCCAGGACAGGAGAAGAGGGGGGGAAAGGCCGGGGACCCCCCAGAAACCACCCCTCTGGTAGGTGGCAAAGCCTCAGGCAGGCATATTTTCGCCTGCTTTTTTGGCCGGGAGTCGGGTTTTTTTTAAAAAAACTTTAAAAAACTTTTTCTGTGCTTCGCATCGCGCAATCGCCGCGATGCCACAAACGGAAACGAAGAACCCGACCAAATTTTTCTTTTTTCAGTTCGAGTTCGAGTTCTGACGGCTTAATTATCGTTACCGTTTCCATTACGTAACGGAAACGATAACCGAAAACGGAACCGACAATTTCGCCGAGTCGTGCCCAAGTCTACACACAAGTGATCAGTCACAGAGAATTGAGAAACAAGGTCGTATCTGTGTGGGTGGGTGGAAGGGTGGAAACCCCAGAAGCCAAGAGGGCAGGCAAGCAAGGTCCTTTGGCTACCCCCTCCCACCCCACTGAGAGCAGAAACCTCCAGGAGCTTAGAAATAAAGTTGAGCATGGCGCGTTTTTCCACATGGGCAGAGGGTGAGCCAGGGTGCCCGAGGGGTGGCGGGTTGCCTTCTCTTGCTGGTCCCCCTCTCCTTTTTCAGCATGGGGGACCCGGAGGAAGAGGCAGGCATCTGGGGAGCACAGTTGCTGTGGCACCCTCCTCCTCCTCCTCCCCCTTGTCTTGCTCCTGGCTCGCTGCAGGAGAAGTGTAAGATGTGCATGTGCTACCGCACATGCGTGCACACACACACACACAAACACCCACCGGCTCACACACTTGTGCACACCCTCACGCCCCAGATCCACAGAATTGAGGCCCCCTTGCTGGGTGGGTGCGATGTGGTTGGGGGGCAGGAGGGGCGCAAAAACAGACTTTGTCCTTAGGCACTCCAAACCCTTGTTATGTCTCTGTTGAGAACTGGCCAGTTTCTGCGAGAAGGTTGCTAAATTGCAGGATTGATTGGAGCCTATGAGCCACACCTTATCGGAATGTAACTTCCGATTAAAACATGTCTGTTACTGAGCTGTTTTGGAAGAGAAAAAATAGCATCTACCCCAGATGTCAAGCCCCGCACACAGAATACACAGCAAGCCAAGTTCAGTTCTTTGCCAGGAACTTTAGTTGTAATCCAGATAACGAACAAAGTACAGTCCGAATCAAAGGCAAAATACCTTACAGAGCCAAATGCCAAGTTCAAGGGTACAGAGAAACGTCGTAGTCAGAAAGCCGGTCCAAGGTCAGGAAACAGAGAACGCCGTAATCAGAAAGCCGGTCCAAGGTCAGGAAACAGAGTCTGGATACACACAGGAACGTGGTGACAAGGTAAGTGACGCATTGCTCCCACAGAGGTTTCGGGGTAAACTTGCTAGCTTTATCCTAAACCAGGGAATACACCCATATCTCTGGCAAGGCTCCTGCTAGAACTCAGGGCTTTCAGATCTAATTCTATGCCTATCATTAAAGATCCTTTCCCTGGCTCTCCTGTTAGTTCTTCTTTGCAGGATCCTGTTCCTAGCCCTCATAGGAGGAGGAGATGTGCCCTCAGCTGCTTCGTCTGACTCAGCTGCCTGCTGAGTTGAACTGCAAGGCTCCTCCTGCTGTTCTTCAGCATTTAACCCTTCACATTCAGGTTCTATGACAGGCAGGGTCCTGGCACTATCCCCCTCCCCATGGCCCCCCTCTTCCGATGGACCAGGTTTATCTGGATAATTATCATGAAATTACTGAATCAACTCCCGCACATGCAAGTTAGATACCGGTTCCCAAGAACGATCTTCTGGTCCATACCCTTCCCAGTCCACTAAATATTGTAACCCCCCCCCCCCGATGTATCCGGGAATCCAAAATTTGGCGCACCTCATACTCCTCTTCTCCTTCTACCAATATCAGTGGAGGAGGTTCAGGATTTGGTGGTCGGTTGGGGTCAGGGTCTTTAGCTGGGACCAAGAGAGAACGATGGAACACAGGATGAATATGGAGAGAAGCAGGTAATTGCAGATGGAACGCCACTGGGTTGATTTTTTCTAGGATGGGGTATGGGCCGATGAATCGAGGATCTAGTTTTCGGGATCGCCCAGGATGTCTCAAATATCAGGTAGAGAGCCAAACCTTCATGCCCGGATTCAACTGTGGACCTTCTTGCCTTTTCTTATCCGCTGCCTTCTTATATGCTTCCTTAGCATGATTAAGTTGTTCTTTTAATAGTTTTTGAATGCTATGAAGTTCTTGAAGGTAAGCATCGGTAGCTGGTACAGAGGTGGAAGGAAGGGTGGTGGGAAAGTACCGAGGATGGTATCCATAGTTGGCCATAAATGGGGTTTGACGAATGGATGAATGTACCACATTATTGTATGCAAATTCGGCTAAAGGCAACAAATCCGCCCAATTGTCCTGTTGATAACATGTGTAGCAGCGTAAATATTGTTCCAAGGTGGCATTGGTGTGCTCAGTCTGACCATCTGACTGGGGGTGATAAGCGGATGACAGGTGGACTTGGGTTCCTAGTGCCTTGTGCATAGCTTGCCAGAAACGAGAGGTGAATTGGGGTCCACGATCCGAAATAAGGTGTTCAGGTAAACCATGAAGCCTGAAGAGGTGTTGTAAATAATGATGAGCTGTTTCTGCTGCGGTAGGAGGTTTAGGACAAGGAACGAAGTGGGCCATTTTGGTGAACAAATCTACGAAGACCAGGATGCAGGTAAATCCTTTGGAGCGAGGAAGATCCATGATGAAATCCAGTGACACAGCATTCCAAGGACCAGAGGGTGTTGGCAAAGGATGCAACAGACCCGAAGGTTTAGCCACCACATCCTTTGCTCGCCGACACACTTCACAGGACCCCACATATCTGGTAACATCAGCTCGGACCTGTGGCCACCAGAACTCCCTTGTGAGAAGATGCAGGGTTTTATAAAGTCCAAAGTGTCCAGCAGGAAAAAATCATGAGAAAGATGCAATACCTGATTACGAAGGGGACCAGCAGGAGCATATAACCTTCCTCAATGTAGTAGTAACCCTTGTTGTGCAGAAAACTCTCCATGCTCCCCATTTTGAAGTTCTTGAAGACGTTGCTGAGGCCATGGATCTTGAGTTTGAGACTTACGGATTTCTTCTGCCAAGCTGGAACACGGACTTGTGGCTGCGAACACGGAGGGAGGCAAGATGGGTGCCACTAAGGTCTCTTTCACTGGTGCCACATATTCAGTTTTTCTAGATAATGCATCAGCTTTCTTATTCTGAGCTTCAGGAATATACTTGATACGAAAATCAAACCGGGAAAAGAATAAAGACCACCGGATTTGTCGCTGAGACAATCGCCGAGCTGTTTGTAAATGTTCCAGGTTTCTGTGATCAGTTAGCACTTGCACAGGGTGTCGAGCTCCCTCAAGGTAATGCCTCCATACATCAAAAGCTGTTTTGATGGCCAACAGTTCACGCGCCCAAATCGTATAATTCTTTTCTGCAGGTTTTAATTGCCGAGAGTAGAAGGCACAGGGACGCGGGATTTGGGAGGGATCTTCTTGTTGAGATAATACTGCTCCCAAGGCAACACTAGATGCGTCAGCCTCCACTATGAACGGCAGTTGTGGATCAGGGTAGCGAAGTATAGGCTCCGAAGTGAAGCGGGTCTTCAAGGTAGAGAAAGCCTTCTCTGCTTCCGGAGTCCACCGGAAAGGCTCTTTGGGACGGAGGAGACGGTTTAAAGGTGCAGCAATGTCAGCGTAAGCAGGAATGAACTGACGATAGTAGTTAGCGAAGCCAAGGAACCGCTGCAAGTCCTTACGATTTTGTGGTCGCTGCCATGACAACACAGCCTCTACTTTCTTGGGGTCCATGCGGATTCCCTGGGGAGAAATGATATGCCCCAGAAATTCACCCTCTTCAATGCTGAACTCACATTTTTCCAGTTTAGCATAGAGTCCGTTTTCCCGGAGACTCTGCAATACCTGACAAACATCTTTAACATGCTGAACTGGGTCAGTGGAGTAAATCAGAATGTCATCTAAATACACAACCACACAACGATCTAGGAGATCCTGGAAAATGTCATTCATCATCCGCTGAAACACACTGGGTGCATTGGTCAGACCAAAAGGCATTACTAAATGTTCATATTGGCCGTACCGGGTCCGGAATGCAGTTTTCCATTCATCTCCTTTGCGGATATGTACCAAATTATACGCCCCCCGAAGGTCCAGCTTAGTATAACACTTAGCCCCTTTTAACCGGTCCAAAAGTTCAGAGATTGGGGTAAAGGGTACCGGTCCCTAATAGTGATCTTGTTGAGTGCTCTATAATCATTACAAGGACGAAGCTCCCCTCCCTTCTTCTTGACAAATATCACTGGTGCCGACAATGGTGATTTGGAAGGGCGTATGAATCCACATCTAAGATTTTTATCTAGAAAAGCCCTTAACGCTTCTAATTCAGGTTCAGACATGGGATAGACTCGTGCTACAGGAAGAGGTGCCCCAGGAATCAAATCAATGGCACAGTCATAGGGTCGATGTGGAGGTAGCTTGTCAGCCCCCTTTTCTTCAAATACATCGGCAAAGTCTTGATATGCCTGGGGCAAGACAGGGTCAGATGTATCATGAGCAGATGCCAGGATAGTGGAGGAATGTTGCTTTGAACAAGGGACCTTGAAATATAATTCCCCTTGCACCCAATCCACCAGTGGATTATGAGCTCGCAACGAGGAAAGTCCCAAAACAAGAGGAAACCGGGGCATACGGGTTAAATTAAAGCTAATCTGCTCATTATGATCCATTACCTGAAGGGTAAGGGGACAGGTTTCCTGAGCTACCTGCCCAGAACAAAGTAACCGACCCTCAATGGATTCCACCAGCAAAGGGGTGTCCTTATTTTGTACTGGAATCTGATGGTACTGCACAAACCCAGCATCCACAAAACAATGAGCTGCCCCAGAATCTATCATAGAATACACCGGAATCTCCTGACCATCAGGGAGCCCTAAAGTCACAGGTAACAGAAAAGGTCCTTCAGGTGTAATAGTATTACCTGGGAACCTTTCGGTATGCTCCATTCCTTGAGGTTCCTTCAAGGATGGAGCTGCCCTTTTACTGCTGGAGAGATAGCAGCTCTAACTGAGGAACGCTTCAAAGGGCAATTAGAAGCAAAATGTCCTCCTCCCCCACAGTACAGGCAGAGATGATGAAAGCGTCGTCTTGCCTTTTCCTCTGGGGTAAGGCGTGGTCGAGCAGCTCCCAGTTGCATAGGTTCTGGATCTACTTCACAAGCCTCCCGGGATTGCAGATGAGACACAGCTGGCAGAGGTTGCTGGTTGCAGTTCTGGCCTCGGGAGAGACGACGGCTTTCCAGGCGTCCATCAATTCTCAAACACAGAGTAATGAGCTCCTGCAATGTGTTTGGTTGTTCTACCCTACAGAGTTCATCCAGCACTTCATCTGCCAAACCTTCCATATATTGAGAAATCAGTGCCGGCTCGTTCCACTGCAAATCCTGAGCTATCAAACGAAATGCAGCAGTGTATTTAAACACTGAGTCTTTGCCCTGTTTCAAGGCTCTGAGTCTCCTGTTGGCAGTAGCAGCCTGCATGGGATTCTGAAAGGCTGAAGAAATATGGTTCAGAAAAGCCTGGTAATTATCCAACAAAGGTGAAGCACTGAGGAGTAAAGGAGTCGCCCATTTAGCTGCCTGACCTTTCAATAAACTGATAATGAAACAGACCTTAGACCTCTCAGTAGGAAATTCTTGAGCCCGCACCTCAATGAACAGCTTGCATTGGGCCAAGAATGCAGGGAATTCCTCTAACTTGCCTTCAAACCGGTCAGGAGGCAGCAAAGGGCAACGAGGCTGTAATGATGCTGGAGCTTGCTGCAATTGAACAATTGCTTGAGACAAAAACAGTACTTGGTTTTGCAAAGCTTCCAGTGGAGTCATTCCAACAGCCCCCTCCTTCTCCATTCTGCTTGAATAAGTTTGGTGGGTGGGAGAAAACTGTCAAGCCCCGCACACAGAATACACAGCAAGCCAAGTTCAGTTCTTTGCCAGGAACTTTAGTTGTAATCCAGATAACGAACAAAGTACAGTCCGAATCAAAGCCAAAATACCTTACAGAGCCAAATGCCAAGTTCAAGGGTACAGAGAAACGTCGTAGTCAGAAAGCCGGTCCAAAGTCAGGAAACAGAGAACACCGTAATCAGAAAGCCGGTCCAAGGTCAGGAAACAGAGTCTGGATACACACAGGAACGTGGTGACAAGGTAAGTGACGCGTTGCTCCCACAGAGGTTTCAGGGTAAACTTGCTAGCTTTATCCTAAACCAGGGAACACACCCATATCTCTGGCAAGGCTCCTGCTAGAACTCAGGGCTTTCAGATCTAATTCTATGTCTATCATTAAAGATCCTTTCCCTGGCTCTCCTGTTAGTTCTTCTTTGCAGGATCCTGTTCCTAGCCCTCATAGGAGGAGGAGATATGCCCTCAGCTGCCTGCTGAGTTGAACTGCAAGGCTCCTCCTGCTGTTCTTCAGCATTTAACCCTTCACATTCAGGTTCTATGACAGGCAGGGTCCTGGCACCAGATGCCTGGAAGGAAATTGACTCTTCCTTTTGCAAACACCCGCAGGATTTGCTATAACCAATCAGACAGGTTATCCGTCAATGTCTGTCATTGTCTACCTTGGCCAATGCCCAAAAGGAAAGAAGGTCTCCCCAAAGGCAGGTAGTTAAATGACACATTAGGCATGTGAAGATGAATTGTTTCCTTAACCTGTCCAGCAGAAAATGCTAACTTTTTGATGCATGAGATGTGTTCGCTTTTATCTAATCACTTACAACCACATAAATATTCATAGTTTAACAGCTTCTTCATATATTCTGCCCAACAGTGAGTTTGACCTCATGTAACTGCGCCAGACTGGCTTACAATTTATGTCTGTCATGGCACCTAGCTTGCAAGAGCAGACATGGGGAAATAAATTCAAAAATTTGGCTGGAATGCCCAGAATACTCTGGCTCCCATGGCCAACACCCATGTTCTGTAATCTTAACAAATAACCTTTCCCATTTTTCTGCAGGTGTACATTGGACTTTGTGTGTGTGTGTACCAGACAGCATTCCCTGGCTTTTTGGACAGAAACGGTGGCCTTGTGAATCCATGTTAGAGTATTTTGTGTTTAAATGAAAGACCCCAAACACAAAAGAGGTTCTCTTTTCAGGATTTGCATCATTTCGGTGACTGCTGAAAAGGAGCCTTTGAAACATGCATGATTTGTTTCTATGAAAGAGAGGTATACAAAAGCTTCATGTTTCATTTGTGTTCCCTCTAAAATGTAACCTTTCGCTGCCCTTTCATCCTTTGTCTGCGTCAAATTGTCCGAGAAATTTTGCATCCACTAGTGTCACAAGGGCAATTGCCGAACACTTTTTGCTTTGCTTGCATTTATTATTTTATATATACTGTAGTCTCAAAGTCCTGAGATTAGACTATCACAACCCTCTTTACGTGGGGTTGCCCTTGTAGCTAACACGGAGGCTCCAGCTGGTGCAGAATTTGGCAGCTAGACTAGTGATGGGGTTAAGTAAATTCCAACATATTACCCCTATGCTGAGCACACAGCACTGGCTGCCGATCCGTTACTGCATTGACTTCAAGGTTTTAATGATGACATACAAAGGCCTAAACAGTTTGGGACCTTGTTATCTGTCAGAGCAGCTTCTATCTCAAAGTACTGCCCATTGTACCCAGTCATCTCTGGCAGGGCATTTGAGAGTTCCATCCCTGAAGGAGCCTCGCAAATCATCAATGAGGAACCGAGCTTTTTCAGTGGTGGCCCCTCGAGTTTGGAATCAACTCCCGCCTGAGATCTGTTTGGCCCCTCTAATGTCTCTTTTCAGGAAACATCTTAAGACAGGAGTCCTCAAACTTTTTAAGCAGGGGGCCGGTTCACTGTCCCTCAGATAGTGTTGGAGGCTGGACAATACAGTAGCACCCCTGTATCCGCTTATTCGCCATCCGTGGATTCAGTTATTCATGGATGGCGAGTGGCAGTGCAAGGGGCCCAGCTGCACGACCCAGGAGTGCCTACCTGGGAAATCGGTGGCAGCAGAGGAGAAGGAAGCAGCCTTATGGTCCTACAGAGCCCACCCACCTGCCTGAATGAGTGGTGGTGGCAGAGGAAAAGGAAGCGGCTGCACAGCCTCACAGAGCCCGCCCATCACCTGCAAGAGCGGTGGCGGTAGAGAAGAAGGAAACGGCCACGTGGCCCCACAGAGCCTGCCCACTGGCAAGATTCATGGAGGAGCAAGGGAGGGCCAGGAACAAGCTGTGCAGTGGGTAGGGAGGGGAATTGGGGAATTGAGCAGTGGCCCTCCCATTTACCACCACCGCACCAGCTTGCCCCCTCTTCCCCAGCCTTGGTTGCCCCCTTCAGCTTGCCGCAGCCTCTGGCACCGATCAGCTGGGCAGTGGGTGGGAGAGATGGGGACCTAGCTGCAGCCCTCCCCTTTTGAATTTCCGGTGTGCAGCTGGCACTGCGAGGCAGGTGGGGGGATCAGGGAAGCACCACAGCCCCTGCTTTGAAATTCCATTTCAGCTCGCTGGGCCGAAGGGAATGCGGTCCACAGCCAGCACAGAAGGTGGCCGGCTTGCTCCCTTGCTCCCTTACTCACTTGCTCATTCACTCTCAAAGTCAGCAGGGTGGCGGCGGCGGAGGAGGAGGGGCGAGCAGATGAGGAGGAGGAGGGGGGGCAGCAAGCCCCCACAAATCCCTGGCATAGCGACCAGCCGGAGGGCAGAGGAGGCACACTGTGGGTGCCAGCACGAGCAGCTCCCCACCCACCACCGCACAAGATCCCAAGAGCGAGGGAGTGACCCCCTCCGACAGCGAGGCAGGAGGCAGCCGTCTCACACTTATGCGACAAGGAGGGAGGCAGAGGGCTGGATGCCACTGCCGCTGCTGCTGCTGACCACTGCCACGCCCCAACTCCCATTGAAATGAAACTGACCTGTAGAAGGTTAAGCTTCCTTCAAGCTAAGACTGACTTAAATCTTAATGGCAAAACTCACTAGGCATAGGAAGCTCTGGTCATCACCTAGATGTTGTCTCTGAACTCACATGATTCAGTCTTATGGGCATTTGATGGCACTTTTGTAGAGAGAGGAAAACCTGCTTCACACTAGGTCTGCACCTGATTCCCTCTGGACTTGTGTCAAGCATGCAAATGCAAAGTGTTGTTGTTCCATCTACAGGCTACCTATCATCTTAAGAGATAGTTTGTTACTTGGGTGGGTGTGGATGGAAAGCCACCTTGCATTCAAGCAATGGGCAGATCAAATGGCTCAATCCCTTCAATATTTCAAATTCTAATTGCAACTTCCAGCTATAACACTGTACATATTATTGTTTTTGTTTGATGGTTTTCTATTTTCTATGTTTCCTTTGCTGTTCACTGCCCAGAGTGGCCCTTGGATTAGATGGTTGGTCTATAAATCAATCAAACTTACAAATAAATATTGGATCTAATTAACACCTTGGATTCCTGGTGATAACTTACCCCATCCTATTGCTGGCAGTTAAGGGATGTCTAGAAAGGTGTGAATGTTTACGGCAGGCTGGAGACAGCCAAAACAAAAGATTCTAAACAGATCTTTATAAGCATATGCCATTGAACTTCACAGAAAAAGGAGTGTTGAAGGAGGAGCCTGCATTTGGAAAGCAGAGATCAATTATTTATTTCCCTAGATTGATAGGTATTTATTATTTAGTTTGTTAGCTCTCTGCAACATGGGCCTTGTCTTCGTGCCCCATGCGAGGGTTTTGCCTGCTATATTAATAAATAATTATAGGCAATAAATATTTGATGGCTTTAGCTGAGAGATCTCTCTAGGAGAGTATTGGCAGGACCTGAGGCCTTCTTCCTCCGACATCATAACCACCCCTTGATTGACAATGGGTAGACAGCGAGTTAATTGCTCTTTGATTGAGTGTCTGCCTTGCTTTCAACAGTGCAAATTTAAGACCTCAACCATATTCTGTATAGTCCACATTTTAGGCTAGCAAGCCCCCTCCATTCACACAAGGAATGAGACTCAATTGTTAGGTTCTTCAGCACTTGATACGGTAATCTTTTAATATGCTTGACATACATATGGACTGAATCCAGTGCTGAAACGCATAGAAACTGAAGTACAGGGGAGCCACATGATCCAAACAAATTAAAATACAAAGGCAAAAAAATAGGTGACACCTTTCTAGACCACTCAAAATAATCATTGTACTATAAATGGTCTATTATTTGCCAGACAGGCTTGCCTCTAAGGCTGCTTTCACACGACCCCTAAAATCCGCTGCAAAATGCTCGCAGATGCGGAGAATAAAATTGTTTTCCCACCAGCAGCGGACTTAAAAAAAAATAAAGTACGACCACGCCCACTTAAGCGCACCCCAGCGCATTTTACAAGTACCTGGTCTCGAGGAGGTAAAATCCTTGTTGCCGTTCCTTGTTGCTGTTTTAAAGCACTGCATGCCTGGCCCTCCACCTCTTTTTGTTTGTTTTTGTTGCCCCCCCCCTTTAAACAGACAGGAATCCTAACGGGCTGGAACAATTAGCTGCTGCCAACGCAATAGAATCAGAGTACGGGAGGTGGGAACACAGGAAGCAGAACAAAAACCACGTTGGGGGAATCTACATTTAAATTGCCAGCAGATTTTAGGGGTCGTGTGAAAGCAGCCTAAGATGGAAGTCAGGGCAACATCTTGGGGAGCTGAGTGTTATGGTGATACATCTCCATGGCTTTGGTAAGAGGAAGGAGGGAAGGAAGGAAGGAAGGAAGGATGGATGGATAGACAAACATTTTCCCAAGTGTTCTCTATTTATTTATTTATTTATTTATTTATTTATTTATTTATTTATTTATTATTTAAGCTTATATACCACCCGTCTTCCAGGCAGAACTCCGGGCGGTTCATAACAAGAAACAAGCAATAGCCAAAGGCTAAAACAAGTTATCATAATTAATAAACAACACATGAGAAGAACAATTATAAAAAGCAGATAGCGGATGGATGGGAGGGGGGGAGGAAATTAAATTCAATGTCACCAAATGCCTCCCGAAACAGCTGGGTCTTCAAAGCTTTTTTGAATGCTGGCAGGGACTGTGCAAGGCGCAACTCAGGTGGAAGATGATTCCATAAAGAGGGGCCAGCCACAGAGAAGGCTCGGCAAAGGGTAGCCGTCTTCCGAGCCTCCGTGGGCATGGCCACCCGTAAAGAATGTGCCCGTGACATTTGAGTAGGTCGAGCCGAAGTTGACTGCTGGGGGATTCGCTCTGCCAGGTATTCAGGTCCCAGGCCATGGAGGGTTTTATAAATTAAAACCAGGACCTTGAATCTTATTCGGGATGCAACGGGTAGCTCTTAAAATTTCTGATGACATCCATTTTGAAAACATAGTTCAACAGAGCCGGTTTCTTTCTAAGCTATATGACAAGACTCGTATTTAATTAAAATGGGAAGAGAAAAGTTCCTCACCATGGAATCAAGAATTATATATATTGGCAGAGTGTGGAGATTTGTTGGTTTAAAAACCTCTGTTTTTGCAACCAGAAAAGTTCAGGGACCTATAGATAAGCATTAGCTTCAAATCTCTACACAGTAGAACTCGGCCTTATTGGTTTGTTCTCCTCAACTGGCATTATGTCTGTGAAGATCCTCAGTCATCCAGGTGAGTTTATCTGGAAGTTGAGTCACTCATGGCTACTGGACTTCTTTTCTTGAGAGATAGAAACGTTTCGCTGCTCATCCAAACAGCTTCATTCAGACTGACGAAGCTGTTTGGTTGAGCAGCAAAATGTTTCTATCTCTCAAGAAAAGAAGTCCAGTAGCCATGACTCAACCTCCAGATCCTCAACTGGCACTTACTATCTCAATAGCTCACTCAAAGACACTGTTAAGAGAAAGAATAAAAAGTTTGATTTTACACACATTTTCAAACAGATCAAAACCAACCTGCATTCTCCAGAAAAATAAGAACTTGTTCCATGAAGAGCACTTAGCTCAATAACTAGCTCCATGAGTGAATCACTACATGGGTTGCTAACTGACTACATAATTGAACTTCACACTATCAGACTAAAAAGAGTGTGGGGGGACGACTCTTGAGTAAACAGCCATGGCTCTAGTACAGACCCTGAGGCAGAAAGGGATCAATTGATCGCTATTGACATTCACTCTCATCCAGAAAGATCTTTCTCAGCCAAAACCTGTTCAAGACATCAGCCATAGGTTGTGGTATTTCCAACACAATGATCCCTTTCTAAAATGCAAACAGTTCTCCTTATTTCCAGAGCTATGTCTAAGAAGGGAATTAGAACATGGTCTGAAACTCACATAAGCATTAAGCAGGATCAAACGCCTGAACCCCCCAAAGAGGGCCCATATGGTGGTACGGCTGTACTTATAAATATTTCAAATGTCAATGCACAAGACTGCAATCAGACCAAGCTGTTTGCCGCACTTTGAATAATTACTAGCAAAATATTTGTCATCCTAGAATAACACATACAATTTTACCCCCCTGTGTTTTCCTCCACCAAACAATTTTTGTCTACTTTTTATCTTAACGTCTATCCCAGTTGGTGCCAGAGTCCGCTATTCTGATATTTGTCCTCCTCCAAACAATATTTTCTTCTTATAGGGTGGCTTCTTCTCCAAAATCTTTCGACTTCTCACAGGGGAAGGCAGATAATTTTTCAAGCTTTTGCCTTCAAATGCAAGGATGTGGTAGGTAAGAACTCACATTCCTCCCTACAATGCCTTGGAGAAGTGGTTCCCAATCTTGGTTTCCCCAGATGTCCTGGATTAAAACTCCCAGAAGCCTTTACAGCTAGCGGTGCTGGCTAGGAATTGTAGGAGCTATAATCGAAGAACATCTGGGAACCCCAAATTGACAAGCTCTGACCTAGAGGCTTTCTGTGTTACAACATTGAGAAAATGTCAAAAAAGCATTTTATTCAAATAAAAACAACAAGGAATCAGTCCTCTCTGAATGAGAGCGGGAAGGCATAATATTTTTAAGCCAGTACATTCTCATATATGATTCCATATGATCCAGTAGAAAGCTGAAAATCTATCTGTCCCTCACAGATACAGTACAGCTGCCGCGAACGCTTCATCTTCTGGAATCATGGGAGTTGTAGTTGGATGAACTATTGAGAGTTTTTCTGGAAGTCAAATCAAATGGCAACTGGACTTCTTTTGAGAGATTGAAACGTTTCACTGCTCATCCAAACAGCTTTGTCAGTCTGAGGAAAGCTAGTTGTAAGTCCTCCATTTTATAGTTCACTTCGACCTCATGTCACCCTGGTCTGAAATAGGCTCATAAGATGAACAATGGCCTGGAAAGGATCCTTAGGTAAACAATGGTGTCAATAGGCTTTTAGGTGAACAATTGCCTAAGGTGCTGAAACTCACAAAGTATGGGTCATTAGCTATGGCCTTGGTGGCGGAGGCATGAAGTATTTTTTATTTGTCTGGGTATTGTTGAAATCACTGCCTGGTAAGTAGCAGATAGATAGACTGTGCCTGAGCCCGCCACCTCTCTTGAGAGAGGGGTTTTCAATGCTCACATGAATGGCTTCCCTGACCTCTCTCTCAAACCACCTATCATCTATGTCTAATATGTGTACATCCTCATCTTTGAATGGGTGCCCATTGTCCTTCAAGTGGAGGTATACTGCTGATTCTAGTCCTGAGCTGTTACCCCTCCTATGTTGGGCCATCCTTCTATTTAATGGCTGTTTAGTTTCTCCAATGTAGAGGTCTGCACACTCCTCACTTCATTGGACTGCATATACTATATTACTCCTTTTGTATTTTGGTGCCAGGTCCTTTGGGTGGATGAATTTCTGCCTTAATGTGTTTGTGGTTTTGAAATAAACAGTGATGTGGTCTTTGCCAAAAATCCTTTTAAGTTCTTCAGGCATTCGAGCCATCTAGGGAATGACCAGGTTCTTCCATCGGCTCTGGGTCTCAGGCTGATCCATTGTTCTTCTGGCTTGGCACACTGCTTTGCTGAAGGCCCACTTTGGATATCAACAGGCAAAAAAGAGAAACCAGGTTTCTCTTAGGGCGTTTATACACGACCCCTAAGCTCCGCTGCAAATGGCTGCAAGCTCCGGAACTTAAAAATGTTTCCCCACCAGCTCTGGAGTTTGCAGACAATTAAGTGTGAACTCGCCCACCTAAGCGCGACCCAGTGCACTTTTCTTGTACCTGCTCGAGGAGGGTGAAAATCGCCAGGTCTGGATTTAATCTGGTCAGTGCGGGGCTCTCCTGGCTTCTTCTTTTTTTGCCTCCCGCCCCTTTAAGAGAAGGGGCGGGAGGAAAAAAAAGCAAACAAAGAGAAGGAATCAGCACAACGGAGCTCCGGCAGCTTCTCCGAGGTGAGTCTGCATTCCCCCACACACACTTTCTTCCTCCCTCCCCTCATCAGACAGGTGCGGAGTGGTGGGGAGGAAGGAAGAGCAACGAACCCCTAAGATCTCTGGTCCGAATTTAAGTGGCCAGCGGATCTTAGGGGTCATGTGAAAAGGCTCTTTGAGCACTTTGTCATGGAGCCCACCTAAGAACAGGCAACTCTGGATCTAATAACTGTGTGATACAATGATGGGCTGGCCATGGGATGGGAGGGACCATGCAAATTTTTGGACCCATTCCAACTATCGCATGGCCAGGTTTTGACTGAGACTTCTGGGTGTGCCAGAGAGGGCATTAAAAGCCCACAAACCCTAACCCTAACCCTAACCCAACCCTAACCCATACGCCAGTACGCTGTCCTTCTTAGTGGGTCAGAGGCACCCAGAGGTGCAGCCCACTAACCCACCCTAACCTTAACCGTAACCCTAAGCCTAGCCCTTACCCTAACCCCAACCCTAACCCAGATCTGTACGCAAGTACACTTTCCTTCTTAGTGGGTCCCAGGCACGCAGAGAGGTGCCTCCCACAGCCCACTATCCCCTACCCCTAACCCATTCCCTAACCTGTACGGCAGTATGCTACTATGCTTCCCTTCTTACTGAGTCAGAGGCACTCAGAGAGGTGCCTCTGCCACCCCACCCTAACATAATGTAATGTAAATGTATGGTACGCGGCGGCTCCGCGAAACGCTTCCCTTGCTTCCCTTCTTAGTGGGTCAGACGTCAGAGCGGCACCCAGAGAGGTGCCTCCCAGAGCCCACTTACCCCAACCCCAACACAAACGACAAAAGGAAACGGCAAATTTTTGAAAATTTCCTCGACAAACGGAAACAAGCCGAAACGGACCCGTCCCGACAATCGAAAACTCGAAACGTCATTTTTCCTGGTCGTGCCCATCTCTACCCAGCACAAGTGCATACCACAAAGAAAGAAGAGCTGCTCTAAGTTCAAGGGGGCTCCGGCATGGTTAATGAGTGAAGTTAGAGAAGCTCTAAAGCACAAGGAGAGGTCTTTCCATAAATGGAAATCCTCCCCAAATGAGGAAAATAAAAAGGAACACAAACTCTGGCAAAAAGAAATGTAACAAGATGATAAGAGAGGCAAATAAAGACTTTGAGGAATGTATAGCTACAATAGAAAGGGAAATAATAAAAGCTTCTTTAAATATGTTAGAAATAGAAAACCTGCCAGAGAACTAGTTGGCCCTCTGGACGGTGATGGGGGAAAAGGGGAAGTAAAGGAGGACTTGGAAATTGCAGAAAAATTAAATGAGTTTTTTGCATCTGTCTTCACGACAGAAGACCTCGGGCAGATTCCTCTGCCAGAACCGCCACTCTTGACTAGAGAATTAAATCAAGTACAGGTTAAAAGAGGGGATGTTTTAGGTTTAATCGATAAATTAAGAACATAAGAACATAAGAAGAGCCATGCTGGATCAGGCCAAAGGCCCATCTACTCCAGCTTCCTATATCTCACAGTGGCCCCACCAAATGTGTCCGGGAGAGCATGAGACTAGATATCTGTCTCCTGACACCACTCCCCTGCATCTGGCCCTTGGTTTTAAGCCTGGGGATTGCACATCCCCATCATGGTTTGTAACCTGTGATGGACTTTTCCTCCAGGAATCTGTCCAATCCCCTTTTGAAGGCATCCAGGCCAGATGCCATCACCACATCCTGTGGCAGGGAATTCCACAGACTAACAATGCACTGGGTGAAAAAATATTTTCTTTTGTCTGTTCTTACTCTCTCAGCCCTCAATTTGAGTGCATGTCCCCTAGTTCTGGTATTTTGTGAGAGGGAGAAGAGTGTTCCTCTATCCACTTGAATCATGCCCTGCTTTACATTTTCCTACATTGAAATACATTTGCCATTTTGCAGCACATTCTTCCAGTTTGTAGACATCTTTCTGGAGCTCTTCACATTTTTTTCCTGGTCTTTACCACCCAGAAAAGTTTCGTGTCATCTGGAAACTTGGCCACCTCACTGCTTATCCCTGACTCCAGGTCATTTATGAACAGACTGAAAAGCACCGGTCCTCATCCAAGAGAAAATCTTAAGAACATTCTCATGACATTTATCCTCTAGTGTCTCTGCCTTAATTTGTGAATTATCCAAGGGCAAAATACTCCAGTGGGATCAGGTGGAGAATAGTCTGATGGCAGATGACACAATTCTCTTGTCAAAGCAAAGCTTGTCTGGCTCTGAGCACAGCTTGGCTAGAAGACCGTCTGTGTGAGCCATATGTAAGCCATTTTGAGCTCTTTGGTTTGAAAAAAAGGGGGACAGTTTACAAATGGGATACATAAATAATTCTCCAAAGCCTTTGCACCCACAGGAGCCCAGTGACTAAACAGCTCCTTGGATAACAGCACAGGAGGGGCTAAGCAGGATCAGCCCTAAGCTTTCCCCAAAAGGTCTTGCTGCTCCATTGCTGATAATGGGCTTAGTTCCTCCTTTCCAGAGACCTCTCTCTCTTCCAAAGGTTAAACAACTTCAGCTTCATTTGCATAACTTAATCCTCTATTCCCACCTCCTCTCCTCTCATGTCTGGGAAGGGGAGGAATAGAAGGCTGCTTTTGGAGGCCGATCAGATGCTCAGTGGTTTTCAATACAACCATTAATCAACCCTTCATTTCCCACCCCCACCCCCGCGCAACCTGGAAATTCATTTGGGTTGCGTTCAGTGACCTCTAAACTATTGACACCTCAATGAACATTTCCATAACGCTTGGGTGAATGGCCCTGCCATTCACTGTGCTGTCCTGGGACATAATTGCCCCATTTCTAAAACCCACAGAAAGGATAATCCTGCTCAAGTTGCAATCCTATGTGAAGCTAAGGTGTAATCCATCTCCGTAACGCAGAGGATGCCTTTCTCTTCCCTCGTGCTATTTTCCTGTCTCATTAGATGTGTTGTTAAGACCAAAATATGCATAGCACTGAGTTAGGTTTTTAAAAAAGCAATAGATGCAGTTGTTGAGACAAGAGAGATACAAAGGTTTCTCTTACTCAGTTCTTCATTCTTGATTATTTAAAGTGTCTTGTCTTAGTAAGGCGGTTACTTCATGTCCGTTTTGTCTCTGTTAGTGTTGCGCTTAGGAGCGGTACAAAAAAAGTTACTTCATGTCCGTGACGCATCTACTGAAATTTGTCTTGACCACACCCCTGGAACGGGTGCTAAGTGCGACAATACTGTATGTGGTGCTTGGGTAGGGTTTTCCCTTGCCACTCTTTGTTCCCACTTTCTGTTCCAAGACAAGACACCATGTAGTAACAACTGCTATGTAACAAATCATTCATTTCTCTCAGAAAACTGTGTCCTTTTTTTAAAAAAATTCAGAAGCGAAATATTTAAAAAGAATTATTAAGCCCCCCCCCCCCTCCCCCAAAAAAGGAAAAAGGAAGCTAGACAAATTAGTGTTTGTCACAGTATAAGACCATGAGGTAACACTTGACAAGTTATCACAACCATGGGAACACTGAAACAGTGACAAAACCACATGATCGCATCCAACGCGACTAGTTGCGCAACAAAGAAGGGCATGAAGTAACCACCTAAGACACTCCAATAGCCGTTTATCAAGCTCCACAAGACTCCTAATCTCCAGGTGGGGCTCCAACAAGATATCTCTGCTTTTTGTTTGTTTGTTTGTTTGTTGCACAAATCATCCCTGTGCCAAAATCACCATTTGAAAAGCAAAGCACGCATGAACACATGCAGAATGCCTGGCTCATGCTTGGAATTGGTGCAGATATTTCCTCGAAATCGTGTCATTCTGAAAAGCAACCATTTCCCAATGCCATTAGGTGGAGTTTGTGCTATAACTTGGGATGCTGGCAACTAGAGATGGGCACGACTAGGGAAAATGACGTTTTTGAGTTGTCGTGTGTTGGAGGCAGTCCGTTTCGGCTCGTTTCCGTTTTTCGCAAAATTTCGCAAAAATTAGTCGGTTCTTTTTTTGTTTTTTTGTTGTCGTTAGTACTGGTTTGGGGGGGTAGCAGGCTCCTGGAGGGAGCTGCAGGAGTCAGCCAGAGCCACAAGTGACGGACTGGCAGACTCTTTGCACCCTCTGTGTCTCACGTACTTGCATGTAGTGCAATGCAAGTAGATCTGGCTTAGGGTTAAGACGGGTTAGCGCAAGGGCTAGGGTTAGGCTAGTTACGGGTGAGGTTAGGGTGAGTATTGGGGTGCACCTCTGGGTGCCTCTCTGACCCACTTAGAAGGACAGTGTACTGGCGTATGGGTTAGGCTTAGGGTTAGGGTTCGGGTTTGGGCTACGATTAGTGGTGGGCTGTTTATGCCCGATTGGCACATTCCAGAAGTCTCTGTGGTCAACCTGGCCAAGTGGCCATGCGATTGGTGGAAAATTTGCATGGTCCACTCCCATTGCGAATGTGCAGGTGTAAAAAATAAAATAAAATAAAATAAAATAAAATCAACGGAGACTTTTTTTTTTTTGCAAGAAAAACCCACTGCTGCTACTGTAAAAATTCAAGCATTTAAAATAGCTAATTTACGCATGTTTCTGTGGTGCTTTGGTGGGGTTTTGGGCAACGATTTCAAAAAAAATATTGCGGTCACCATTTTGGATCCCCCGCACTGCATGGCAAATGGATGCGCCCTCCCAGCCTGGTACCAGCAGCGCAGCAGTAGCAATAGCCATTGCATTGCGCAATGCAAGTAACGAGCACGACAAATCAGACCAAATTGTTCGTTCGTCGGTTCGAGCTCGAATTCTGGCGGAGTAATTCCCGTTACCGTTTCCGTAGAGTAACGGATACGAGTAACGGAAACGGAAACGGGAATACCGCTAAGTCGTGCCCATCTCTACTGGCAACTCTTTGCATCTGAGTATTTGGGTCCAAGCGCCAAGAGTGAGGCCAAGTCTTAGGGGCATGAATGCTGAGCCCCAAGCCTCGAATCCAAGTCTCGAAGTGTTTGCTCTGCTTGCCAGGGCAAATTAGTTGGGTCTCAATACTTGGAGCATTAGATTCAGACTGGATATGTGCTGCCCAGTCCAAACTACCTTTTTTATTTGATATAGTATGCACAGGAGTCTCGTGGCGCAGTGGTTAAATGCCTGTACTGCAGGTAAATCTGTGCTCATGACCTGGGGTTCAATCCCAGGTAGCAGGCTCAAGGTTCACTCAACCTTCCATCCTTCCGAGGTCGGTAAAATGAGTACCCAGCTTGCTGGGGGGGGGCAATGTGTAGCCTGCATACTGTAATTAAACTGTTAAGCCACCCAGAACTACTTGAAGTGGTATAGGGCGGTATATAAGCAGAACACTTTACACAGAGGTAGCAGGCATGGAAGGGAAGCCAGGCAGGCACATGTGCAGGGACAAGGGGCTGATCTCCCTACCTGGAGCCAGCCCCTGCTTCTGTGCATGTGCTAGTTTATCACCTGGGCAGCGGGGGCTCCTGGAAGGGGAGATGGGTCTGCTGCCTCTGAGGCCAGTATCATGAGTCAAGTCCAAGCTTTCCCAAAAATACCCAAGTCAAGTCTGAGTCAAGTTTTCAGTGTGACTCAAGTCAGACTCCATTGCGAGCTATGACTCAAGAGTCCCTCTCCCTGTTTAGGGGTATCACACTGCTGTACTACCTGTAGTATTTTTGTATGACTCGCTTGATCTATGCAAGAAGGAGTCCATCTCACCCCCTTCTCTGATAAGGAGTTACCATGAAATACCTCCCTCTCTCTCCCCCCCTCTCTTTTCTCTCTTCTCTCTCTGGATTCGAGGAATAACTTTGTGCCTGGACGCGAGGACAAGAAAGCGGAGGATTTATATCCCCAATGGAGACCACAAGCTGACAGGCTTGTATGAATGACGGATGGGAGAAATACTCTTTGTTAAGGCTAGCTTATGTCTTTAAGCAAAGCTTTGAGGGGAAAGATTGCGTAGCCAAAGACAAAAGCCTAGCCAATCCTCTACATGGATGGTTGCCACCGGTGTCAGGAGCTAAGCACCTAATTAGCCATGCCTTGCTGGATTAATACCGCCGAGGTCCCTCGTAGCCTCGGCATAGCTGTGCAAAGGGAAAGCAGGACAGCAGACTGCAGCTTCGTAAGAAGCTTCTTGGGCCTTCCTTGGAGCCAATCCATATCTTTATGTGCCAGGCATTGAGATTTAGCTTCTACCTGGAAGCCCGTCACTTGATATTGCACAGTAAATGGGGATTTCCATGGAGAGAACGGTCATCACAGAACTATAGACGTAATGGGAAAGATTCATATTATATTTTGGGCTGATACAAGGCAATGGGTTGAATCTCGGAGTCAAACTGCACCAAGAAGTTAGCAGAAGCATTTGTTTTATGCCTCATTAGAATATAAGAAGACCCCTGCTGGATCAGGCCAAGGGCCCATCTTGTCCAGCATCCCGTATCTCACAGTTAGACATGGGCACGGAGCGGCGAAATTCTCATTTCCATTTTCGGTTATCGTTATCGTTACGTAACGGGTAACGGTAACGAGAATTACTCCGCTCCAGCTCGAACCCGAACCGAAAAAGAAAAATTGGGTCTGATTTTTTGTTGTCGTTCATGGCATCGCGGCTATTGCGCGATGCCAAGCAGCACACAGAAAAAAAGTTTAAAAACAAAAACAAAACCCCCGATTCCCGGCCAAAAAATCAGGCGAAAATATGCCTGCCTCAGTGAGGGCACCTACCAGAGAGGGGTGGTTTCTGGGGGGGGGGTCCCCGGCCTTCCCCCCCCTCTCCTGTCCTGGGCTGCTGGTACCAGGCTGGGGGGGCACCCTCGTCATCTCCATTTGCCATGCGGTGGGGGGGGGATCCAAAATGGCAACCACAATATTTATTTATTTATTTATTTATTTATTTATTTATTTATTTATTTATATAGCTTGTATGCCGCCCACTACCCAAAGGTCTCTGGGCAGCTCACAATCAAAACAATTAAAACATCAAAATGCAATAAAATTGGAACAATAAAACCAGTAAATGCAATAAATACAGTACATTAAAAGCACACCATTAAAAATTGCCATCAGGACCCACAATCATTAGTTTAAAAACTTTTGGAATAGGAAGGTTTTTACCTGGCGCCGAAATGATATCAACGTCAGTGCCAGGCGAGTCTCATTTGGGAGGGCATTCCAAAGTCTGGGGGCAGTTGCTGAAAAGGCCCTTTTCCTGCAAGCCATCCCCTTCACCTCCTTAAGGGATGGCTCTTTCAGGAGGGCTCTCTGACTAGATCTTAGTTGCCGGGTAGGTTCATATGGAAGGAGGCGATCCTTCAGGTATCTAGGTCCTAAGCCGTTTAATAATTTTTATTAAATTTTAAACTACATACAAACAACATAAGGAAATAAAAAAACTACATTAAACAATATAAGTGTACCCCCATCCCCCGGGACCATCCATGCATTCTTCTTCGTTGCTCCATCATCTATTATTCTAGTAATCTTCTTAAAGTTCTCTTCTCCAGAATTGTCGTGAGATATTCGTGGACTCTTTCCCTTTTCCTTTGACTAATAAATAATCTATAAATTTACCCCAGATATCGTAGAAAATGTCTTTTTTCATTTCTCCTCGTTTGACCTTTAAACTGCAAGACAATTTATCATTTATAGCTATATCCCAAAGTTCATTATACCAGTCTTCCATCTTAAGTTCTAGTTTTGACTTCCAATTTTTTGCTATGATTAATCTAGCAGCTGTCATAAGATTTGCTATTAGTTCCTTTGTTGTAACATCATAATCTTTGTTTGTTAACAATGATAATAATGCTATCTCTGGATTACAATCTATATCTATCTTAATCATATTACTTAGCTCTAAAAACACTTTTTTCCAGAACTTTTGGACTATTTCGCATTCCCACCAAAGATGCAAATATGTGCCAAGCTTTTTTTCACATTTCCAGCATATCTTAGAGTAACCAGAATTCATTCTATTCAGTCTAATTGGGGTTAAATACCATCTAGAAACCAATTTAAAATAGTTTTCTTTTATCCTGACTGATAATGATCTCAAAATTCTCATATTCCAAATTTTCATCCAGTCTTCTTTCTTTATCTCTACATTGAGATCTTGGTTCCAGACTTCTCTCAAGGTATTTAACTCCTTCATTTCCAATGATTCCCCTAATATTTTAAATATTTTACGTGTTGTTCCTTTCTCTGAATTTTCCTGTTCAGACTCAAGCGATAATAGGAAGTGTTCAAATTTTGTGCACTCTCTGGTTTGATTATTTCTTTTTCCCCAGTCCTTTGTCCATTTCCCTAATTGAATATAATATTTATTTTTAAATCGTGGTCCAAAAACCCACCAAAGCACCACAGAAACTTTTGAAAATTAGGTATTTTAAATGCCTGATTTTTTATAGTAGCAGCAGTGGGTTTTTCTTGCAATAAAACGTCTCCATTGATTTTATTTTATTTTATTTTATTTTTATTTTTTTACACCTGTGCAATGATGGGCTGGCCATGGGATGGGACCATGCAAATTTTTTGAGCCATTCCACCAATCGCATGGTCAGGTTTTGACTGAGACTTCTGGATGTGCCAGAGGGCATAAAAAGCCCACTAACCCTAACCCTAACCCATACGCCAGTACACTGTCCTTCTTAGTGGGTCAGAGGCACCCAGAGGTGCAGCCCACTAACCCACCCTAACCTTAACCGTAACCCTAAGTCTAGCCCTTACCCTAACCCCAACCCTAACCCAGATCTGTACGCAAGTACGCTTCCCTTCTTAGTGGGTCACAGGCACCCAGAGAGGTGCCTCCCAGCCAGAGCCCACTATCCCTACCCCTAATATGTACGCCAGTACACCAGTATGCTTTCCTTCTTAGTGAGTCAGAGGCACCCCCAACCCTAACATAATGTATGGTACGCGGCGGCTACGCGTAACGCTTCCCTTCCCTTCTTAGTGGGTCAGACGTCAGAGGCACCCAGAGAGGTGCCTCCCAGAGCCCACTTACCCCAACCCCAACCCCAACCCCAACACAAACCACAAACAACAAACGACAAACGGAAACGACAAATGTTTGAAAATTTCCGCGACAAACGGAAAACGACCCGAAACGGACCCGTCCCAACAAACGACAACTCGAAACGTCATTTCTCCTGGTCGTGCCCATCTCTACTTACAGTGGCCCCACCAGATGCCTCTGAGAGAACATGAGACAACTAGATACCTGTTACCTGATGCCATTCTCCTGTGTCTGTCATTTTGAGATATCTTTCTTTTAAGACTGGTGATAAAATATATCCCCATCATGGCTTGTAACCTGCAATGGACTATCTCATCGTGGAACAGCAAATGCCAACACTGACATCTTTGTTATTGTTGTCACATGCTGTCAAGTTGCTTTTGACTAATACTAACTCTTTGGATTAATTTAACCAGGATGATTAAAGGTCTGGAATAGAGATGGGCACGAATCAAAAAAATGGTGGTGTTTCGGTTTTTCGTTTGTCTTTGAGAGGTCCATTTCGTTTTGTTTCTGTTTTTCGTGAATTTTTGGAAAAATTACATTTTTGTTTTTCGTTTTTCATTTCTACCCGCTTTTTGCGCGATTTTTAAAGCATTTCTATGCGGGGGCATCCCCCAACGCCCCAGACCAGAGGGAAAACACTGAAAAAAAATTGATGCTGGCAGAGACACAGTATAGACTAGGTATGCAGGGAGGCTGCAAGGGCGGCAGCGGGCGTTGCCCAGGGTGCAAGGCAGCTGCAGAGTGACTGCACTGCAGGGCAGGGGAAGGTACTCACTGAGAGGTATGCACACACACACACAGGGAGGCTGCAGGACTGAAGCTAGAGTCGCAGAGACAGCAATCCCACCCTAAATCCCCCTGGGGACTGCAAGGAGGACGGGGGCTGCCAGAGCTTTTTATGCCCTCTGTGGCTGCCAGACCTGCCCAGTCTGCAACCTGGGCATGCTATTGGTTGAAGTTGTCCAAGAATTTACATGATCCCATCACATGGTTTGCCTCCATGTTGTGGCTGGAGTGGCGACATCCATTTTGTCATCCTTAAAGGGAAAAGAAAAATACATCGCAATGGGAGAAGACAAAAACAAACGTTTTAAGGACCTGAACCCCATGGTAGGTAATAATTTCAAATAATTATCGCATTATCGCTGCATTTTTATGGATGTCCAGGGTGTTTTAATACCCAAGAAATCAATATCAGGCATCTGGGAGCCATTTTGGGTCGATGTCCCCTAACTCCCCTTAAAGGAAAAAAATACAGCGATCTAAGAAAAGACATAAATGCACGTTTTAAGGCCCCCATCCCCCCTGGTAGGTATTATCAGACAGTATAAATAATTATCGCTGTGTTTTTATGGATGTCCAGGGTGTTTTTTTAACATTTAAAACAGCTCATTTCATTGTGCGTCGCCATTAACGAAAATGAAAGGTAACGAACACAATTTTCGTGGTTGTGTTCGTTTCATTCCATTTTCATCACAATTTTTGTTTGTCGTTTCGTTACGTAACAAAACGAATAATGAATAACGGAAACAAAAAAATATTCGTTTCGTGCCCATCTCTAGTCTGGAACATATGCCTTACCGTGGAGCGGCTTAGGGATGTGGGACTGTTTAGTCTTACAAAGAGAAGGCTGAGAGGGGATATGATAGCCATGTTTAAATATCTAATAGGATGTCATATTGAAGAGGGGGCTGGCTTGTTGTCCATGGCTTCAGAGTAGAGATGGGCACAAACAAACAAAAATGGTGATTCGTTTTGGTTCAGTTCGTTTTAAGGTTCGGTTTGCTTCGTTTCATTTTTAATTTTTTGGGGGGGAAATATTCATTCCATTGGTTCATTTTGAATCATTTTTTTGTTTTGCGTGTGTAGTGTCGTGTGTGTGTGGTGATAAGAATAAAATTTATCTAAAAAATAGTTATTGGTTGGTTTTCTTTGTTAGTTGCCAATGCACCATTATAAATTGTAAATGCATCATTGGTGGTTCATCAAAATTGCCACGCTGAGTTAGTTATATAGCAAAAGGTTTATTAAAGACAGATAGAAATATATCATAGACAGTACAGAACATAGGCAGTACAAAGAATGAGTTAGCTTAGGATCCGAGCACAGCAAGGCCTGACGGCCTTGCTGCTCTCTGGACTCTTACAGTACAGAAGGTAGGTTAGTTTAAGGGATCCTAGGAGCAGCATGGCCAGAGGCCCTGCTGTCCTGGACGCCGAGTGATGGTTTTCCGTGGTCTTTTTATACTCTTTCGCATGATGTGGTGACGTATTTTAGTACGCATACAAGTGTTTGTTTATGTTGGCCTATGCCCATCTGGATGCCCATCAGAATGATTTTATCCTATTTCGGGTTGGTTCCCCATAACTGGCTAACTGCCATCTATTATTGCCGGCCAGCGGGTGCCATGGATAATGTCAACATTTCTATGTGGTTTTGCTATCTTGTCTCCTGCCTGAGATCTTCGCCCACGGTTGCCAAGTTTCCCAGCTATGACGCCAAGCCCGCTGGTTCAATTTGACCTTATGCCCTGTGAGCTCATTTGGGTCTATTTTTGATTTTGAGGCATGTTAACCCGTTCCTATCAGTCCTTACTTTTTCTCTTCGCGAAAGTTGAAAAAAACTAAATAAAAAACTATTCTTGAACTAGCTCTGAAAAACTCTGAAAAGTTAAGGAGTATAATATCCATTAGCTTAAGCTTTATGACTGCTGGATGATTTAAGACCTTCCAGCGGCCACTTACTTTAACTTTATAGTGTATATAACTATAGCTTTATATTGTTTTATTTGTTATGGACCTAATTGATTGTATGTCTCTTGTATATGATTTACTTGAGGTGACATAGTGCTTTTTGTTAACAGTAAGGAGGTCTTGTTTCCTTAGGACCTAAGATTGCCATTTTTGTAATCACAATTTCCCCCATTTTTTTTTCCAGCATACATTAAAATCATGACACAAAATTCAATTAAAGTTTCCTTAGAGGGTGATATTTGATTGACAGTGGGGTGCTCTGCTGTTTGAATGTTAGATGAAGCAGAGACCCAGGATAGTATCAAGGGTATTCTGTATTGGGATCAAACCAGGGGCACAAATCAAACTATTGTGTGTTCAATAACTAGAGTGGCTTATTTCTGCAAACCATTTTTAAACTGTATAATAAATTGGTATAAGGGAATCAGGAGGGCATGGACAATACATATATACCATAAGGCTGAATGGGAGGGCTATAGGCATCAGTTAAAAATGAAACTTTGATAAAATGAATTTGGGGAACAACTATTCTGTAAAATATGTTGATTGACACCATTGATGATGCTTTGTGGTGATAGGGCCCATTGAACTATTGGGGAAAAAAAACAAGTGCTTTCTGTTCCTTTGACTGCTAAACAAAATGAACAAATATGTGGATACCCTTCTTGTGAATGACAGAAGTTCAGTTGACACATGAAAGTATCTTATACGATACAAAGGTAAGGTAAGGGATATGATAGCAAAGGTAGCACATAACAGAATTCAGTAAGGCTAGTAGAATTACAGAACATACAGTATGCTGCAAAATAGTAATTGCTTCTAAACATCAGCTGTAGATGGCTGCAAAGGTGTTGAGCTGTGTTGGCTGCAAAATAAACAGGTAGATGTGCTAAAAGGACGTGCAAAAGGCACGCTGACAGTCTGGTAATGGTGGTGAAGCTTGCTGTCATTATAACAGTTCAGGATGATTCTTAAAAGGAGAAAACACTGCCGTAAACAGTCTCTTTAAAGTGCCTTCTGCTTCCATGGCTGTGCAACCAGTTCGTTGTTTTGCTTCAGCTGAGACAGCTAGACGGCTGCAGGTGATGAAATGGAGCTGATAACAGGCCACAGGAACGATGACGTTGGAGCTGTCATGACGAGGAGAACCCACATGAAGCAGCTGTCCGACGATGTTCCTTGGAAGGTGTAGATTAGGAAGCGGCACAGAGGCAGTTGAACTCAGGCAGGCCCATCGAGACTCTCAGGAGTAGACAGAGTATTAGAATTTGGAGCAGCCAAAAACCAAAAGGTGTTTCTGCAGGTAACTAGGAAAGATGACTAGTAGAGAGACAGCTGTATAGATTATCAGCATGATCTGAAACAGATCTTTTTCACACTGCACAGTGGGGGCAATAGCAAAATTTACACTTTAAAATTCTCTGAAACATAATTTCTGAAACCTAATTTAAAACACAAAAACAGGACAATAGCATAGCTATTCCTCATTTTTCCTCAAGATGTCAGTAGGTGATTTTCATATTGTTATTAATGATAGACCACTAAGTTTTAAATCTTCAGGATGGCATCCTAACAAGGTTTCTACTAAAAATCAATACTTCAAATGAATTTCTTCCATTTCCAGGGCATCTCACAACTGAAGCCTTATATAAATTAAATTACTTGACTCATTTATCAAAACCATTTTTTTTTTACAACTATTTTCTTTAGCAGTCAGAGGAAGTTTGTCTCAGAATATAACAAAGAAATTACAGTGGTACCTTGCACAAAGGAATCAGTTTGTTCCAAATGAAATTATGTTAAGCAAATTTTCTTAACTGTAGTCCAAATTTGAGTACACAAATTCACACATCAAATATTTTTTTTTGATAAAACAACACTGATTGATGGTATGGGATTGGACAATTGATTAAAATTACAGTGAGCTAGCTAAGACAGATTCAAAGAACAGAACAAAAACAGACAAGCAGCAGATAGGATGAAAAGGGTGTTAATTTCAAATCTACTAAATAATATTTTAACTTAACATTTTTTTTTCTAAGTGAATTAACATTTTATGGTGGCATTCAGATATGTCTCATGTCTAAACATGAACACATCTGGCTGTGGACACAAAACAATTGCCTTTTAATAATATTTTGCAATTTAACAATTCATGGTATTTTGCCAACCTGTCTTCCCACTTAAAAGTCCATCAAAACAACATTTCACAACACCATTTTCTTTTCACTTGCACAGACCCACTGCAATATAATAAAATATCTCTTTCTATTTTTCCTTTTATTCACTTGCACAGACCCACTGCAATATAATAAAATATCTCTTTCTATTTTTCCTTTTATTCACTTGCACAGACCCACTGCAACTTTACATATGTCTCATCATATATATATTTTTCTTCATATTTTTTTTAAATATCTCTTTCTATTTATTCATTAATTAAATAGTAACCCCTTTTTTTTCCCACATAGGCTTTTCTCAGTCTAAATTCAAATTAGCAACATAGCATTATTGTTAAATATCAAGATCTAATTCATTACAGAATAATATTTATATATCATGGACCAGTGTTCATTCAAGAGTTAAATTGTCATGGGTTTAAATTTCAGTGACATCCAATTTTTATTCTATTACAAGGGGCAACACAAATGTTAGACAACACAATAACAGATATTTGGAGGACAAAAGACACACCGGGCGTTTAGACACAACATGAATAGCAGCTTTAGACAACACACATATATGTGCGCAGATGGAATGAGAGAGTGTTTGGAATAGTTCTAAGTTTAAGTTGTTAGAAGGGAAGAATTCCATAAATCAAACTTTTGCAGTAAAATGATCAATTTGGAGTAAAATAGTCACTGCTAGCCTGAAAAATCACATTATATTGGTTTGGTGCTGTAAAAAATCAGCTATGATGGTGCTGTAAAAAATCAGCTAAGCAGATATTTCCAGTTTCCACAGCAGAATTATGAATTATGAAACCCTATGCAGGAACAGGAAGAGAATTCCTGTCCTTAATTACCTAATAAATTGTCACACAGACATTACTTCAATTAACCCCAAAACAAAGTAAATTCTCTAACAGTTCTATAAAAATGTCCCCAAACTCTTTTCTTAAAACAAAAATCTCATCTCTATTACAATGCTTCAATTAAACTCAAAACAAAGAAAATCTTTACCTAATAAAATGTCACACAGACTTATTCCCAAAACAAAACAAAATTCTCATATTTAAACTGAATTACACAAACATTTCAGGCTACACAAGCCTTCTCCAGACCTTTATTTTTGCACACACATACAAGGAAGGGGGATGTGGAACGCACTCTGGGTCTTATATTTTAAAATTCCGGCTACACAAGCCCATTTAAACAACATCTAAGAGAAAAAAAACACATTCTGCTGTAGAAAAGGCATGGGTCTGCTGTCGAAAGTTCAAAATTCATTAGGAGATGGCCAAGTTGGAGGGCAAAATGAGGGGCCGCAATCATTATGCAGATTAAAAGAACATTCTTGGGCTTTATGTTAGGGGCTTCGGCAAGCGTAGCATAATCTACGTGGGGATCTCTTTGATCTTGGGGGTTTAAACACGGAAGATTGAGATGTGGAAGGCTGTGGTGAGGGAAACGAAAACTGAAGCTTTGGTGATGATGTAATATCATCTATCACCTTTAAAAGGTCTCGGAGGGCTACAGACAGATTCTGCATGGCATCAATTAGTGTTTGATAAGGATTTTGAGCCATGTCTGACAAATCATGAACTGACAAGAATTACTTCTGTTTTGTAAAAGTCCAGTCTGCTGTTTCGGCTTTTAACTAAACAATATGCAGCAGAGGAATGGCAAAACACAAGAAGTCCTTGGCTGGCTGATAAGGAAGGGCTTTTACTGTCTAGTTTACTTTCTTAGAAAATAGATACAGAGTTCGGCTTTCAGAGGAAAAAAGGTGTCGCTTTTGAAATGAGCGCTTTTGAAATGAGCACTCTGCAACAGAAGCGGCAAAAGTCCTTGACTGTCTGATAAGAAAAGGCTTCAGAGGAAAAAAGGTGGGGGCTGCGTTCCTTTTTTAAAAATGAGGAAGGGGGGAGCGTGCCGCTTTTTAAATGAGCTCTTAGAATAAGGCAGACACTTGATTTGTTAACTGATTCTGCCACACACGCGTTACTTGGGACTTCTTGAGCCAATTAATATAAAAACAGAGATATAAAAACAGGTCATAATTTATTTCTGGGCAAGAAGAAAAACAAGTCAGGGAGTCAAATTCTCCCCTATTAACCAAGCAAAAAATTTTTTTTTGGCTTACCTTAGCTGGAAATGCAGACGATCAAAAGAAATTGGAAGAGGGGGAAGGTTAGGGCAGAGGTTAGAGGAGATTGCCGGTAACAAGGACAGTCCAAGGGGGAAAAAAACAAGCTGAGACCCGTTCACCCTCGCCGCTGGCAGAACATTCTCCAGCGTAGCGTAGTTTCCCGGCCAATGCACCATCTGATAAGAATAAAATTTATCTAAAAAATAGTTATTGGTTGGTTTTCTTTGTTAGTTGCCAATGCACCATTATAAATTGTAAATGCATCATTGGTGGTTCATCAAAATTGCCACGCTGAGTTAGTTATATAGCAAAAGGTTTATTAAAGACAGATAGAAATATATCATAGACAGTACAGAACATAGGCAGTACAAAGAATGAGTTAGCTTAGGATCCGAGCACAGCAAGGCCTGACGGCCTTGCTGCTCTCTGGACTCTTACAGTACAGAAGGTAGGTTAGTTTAAGGGATCCTAGGAGCAGCATGGCCAGAGGCCCTGCTGTCCTGGACGCCGAGTGATGGTTTTCCGTGGTCTTTTTATACTCTTTCGCATGATGTGGTGACGTATTTTAGTACGCATACAAGTGTTTGTTTATGTTGGCCTATGCCCATCTGGATGCCCATCAGAATGATTTTATCCTATTTCGGGTTGGTTCCCCATAACTGGCTAACTGCCATCTATTATTGCCGGCCAGCGGGTGCCATGGATAATGTCAACATTTCTATGTGGTTTTGCTATCTTGTCTCCTGCCTGAGATCTTCGCCCACGGTTGCCAAGTTTCCCAGCTATGACGCCAAGCCCGCTGGTTCAATTTGACCTTATGCCCTGTGAGCTCATTTGGGTCTATTTTTGATTTTGAGGCATGTTAACCCGTTCCTATCAGTGGTGCTTGTGCAACACTAGTTTGGCTGGGGGAAAGAGCGGGCTTAATCTTTCCCCCAGCCAGCGTGGAACAGCTGAGAGGCACTGGCTTGCAGCCAGCCCAGAGTAGCTGAGAGGCGCATGGCAGGGGGTTGGACTGGATGGCCCTTGAGGTTTCTTCCAGCTCTATGTGTCTGTTAGATAGTATTGGGTGTTGTGAACTTTTCGCATACTTGTAGCTGTGGCTTCCTTTATTGAGTTAGTCCCTTTCTTATCTGTTCTTTCTCTTTCCTTGTTCCTTCAGAACATCCCAGCATCTCCCATTGAATTGTCTCTTTTCACAATGTGGTTGAACTAAAGGAGCCTGGGTTCAGGCATTTTTGTTTCTAGGGACAGTTCAGGGTAGCTTTTATTTAGGACCCACTTATTTCTCTTTCTGGCAGTCCATGGGATTTGTAAAGGGCTTCTCTGACACCACATGTCAAAGGAATCTCTTATTTTCTGGGTCTCCCCCCCCCCACACACACACACTTTCCAGTTTTCACATCCATACCTTGTAAAAGGGAAGGGCATAATATAAGTGACATTCCCTTGGTTTTCAGTGGCACATCCTTACACTTGAGGGTTTTTTCCCCCAGTTCCTTCACAGCTGCCCTTCCAGCTTTAATTCTTCCCCTGACTTCATGACAGATTGGAACAAGTTCAGAGGAGGGCAACAAGGATGGTCAGGGGACTAGAAAACCAACCCCTATGAGGAAAGACTGAAATAACTGGGCATGTTTAGCCTTGAGAAAAGAAGACCAGGAAGGGATATGATAGCAATTTTGGAATGCTAGAAAGGCTACCATACAGAGGATGGGCAGGATCAGAATGCAAGACACACACAAATGGGCTGAAGCGACAGGAAGCCCGTAGGTCAATGGAGCCTTAAATAGGTTGTGACTGCTCCACAAGAGGTGGTGATTGTTGAAAACATTCAAGAGACATTTTGACAACCACCTGATATCCTTTGATTTGTATTCCTGAATGGACCCAGGGTAGTTGGTTGGTTGGACTCGAGGGCCTTATAGCCCGCTTACAACTCCATGGGTCTATGAATCTGTGATTCTTGGCTTCAGACTCCTTCTGGGTAGATGACTGAACCAAAAATACAGATCTTTAGCCCTTTCAATTCCCTCATTGTCTGCATAACAGTACAGTGTTACCTCTTAAGATGAATTTAATTCATTCTATGAGTCATAAGAAGAGCCATGCTGGATCAGGCCAAAGACCCATCTAGTCCAGCTTCCTTTATCTCACAGTGGCCCCTCCAAATGCGCCTGGGAGCGCACAAGACTAGATATCTGTCTTCTGATACCACTCCCCTGCATCTGGTCCTTGAAGCACCCTCGTTTTAAACCTGGAGATGACACATAGAGATGGGCATGAAACGAACTAAAACATGAACTAAAAGTTCATTTCATTATCCGTTATCCGGATATATATATATAATTTATATATAATATATATAATATATATATATATATAATATATATAATATATAATATATATATAATTTAAAACAAAATGAAACAAAACAAGAAAAAATGGTTTGGTTAGGTTCGTTTCGTTAATCGGGGGGGGGGGGGCTGAGATGTCTCATACCTGGTGCTGGTCCGGAGATCCGGTCTTCCTGGCTTCTGGGACGGTGACCAGGAAAAAAAAGCCGACAGAGGTGCTACAGCTTTAGCATGGCCACGTGGTCAGCAGTAAAAAAAAAAAAAGGCGCTCCGACTGGGACATCCAACAGTGCATAGACAAAAGCACACAGCAAGAGAAACTCCAGGTCATTCCTGCCAAATGTGCAATGGAAAACAATGCAAAAACACAAAAGAAAGCAAGGAAACTGTAGTTTCCTCCCTTTCCAAGTTCTAAAAGTCCAAAAACTGCTGCAAAACCATGGCCAGAATGGCTCCAAAATTTGATGAAAAAACTCCTCCCACCCCTCTATAACCTATAGGGGTGCAATGCATCCTGGGTAACTTGTTTAAAAATGCAGAATTGGTTTTTGTCTTGTGAAGCATCCCATAGGGAATTTTCATCTTGTGAAGCATGTCTACTCCTGGAAATTTCATTTGTCTTATGAATTTTTCATAGATTTATTGAATATGTGTTTGTACGGGATAAGGATAAGGTTTCCGCGCAACAATCGATTTTGTTCTGGAGGGGAGGATAATGAATGTAAATATGAAGAGTGATCCTGTTGGTGAAGGGGTGCACTGTTGTTGATGTTTGTCTTTCTTTAATGTAATTTGTATACTTTTTAAAATAAATAAATAAAAGAAACTAATAAAATGTTTTTAAAAGTAATGTAATTCTTCAGCAGACACAATGTTTGTTCACCTGCAGTCTTGCTTCTGTACTCTCTCCTTTCACCTTCATCAGGAGTTGTATCAAGTAATTTCTGCCTGTAAAACACTGTTATCTTCATTTCTTATTGATATCTCCTCCACTAGTTTTCACCCCTCCTTTATCTGAGTCTCAACTAACATTTCGTTTGATATCGTGTGCATAGGAGCCTCATGGTGCAGTGGTTAAATGCCTGTACTGCTGGTAAAACTGTGCTCACAACCTAGGGTTCAATCCCAGATAGCAGGCTCATGGTTGACTCAGCCTTCCATCCTTCCGAGATTGGTAAAATGAGTACCCAGATTGCTGGGCGGGGGGGGGGGGGGGGGGGATATGTAGTCTACATACTATAGTTAAACTGTAAACCGCCCAGAGACTACTTGAAGTGGTATTGGACAATATATAAGCAGAAAACTTTGCTTTGCTATAAGTAATGCTGGACAGGAACCTGAAAAACGGGTGGTTCATAATGGTTCATGGTTTGTTGTTAGCCATGAAGCACCATGAACAAATTGGAAAATCAAACCAGTTCCCAGTTCAGTTTTGGTTCACGCCTGAGAGAGCTATATGCTCCAGGTGCACCATCATCCCACCACCACTCTGCCATCGCCACAAACCAGACACACAGCTTCGAAATATAACAGCTAAACTGATGAGACCTGAAACACAACACAGGCTGTCTGCACATTCAGCTGCTAGTCAGGTGTCTAGTTGGTGCTTTAAAAAAAATCAGATCTTATTTTCTTCTATAATAGTACTTCACTTGATGGCACATAACAACAGCAAATAGTAAATATTTGAGATATGGTGATATTGTATCAGAATGAAAGAGGGGGGGATTT
Source organism: Phrynocephalus guinanensis (assembly GCA_037367245.1). Classification (NCBI taxonomy): domain Eukaryota; kingdom Metazoa; phylum Chordata; class Lepidosauria; order Squamata; family Agamidae; genus Phrynocephalus; species Phrynocephalus guinanensis. The sequence goes on from CM074732.1 coordinate 193,960,636, forward strand.
TGCAATGTTGTCTCTGGAGACAAGACCCATTCTAAGCATGTAGTACTTAGCAGGTAATTGTAGAGGTCTGTGTTCCCATATTATCTACTGTATCTCATCTTGCTGTGGCTGCAGGAGAAAGCCATGTGCTCCAGGAGCCAATTTTGGTGAAGAGAGGGTGACTGACAGCATACAAAATCAGCTGGCTCCCTGCTTCTCCCGTCTCTAATAAGAGACATTCCCCCTAGCAGCTGGCCTAGCTGTTTGAAGATGCAAATGTCACCCAATCACTATAGAATCAACAAGCCTTTGAATCTGGGCCTAAACCTCTTTGACTTCTGGCACTCTCCGCCTAATTAGTGCACGAAGCATCCATTTGAACAGATCCTCCACATAATTAATCGGCAATTGTTTTAATGAACATTCTCCTGATAGCGTGACACGCACTGCCCTGGTTGTCAACGGATCGGCGTGTCCTTCACCCTGGCAAGCACATATGGAAGAGCCGGGGGCGTTGTTGCAGGCGGTGCTTTGGATGGAAATAGGGTGTGGTGTGGGTGTTGAGCATTTACACATAGACATCAAACAAAAGCTTGAGATGTGGGGGAGGGAGGTCTGAAAACATGTGGGAGGAGAGAGACTCTTTCTTGAGAATTGGTGGGCCTGAAGAGCAACCTTTTGATGGCGGCCTTCTCCTCAAAGCATTTGGTGCCGTCTAATGTTCTGCTGGAATGCAGTTTTTCGCTGCGCCAGATGTCGGCTGAGAAAGATGGAGCTGGTCAATTGAAATTAGAGATGGGCACGACTTAGCGGTATTCCCGTTTCCGTTTCCGTTACTCGGTTCCGTTACTCTACGGAAACGGTAACGGGAAATACTCCCCCAGACTTCGAGCTCGAACCGACGAACGAACAATTTTGGTCTGATTTGTCATGCTTGTTACTTGCATCGCGAGATCGCGCGATGCCACACGCGGCACAGAAAAAAAGTTTTTAAAAGTTAAAAAAACCCGGTTCCTGGCCAAAAAGCAGGCGGGAAAATGCCTGCCGTGCCTCAGGGCACCTACCAGAGGGGTTGTTTCTGGAGGTCCCCGGCCTCCCCCCTCATCCCCCGTCCTGGGCTGCTCTGGTGGGACTCGCCGCAGGCTCGCAGCCAGCAAAAAGCCCAGTCTCGCCGCCGGCCGCCGCAATTAAAGCGCAAGCAAGCGGCACGGACGGCACAGGAAAAAACTTTTAAAGTCTCCCCCCACCCATTCCCGGGCCAAAAAAGCAGGCGGAAAAATGCCTGCTTGACTAAGGGCGCAGGGCACCTAACGGAGGGGTGGTTTCTGGAGGGGGGGTCCCGCCCCCCCCCCGTCCTGGGCAGCCGGACGCGTGAGTCGCCATCGCCATGCCATGCGGTGCGGGCGGGGGATCCAAAATGGGGCGGCAAACGCAATATTGTTTTTGAAATCGTGGTCCAAAAACACACAAGCACAACAGAAACACGCGAAAATTTATAAACTGCCAGATTTTTCACAGTAGCAGTGGGTTTTTTCTTGCAACAAAATGTCTCTCCTCTCCTCCTCTGTCCTCCATTGATTTTATTTTATTTTATTTTATTTACACCTGCGCAGTGCGCAATGATGGCCTGGCCGAGTGGCCAGCCATGTGGGAGTGGACAACCATGCAAATTTTTGGAGCCATCCCACCAGTCGCATGGCCACTTGGCCATGGAGACTTCTGGGATGTGCCAAAAAGCCCCCTAAAACCTGCCCTAGCCCTAACCCTAACCCTTGACTCCGTACCCATACGTCACAGACTGTCTTCTTAGTGGGTCAGAGAGGCACCCAGAGGTGCAACCCACTAGCCCACCGTAACCTTACCCGTCACTAGCCTAACCCTAGCTCTTGCACTAAGCCACCTTAAAGCCAGATCTACTTGCTTGCATTGCACTACACGCAGCAAGTACAATTCCCTTCTGTGTGAGACATGGTGGTGCCAGAGCCTTGTGAAGGGCGGGTATGACCCTATCACTCTCACACTGGTCTCACGTCTGCACATTATGTTATGCAATATCCATATGGCTATTGCATAGCATTTTGCAGCAGCAGCAGGTGAGGAAGGGAGACCCCCATGTAGAGGGGTGTCTCTTGGAGCCTGCTTCCCCTTCCTAGTGGCAGGAGGCACCCACGGGTGCCTCCAGGAGCCCACTTTCCCTTTATAGCGGGCCAGAGGAGGCACCCACCCCACAGAGGTGCCTCCAGGAGCCCACTCCCCCCCAAAAAACCAGTACTAACGACAACGAAAAAACGAAAAAAACGAACCGACTAATTTTTGCGAATTTTCGCAAAAACCGGAAACGACCCGAAATGGGACTGGCCCGACTAACGACAACTCGAATTTTTTTTTTCAAGTCGTGCCCATCTCTAATTGAAATCAATGTGTGGACTTCAGTATCAGCTTGACACTCCTCTCTTTCTCTCTCCCCTTGATGTGGCAGCAATGTGTCACCCCACCCCCAGCAGCTGGAAATCCTGGGAAGACCTGAGGGAACGGAGTAAGTGGGAAGCCATTTTGATGCCTGAGATAGAAATGGAAATGGCATCCATCTCGCCAAGTAAAGATGCATAGCCTCCAAACTTGGCGAAGCTGTTTCAGAATCCGAGGCAGGCAATGAAGCTAAACAATGCCTCGGGTGATTATTTGCTGGCATTTCATGACAGCCGAGTTCAAAGTCCAATTCATCTTGCCCCAGGAGAGGAGAAGAGCCCAAGTGTTTGGTCATTCTGGAGCAGGAGATGGGAAAGTCCAGCCCACAGGATTTGACTGGCCCTCACAGGTCCTCTCTGATACTTTCTCGAAAAAAGGGGGGGAAGAGAAGTATATCCAACTCTTAAAAGTGCCATCCTTTTCAACTCAACCACCTCAGAATTCAAAGGCATTTATAAAAATGCTGGAAGTCAATACAGTAAACTTTTCCGTGTGGTAAAAACCAGAGAAGATTGTGAAGAGCTCTAGAAGGATCTCTCCAAACTGGGGGAATGGGCTGCCAAATGGCAAATGCGTTTCAAAGTAGCCAAATGTAAAGTAATGCATATTGGGGCAAAAATAAATAAATAATCAAAACTTAATCTATCAACTCATGGGCTCTGAGTTATCCATGATGGATCAGGAAAGAGATCTTGGTGTGTTGGTGGACAGTGTCTAACCAATGTGTGGCAGCGGTGAAGGCCAATTTCATGCTAGGGATTATCAAAAAGAGGATTGAAAATAAAACAGCCAACATTATAATGCCATTATACAAAATGATAGTAAGGCCAAACCTGGAATATTGTGTACAATTCTGGTCACCGCATCTCAAAAAAGACATAGTGGAACTGGAAAAGGTGCAGAAGAGAGTGACTAAAATGATTACTGGGCTGGGGGACCTCCCTTATGAGGAAAGGCTAAAACATTTGGGGCTCTTTAGTCTGGAAAAAAGGCACCTGAGGGGGGAATATGATTTCTCATCTTTTTTGTCTTTTTAGGACCTCCGGAACAGATTAATCAGTTTCCCATTCATTTCAATGGGAAACCACATTTCGGATAACAAATTTTTTGGATAGCGAATTGCCTCTGAGAACGAATTAAGGTACCATTGTATATGGATTCTTACTTCCTGTTCTGATTTTTTTTTAATTTGCTTCCTTGCTGCATTTTGGGAAGTGATGTAGTGTAGTTGCACCATAATATCAGCCTCAGTCAGAACCACTGAAATGTGCCTGAGGATGGTCTAGAACAGGGCTGTTCAACTTTGAACAGGCCAAGATCTACTTTTTCCAGCCCAAAGTGCCTGAAGGCTATTACACTAAAACCTCTACTTATGAATTTTATCCGTTCCAAACACTTGCTCATAAGTAAAAACTTTTGTAAGTAGAGCAGTGGTTTCCCATAGTAATGCATTGAAAACCAATTAATCTGTTCTGGAGGGAACAGATTTCAATGTGCCATGGTCCTTGAACTGCCGCGCTCGGCTGAGACAGTGGGCTGGCAGAACCAGAACTTTGCTGGGGCAGTGGTGGTCCTTGGGATGGAGGAGGGAGGGGGTGGAGAACTTATCCCCTCACTTTTTTATTGATGGCCAGCGGGCTACTTTTGAACCCTTCATGGGCTACCAGTAGCCCGCGGTCTACCTCTTGGACAGGCCTGGTCTAGGAGAGAAGTGGTTCCCAACCTTTGTTTCCCCAAACGTTCTTGGACTAGAACACCCAGAAGCCTTCAGGACTAGTTGTTCTAGCCAGGACTTCTGGGAGTTGTAGTCCAAGAACATCTGGGAACTTTCTTCTAAAATCAGCACTTCCTTTCTTCTTCTTTGTCTTCTCTCTTCCTTATCATCAAGCCCTTGTCTCTTCTCATTGTCATGACAAACCTGAGAAATCTTGTTCAAGTCTCCACAACAAGACTTGCCACGTGTTATTCCATTAGAAAAGTATACAAAGGAATTGGATAAAAAGAAATTGGAAATATGGGGATTGAATGATACTACAGAAGGAAAGGGTAAGAGATGAGAAAGGTAAGGGAATAGTGAGTAAAATGTATTATGTATCGTTGGAGGCAGAGCAGGAGACTTTACTCAAAATGTTATGGGAATATGATTTGGGATAATAAATAGGCTGTAGCACTTGAAAAAATATGCAGAATATAAGAATATTGGGATCCATGTCAAGAGTAAAAGAAATTTCTTGTAAGTTAGTTTGAATATAGTACTTAACTCTAGGGAAGCTTCATGAAATAGATGACAACTATTCTAATATGTGCTGGAGAAGGTCCCAGAAAATAGGCACTTACTGTATTTTTATATATATGTGGTCGGAATAAAGGCATACACACTCATATATACATTTTTGGCAAGTGGTTATTAAAGAAATAAATGAAATAAGCAATATAAATTGATTAGAATGTCTTAAAATAGTGCTTTTATCAACATTTGAAAAAGAAACAGATAAGCAGACAATGATAAAATTAGTTTAGGGTTTGTTAACAGCAGTGAGATTGCTTATTAATAGATAGTGGAAAGCAGCTCATAATATATTGTACCATTGAATGATTGGTACAGAGAAATCTGGGTTAATTATAAACTTACAATTGATATGAAAGTTAAGAAGGGAATAACAAGGAGATGTGATTGCTGATATGGGAAGAATATGTTGATTCTGTATATAAATTGTCCTGCTTGCAAACCCAGAGTCGCTATGATTCCATGGAATTTTCACAAATGTTCTATTTCCTAGGGACATGATCCATACTTGTGAGTAGACATGGGCACGACCAGAAAAAATAACGTTTCGAGTTTTCGTTTGTCAGAACGGGTCCATTTCGGGTCGTTTCCGTTTGTCGCGAAATTTTTCAAAAATTTGTCATTTCGTTTGTCGTTTGTCGTTTCCACCACGATTTAGCGTGATTTGACTTCCCAGAGCATAGGGGCGTCCCGCAATCAGGGCCGGCGCTAGGTGTTTTTGTGCCCTAGGCGGCGGGCGGGGCGGGGGGCGGGCGGGGGGGAGGTGTGGGCGGGCGGCGGTGGCGGGGGGCTATGGCCGGGTGGTGACAACGGCAGGGGGGAGGTGCGGGTGGGTGAGCGGGCGGGCGGCAGCCACGGGTGGGCAAGTGGGCGGGCGGCGGCACGGGCCACAGGCGGGTGGCGGCGCGGGCGGGCGGGCGAGTGGGCAGTTAGGATATCACTTAGGATAGAGGTTCTGTTCTTGGCTTGCACCCCAAATGTGTGTGTGTGCAAGCAAATTGAAGTTGGGAAAATAGAAAATAATTGGTAATAATGGAATCAAAAATATTGTAAGGCTGATATCAGCAGCAGCAGCTGCAGCCTCCCAACAAAAAGATACTGGGGTGCAAATCAACAAACATAATATAGTTTACTAGTAGTTGTTCAGGCCAGGGAATCTAATAATAAACAAACAAACAGTGGAGTAATGAATGATGATGGAATCAAAAATATTGTAAGGCTGATATCAGCAGCAGCAGCTGCAGCCTCCCAACAAAAAAGATACTGGGGTGCAATTCAACAAACACAATATAGTTTACTAGTTGTTCAGGGAATAAAATGAAAATAAAATTCAAAATTCTTCTGATGCACTTAAATGGAATGCGGCTGTGTGTTCAACTGCACACAAAACGCAACACACAACCAAGTGTTTGAAATGTAACTATGTATGTATGTATATGTAATAATAAACAAAGAAACAGTGGAGTAATGAATGATGATGGAATCAAAAATATTAAGGCTGATATCACAGGAGCAGGAGCAGCAGCCTCTCAACAAGAAAGATATTGGGGTGCAAATCAAACACAATATAGTTTACTAGTAGTTGTTCAGGGAATGTAATAATAAACAAACAAACAGTGGAGTAATAAATGATTGAATCAAAAATATTGTAAGGCTGATATCAGCAGCAGAAGCAACAGCAGCCTCCCAACAAGAAAGATATTGGGATGTAAATAAACAAACACAATATAGTTTACTAGTAGTTGTTCAGGGAATAAAATGACAGTAAAATTCAAAATTCTTCTGATCCACTTAAATGGAATGGGCCTGTGTTGTTGAACTGCACAGTGCACTCACAACAAGTTTAAAAAACAAACAATGAAGTAAGTAATAGGAAACTAAATAAATAATATTGTAAAATATTCTCCACTAGATAGAGGGTGCTCTTGGCTTGCACCCCAAATGTGTGTGTGTGCAAGCAAATTGAAGTTGGGAAAATAGAAAATAAATGGTAGTATAATATATTTTTAAAACAAATCCACCCCTCCCACTCCCAGTCGAACCTCCCCCTTTACCCAATATCAGAAAAAAAAATCCTCACAAACTGCCAGAGGGGAAAAAAAAGAATAAACTGCTATTCCCTTCAGCAGACAAAGCTGCAGAGAATCAAAGAAATTATTTTCTAAATTCAGTTCCCTCCCTGCCTGCCTGCCTAAAGCCTAAAGCCTCCAGGCCTCCCCCCTCGAATCCAGTCTCCAGTCTAGCACAGCACACACAGTCCTCCCTCCACCACATCCAACACCCTACTGCGACTTCTGGAAGGTGCCTCGGCTTTTTATGCCCTCTGGCACATCCAGAAGTGTCAGTCAAAACCTGGCAATGCCATTGGTGGAATGGTTCAAAAAATTTGCATGGTCCCATCCCATGCCCAGCCCAAATGGGCAGGTCTAAAAAAATAAAAAATAAAATAAAATAAAATAAAATAAAATAAATGCAATGTTTTATTGCTATAAAAACCCACTGCTGCTACTATTAAAAATTAGGTATTTAAAATAAATAAATTTCACATGTTTCTGTGGTGATTTCAAAAGAAAAATTGTGGTCGCCATTTTGGATCCCCCCCACCGCATGGCATGCAGCAAGACAGACGACGAGGATGACCCCCCCAGCCTGGTGCAAGCAGCCCAGGACAGGAGAGGGGGGGAGGCCGGGGACACCCCCCCCCAGAAACCACCCCTCTGGTAGGTGTCCTCAGGCAGGCATATTTTCACCTGCCTTTTTGGCCGGGAGTCGGGGTTGTTGGGTTTTTTTTACTTTTTAAAACTTTTTTTCTGTGCTGCTTGGCATCACGTGATCGCCATGATGCCATTAACGACAACGAAAAACTCGACCCAATTTTTCGGGTCGGGTTCGAGCTGGAGCGGCGTAATTATCGTTACCGTTTCCGTTACGTAACGGAAATGACAATTTCGCCGCTCCGGGCCCATGTCTACTTGTGAGTAGTTCAACTGCCGTATTGCAGACACACTGTGCTCACGACTTGGGGTTCAATCCTAGGTAGCTGGCTTATGGTTGATGCTGCCTTCTATCCTTCTAAGGTCAGTAAAATGAATACCCAGTAGAGATGGGCACAGACCGAAAAATGGCATTTCATTTCATTTCGTTTTGTTTAAGGCTTTGGTTCAGTTTGGTTCATTTTTAATGATTTTTTTCAAAAAAATCATTTCATTGGTTCATTAATTTATTTGTTTTTACCCACATTTTTCCAGCGCCCACTGCATGGCCCCTGGGGCCCTGTCGGAGCTGGGGGCTGCCTGCAAACCAGCATGGGAGGAATAAAGAGGGGGAGCAGTGTCGGAGCCGTGCTGCTCTGGCCACCTAAGCACGACCTCCGTCTTATCACCCCTCCTGATGAGCCCCATGATAACGGGCCATGGGAGGGAGGCACGGGGGGGGGGGGGCTTTGAAGCCGCACTGCTCTGGCTGCCTAAGCGCAGCCTCCTTATCTCCCCTCCCAATCAGCCCTGCGATAATGTGGGAGGGAGGCGCAAGGGGGGCGGCTGTGAAGCCACGCTGCTCTGGCCACCTAAACTCGGCCTGCTTCTTATCTCTCCTCCCGGGACTGGGCTGACGCTCTAGCCCACTGTGTCCCTCGATGGCACCAACGAGGTGCGTGCTCCCTCTGTGCAGCTTGGCACAAAAGGACCTCCGGACCAGCACCAGGTAGGAGACATCTCCGCCCCCCATTAATGAAACAAACCTAACCGAACCAATTTTTCTCAGTTCGTTTTGTTTCGTGTTAAATTTGGCCCTAGGGTCGTTATTCATTTTGTTATGTAATGAAACGAATAACGAATAATGAAACAAAAAAATTCATTTCATGCCCATCTCTAATACCCAGCTTGTTGGAGGGTGGGACTGGATTCTGAGCACCAGCTGTGCTGGTATATTTCGGAACCAGTCCCTTTCCGAAATGAAATGCCCATCTCTACTTGCTATGTTCCAAAGGCAACTTCCTGTGTCATTAATAGTACCATCCTGTGATTTTTGCATAACTTGACAAGTTACCTCTTTGAACTATGACTTCCACATCATTCAGACAGCATGGCAGGGGGAATTCTGGGAGTTGTAGTTTCAGTGCTCCAAACTTCCTGACAGACTGTGAGTGTCTCATTTAAATGGCACGGCAGGTTGTTTGAACAAGAGAAAGTTCTGACTGAGATGCAGCCAGATGTCAACACAAAGCAAATCTGAAGCTTGCTCCTGAAGCACTATCTTATAACAAACAGGGTGGCTTTCCCCCCACCTCTCTCCAACAGTAAAGATGCTTTTTACATATGCCAAAGTCATTGTTCTGCATCACCAAGTCACCTGAACAGTTGTAGGCTCCTTATGGAATGAATCAGGCCTTCCGGCAACTCCTCCCTGGATACTGGTAAGCGCAAACAAATTGGCACGGGTTGATGTGGGTTGGCAAAATTATTTTTACCAGTTTTCATTTCGCTTGAGGAGAGAGAGAGAGAGAGAGAGAGAGAGAGAGAGAGAGAGAGAGAGAGAGAGAGAGAGAGAGAGAGAGAGAGAGAAACCAAGACCCACGAGGTCCATTCAATTAGAGCAGAAATGCAGATGATTGGTTCTGATCCAGGGAGCCTTGTCCACAGCTGTTCTCTTGCCACCAGTCCCAGCAGCCCATGCATTCAAGTCCATTTGGATGAAAGGTCAACCAGCTAATGGCCGCCCTATGACAGCAATCTGATGTGGGGAGAGGAAACGGCACAGAGGGTGGGGGGGCGCATTGGTGCAGGTGAACGACAGACCATGTGGGCTGTCTCTGGTTCTCTCTTCTGCCTTGGCAACCGAGCCAGTCTCCTCTCACACTGATGGTGCTCCCTTGAAGTTCTGAGCCTAGAGGTGTCAGACTGAATTAACACATGGTGCTGCTGCCCTGGCACGAAGGGATGCAAGAACTGACAGTCTGCTTGCTTTGCCTGAATATATTTACCCGGCCGCTAATGAGAAGGCCCCATGCCAAATTCAGAGCAAAAAGGGGGCAGGAAAGGCAAGCTGCCTTCTGTGTGGTGTTGGGGACAGCAGTCCACATGGTGTGTTTAAAAAGACTTGCAGATTATAACAGCATGTGGTTTTAAGGCATCTAGATCAAGGCAAAGATGCACCAGGGGAGAACAATTGGAAAATATACAACTGAAGGATTGGTACAGAGGAGTCTGGGATATAGCAAGTACAGTGCTATCCCAGGTTACAAACAACCCGACATATTATAAAGTCCATTAAAATGGGTGGCTCAGGCACAATCTGTCCACTACTTATCAAGCGGCCATTTCAACAATCCCCAGACAAATCAAGACTTCGCACCTCCAGCAACAAGGCCATGGCTAACGAATCATACTTTATGGGTGTTGGGAAGGTTGTAAAGGTCAGCCATTGTCCACCTAATAAACCTACTGAAACTATTGTTCAGCTAATGAGCCCATTCAGGCCATTGTTCATTTTATGAGCCTATTTCAGACCAGGGTGACATGAGGTCAAAGAGAACTATAAAATGGAGGACTCGCAACTAACTTTCCTCAGACTGACAAAGCTGTTTGGATGAGCAGTGAAACGTTTCAGTCTCTGAAGAAAAGAAGTCCAGTTGCCAAGATTCAACTTCCAGATCCATTGAAAATAAATAATAGCTCAATTTACGTATCTCCCCCCCCCCAGAATACTGCGGGTTACACCCCCCCTAATGAGTTACGAAAAAATACCCAGAATGCATTGCAGCCCCGTGCGGTTCCGGGTTATGAAATTACTAGGTTACAGAGTGTCATGGGGAACAGATCAACTTTGCAATCTGAGGTACTACTGTAATGATAAACTTGTTCATAATATAAAAGTTAAGAAAGAGATAGCCAGTGGAGATGTGTTTGCAAATATATTAGGCTTTCGTACTGATAAAGGGGAATGGACAGTTTAGCCCATGAGTCTATACAATTTTGGAAGAAGAATAGGGTGAGAGTTACTACTGATTGGTCCTGGTGATGAGAAGCACTGTGTATGAAGTTGGTTTTTTGTTTGTTTAGATTTGTTCATTAAATGTTAGATTACAGAGGAAGAGAGGAGAGGGAAGAAGCCACCTAGGGGTCGAACAGTGGAACCCAAGCTGTCTTTCCACTTAAGACAAGAAATACATCTATTGCTGATTCACCTGCCATATAAATCTATGGCCCTTAACCATTATAGAAACCTATAGCCTTTAACCATTATATAAACCTACGGCCTAATTATTACACTGCGTTGTTCTGGGGAAGTACATTGTGAACCATGAAAGCTCACATTGAAATAAATTATTTGTTTTATCGCTCTGCAGTTTTTACTTTTTCATATACATCTTGAAAGAGATTAACATGATTGCTTCATAAAAATCAGGAAAAATATTTAGTTGTGAGATTTTTGGGCAGTTTCACTGTGTTCTGGAAGTTTTTCTTCCTGATGTTTTATAACCCAGAGCACAGAGAAAACTCCTAGTTTCCTGAAGATGCCAGAGTCTGGTGAAATGTCAGGAAGAAAAACTTCCAGAACATGGCCAAACAGATGGAAAAACTCACAACTATCAGATCCCAGCTGTGAAAATCTTCGAGAATACAAAAACTTCATTTGCTACTTAGGATTGTTAGGAGAATGTCATAACCCTACAAAATGCCTATCAGATGGCTCTAAAAGCCTTTAAATACCATTAAAACAGTGACTTTTTAACAGTGTTATCATGTATTACATATTTGATACTCAGTTTTTCTAACACAAAACTACTTACGGTCTTTACAGAAGAATAAAAAAGGTAAAAATGTATCTATAAAATATCAGGAGTTATTGGCTATACCAGGAGGAAAAAAAATGTAATGACTTGCTGCTGTGCCTTTTACTCCTAAATAACGAATTACATGTAACTGGTAGAGATGGGCATGAAACGAGCGATTTTTTGTTTTCATTTTCGTTTTTTCATTTCGTTACACAACGAAAATGAAACAATTTTTTAAAACAAAATGAAAACGAAAACGAAACGACCAAACTTGCCGTGTTTTTCGTTTTCGTTGCAGCAGATGCATTGAACTAAAAAGAATGCTAACAAAACAGCAAGTTTTCGTTTTTGTTTTTGTTTTTTCGTTTCGTTACGTAACGAAACGAAAATGAAATTTTTTGCAAAAAAGTCACGAAAACGAAAACGAACCGAAACAGACCCCTAAACGACCAAATGACAAACGAAACACCATTTTTTTGAGTCGTGCCCATCTCTAGTAACTAGTTCTCTCTGAGCTGTTTTCAAATTGAGCTCCAACGATGGCCCTCAGCCTTCGAATTTTCAGGCCTGCTCTGTGGGGCTCTTTACAAGTGTGTTTGTGCACATGACTGCACTCCACCCTCACCTAACAAAACAAAAGAGAAGTGGTTACTTCAGGTATGCGGGAGAGGAAAATCCCTGTGCAGAGAAGGCTAAATTCATGTGCGGCCATGCACATAGCCATCTTAGAGGGAACTTTCCCCTCTGCACCTCGTAATCTCGGAATTCCAGCTCTCTGACAGCAATAAACCATAATATTCTTCTGTAATTCAACTATGATAAGAGGGTTGTGTCCAACGACACTTTGGAGCAGTGGTTGTATTTTATTGCTTGATAAAAGAAAAACACAGGGAAGGGGGAAGTATTAGCGCTAATGCCTCCATCCTGCCCAAAATTCAACCTCTCTTAGCTGGGGATAAGATTAAAATCTTGCAAAGGTGGCTTAGAATTCCAACAATAATGGAAACTCCAGCTTCAATGCATGCAAGATGTTGAAGGAGACAAGGGCGTTTCTGAGCATATCTAAATAGCACATCCTGAAAAGGAAGAGAAGGGAAGGGAAAGCAGAAGTTAAAGCTATTTGTAGCCCATCTAGTTTAATATCTACTTTGGACATAAACCAATTTTTAATTTTGTTTTTCTCTGTGTTCGTTCCTAATGTCCAAATCAGGCCATTTTGGTTAGTACTGTAATTTGAGATGTTGTCCAAATCTAAGCAAAGCCCTAGCCTTTCCATTTGAGACATAAACTCTCTCTCTCTCTCTCTCTCTCTCTCTCTCTCTCTCTCTCTCTCTCTCTCTCTCTCTCTGTGTGTGTGTGTGTGTGTGTGTGTGTGTGTTTTGTGCAGTTACAGTTGTGATCAACTCTTCATGACCCCATGTCCATGAAGTTTTCTTGGCAGGAATACTGGAGTGGCTTGCCAGTTCCTACTCCAGGCACCTACAGCATCTAGTATTCCCTGGTGGTCTCCCATCCCTAGTATCAAGAAAAGAGGATAGTTTAACATGACCAAGCTGAGCACCTCTGGTTACATATCTGCTAAACAGGATCAGCCCTGACTGATGGATGGATGAGTACAATGAAGACATAGACACCCTCCTAACCTTCAGAGACAGTGGCCCTTCCATTGGCCATGCCTGCTGTCTCTGCAAATGCACGTGACTATTAGCTGAAGGGACGGAAAGGTGGCAAACTTTCCGGTGCAGCACTACAGGCAGTACATGCCACAGTTGCAGTCCTGAGAACCAACAACCATAGCTTGGTTTAGACCACATATATTGTACTGCCTCTACTTTAATTATGCTAAAGTTGGCTTTAGAATTTTAAAAACAGTATTAATTATTAATAAAATAATATTTAGCTGCCATATAGTTGATCTCAGGTTACAGTAATCATATTTTGGGTCTTCTAGAATGGAATACTCAACTCTTGCTTACCATTCTTTTCTTCTAGGGATGTTCTGAGACTGTGCAGCTTGCCCAAGGCTACACAGGATGGTTTTTCCAAATCAGGTATCAAATCCCCAACCTCCGTCTCTGCAGTCAGGGTTCCACTGTGCTTCAATGAATCAGAACACCTCCCTGTAGGACATGTGGTTGGAAGTTTGATTCCTTCCTGTACCTTTTAGGAGAAAAGGCCATCTGTGTAGTCCTGGGCAAGCTACATATCCCCAAGAGTGACCAAAAGAAGGAACTGACAAAATACAATACCTAGGAGATCCTGGAAGGAGTCGCCATACATCAGAATCAACGGCACATCAACATTTTGGATGTAAAGCAGAATAGAAAAAATACAGTAACAATAACACTGATTAAAAAATCCCAATGCATTCTTGATGTGGTGTTTGCCAAAAATCATAAGAACATAAGAACATAAGAAGAGCCATGCTGGATCAGGCCAAAGGCCCATCTAGTCCAGCTTCCTGTATCTCACAGCGGCCCCACCAGATGCGTTTGGGAGCGCATGAGACTAGATATCTGTCTCCTGATACCACTCGCCTGCATCTGGCCCTTGAAGTACCCTGGTTTAAAGCCTAGAGATTACACATCTCCATCATGGTTTGTAACCCGTGATGGACTTTTCCTCTAGGAATCTGTCCAATCCCCTTTTGAAGGCATCCAGGCCAGATGCCATCACCACATCCTGTGGCAGGGAGTTCCATAGACTTACAACACGCTGGGTGAAAAAATATTTTCTTTTGTCAGTTCTTACTCTCCCAGCACTCAATTTGAGTGTATGTCCCCTAGTTCTGGTATTTTGAGAGAGGGAGAAGAGCTTCCCTCTATCCACTTTACTCATACCCTGCATTATTTTGTATGTCTCAATCATATCCCCCCTCAAGCGCCTTTTTTCCAGACTAAAGAGGCCCAATTGTTTTAGCCTTTCTTCATAAGGGAGGTGCCCCAGCCCAGTAATCATTTTAGTCGCTCTCTTCTGCACCTTTTCCAGTTCCACTATGTCTTTCTTGAGATGCGGTGACCAGAATTGTACACAATACTCCAGGTGGGGCCTTACTATTGTTTTATATAACGGCATTATAATGTTGGCTGTTTTATTTTCAATCCCCTTTTTGATAATCCCTAGCATGGAATTGGCCTTCTTCACCGCTGCCACACAATTTTGGCCAGGCAAATGTGTTGTGGAAATAAGGAAGCCCATTCATTTAGCTGTAACTTTTTCCTAATTTAATTGCACAGAGAAAACTGTGCCCCTTATCTGGAACATCCTCACATTTTCATTCAAAAATAAACACACCTTTCCCCATGACCTCTGCTCCTCCTGTAATTCCCTTCCTCCCATGAAGGAGAGAGATGCTATCTGTGTTATTTATACAAACATAAATATTATGTACAGAATGGTTTCAAGTTCTATATTGTTCAAGAGAAAGTAGATCAGTAGGTCGTCTCACAAATCCCACCCGGAGAATCTGACACATACATCCTGGAGCAGATGCTCTATATTACAGACCCAGTATCTCATCATAAAAAGATGTGCTCATTAAATCACGCTCCCACTACACTGCTTTATCTTTTATTGTACTCTTTCATGCAGCAGAGACCAGAGCTATGCACAATAAATTCAGACGGAAGAACTGCAATCCCGGTTTGGGGTGATATTTCAGAGATTATAGCTTCACTGAAAGAAAAACACACAGACACAGAAACTCCCAGCAAGGTAAATCAGAAAGAACAGTCAAGTGTGAACTTGACAGTGGCCTCCAGACAGAAAATGGGCTTCCCTTTAGCAAGAAATGTCATGGCCAACATTTTGACATCATGAGCCCTTTGACAGTTCCAGCCATGTAAGAAGACCATCTTAAGAAGAAGCTAAGCAAAGTGATCTGCCTATATACCGCCCCATACCACTTCAAGTACTCTCTGGGCAGTAGAGATGGGCACAAATAAAAAAAATGGTTTTTCGGTTTTTCGTTTGTCTTGAGAGGTCCGTTTCGTTTCGTTTCCGTTTTTTGTGAATTTTTGGAAAAATTTCATTTTCGTTTTTCGTTTTTTCATTTTCCATTTCTACCCGCTTTTTGCACGATTTTTAAATCATTTCCGTGTGGGGGCATCCCCCAACACCCCAGACCAGAGGGAAAACACTAAAACAAATGATGCTGGCAGAGACACAGTATAGACTAGGTACTCAGGGAGGCTGTAAAGGCAGCAGCGGGTGTTGCCCAGGGTGCAAGGCAGCCGCAGAGTGACTGCACTGGGGGCAGGGGAGGGTACTCACCGAGAGGTATGCACACACGCACACAGGGAGGCTCCAGGACTGAAGCTAGAGTCACAGAGACAGCAATCCCACCCTAACTCCCACCGGGGACTGCAAGGAGGACGGGGGCTGCCAGAGCTTTTTATGCCCTCTGTAGCTGCCAGACCTGCACAGTCTGCAACCTGGGCATGCTATTGGTTGAAGTTGTCCAAGAATTTACATGATCCCATCACATGGCTTGCCTCCATGTTGTGGCTGGAGTGGCGACATCCATTTTGTCATCCTTAAAGGGAAAAGAAAAATACATCGCGATGGGAGGAGACAAAAACAAACATTTTAAAGACCTGAACCCCCTGGTAGGTAATAAATTCAAATAATTATCACATTATCACTGCATTTTTATGGATGTCCAGGGCGTTTTTTAATACCCAAGATATCAATATTAGGCATCTGGGAGCCATTTTGGGTCGATGTCCCCTAACGCCCCTTAAAGGAAAAAAATACAGCGATCTGAAAAAAAGACATAAATGCACATTTTAAGGACCCCAACCTCCCCTGGTAGGTATTATCAGACAGTATAAATAATTATCGCTGCGTTTTTATGGATGTCTAGGGCGTTTTTTTAACATTTAAAACAGCTCATTTCATTGCGCGTCACCATTAACGAAAACGAAACGTAATGAACACAATTTTCGTGGTTCTGTTCATTTTGTTCCATTTGCATCACCATTTTCGTTTGTCGTTTTGTTACGTAACGAAACGAATAATGAATAACGGAAACAAAAAATGTTCGTTTCGTGCCCATCTCTACTTGGCAGATTGCAATTTTAATTAGTGTGCAGGCTACACATTGCAAGCTGGGTACTCATTTTACTGGCTTGGAAGGTTGGAAGGCTGAGTCAACCATGAGCCTGCTATCTGGGATTGAACCCCAGGTTGTGAGCACAGTTTTACCTGCAGTACAGGCATTTAACCACTGTGCCACGAGGCTGTTGAACTGCTGGGTAGCTTGGTGGCTTGGGTATCTGGCTGCTGAGCCAGAGGTTAGGAGATGGATTCCTTGCTATGCTTCTTTGACGAGGGGCTCAGTGATTCACAGGATGCCCTCCAGCCCTACGGTTCGATGATGATGATGATGATGATGATGATGATGATGACGATGATGATGATGATGACGATGATGATGATGATGATGATGGAAGAGAAGGCACTGCT
Organism: Phrynocephalus guinanensis; assembly: GCA_037367245.1. Classification (NCBI taxonomy): domain Eukaryota; kingdom Metazoa; phylum Chordata; class Lepidosauria; order Squamata; family Agamidae; genus Phrynocephalus; species Phrynocephalus guinanensis. Next base: position 193,977,612 of record CM074732.1, read on the forward strand.
GAAGGAGAGCCAACATGACTTATGCAAGGGCAAATTATGCCTCACTAATCTGTTTGAATTCTTTGAGCATGTCAACAAGCACGTGAATAAGGAAAAGGCCCGGGGCTTTAAAAAAAACATTTTCCCTCCCCCAAGCCCCGCCTGCCAGCTGAGGTTTCTTCCCCCCACCCCAGTGCCGATCAGCTGGTCTGCGGGCCACTTTCCAGCCCCCCATGAAGTATTTCATTAGTGTTTTGTTTCATACAAATATTTTTTGCAAAAATTTGTATTCAACAAAACAAAAAATGTGGGGGGACGGAATGAAATGAAACATAATTTTTTCATTTCATGCCCATCCCTACCCACGCACTAAATAAGCTATGACTTCATGAGGAACATATAGCAAGCCATAGAAAGTCAAATGTTTTAGGGCTCAGGACTCAAAAGTCTGGGTGTGAATAGATGAATCTGTTAACTTCAGGGTTTTCCAAAATGAGAGTGGAAATTCCAAATAGGAGCTCAGTTGATAGTGAGAAATTCCCATGGAAAACAAGCTCCAATGAAAGTATCATGTATCCCTCCTAGGGAAGCAGTTGTTTGTTTGTTGTCATGTTCAGAGGTGAGGGGTGGCAACATTATTTTCCTTGAATCATGAACGGCAAAGTAGGTTGTGAACGTTTTCGCAAGAGAAGGAACTTAGAAATGTTTGTGTAAATTATCACACAAATAATGCTATGATGCAAGTAACAATTTAATGCAAATCTCATGAAAACAACAATGGTTGCAGCTTCGTTACTTTTTTTCAGGATTAAAAACCATAGGAAGTTTATTTGCCTCTTTTTGGACAATCATCCACTAATTCTTTGCTTGCTGCCTATGTTCATGCCTTGCTTAAGTGTTGAAACCTGCAAAGCCCTTTATTTGTTTGTTTGTTTGTTCGTTCGTTCATCCGTTTCTGATGGAGTCTGATTCAGACAGTTGGGATGAGGCCTAGGGGACATTTCACGAGAGGGAAAACCCTCCTGATGAACTCTGGCTAAATCCACATTTTGCAGACCTGGTAATTCTTCTAAACCATCTTGGGTAAATCTTCATTTTACCTATTATTTATTATTTATCTCAAGCTTTGACTACCTTTAATTTACTCAGCTTGTTTACTCACTCTGACTCTACTCTGTTTATCTTTCATTTATTTACTCTTGGTTACTGGGCTAATTCCATTTACTTTTCATTTTCCTTTACCTATTCTTGTCTACTCCTCATTTACTCACCTTCCGTCTGTAAACAGTGAGGACATGTGTTATTGTAATCAATAACTGTGCAACGCATGCTTTGTTCACGAGGCATTCCCTATAGTTCACCCAAACAGCATGTGCCACCTTTACTTCTGTAACTTTTGTAACCAATCACTGATGTTATGCATACTCTTGGATGTACTGTAAACCATATGTAATAAAATGTGCCAATGGCAAGGGGCGTGAGAGCTCCGCTGGTCGGACAACTGAACTTGAGCCTTTTTTCTTCAGGATCCTCCCACACGTTTGTTCAATGTGGGCTACACATATGAGTACATAATTTAACAGGTAATCATTACATTCTTATCTATAAGTGGAACGTACTTTGTTCAGTGGCACTGCAAGCATCCCTTCCCAAAATGATGAAAGAGCCAGCTATGAGCTGATAGGACAGCCAAAGGGAATATGTGTCCCTAGGGTGCAGGTATCTCTGTCAAGGACCCAGAGAACCCCCTGCTTCAAGGTGGGACAGATTTAGGTGAACCTCAGACATGTTCAAGTGACATCTTTATGACACGGGGCCAAAGGAATGGTGAAGAAGGCATTTTTCTCCCCAAGAGCCAATACGCCTGGGAAGGACACAGATGGCATCACCATTCCAACACTGTCAGCTTGGGTCACAGCAGTGTGGCTACTTTTTGTGGTTGGGGGAAAAATTATGAAGAGACTCAGATATTGCCTTCCACATCCATACCATGCAACACCGCCATATTCATGGAAGGGTTTACCTTCTGCTCTCACTGATTTCCCCATTGTGCCTCCCGGGAGAAGAGTGAGCCTGGTTAGCCTTGGGCAAGCTGCACTGTCCCAGGATGCCCCCACTAGAAGGAAATGGTAAACCAGTTCTGAGTATTCAATGACCTAGAAAATCCTGAAAAGGGGGCGACTATAAGTTGAAAGCATTTTTGGCATCATAGCATTATCAATCATTGGATGGTCTGGTGTGGGTCGACAAATGTCTAGTGTGTTTCCTTTCTTTCCTCCTTTCCTCCCTCCCTTCCTTTTTGGAAGAATCTGCCGAAAATTTGCAAATCTCAATAATCAGAATGGAAGCGGTTTCCCAAATGTCCATGAAATTTGAAACCGAAAACTCACCCAATCACTTGTCTGTCAACTGGCCATTTTATATACACTAGAATGTGTCTAATATTTTTACATCCTCTCCGAAGTGCTTTGAAGGACTAGCTGGCAAATGACGGACATGATCAAAGGGAAGGGAAGGCGAGAACAAGCTTGAAGATTTTTATATACGGTGGGTTAATGAGCGATTGTGAAACTCTTATGGCAAATTCAACAACCTAACCACGAACCCTCCGCTGCTCTATAAAATATGTTCTTGCAGACAAGTCACAGCAAGCTTATGAGCAGGTTCAGCTCTCTGGGGAACAGGTCAATGGAGCCGTAATTTAATACGAGGACAGAAAAGCTGTCATCTGCCCCTCCCAATTTGTCAAGGATAACTACCTGCTCCTCGTTTGGGGACATGGCCCTTTTTCACTGGCTTTAACTGACCTTGGGTATGCAATGGGGTGAACGTCTTGAACAAACGGGACCATCAAAATCTGCCTGGGTGATGCCACCTTTGACTTGGAACATTCTATGTATGTACCACTCAAGGTCAGTCAAAAGTCTGCTGTCTAACCTTGCATCTCAGGGCAACCCTTCTACACTAAACACACACAGACAGACAAACATGTACACAAGGGACATCTTTTTGAAAATATCATTTACTCTTGAGCTCCCCAGGTGGCACTTGAAGCGGCACATAAGCAGCAGTATATCTTTGTCTTTCAATTTAATGGTTTCAAACAGCCTTTCACGTCGTCATCAGATCTCTCAGCAGATTTGCCCCCCCGCCCAACCCTAAATTGGCTGTCTGAGCAATGTCCACCCGAAGCACGTCTAGTTTTATGTGTTTTTGTGTGTTTAGAGTGTGTAGTGGAACAGCACTCTAATTTTGTTGTGCATATCTTGCGTATGCATAATGACAATAAAACTCTATTCTATTCTATTAACTCAACTAGAGGCATACAGAGGACTTGCTAAATCCTTCATGGATTTAGGTCGCCATGACTTGATGAATCACGTCAACAAGGGATTTAAAAAAGGCCATCGAAGAGAGCATTTAAAAGAAGGTAAAATATTAAGAGGAAAACAGGATTTATTGTTCTCTCTGGAACTGTGAGCTTTAGGGAGGACTGTGAGGAGAAAAGTTTTCCCATAAGTCTTTAATAGCGTCATTCCGACTGAAAAGCATCGTATCTGATAAGAATTAGTTCTCTGGGGCTTTATCACTGACCCACTCACTGACTCACCCAGCAGTCTGAATAGTTTCCTTTACCACACTGTGTCATCATGACTTTATTACTCCTTTGAGCATCTCCACTCACTGGAATTTAGTGAGATGCAATAAATGCTGGTAGTTTGCTTTGAAGCTTCACCACAAACATGTGTCAGTCTTAAGTGCAATGCATTTTTAAAAGATGAATAAACTCACTCTTTTTTTAAAAAAGAAAGGACAAAACCAAGAGCTATCAGGTCTTGCCTTTTCATTAAAATTTCTTCATTAACCTCTCTCTGTTGGGGATCTTTGTGGTGCAGTTCTTCACCCCAGTGGGTGAGATCTCTTTCCTGCCTCCTTTCCTTTAAGAAGAAGAAGAAGAGAAAAAGCTGCACATCAAATAGTCAGTGAGGTATGTTTAAGTACCATGTTCCTGGAACATGATTGCGGCATCATTTACCGGCATTCCCAAAGGAAGGCGAAAGCAGAAAGGGGTAATAAATCTTCAGGTAAATCTTTTCTTTGTGGAGATCAATCGGAGACAACTTTGCTTTCTGAAGCACACTAATTTCTGGCCATGACAGAAAGCTTAAAACTATCATTACACCATTTTTTATGGAAAGAAGGTCTCATTTTTAGGCCCGCCAAGGACACATTTGTAGAGAAATTTTTCCTCTTAAGGGAAAGGAAAAGAGAAATGTTATCATAATGTTCTTTTTGGCCTTGCCTTGAAAGGCCTAAGTTTTCCCCAATGTGGGGCCTCATGACTTGCTTCAGAATTCCACTGTAGGCCAATTTACCACATAAAATAGTCAATAAGAACATATACACAGGTGTGTGTGTGTGTGTGTGTCTGTGTGTCTGTGTGTCTGTGTGTCTGTCTGTCTGTCTGTCTATCTATCTATCTATCTATCTATCTATCTATCTATCTATCTATCTATCTATCTATCTATCTATCTATCCTCCTTCTTTACGACAGATCCAACTCAGGTAACAGCCACCATTAAAATATCACCAAAAAGGAAAGGGGGGGGGGAGAGAAGAAATCAGGCAAGATCAAATGTGCTTAGGGCATCTAGGCAACTTTCAGTGTGATTATATTAGTGATTAATTGCTTACGTTTGGTAAGATTGCTTTGTAGCTATAAATGTCATATTCTCCATCATAATATGTTTTCACAGGAGCGTTTTAGTAGTCCTTGTTCAAGCTGTATGCGATTTGCTTTTAAAATTCAGTGTGTGTGTGTGTGTGTGTGTGTGTGTGTGTGTGTGTGTGTGTGTGTGTGTGTGTGTGTGATGAAAATAATTTCAGAATTGCTTCCTTAACAAACGTTTGTGACTCGCGGCTATGTTTTTTGCTCCCTGGTGATGTGCTGGTGAATACGTGAGATTGCCATGCTTAGGTTCCGCATGTCACAATGAGTCACTGTGAGACAGTCTAACAGGCGTCAGATCACAGCAGGAGCCTTCACTCATCCGCTCTCGCACTGCTGGTCATCGTCTGTGCTCCTGCCTACAATGCCTTAAAGGAGCTATTCCAGCCCACAATAGGTTCGTCCTTCCTTCCCCTAAACACTAGGGTTGTGAAAAAAAATCAGTCTAGTTGCATTATTCCAAATAACACCCACATTCTTGCTCATATCAGATTGTGCAACTTTTCTTTCCCCCCCACATCAACATTCATGCACAACTTTCCTACTTTAAAAATATGAGACATGAAACATACATTTTGCTTAATGTAAGCTTTTTATTCTTAATTGTGCAATTATTTCCTAGATATCTTCCTTTTTATTTTATTTTAATCTGAATGCATTTTAAGCCATTCCAATTTTTAAAATGTGTATAGCGACCAGATTCCAAAGATAGATTTACCCCTAAGTGCAATTGGGATAAAACATAGCAGTAGACATGGGCACAATCCGGAAAAAATGACGTTTCGAGTTTTCGCTTGTCGGAACCGGTCCATTTCGGGTCGTTTCCGTTTGTCGCGAAATTTTTCAAAAAATTGTCGTTTCCGTTTGTCGTTTGTCGTTTGTCATTTCCACCGCGATTTAGCACGATTTGACTTCCCAGAGCATGGGGCGTCCCGCAATCAGGGCCGGCGCTAGGTGTTTTTGCGCCCTAGGCGGCGGGTGGTGTGGGGTGGGTGGGTGTCGGGGGGAGGTGCAGGCGGGCGGCGGTGGCGGGGGGCCATGGGCAGGCGGCGGCCACGAGCGGGCGAGTGGGCAGGTGGCGGCGCGGGCCGCAGGCGGGTGGCGGCGTGGGCGGACAGGCGAGTGGGCAGTTACGATATCACTTAGGATAGAGGTTCTGTTATTGGCTTCCACCCCAAATATGTGTGTGTGCAAGCAAATTGAAGTTGGGAAAAGAGAAAATAAATGGCAGTATTTAATATATTTTTAAAATAAATCCACACCTCCAACTCCCAGTCAAACCTCCCCCTTTATCCAATATCAGAAAAAAATCCTCACAAACTGCCAGAGAAGAAATAAAGAATAAACTTTATTTATTCTCTGCAGACAAAGCTGCAGAGAATCAAAGAAATTATTTTCTAAATTCAATTCCCTCCCTGCCTGCCTAACTTAAATCCTAAAGCCTCCAGCCTCCCTCCTCAATCTCGATCGGATCACACCAACACCAGCAGCCAGCCCTCCTCCCTCAACCACATCCATACACCTGACTGCGATTTCTGGAAGGTGCCTTGGCTTTTTATGCCCTCCGAGACATCCAGAAGTGTCAGTCAAAAACCTGGCGATGCCATTGGTGGAATGGTTCAAAAAAATTGCATGGTCCCATCCTATGCCCAGCCCAAATGGGCAGGTCTAAAAAAATAAAAAATAAAATAAAATAAAATAAAATCAATACAACGTTTTATTGCTATAAAAAAACCACTGCTGCTACTATTAAAATTCAGGCATTTAAAATAAATAAATTTCACATGTTTCTGTGGTGATTTGGTGTGTTTTTTGACCACGATTTCAAAAGAAAAATTGTGGTCGCCATTTTGGATCCCCCTCCGCATGGCATGGCGAGACGACGAGGATGACCCCCCCCTAGCCTGGTGCAAGCAGCCCAGGACAGGAGAAGAGGGGGGAAAGGCCAGGGACCCCCCCCCCCATAAACCACCCCTCTGGTAGGTGGCAAAACCTCAGGCAGGCATATTTTCGCCTGCTTTTTTGGCCGGGAGTCGGGGTTTTTTAAAAAAACTTTTAAAAACTTTTTCTGTGCTTCGCATTGTGCGATCACCGCAATGCCACAAACGGAAACGAAAAACCCGACCAATTTTTTTCTTTTTTCGGTTCGAGTTCGAGTTCTGACGGCTTAATTATCGTTACCATTACCGTTACGTAACGGAAACGATAACCGAAAACGGAAACGACAATTTCACCGAGTCGTGCCCATGTCTACATAGCAGCCACATGCCATTAATTAACAAGTTGCCACTTGCATTCCTAGTCATCTGCTGATCCCCACAACTGTAACGTACCTAGGATTTAAATCAGGGAAACAATAATTGGCAGTAGAGATGGGCACAGTCAAAAATTGCTGCAATGTCATCTTTCCTGCTTTGTGCTGCTGGCCAATCAGAGAGGGAGGTGGAATGATGCCTGTCCCTGCACAGCTCCTGATTGGCCAGCATCACAGATCTAGCACAGATGATGTCCAGCATGCTTCCTTGTTGGATTTTAACCCTGTGTGAGACAGAGAAATGTAAAGCAATTGGATCTATGTGTATCAGCCAGTTCCAAGGACTAACTTGGTGGTTCTGAAACAAAATGCCCATCCCTAGTATGGGATAACTCCATCCAGAAACCCTTTGCTTGGAAAAGTTACATTTTGTGGCTACAGATCTCCCAATCCATTCTCTAGCATGTTCAGTGGCCTTGCTGGCTGTTGTGTTGTGGTCTAAATATTTTTTTTCAGTGCACAGAGTCTGAGGTCAAATCAAGCCAAAACTATCTTTGAAGGCTATCCTACTTTGGGCACATCATGTGAAGTCAAGGATCTCTGTAAAAGATGATCATTCTGGGAAAGGTGGAAGGCAGCAGGAAAAGAGGAAGACCAAATATGAGATGGATCCACTCCCTAAAGAAATCCACAGGCCTGAGTGTGCAAGAGCTGAGCAGAGCTGTAGAGGCTATGTTCTGGAGACCGCTCATGCATAGAGTTGCCATAAGTTAGAGGAAGGGTCCTCAAACTACAACCCAGGGGCCAGTTACGGCCCCCAGGGCCCTCAATCCGGCCCCTGGGAACAAATGCAGATCCCCCCATTCACCCCCCGCTTTGAGAGCAAGTGAGCAAGCTGGCTTCTACAACTGCTTCTATTGCTGAAGCAGTTGAAAGCAGTGGGCTATGTGGCTTCCCCCACTCCCCCCAAACACCATCCAGATGATCAGCATGCTAGCTAGTGGGGCAGTTCAAAGTGGGAGAGCCATGGCAAGGTTCCCCGCTCCCCCCCCCCACCCGCTGCCCAGATGGTTGGAGCACCAGCTGCAGCCAAGCAGGGCACTGTAAAATGGGAGGGCCACGGCAAGGACAGATTCCTGAAGGAAAACTCCATCACAGGTTACAAGCCATTAGAGATGGGCACGACCAGGAAAAATTACGTTTTGAGTTGTCGTGTGTCGGGGCCGGCCTGTTTCGGCTCGTTTCGGTTTTTCGCGAAATTTTCCAAAAAATTGTCATTTCGTTTGTCGGTTTTTCGTCTGTCCTTAGTACTGGTTTTGGGGGGGCTCCTGGAGGCACCTCTTTGGGTTGGGTGCCTCCTCTGGCCCGCCATGAAGGGAAAGCGGGCTCCTGGAGGCACCTCTCTGGGGTGGGTGCCTCCTCTGGCCCGCTACAAAATGGCATGAATAGCCAATTGGATATGCATACCATTAAGTTGCAGTTGCAGCAGGCAGAGGCACCTCTCTTTCGGGTGCCTCTGTGACTCACTGCCTGCGGTGCACTTGGGCTGGGGAACGAAGTGAGAGAGGACCCCTACGGGTGCCCGCTGTGACTCACTAAGAAGGGAAGTGTACTTGCTGTAGTGCAATGCGAGTACACAGATCTGGCTTAGGGTTAGGGGTTAGCACAAGGGCTAGGCTTAGGGTTACTGGTAAGGTTAGGGTGAGTTACTGGGGTGCACCTCTGGGTGCCTCTCTGACCCACTAAGAAGGACAGTGTACTGGCGTATGGGTTAGGATTAGGGTCAGGGTTAGGGTTCGGGCTAGGGTTAGTGGCTTTTTATGCCCGACTGGCACATCCCAGAAGTCTCGGTCAAAACCTGGCCAAGTGGCCATGCAATTGGTGGAATGGCTCCAAAAATTTGCATGGTCCACTCCCATGGCCTGCCCATCATTGCGCAGGTGTAAAAAAATAAAAATAAAAATAAAATAAAATAAAATCAATGGAGACTGGGAGTTGAGTCATGGCTACTGGACTTCTTTTTTGAGAGATAGAAACGTTTCGCTGTTCATCCAAACAGCTTCATCGGTTTGGATGAACAGCGAAATGTTTCTATCTCTCAAAAAAGAAGTCCAGTAGCCATGACTCAACTCCCAGTTAAACGAACCTGGATGACTGAGAATCTTCACAGACGTATCAATGGAGATTTTTTGTTGCAAGAAAAACCCACTGCTGCTACTGAAAAAATTCAGGCAGTTTTAAAATAGCTATTTTCGCATGTTTCTGTGGTGCTCTGGTGTGTTTTTGGACCACGCGATTTCAAAATAAATATTGCAGTCGCCCCATTTTGGATCCCCCGCCCGCACCGCATGGCATGGCGAGTTGGCGAGACGACGAGGATGCGCAGCCCAGGAGAGGAGAGGGGGGGAGGCCGGGGACCCCCCCCCCAGAAACCACCCTTCTGGTAGGTGCCCTCACTGAGGCAGGCATATTTTCGCCTGCTTTTTTGGCCGCGAATCGGGGTTTTTTATTTATTTTTAAAACATTTTTCTCTGCCGCGCCGCTTGGCGAGTTGGTGACTCGACGAGGATGCGCACTTTGCGCAGCCCAGGAGAGGGGGGGGCGGGGACCCCCCCCCCAGAAACCACCCCTCTGGTAGGTGCCCTCAGGCAGGCATATTTTCGCCTGCTTTTTTGGCCGGGAATCAGTTTTTTTTTAATTTTTAAAACTTTTTTCCTGTGCCGCTTGGTATCGCGCGATCGCTGCAATGCCAGGAACGACAACGACAAATCAGACCCAATTTTTCTTTAGTCGGTTCGAGTTCGAGTTCTGGCGGAGTAATTGTCGTTACCGTTTCTGTTACGTAACGGAAACGAGAAACGGAAACGGAAACGAGAATTTCGCCAAATCGTGCCCATGTCTACAAGCCATGATGGGACTGTATAATCTCCAGACTTAAAAACAGGGTACTGCAAGGACTGGATGTAGGGGAGTGTTATCAGTAGACAGATATCTAGTCTCGTGCGCTCCCAAACGCATCTGGTGGGGCCACTGTGAGGTACAGGAAGCTGGACTAGATGGGCCTTTGGCCTGATCCAGCACGACTCTTCTTATGTTCTTAAGTTGACCGCACCTGAAAACAATGAAGGGTGTCTCTTGCATTTGATCCGATTATTGGTTAACAGTGAAAGGCTTCTTGAAACAAAACAATCCAATATTTTCTCTTTTAAAAAAATATATAAGAAAAATACAAGAAAATTTAAATCTCTTTAAATTGCAGGAAAATAAATATGAAAATCAGAGGAGCCGAAACGCAATGATGTACACCGTCGAGAGCACAGCAAAGGCAGGCTATAATGGAGCACCCCCCCAACATATATATATAGGAGATGCAGCTCACGAGTTTGATGTAATTCAGAAAGAAGGTGTATAACCTGTGATTTACTGGAGTCCATCAGGTTAGGAGTTCTATTCAGGGTTTCCCAGAGCACCACCTGAGTCTATTTGTATGCTGGCTGCAGAAAGATAGCAACATCTTCTCACTCAGCCAGGAGATTTAGATATATATTTGAGTCTCTGGCTGTTGAAATAATGCCCATGCGGGACTGGAGGAGAGTCGCACTGAATTCAGAAAGTACTGCTTGATTGACAGAAATGCAGTAAATACAAGACCCACTACTATTATTCAGGAGGGGAAGGCTGATGGGCCAATGCAAATCAAACTCAATAGCAGAGGTGGATGAAGTGCGGTCCCAGACATTTGTGTAATCTAGACTATTGCCCTGTCCACAGATATAATAATAAGTGTGTGCCATCAAGTCAACTCTGACTTATGTCAACCCTTTTCAGAGTTCTCTGGGTAGAGAGTACTCAGAAGTGGTTAGCTACTCCCTTCTTCTGGTGGGTTGGTGGGTGGGGGCTGGGACTGGGCAGCTTGCCCAAGAACCTTTGGGTAGTGGGCGACATGTGTGTGTGTGTGTGTGTGTTGTGTCATTACAGTTGTGACCGACTCTTCATGACCCCATGTCCGTGGAGTTTTCTTGGCAGGAATACTGGAGTGGTTTCCCAGTTCCTACTCCAGGTGCCTACAGCACCTGGTATTCCCTGGTGGTCGCCCATCCAAGTATTAAGCAGGGCCGACCCTGCTTAGCTTCCGAAATCAGGTGAGATCGGATGTGCTTAGGGCATCTAGGCAGCAGTGGGTGGCATATAAATTGCATAAATAAATAAACACACAGGCTCATTTCCAACAAAAACGACTGAGTTATCCAGCCTGCCTTTGATAATAATGTGCCATCAAATCAATTCTGACATATGGCAACCCAGCCGTGATCTTCCAGGAAGTAAATACAGTAGGACCCCTGTATCCACTGATTCATTATTCACTGATTCAGTTATCCACGCTTGGCAGAGAAAAATAAATAAATTCAGCAGCTGCAAAGCAAGCTACTGTCACAAAGATCAGTTGTAAAGCAAGCTACTGTCATAAAACAGCAGCCGTAAAGCAAGCTACCATCACAAGTACTCACCACCAATAAAGCTGTAAAGCAAGCTACTGTTGCAAAACAGCAGCTGTAAAGCAAGTTACTATCACAAAACAGCAGTTTTGGGGACATTTTGGCATTCTCTCTTATCCACGGTTTCATTATCCACGGGAAGGCTTCGAACCAATCCCGTGGATACTGGGGTCCCACTGTACTCAAAAGAAGAATACCATTCCTATCCTCTGGGGACACCTGGGGACTGTGCAGCTTGCCCAAGGCCACACAGGCTGGCTACTCTGAGATGCACAGTAAGGAACCAAACTCCCCGACCTCCAGATACCTAAATGACTGAGCTATTCCTCGTATGTCAATTTGTGAGACTAGAAGGATCTGGAGGCAATGGTTTTGCAACAAAATGGGGTACAATCCTCTGCCTCAAAAACCACACCTACAAAACCGAAACCAGAAATAGGCTACTGGGAGCATTTTGTTTAATTTCCCCATTATATTGTTTTTCATTGACATAGATACCCAGTTGGTCCTGGCAGTGGAAAAAGTGTCCCCCTCTCCTTCTACTCCTGTTCTGGAATGGAAAGATATAATCTACTTTTTTTAACATCAAATTAATCTTCCACCCTAAACTGTGCAATGTGAATATTTATTTAGTGTGAGGTTTCTACCAGCTTTATCCCACCAGTAAAACATCCCCCACTTCCTGAGTTTTCAAAGTTAACAGGTTTATTATACAACAACGAAACAGTAGGTAAAACAATTCATCCAACCTTTTCTCCCCATATCTGGTGTCTCAGGCTAGAATTTCCTTGATCCACAATGTCGAGCCCTTTTCCCTGAGAGTTTAGTATCTCTAGGTAACGGCAACCTCATGTCTGCCCATAAATGAGGTGTGGATTGAAATTATACACTGAGTGGTGGAACATACACACGTCCCATAGCAGGTTCCCAAACACTCTTGTAGAGTCTCGTTCTTTCATCCCAGCAGGGTTTCCATCAGAAGACAGGCCTTTTCTACTCTCTCTCTGCTGGGCTTTTCTATCAAAACACTCTTGTTCTCTCTTCCTCCTTTCCCTTTCTGCCATCTCATCCCAATAAGGGGGCTTTCACACCACTGTCTTCCTCCGCTTCTCTTCCATTACTTCCCTTCAGAGGCCGTCCTTGGCATCATCTCGCAGCATTCCTCCACTTTGGCAGTTACTTCACATCCCGTTCGTCCCTCCTTGCTGTCCCGCTTGGGACCAGTACAAAAAAACAAAAAACTTACTTCACGTCCATAGCGTGACAGCAAAAAGTTGTCTCGACCACGCCCCTGAAACCGGGAGCAGAGCATAACAAGCTGTACCTGCCCCTGGGCTGGGGGATTCTTTTGTCTCTGTTTTTTGTTCCGTGACAAGGTCCCATGAGGTAACAACTGTCCCGCAACGAAGGCAATCTTCCGCTTGTGAACTTGCATCCGTCCATTTCTCTCATACTTTTGAGTGCTGTGGATCGAAATATTGAATAGACAAAGCACAGGGGGTGTGGTACGCCCTTTATTTTTATGGGTCCCCACCCCCCCCCCAAAAAAAGCAGATCTTGTCAGGAAACAAGGCCATGAAGTAACACTTGTCATGAGACAAGTTATCAGGCCTGTGAGTAAATGGAAACAGGGACTGAACAGGGACAAAACCATGTGACCGCAATCAATGCTGTCATGGTACAGATGTAATCGTGGAAGAAGGTAGGATGTGAAGTAACCGCCTTTATCCTTCTGTCCTCTCTTCCCCTGCGGTTTCCTTTTTATTATCCGCCTTTCCTGCTAAAACCTCATCTTCCAACCTATCTCCCTTTTCTCAGCTTTCTGGGACGTCCTATTTTCAAATCTATTCTTCCCACTCTGAAGTCTATTAGGTCTTGTGTAGTTTCAGAATCTCCCTATGGTCTTTGAATGGGAGGGGACGGTACACATTTTCTGGTCTTTTTCCTGTTCATATTAAATTCATTTATAGTCTTCTTTTTCTCCCGTGGCTCGAGGGAGAAATAAATGGAGAGCTCCAGTGTTTTCCCATGCAGGCCCTGCGCCAACCTGGGTTGATCTATTTCTGTAAAGCAGATGGGCAAAACCTTGCCAGGAGGTTCTCAAGCTCCAGTCCCCAAATGCTGTTAAACTACAACTCCCAGTAATCTTGGCCAGCACAACTAGTGGTGAAGGCTTCTGGGAGTTTTAATCCAAGGACATCTGGGGGTCCGAGGTCAGGAACCACTGCTCTACTGAAAAAAGTTTTCTGAAACAAAGGTTTCCATCTTTTTTTCAACCGCCAGGTTCTTAAATATCTTTTTTACCTGTGAATGTCAGAAATGGTACCTGATAAGCATCTCGGTGTACAATTATTCCGTTCCCTTGTATACATTCATTACAAAATCATCATGCTCATTTAAGTGGTTTTAATTGTTTGATGATGCATGCCGATAAGCAGCAATATGTTGTAACTGAATGCTATGGTGAAAACTGTCCCCAGAGTTGGTTCCTAAATGATGAACTATCATGTTTGATTCAAAAGGTAATGGAGTCCATTTGTCCTTTTGGCATATTTCTCAGAAGCCCACAAATGAATTACTATGCAATTTTTAGCCAGAATAAGCAATTTCTTCTACACACCCCATTATAAACAGAATGTCTGTTGTCCTTTGTTCCTTATAATGTCCAAAATGGAAAAATTAATATACATAGTTTGCTTTCTGTGATAATCACATTTTTCAAGTGCAAGTTTCTTCTATCCCATTTCTGTATCAGGTTATGGATAGAGATGGGCACAAAACACCAAAATGGCATTTTGTTTCATTTTTTGTTTTTATAGTTTTTGCTGTTTAAAATGAAATGCATTTTTTTAAAAAATGTTTCATTTTTTGTTTGCTTCATTTTTCTTTTTTTATTATTTAGTTAACTCGCACCAACCAGCTGGCCTGGGAACCAGGTGGCACTTTTTTTACTTTTTACTTTTTTATTTTTTCCTTGCACCAACCAGCTGGGTCACACATTTTTATTTTTATTTATTTTTATTTGTTTTTATTTGTTTTTATTTTATTTTGTTATTGTGCCAACCAGCTGGCCCATGGGTCAGGTCAGCACACTTTTTTAAAAAAAATATTTTTTTATTTATTTGTTCAAGCGCAGGCTCCTGGCCCACGGACCAGGTCAGTGCTTAATTTTTTTTAAAAAAACTTTTTTGTTCAAGCGCCAAGCATCTGGCCCATGGGCTGGGTTGGAGCATTTTTTAACTTTTTATTTTATTATTTAGTTTAAGAGCTGTTCAGCTGGCCTGCGGGCCAGGTCGATGCTTTTCAAAATTATTATTTTTTGTTGTTATTGCACCAACCAGCTGGCCTGTGGGCTGTGTCAGTACTTTTTTAAAAAATGCATTTATTTGTTCAAGTGCCGATCAGCTGGCCCATGGGCTGGGTTGGAGCATTTTTTTATGTTTTTATTTTATTTTTTAGTTTAAGCGCTGTTCAGCTGGCCTGCGGGCCAGGTCGGTGCTTTCTAAAATTATTATTTTTTTGTTATTGCACCAACGAGCTGGCCTGTGGGCTACGTCAGCACTTTTAAAAAAAAAGTATTTATTTGTTCAAGCCCCAGCCAGCTGGCCCGTGGACTGGTTCAGCACCTTTTTTTAAAAAACTCAAGCAACGATTCGCTGTAACATGGACTGATCAGCGCCTTTATTTTTCAGGAGGGAGGCCTCCCTACTACCTTGGAAGCCCTTGCCGTTGGGGCTGGTCAGGAGCAGCAGAGTGTCCCCAGCCCGGCAACTACAGGTGGGAGAAGATGCTGGATAGGGGAACGAAAAACGAAATGAAAAACAAAACAAATAACGAATATAGACATTTTCACTTCAACAAAAAATGCTATGCATTCTTATATGCCACTTTCTCTAATGTTTGCATCACAAGGAGAGGTGCCAACTTTGTCTAGATTAGAAGCCCTTTAGTTCCGTGACACATCCTCTTTCCCCGGATTCTTTTTCTTCATCTTTTATTAAATTCTATTTTCTGGAAAAGACAATAACACTGGGAAAGGCTGAGGCGACAGGAAAAGAAGGCAACATATAAGATGGACTGACTCCTTGAAGGAAGCTGCAGAATTTGGTTTGCCAGAGCTGTTGAGGGAAGGACATCTTGGAGGTCACTCATTTAAAGGTTGCCATAAGTTAAAAGCAACTTGAGAGCACATAATAACAGCAACCACAAATTCCACTCAGTGTTCCTCTATTCTCCCCCATGTATCAGATAACAAGTATTCTAGTTCTGTCTCTCGCTCATTCTCTCTGTTTAAAATACAGGGGTACCTCTACTTACGAGTTTAATCCTTTCCAAATGCATGCTCTTAAGTCGAACAACTCTTAAGTAGAGCAGCCCTATCTAATAAATAAATAAATAAATAAATAAATAAATAAATAAATAAATTTTAAAAAGTAAAAAATAATAAAAAAATAAAAACGTAAGTAGACCAGACCGCATCTAAAATTTCAAAAAGGCAGCAGTTAAAACGCCAATGGTTTTTCGCTCTTAAGTCGAATTGCTCTTCTGATTGTAAGCCGCCCAGAGACCTTTGGGTAGTGGGTGGCATATAAGTTGTAAAAATAAATAAAAATAAATAAATAAATTATGTCGAGCCACTCATAGGTAGAGGTACCACTGTACTCTGGGCCCAGCAAAAAGAACTAGACATAGAGATGCTTAGCGGCCCTGTGAAAAAATATCCCCTAGGCCTTCCAGCAGTCTTGTCTCTAAAATCTCTAGTGTTCAAAGATGGTACAATAGGCTATAGAATTATTTTAATTATGAAACATATATGTACTGTATTTATTTTTCAAACAAAGATAAATTGTCTTAGTTGCAAGATGCACATTGTTATGTTTTCCTTACTCTTCAACTCATGATGTATGTGACTAGATTTCGCAGTCTTGGAAATCTGTTGGAGAAAGCACACACAGTGGAACGCATATTGGTGCAAACCCTTTTGCTAAAACACACTAGTGTAACACAAATGGTATAGCTTTTATCCATGAGTTTCCTTAAGTTAAAAATAACACCACAGACCTTATTGGTTGCACCCTGAGTTGTGTGACCAAGGGTGCAACTAATAATATCTACAGTGTGATATCGTAGGGTAAGTCAATTTACCCCCCAATGTTACACCATGTGTTACGCAACAGGATTTTGCTGTTCTCTTTTTTCAGTAGTGTATATATTTGCAAGCATGTTCCCACAATAATACTCCAGCGTATGCAATCTCTCTGACATTCCCCATGTCAAAATAAAAAAGCAGCACAAAATTCAAAGTAGTATCAAAGGAGGGGGGAGGGGAGGGGAGGTGATTCCAACTGACACAGGAGATCAGGCAGTATGGACTGGTTCAAGGGGTTGTCCCAAACAGTGCTGGACAAACTCCCTTGAGAATGGCATGAAGTTGTCCTGGGTTCACCCGGATCTAGCCCATGACCATACCAAGTGGAGGGCTCCACCACCAAGTGAATCCCACCACCAAGCGGACCCCACCAACCACTGGAATAAACACTAAGAAAAAGAACAAAATAAGTCACACATAAAAAAAACAAACTACAGTATGCACTAATTAAGATATAATTGAATAATTAAAAGCAGGTAAACATTTTTAAAATGATATTTACTTTAAAATGGCATTCAGGGACTTAAAAAGGTTTGTTAAAATCCTGCCTGTAAAAACAGGTGTTCAGATGGATCATAGGCTAATAGTCAAAAATAAGACTAAATGACCAGCTGTTATGAGGGGAGCATGTCCTGAAAGGCCTCTTTGAAAAGTTTTTATATGCTTCCTTGATGACTGGGTGGTCTGAGCGGGATTTTAAATGCATTGTTTCATTTTGTTGTTTTAAATGTGCTTTAATACTGACCGTAGTTGCTGTTTTAATATAAAACATGTTTCACTGTGGAACTCCCTGCCACAGGAGGTGGTGATGGCCTCTGGCCTGGATGCCTTCAAAAGGGGATTGGACAGATTCCTGGAGGAAAAGTCCATCACAGGTTACAAACCATGAGGGAGATGTATCATCTCCAGGCTTAAAACCAGGGTACTTCAAGGACCAGATGCAGGAGAGTGGTATCAGGAGATAGATATCTAGTCTCGTGCGCTCCCAGAGGCATTTGGTGGGGCCACTGTGAGATACAGGAAGCTGGACTAGATGAGCCTTTGGCCTGATCCAGCATGGCTCTTCTTATGTTCTTATGTTCTCAATCTTTTTTAAAACACCATATACAGTGTTCTGCTTATACACCGCCCCATACCACTTCAAGTAGTATTTGGGCAGTTTACAGTTTAATTATGCAGGCTACACATTGCCCCCACGACACCCCAAGCAGTCTGGGTACTCGTTTTACCGACCTCAGAAGGATGGAAGGCTGAGTCAACCTTGAGCCTGCTACCTGGGATTTAATCCCAGGTCGTGAGCACAGTTTTACCTGGAGTACAGGCATTTAACCACAGCGCCACAGGGCTTGTTAACTGATACCTTCATGTACTGAAACCTGTACTGTTTTTCACTTTTAAAGACAGTTTTAGATTATGTAAGCCTCCTTGCGACCTTTTGGGGATAAAGGCTGGATAGAAATGTTTGAAATAAATAAATAAACAAGAAGGGGTTAATTCAAACTGAGGTATGAAAAGAGCCGTGGCAACTAGTTCTATGTCAGTACAAGCCTCCTTGCATTTTACTGCAATGCTGTATTCATCAAGGTAAGAGTATTTGTGCAAATAGCCACATTCAGCTCAGGGTAACTAATTTTTAATTCATTTCGTTATTCGTTATTCATTTCGTTAGCTAACAAAATTAATAATTATACAACCCATCAAAGAAAAATGAAATGAAATGAAAGGGAAATTTCCATTTCATTTCATTTCAATTTGTGTGCCCCCCCATCTCCTACCTTGTCGCTGCCTCCTCACCTGGAACTCCAGCTGCCATGGGCAAGGAGGAAATAAAAAGCCCCAAGCCAGTGCCTGTCAGCTGTGGGGAGAAAAAGCCCCTTGTGTTGGGGACATTTAAAAATAAAAAATATATTTAAAAAATTATAAATTATAAAGTGCCGACCCGGCCCTTGGGGCCACGTGGTCGGCATGAAAAAATAAGGAAAAAGAAGCGCCGACCCAGCTGCTGGGGCCACGTGGTCAGCACTGCAAAAATAAAAAAATTAATTAAATTAAAAAGTGCTGGGCCTCCGGATGCGGAGGCGGGGCGGTCCACCACTGCCAGGCGCAGCTGTCGCTGGGGCTCCGGAAGCAGCGGTGGGGCCTCCCACTGCCCGGTGCGGCCGCTGCCAGGGCCTTCCAGGCCACCGCCGCCACTGTCGCTGCCGCCGTCCAGGTAAGCTGAACCAGTTCGGCTCAGTTCAGTTTGTACAAATTTTTGTTTTAAAAATTCGTATGAACCGAAACTAGGGTGGCCCTGAAACAGAATGAACTGAACTACCATTGTTCTGTTTCGTGCCCACCTTTACTAACGTGTAATCCCCACAGCTCTGCTAGCTAATGACTACTTGTAGTTTATAATATCAGTTTATGGACCAATCATAGACACTCCTTTTACACAGAGAAGATTATCAGCTTTTCCTTTTAGAAGACATTGCTTCCCCCCCTCCCCATTTTACAGAAACTAAGGAGGGTTATCTCCTAATTAATGTTTACTCAGTGATAGCGCTGTGTCCCCCCCCCCCAATGTCTGGTGTTGCAATTCCCCTATCCATTCCTGCAGTCTTTATTTAACTGAATAATACGGCAGTAACATTTCATTATAGTTGTGTTCAGAAGGAGTCATAGTCCATTGGTTTTATTGAAGCTCCGCTCTCCTGTACTTTCACTTCAGCCTAAAGGACAGCTGTTTGAATAGCCACTGGAGGAATACCCAGAGGCCTTTTTCACATTAATTAAGTTGAGAGGAAGCATCTTTAAGTAAGACCTTTCTAGTTATTTATTTTTCCATACATGTCTGCAAACACCACGAACTTCATTGTTGCTTTCTGACATGTATGGGAAAATAAATAACTAGAAAGTTTATTGACTGACCAAGCACATTTATTTATTTATTTATTTATTTATTTATTTATTTATTTATTTATTTATTTATTTATTTATAAGAGTTACCACCTCATTAGTGGTATAGACTATTCTGGGTTGTTTACAACAGTCATGGGGGGGGGACCCCAGACTTTTGTTTCAGAGTTTTGAATCTCTAGTAAAATTGCATTTGCTATGCGGTAGAAGTACAGAGGTCCATAGAGGGGAACATCTAAAATTCCCAAGAGTCCACCCCTTTCTCATTAACTGATACTGTTAAGTCTCAATAGCTCACTCTGACATATGTAGGAGAAAGAATAAAAAACAGTTCTTAGTCCATCACTCTGTCCTCTCTACCGGACTGGGAACCCAAGTGGAGAAAATACACATTAAGCTCCTCATGGAGATATCTCATCAATTCAAGACCGTTAAAAACAATGAAGAATTCAGTAAGTGCTCTATACTGGCTAGATGCCCTAAGCACATCCGATCTTGCCTGACTTTGGAAGCTAAGCAGGGTCGGCACTGTTTAGTAAATATTTTTCTAATATTTTAATTTTTTTACTCAAGCACCAACCAGCTGGCCTGCGGGTGAGTCCTGGGCCTGGCGGCAAGCCGGCAACATTCATATAGAAGACACCAGATGGGGTAAAGCAAAGCAAAGCAAAGCAAAGTGTTCTGCTTATATACCGCCCCATACCACTACAAGTAGTCTCTGGGCGGTTTACAATTTTTAACTACAGTGTGCAGGCTACACATTGCCCCCCCAGCAAGCTGGGTACTCATTTTACCGACCTCGGAAGGATGGAAGGCTGAGTGAACCTTGAGCCTGCTACCAGGGATTGAACCCAGGTCGTGAGCACAGTTTTACCTGCAGTCCAGGAATTTAACCACTGCGCCACGAGGTAATGGAAAATGAAATGAAAAAACAAAAAATTCCATTTTGTTTCATTTCGTTTTTCTTTGATGGGTCCGTTCATTATTCATTTTGTTCCCTAACGAAATAATAACGAATAGAGATGGGCACAACCAGGAAAAATTACGTTTCGAGTTGTCGTGTGTCGGAGCCGGCCCGTTTCGGCTCGTTTCCATTTGTCGCAAATTTTTTCAAAAATTTGTCATTCCGTTTGTGTTTTTTTGTCTGTTGTTAGTACTGGTTTTGGGGGGGGTAGCGGGCTCCTGGAGGCACCTCTCTGGGGTGGGTGCATCCTCTGGCCCGCTACAAAATGGCATGCATAGCCATTTGGATATGCATACCAAATTGCAGTGGCAGGCAGAGGCACCTCTCTTTCGGGTGCCTCTGTGACTCACTGCCTGCCTGCATACGGTGCACTTGGGCTGGGGAACAAAGTGAGAGAGGACCCCTACGGGCGCCCTGTGACTCACTAAGAAGGGAAGTGTACTTGCTGTAGTGCAATGCGAGTACACAGATCTGGCTTACTGGTTAGGGGTTAGCGCAAGGGCTAGGTTTAGGGTTACTATGGGTAAGGTTAGGGTGAGTTACTGGGGTGCACTTCTGGGTGCCTCTCTGACCCACTAAGAAGGACAGTGTACTGGCGTATGGGTTAGGGTTAGGGTTAGGGTTCGGGCTAGGGTTAGTGGGCTTTTTATGCCCGACTGGCACATCCCAGAAGTCTCGGTCAAAACCTGGCCAAGTGGCCATGCAATTGGTGGAATGGCTCCAAAAATTTGCATGGTCCACTCCCATGGCCAGCCCATCATTGCGCAGGTGTAAAAAAATAAAAATAAAAATAAAATAAAATAAAATCAATGGAGACTGGGAGTTGAGTCATGGCTACTGGACTTCTTTTTTGAGAGATAGAAACGTTTCGCTGTTCATCCAAACAGCTTCATTGGTTTGGATGAACAGCGAAACGTTTCTATCTCTCAAAAAAGAAGTCCAGTAGCCATGACTCAACTCCCAGTTAAACGAACCTGGATGACTGAGAATCTTCACAGACGTATCAATGGAGATGTTTTGTTGCAAGAAAAACCCACTGCTGCTACTGAAAAAATTCAGGCAGTTTTAAAATAGCTATTTTCGCATGTTTCTGTGGTGCTCTGGTGTGTTTTTGGACCACGCGATTTCAAAATAAATATTGCGGTCGCCCCATTTTGGATCCCCCGCCCGCACCGCATGGCATGACGAGTTGGCGAGACGACGAGGATGCGCAGCCCAGGAGAGGAGAGGGGGGGAGGCCGGGGACCCCCCCCCCAGAAACCACCCTTCTGGTAGGTGCCCTCACTGAGGCAGGCATATTTTCGCCTGCTTTTTTGGCCGCGAATCGGGGTTTTTTATTTATTTTTAAAACATTTTTTCTGTGCCGCGCCGCTTGGCGAGTTGGCGACTCGACGAGGATGCGCACTTTGCGCAGCCCAGGAGAGGAGGGGGGGAGGCCGGGGACCCCCCCCTCCCAGAAACCACCCCTCTGGTAGGTGCCCTCAGGCAGGCATATTTTCGCCTGCTTTTTTGGCCGGGAATCAGTTTTTTTTTAATTTTTAAAACTTTTTTCCTGTGCCGCTTGGTATCGCGCGATCGCTGCAATGCCAGGAACGGCAACGACAAATCAGACCCAATTTTTCTTTAGTCGGTTCGAGTTCGAGTTCTGGCGGAGTAATTGTCGTTACCGTTTCTGTTACGTAACGGAAACGAGAAACGGAAACGGAAACGAGAATTTCGCCAAATCGTGCCCATGTCTACAAGCCATGATGGGACTGTATAATCTCCAGACTTAAAAACAGGGTACTGCAAGGACTGGATGTAGGGGAGTGTTATCAGTAGACAGATATCTAGTCTTGTGCGCTCCCAGACACATTTGGCGGGGCCACTGTGAGGTACAGGAAGCTGGACTAGATGGGCCTTTGGCCTGATCCAGCACGACTCTTCTTATGTTCTTAAGTTGACCGCACCTGAAAACAATGAAGGGTGTCTCTTGCATTTGATCCGATTATTGGTTAACATTGAAAGGCTTCTTGAAACAAAACAGTCCAATATTTTCTCTTTTAAAAAAAATATAAGAAAAATACAAGAAAATTTAAATCTCTTTAAATTGCAGGAAAATAAATATGAAAATCAGAGGAGCCGAAACGCAATGATGTACACCGTCGAGAGCACAGCAAAGGCAGGCTATAATGGAGCACCCCCCCAACATATATATATAGGAGATGCAGCTCACGAGTTTGATGTAATTCAGAAAGAAGGTGTATAACCTGTGATTTACTGGAGTCCATCAGGTTAGGAGTTCTATTCAGGGTTTCCCAGAGCACCACCTGAGTCTATTTGTATGCTGGCTCGGTCAAAACCTGGCCAAGTGGCCATGCAATTGGTGGAATGGCTCCAAAAATTTGCATAGTCCACTCCCATGGCCAGCCCATCGCGCAGGTGTAAAAAAATAAAAATAAAAATAAAATAAAATAAATTCAATGGAGACGTTTTGTTGCAAGAAAAACCCACTGCTGCTTCCGTAAAAATTCAGGCAGTTTTAAAATAGGTATTTTCACATGTTTCTGTGGTGCTTTGGTGTGTTTTTGGACCACCACGATTTCAAAATAAATAAATATTGCTTGCGGTCGCCCCATTTTGGATCCCCCGCGCGCGCCGCATGGCATGGCGAGTTGGCGAGACGACGAGGACGTGCAGCCCAGGAGAGGAGAGGGGGGGAGGCCGGGGACACCCCCCCCCCAGAAACCACCCCTCTGGTAGGTGCCCTCAGGCAGGCATATTTTCGCCTGCTTTTTTGGCCGGGAATCAGTTTTTTTAAAACCTTTTTTCTGTGCCGCGCCGCTTGGCGAGTTGGCGAGACGATGAGGATGCGCAGCCCAGGAGAGGAGGGGGGGAGGCCGGGGACCCCCCCAGAAACCACCCCTCTGGTAGGTGCCCTCAGGCAGGCATATTTTCGCCTGCTTTTTTGGCCGGGAATCGGATTTTTTTAAAAACTTTTTTTCTGTGTTGCGCCACTTGGCGAGTTGGCGAGACGATGAGGATGCGCAGCCCAGGAGAGGAGGGGGGGAGGCCGGGGACCCCCCCCAGAAACCACCCCTCTGGTAGGTGCCCTCAGGCTTGGCATCGCGTGATCGCTGCGATGCCGCCAGGAACGACCACGACAAATCAGACCCAATTTTTCTTTAGTCGGTTCGAGTTCGAGCGGAGTAATTGTCGTTCTTCATTTCGTTACGTAACGGAAACAAGGAACGGAAACGGAAACGGAAACGAGGATTTCGCTGAGTCGTGCCCATGTCTAATAACGAATAACAAAATGAATAAAAAATTCATTTTGTGCCCATCTCTACTACCTTTGCTTTGGATCACCTAGCAACAAAGCTCAGCCTGAGGTAACGGGCCCCCCTCTCTCTGGCCTTAACATTTATTTTTAACATAAAAGGGGAATATGTGATTCTTCAGACATAGCTAGATTGCATTCCCCTTTATATCTCAACAGTGATTCAGGCTGAGGGGAAACGTAATCCAGTAATAAGTGGTGTGCTGCACATTGTTCAGGAGAATAAAAAGTGTAAAAGCAAAGTGCGCTGCTTATATGCCATCCTGTAATGCTTAAAGCAGTCTGTGGGCAATTTACAGTATAATTATGCAGCCTATACATTGGTCCCTCACCCAGCGAGCTGTGTACTCACTTTACCAACCTCAGAAGGATGGAAAGTTAAGTGAACCTTGAGCCAGCTTCTTGAACCCAGAATCAATCTCAGATCAGGAGCAGAGTCTAGACTTCAGTGCAGCAGTCTAACCACTAAGCCACAAATCATAGAATCATAGAATCATAGAGTTGGAAGATACCCCAAGGACTATCTAGGCCAACCCCGTGCCATGCAGGAACCCCCATCACAGTATTTCTAACAGATGGCTATCCAGCCTCCGCTGAAAAACCTCCAAAGAAGGAGACTCCACCACCTGTCTCCTCCACATATTCCACTGCCGAACAGCTCTAACCATCATGAAGTTCTTCCTAAAGTTTAAATTGAATCTCTTTTCCTGTAGTTTGAAACCATTGCTCCGAGTCCTAGTCTCTGAAGCCAAGGAAAACAAACCAGTCCCCTCTTCAGTATTTAAACATAGCCCCTCTCAGCCTTCTTTTTGTAAGATTAAACATTCCCGGCTCCCTAAGCCACTCCTTGTAAGACATTTCTTCCAGACCTTTGACCATCCTGTTTGTCCTCCTCTGGACCCGTTCAAGGTTGTCAACATCCTTGAGCTGCACAGAACTGGACACAGTACTCCAGGTGGAGTCTGACCAGTGCAGAATAGAGTGGTACTATCACTTTTCTTGATCTAGACACTATACTATGCTTCTGTTGATGCAACCAAGAATCCCATTGGCTTTCTTGGCCGCCGTGTCACACTGCTGACTCATATTCAATCTGTGGTCCACCCAGACTCCCAGATCCCTTTCACATGTACTATTTTACAGCCAGGTGTCTCCCATCTTATATCTGCACAATTCATTTTTTTTAACCTAGGTGCAGCACCCTATATTTCTCTGTGTTGAAACCCATTCTATTAGCTTTGGCCCAGTACTCTAATCTGTCAAGGTCATTTTGGGTTTTCATCCTATCCTCCAGGGAATTAGCAACCCCTCCGAATTTGGTATCATCTGCAAATTTAATCAGCCTACTCTCTATTCCTTCATCCAAGCCATTAATAAAGATTAACAGTTCCTCATGAGATAGCACTCAGAAGTGGCTTATCAGGATAGCTCTATTATTTGAATACCTCGCTGCAGAGCTCTGATTCCCCAGTGTGTCTTCCAGCAGAAGACCCAGTCTATGAGGCCTTGGCTGATGGGAACTGTTGGTTGAACTTGCACAGTCCTAGAGGGTCCCCAGAAGGAAGGACAGATAAACTACTACTGAGTATTGTCATCCTTCCTTCCTTCCTTCCTTCCTTCCTTCCTTCCTTCCTTCCTTCCTTCCTTCCTTCCTTCCTTCCTTCCTTCATCAATCATCCATCCATCCATCCATCCATCCATCCATGTCATGAATACTGTACCTTACTTTTCTCCTAAAGCTTACTTTTCACCTAGGAAAATCTGGCATGATGATTATTATGGATATCCCACCGCACTGGACTAGATGGGCCCTTGGCCTGATCCAGCATGCCTCTTCTTATACTCTTATCCAGTTTAGAGAATCATCCAGAATTAACGGTGGGTGCGAGGGTGGGTGCTGCACATTTCAGCATTTCAGAAGCATTGTGTCATGTAGCTGATGTAGGCATTCTAGAGTGATAAATATAACCAGAAAACCTCACTCTTGCTTGCATGTTATGATATGACCTTGGTCTTTTCCTATAATTTTTTTTATTATCATATAAACTAGAATGATTTAAAGCTTGTCTAAGGTCTTTGAGCACAGCCTATCAAACAGATGGGACCATCTTCTCCATGCATTAAAACCTGCCATGATTAATTTCATCTGTAATGAAGTTTTATAAGAAACTTAGCAGCCAACCCGGTTTATCGCCAGCGTTATCAAATCTTTGTTAGTGTCACTGAAGGAGTTTCAGGGTATAAATCTTCAGAGAAAGAGATAAAACCGAACAAATCATAACAACATGGGATTAAGCAAGGATCCCAGCCACAGGGCGTATAAAGTCATCTTTTAGATAAACACAAGAGGCTAATATAAATATGCCAAGCAACTAACGGGAAAAGTTTCATTACAAGCTATGTTCAAACCTGGTTTTATGTTGACCTACAAGTTCATACAGACCTTTCAACTTTTGAAAGTTGAAAACTTTGGAACCTTTTTGGTGTTGATAGCACAGCACTTAACAATGATGCTAATTAGTTTATTGCTTTTATAGCATGCCAACTGTGATAAAACTAGGCATGAGAAAACTACTCAAAAAAGTCTTATTCTCCATGGGTTGGCATGGCCCCTCTTCCTTGTTGCTGATATCTCCACATCCCCCTTTGATGATTTTTGCAGCCTATTAATACAACATTACTAAGTTAATAGGTTCCTTCCTTCTGAAAAGGTGATTCTTTGCAATTCCTTCTTGTAATGTAAACTGTTTGAGGATAGTTTGGGCTGAAATGAGAAATCAAGAGGCATTAACCTTACAAAAGGACCTGGTCCCGGGGGGGGGGGATACATTATAAATTTCAGGGAGATGTCATTTTGACCCGTGTGACTGCACACCTTAGATTGCAGTCACAAATGCCAAAATAACCCAATTATATAGATTCTACCTTTATTTAAATTGTTTTATAATGAGGTATGCACACATGCACGCACACACCTTTCAATCTTTATCATTTTTCTGTGTTTGGATGTTACTGTTGATCTATTTACTTATGGGTCTGGCAGCATGGCCACTCCACCTGTACCCCTTTTATTTATTCATTTTAAAATACTTAGTGATAAATCACTTACAAAGTTCTTGCAGCACCAGCAGCAGTACAACACAAGAGAGCAACACAAGCTATATTGGTGAGAAGGAGACAGATTTTCCCAGGGCCACAGGTAACATATCTCACCAAGCAGCACATAGACCAGTGGTTGGAAGTGACAAGAAAATAGTGATAGATCACTTATGAATGGTTTTTTTAAAAGAATATTTTAGGGCAACAGAGTCCCAGAAAATATGAATCAATTTATACTGGATGGCATGTGTAGCCTACAGAACTGATACAAATAGCTGAACTAACAACCATGTGAACTGCCCAATAGTATGTATATCACGTGATTATACATACAACTGTACCATTATAAAAAGGAGAAAAAAAAGAAAGGATTCAAATGGCTATTTTTTTTAGGCCATACTTTTCAAAATATACCACTGACTTTAGCTGGCCATTAAAATCAAATTTAACTTCCCCTAGATGACGCTATTATTTGCTGGAGATCCTGTTTGTCTAGTAGAGTGAAATAAGGTTCATGGTGTTTCATGCTCCCAAGAATCCGGAAGTTGAGTCATGGCAACTGGACTTCTTTTCTTCCAACATCGAAATGTTTTACTACTCATCCAAGTAGCTTCATCAGTCTAAGGAAAGTTGGTGTGAGGCCTCCAATTTATAGTTCAAAAACGAGTGTGTGCACATATTAGACTGAGAAGATAGGTGGTTTGAGAGAGGGGTCATGGAAGCCATTTACGTGTGTATTGAAAATCCCTCTCTCCAACACAGGTGGGGGCCTCCGGCACAATCTGCCTGCCACTTATCAAGCTGCCTTTTCTTTCATCCCCAAACAAATCAGAAGCACTTCACACTGCCACCAGGAAGGCTACAGCTAACAACCCATATTTAATGGGTGTTGGGAAGGGTTGCATAGGTGGAACTTTCACATACCCCAGGCCATTGTCCACTTAATGAGCTTATTGAGGCCATCGTCCACCTAATGAGCCTATTCAGACCAGGGATGCACGAAAGCAAAATGAATTATAAATTGGAGGCTAGCACCCACTTTTCTTAGACTGACAAAGCTACTTAGATGAGTAGTGAAATGTTTCGCTCTCATAAGAAAAGGAATCGAGTTGCCATGACTCAACTTCTGGATAACATTACCTGGATGAGTGAGAATCTTCATAGACATCCACCCAAGAACTAGGTGAGATAGATGGTGCCTTAATAAATATCCCTAGATGTTATCTAGGTATCACCTGTTCTACTTTTGGATTTGGTTTTTGTAATACCTATACGGCTCCTTAATTTGTTTGCTTCAAATAAATATCTGTTACTCCTGTCACTGGGAAAGGGGTTGGAATCACATGGCACGTCAAGTTTTAAGAGACTTCCCCATAATTTGGAAATTGTACATACTCAGCGTGGAATGAACTTCAATATCAATTGTTCTAAAGTGGGAGAACACTGAATGAAAAGATTTGTCCATCCAGAACAAACCAAAGACATTCTGTTCTTTGTAGACTCTGGCATTGAGTCCATGTCTATTCAATTGTATTAGTGCTAAATTGGAATTACCACATTTTTCTTCTATGTGGTTTTAAAGGGATTGTAAATTGCATTAGTTTTGTGTGGCTCTAAAGCCATACTTCATTGAACAGTGTTTAAAAAATTCATTAACACCCAGGATGATGTAGAGGATGTAATGGATAGAGTAAAGGACTTGATCTGGGTTCCAATCCCCGCTGGACCACAGAAACTCACTGCTTTCCATGGCTTCAGAGACTAGGACTCGGGGCAATGGTTTGAAATTACAGGAAAAGAGATTCCATTTGAACCTTAAGATGAACTTCCTGACAGTTAGAACTGTTCTGCAATGGAACATGCTGCCACAGAGGGTGGTGGAGTCTCCTTCCTTGTAGGTTTGTAAGCAGAGGCTGGATGGCCATCTGTTGGGAGTCCTGTGATGGAGGTTCCTGCATGGCAGGGGGTTGGACTGGATGGCCCTTGAGGTCTCTTCCAACTCTATGATTCTATGATTCTATGAGGGAGTGGAAGTAGCAAAACCAATCCTTAAATATTTCACTGGCTTTGAAAGCTCTGTTAGGATCTCTCTAAGTTCCTTCCAACTTGACGACTAGAGATGGGGACAAAACAAACTTTTAGTTCATTTTGTTATTCGTTATTCATTTTGTTACCTAACAAAATGAATAACGAACCCCAGAGTGAATTTAGAATGAACCGAACGAACAAAAAAAATGGGTTCCGTTTGGTTCATTTCATTAATGGCGGCCCTGGAGATGTCTCCTACCTGGTGCTGGTCTTCCTGGTCCGGTCTTCCTGGAGGCAGGGAGGAGCAACCAGGGGGGAAAAAGCTGACAGGCAGCTGTAGTGTGGGCCACGTGGTCGTAAGTAAAAAATAAAATAAAATAAAATAAAATAAAATAAAATAAAGGAGAGCCAACCCAGCCCGAGGGGTGGCCGGGTTGGCGCCCTAAAATGAAAAAAAATTATTAAAAATAAAACCAGTGCCAACCGGGCTGTAGCACGGGCCACATGGTCAGATCCGGAAGTAAAAATAAAAAATAAAATAAAATAAAATAAAATAAAGGAGCACCGGCCTGGCCCCAAAGGTGGCCGCATTGCACCCTAAAATAAAGAAAAACATAATAAAAATTATACCAGTGCCGACCTGGCCCCAGGGGCCGCATGGTCGGTGCTTTAAAAAAAACACCCGATCTGGCGCGTGGTCCAGGTCCAGGTCCAGGAGCACCAGGCCCGGCCTGTGGGCCACAGAACCAGCCCATGGGCCATGGAACTGGCCTGCGGCGGGCAAAAAAAAAAAAAGCTGACCGGCCTGCGCTACAGCTGTAGTGCGGGCCATGTGGTTGGAGTAAAGAATAAAAATAAAAATAGAATTAAAAATAATAATAATAAAAAAGGAGCGCTGACCCGGCCCCAGGGGTGGCCAAGATGGCACCTTAAAATAAAGGAAAAATATATACAAAATAAAACCAGCACCAACTTCGCCCCAGAGGCTGCCCGGTCGGCGCTAGATGATGATGATGATGATGATGATGATGATGATGATGATGATGATGATGATGATGATGATGATAATAATAATAATAATAATAATAATAATAATAATAATAATAATAATAATAATAATAATAATAATAATAATAATAATAATAATAATAATAATAATAATAAAAGAGCACCGATCCGGCCCCAGGGGTGGCCGGATTGGTTCTGTAAAATCAAGAAGAAGAAGAAAAGTGCCCACCTGGCCTCAGGGGCCACGCAGTGGGTGCTTGAAAAAAAAAGGCACTGGCCCCATGCCAGTGCCTCAAAAAGCCCCTGCCGCAGGGGTCAGGATCCACCACCACCGCTGCCACCACTGAGCTGCCACCACCGCAGTTAAGAACCCGAACCGGATTGCATCGGTTCGGGTTTGTACGATTTTTTTTAAAAAATTCATACAAACCCGAACCTGAACCGAACCGGGGGGGGGGTGAACCAGACAAACCCGAACCATGGGTTTTCTGGTTCGTGCCCACCTCTATTGACGACACATAACAACAAACAACGTAATTGAATATACAGTGGTACCTTGTATAAAGGAATTAATTTGTTCCAAATGAAATTATGTTAAGCAATTTTCCTTTATATAAATTTCCCATAGGAATGCATTGAAAACAGAGTAATCCCTAATCGTGACCATTTTAATGTTGTATGGATTCACCCCATAGGCGATTCTGTTAAGCAAATTTCCCCTGTCTCCGGAATTTTTTATGTTGTACAGATTTTAGGTTATACAAACCATTTTGTTATACGAGGGTGCACTGTATTTTGTTTCTCAAGCTCTAATTTGGGAGGAGGTTGTTTTTGTTTTGTTTTGTTTTGGTTTTGGACATTTATGTTGTGAGCTGCCTTGGACCGTCCAAGGCAGAAAAGCCAAAAATCAATTAACTACATGAAAAATTAGTAAATAAATAGACGGAGACCAGTAAGATCTGGCTGGACCAGGGTTTCCAGAGGCATAAAATGCTCATTTGTTGCCAGTCTGATTTTACACAGTAGCTCTGGCAGATCACCAAATCTTTGGGGTCCAATCAAAAATATTCTTTGGTCATTAAAGAGTATGGCAGTGAGGGGAATCATTCACTTTAAAAGTAAACAGGCATGAGCCTGGCCCCTTAGCAATTTACACAATACATTTAAATAAACATCACATAAGGCCTGCTATTAAACTTTATGACTAGTCTACTGAGTCTTGCAGCCAGTTGTCTTGCTCCAGACTAATAAAACAAACATCTGATGGGAAAAATCAGTAAGTGCAGAGTGATGCACGTTGAGGCAAAAAACACCAATTACATTTATAAACTGATGGGGCAACCAACCAGGAAAAGGACCTTGGTGTCCTGGTGGACAGCTCAATGAAGGTGTCAACCCAGTGGGCCGCACGAGTGAAAAAAGCAAACTCAATGCTAGGTAGGGATCATTAGGAAGGGAATAGAAAATAAGTCACCAAGTGTCATTTTGCCTCTTTATAAATCTATGGTGAGGCCCCATCTGGAGTACTATGTGTACTGTGCATGAACTGACTCGGGTGTTAAGGTAATCAGAAGAGGCTCTCCATCCCACCACCCTCACAGGTACATCTCGTGGGAACACATGAAAGGGCTTTCTTGGTTGTTGCACCCAGATTCTGGAACTCCCTCCCACTAGAGGCCAGGATTGCCCCATGTCTGTTGTCCTTCCGGAAACAGGCAAAGACCTTTCTCTTCAGGCAAGCTTTCCCTGAATGATGGACTACTATGTGTATTTTATATGAATCTATAGCTTCACATAGACTTTGTGTTTATAACTACTACTTATAACCTTGTAGCTTTAATGTAATGTTGTCTATTAATGCTGTAAGATGTCCCTCAATTTCTTGTTCTCAATTACTTGAACATGTCTTAATTGTACTGGACTGTATATTATCCCTCATAAATGTAAGCCGCCTTGGGTTCTTTTCCAAGGAGAAAACGGCTGGGCCTCTTCACTCTTGAACGACGGTGCCTAAGAGGTGAGGTGACCTGATTGAAGCTTATAAAATCTAATCATACATGGTGTGGACAAAGTTGATAAGACTGTTTTCTTTTCTTACCAATGTCTCCGAGTGAATTGTTCAGACTATAAGTGCCAGTTGATGAGAAACCAAAATGGGTGTCCTACCTTGAGGAGACATCAAGCTAATTCTGCTCTGAGAGTTCCTATACTTCTGCAGTGGAGTGGGAGGCTTTTAACCAAATGCAAAATCTGCATCAAAATATTCTCCCCAAAGGCCTTAATTCTATTATCGCAATCACCACTGTTAACAGTTCTTGGCCATTTGTCCTTCTTTTTTTTGCATATTCAGTAGCATCCCCCACCAAAAACATTTTTGCTGGGATGGAGTACCTTTCCATTGAACCCTGATCACTTTTCAAGAAACCATCCTAAGCACGGCAGTGTGGTTTATTCTGTACCCAACTGACGAGATTTTCGTTAAAAAAAAAAATCTGTTGTTTTGCTTTGCTGCCCCTTCCGTCCTAGCCTCAGAATAGCAACAAAGATCGAGGAGCACAAGGTGAGGCAGAAAGGTGGGAGAAGCAGGTGGAGGACTCGCTCCCACTCACCACATCCTCAGCTGTGCCATGAGCAGGGGCTGTTGGGGTTGCCTCCGGGGGTGGGGGTACCACCTCTATTGCCACCACTGCTGCTCGCCCACCACTCCCAGGGGCCCGTCTGGCTGGGGGAAGGGGTAGCGCAGGTCAGCCCTGTGCTATGGGAGGCAGCGAAACGGGCAGGACTAGCCATCCACTGCCTTCACTCGAATATAAGCTGAGGGCGTTTGTTTTTTTCCTTTCCAAGCCAAAACTAAGTGCTGAAAAACTCGGTTTATATTTGAGTATATACAGTACGTATACAAATACTAAAAAGATGAAACAAATACCACACTAAAAGGCGGTAAACAAAAGCAACAACAAAAATGCATTCAAAGAACTAAGGCACAACAATCCATTGTAAAAATGGCCAATCAGGCTGCCAGTCATTAAGGGAAAGCTGACCTGAAGAGAAAGGTCTTTGCCTGCTTGCGAAAGGACCACAAAGATAGGGCCAGCCTGGTGTCTTTTGGGAGGGAGTTTCAAAGTCTCAGAGTAGCGACAGAGAAAGCCCTCTCTCGTGTCTTGTTTCTCCTTGGTTGGACTGAGGAAAAGGCCTCTCCTGATGATCTCTTAACACTATATGTTATATACATTAGCAACGTGTTCACCCTGCAATCAGATTCTTCCCCAGACCATTTAAAGGCAAGGCTGAGTGATGCTTTTATTAGCATAATAAAATAAGTGCTGCTGGTGTGAGGCTTGGCCCTAATGGGTGCCTTTTGAAACCATCACCCCTCACCTCAGGTGTTAATCCACAGAACCTCATGCTGGAAATAGGAAAATAGATTGCATTTTTGCTAGCTTGTGGAGTGGTTGGCTGCGATGTGTTTCCCAGTGATGACACACAAAGAACTGAACTCCTGCCTTTCCCTGGTCTGTGCTCAAGCTGAACCACTTTGGGTTATTCCTTTTCCAGGCTGGGCTGCTTAAAGATCTGTCCCCTGTAAAGTAAGCCTTTCTAGAGACAGTCAGTACACATAATCTGACCTTAGACTTTAAGGTGCCATGACATTTTTGTGTTTTGTATTGTATTTTATTTCTTTAAAGCAAAGTGTTTCATTTTATTTATATAGCTTGTATGCTGCCCGCTACCCAAAGGTCTCCGCGTGGCTCACAATCAAAATACACAATTCAAACAATTACTATGTATACTCAATATAAGCCTAGTTTTTCAGCTCTAATTTTGGGCTGAAAAAAGGGGCCCTCAGCTTATATTCAGGTCAATACTTTTAGCCTCTGAGGCAAGTGCTTGGGTCGGTGGCTAAAAGTCATTTTAAACATTGCGTACCGCTTCTCATGACCCCCCTCTGCATCACAGGGGAGTGGCACACAATGTTTAAAATGACTTTTAGCCACTGACCCAAGCATTTGCATCAGTGGCTAAAAGTTATTTTAAACATCACACACCACTCCCCCAGCTCACAAAGGAAGAGCTGCCATGCCCAGCTGCATTTCCCACCCTAGACTTATACTCGAGTCAATACGTTTCCCCAGTTTTGGAGGGTTAAATTAGGGGCCTCGACTTATACTTGGGTCGACTATTTGCAATAAAATTAAAACAATAAAACATTTAAATACAATAAATACAATACATTGAAAAACTACACTAAAATTGTCATCAGAACCCACAATAATCAGTTTTAAATCTTCTGGAACATGAAGGTTTTTAACCTGGCACTGGAATGTCATCAATGTTGGCGCCAGGTGGGTCTCACTTGGGAGGGCATTCCATAATCTGGGGGCAGATTCCAAAAACACCCTGTTCCTACAAGCCACCCCTTTCGCCTCCTTGAGGGATGGCTCTTTCAGGAGGGCCCCCTGGCTAGATCTTAATTGCTGGGTAGGTTCCTATGGAAGGAGGCAGTGCTTCAGGTATCTAGGTCCTATTGTATTCGGTTTTGCCTGGAAACACAATTGCATTAAACAAGCATTCAAAAACACTTTAAGAAAACATAGGTCGATGGTAGATACAGCACCCACCCATTAAAAGTGAATTCCTGCCTGCTCATTTCCCAAGGTGGCTGTCAAGAAAAAAGCATTTTCCTGGCAGTGGATGGATAACAGGGTTATTCCCACTGAGCTTCAGGAACATTTCTTCAGTCCGTCCATCTCATGAACATGCTAGAGAATGGATTGTGAGATTTGTAGCCACAAAATGTAACTTTTCCAAGCAAAGGGTTTCTGGATAGAATTATCCATTTCATACTAGGGATGAGCATTTGTTACGGAACCAGTAGGTTACAAAACGAACCACACAGTGGTCCTTGGAACTTGCTGATACACGCAGATCCAATTGCTTTACATTTCTCTGTCTCATGCAGGCTTAAAATCCAATGAGGAAGCATGCTGCAGTGTTACCTGTGCTAGATCTGTGATGCTGGCCAATCAGGAGTTGTGCAGCGATAATGCATCATCCCGCCTCCCTCTCTGATTGGCCAGCAGCATGAAGCAGGAAAGATGATGTCGCAATGTGCTTCCTCATTGGATTTTAACCCTGCGTAAGACAAAGAAAGGTAAGGCAATTGAATCTGCGTGTATCAGCTGGTTCCGAGGACCAACTTGGCCCCCGTGGTTCGTTTCGTAACCTACTGGTTCTGAAAAGAAAAGCCCATCCCTACCCACAACACCCATCAGATCCTGGTCATGAAAGCCTTCTAGAATACATAGTCCATCTCATAGTTGGTCTTCCTATTTTCTTGCTGCCTTCTTTCCCCAGCATTATCTCCTTTTCCAGAGATTATTGCCTTCTCACAGTGTGTCCAGAGTAGGACAGACTCAGTTTCATGCCTTTTGCCTCCAGAGATAGTTCAGACTTGATTTGATGAAGGACCCACTTCTTCGTGGTTCTGGTAGTTCAGGATATCTTCAAAGCTATGCTCAACCAGGACCGCATTTTAAACCGATCCTCTTTTTTCCTATTCTCCTTCCTCATTATCCAGCTTTTGCGCCCATAGAAGGAATCTGATAATGTGGATGATCTTGGTTTTTAGGGTCACATCCTGACACTTGATCGTCTTTTCTAATCTCTTCACTATTGCCCACCTGAAACTGAGCCATCTTCGGATTGTTGGCTGCCGTCTCCATTAGGAATGACTTTTGAACTAAGGTCCAGAAATCTCTAACTATAGAAATCAGCTGGATGAGTACCCACAGTTTCATTTATCTGTGGTCTGAAAATATTACAACAATTAAATTAAAAAACAGAAGCAAAACAGAAATATGTGCTTACACAATGCAATTGCCAGAACTGGACACTAGAGGGAACTAGAGATTATAGGCAACCTCATTTTGCGCTCTCTTTTGCATCTTAGGGCAACTCCCTTTCAGAGTGTCATTGGTGGCAGCCATTTTCAATAATTGTCCTTACAGGTGCAAGGATAGCCCTGGACCAGACTACAGGTACAGTAATAGCTTGGTGTTGGAATATTTAGCAAGATTTACATTCCAGCCATTACAGGTTTAATGTGAAGAGCAAAGCCTATTGGTTGTTGAGATCATACCACTCGGAATGTTCTGGTAGAAGTATGACCCCTTTTGTCTTTATAGTGTGTGCCCTGTATTCTTAGAAAGAGATGCGAAGCATGTTCCTAGCCTAACAAGATGGCTGTTAGAATAGTTATTGTTAGAAAACTTCCCATGTACCCTTCCCTTCTAGTTAAATAAATAGTTTTTTCATTTAGTAACACAAGAGGTGTCTCATTGAAGCAACTAAAAATCATCTGCAACCACCAATCCAACAAAGATCTCCAACACTTGGTTTACAAGTGCCTTAGTTTAAGAATGTTTTCCAAGACAAGCAACCATTTCTGCTCATATGTCTGTGAAGATTCTCAGTCATCCAGGTGAGTTTATCTGGAAGTTGAGTCATGGCAACAGGACTTCTTTTTCTTGAGAGATAGAACCGTTTCACTGCTCATCCAAACAGCTTCATCAGTCTGAATACAGCTAGTTGCGAGTCCTCCATCTTATAGTCCACTTTGACCTCTTGTCACCCTATCTCTCAAGAAACAGAAGTCCAGTTGCCATGATTCAACTTCCAGATAAACTCACTTGGATGACTGAGAATCAAACAGAGGAGTGACGTTTGGGACTCAATTTTGCCTTGATCAACAAGCAATGTCTTGTAATACAAGCACCAAAGCAGGTCACATGTTCACAAGTGAGCCAATGGTCTCTCTCTCTCTCTCTCTCTCTCTCTCTCTCTCTCTCTCTTCCCTTGCTGGATTGTGGGGGATTGTCTAAAACATATATATGGTGTTAGCAATTATCCGTTTATTTTTATATCCACAGGGTGAGGTGCGCGCACGTTAGAATTGGTTCCCCAGAGATACAGGGATTTTGCTATCTTCCTCCCGTTGAAATCTCCCTGACCAAGAACTAGGGCTTGGCAATGTTACTTCTTGGGACAACAACTCCCAGAATCTTTCAGACAGCATCTGGGTCTAAAAATCCATATTTCTAAGTTCTGGTCCTGCTGCATATTGCGGGTGGTATGTGTATGTGGGGCCTGGATTCAGAAAATGAGAATAAACTTTCTGCACCTTTACTGTTTGATTAAGAGAGGGAATTCCAGCTACTGAAGCAGCTGAGATGTGCTCCGAGACACAACTATCCAGGCATCGGAGAACTGCTCTGTTTCACATCTGGCCACCCCGCCGTGCAACCTTTCCAGAATAACTGAGGCAGGGAAAATGCCTCGATTAGAGCTGGCCTGCTGGATGTTACACGAGGCATCTTCTCTGCTGTGAAGCTAAATGGTACAATGTAGGGGTTGAATGACTCTTTTCAGTCGGGGTCTGGGGTCGCTGTAATCCTCTTTGATTTTACTGCAACTGTGACCTGCCATGTGTTTGGCGTTACAAGCAAATGCAAATCAAAGGAGATGGAGAAGATTGGTGCCTTTGCTTTTGTGTTGTGATTTTTTCCTTCTTTTTCTATCCCCCCTCGCCCTAAAAAGTGCTTTATTTATTTATTTATTTATTTATTTATTTATTTATTTATTTATTTATTGGATTTCTATACCGCCCATCTGGCAGCGAGGTCACTCTGGGTGGTTTACAACAATTAACACATGAAAAAAATTATACAATAAAACCATAAAATAGTAACACAATAAAATAAAAATAAAAATAATATTAAAGTGACACAAAACAATATATTATTATTGGCTATAGGATAACACTGATCATCATCACGGAACGGACAGAGAACTTCAGATGGACTTTGATTTTTAAAACTGATTTTTAACTTGCCTCTTGATCTAATTTTAAAGGAGACCTTTCTAGGCTAGAGTGACTGTCAATCTATTCAGCATTAACCAAACCCTGTCTCTGAATTCAAAGAGAGCCCCGCCTCTCTCTTGGTGTCTCTTTCTCTCTCTTTAAGTCTGTCCGAAGCAGTTGGTCTGTTGACTCCTAAAAGCAGCCAGGTTTGTCAGCTTGCTGTCTGATTTGTCCAAGTGTAAGTAGTGAAACCTTTTATTCTTACTAATATCTCAGCGTGAGTTGTTGGGACTGTAAGTGCTAGCTTAATGAGAAAAGGGGTGGACCTATCTGTGGAGCTTGGAGCTATTCTGCTGTGTGCATGCCTGCAATTCTGCTGCACTGCCATAGGCATTTGGACAGAAATTGGAAAGTCTGCAACAGTTGTGCTTTGGTTTTTGTACTTTACTGAATATTATGACACAGTGTTAAGCATACAAGAATGTATTTCATTTCATTTCATTTCATTTTTGAGTATTTTTACCCCACTTTTCCCCTTGAAAAAAAGGCTCAAGTTAGACAATATACACTCCATTACGATTAAGGCACATTCAGTTTGAGAAACAGGGAACTGAGGGGGTATCACACAGCATTAGAAGGCAACATTAAAACTAACAATTGATGACATAGTGTCAATGCAATCACACAAGGAGAGATATAAACACAAAGTTGTAAGTGGTTATAAACACAAAGTCTGTGGAACCATGTATGGTCGATTCATACAAAGACACAGTAGGTAGTCCCTCATTCAGGGAAAGCTTGCCTGAAGAGGAAGGTCTTTGCCTGCGTCTGGAAAGACAACAGAGTTGGGGCAGTCCTGGCCTCCAGTGGGAGGGAGTTCCAAAGTCTGGGCGCAGCAGTCAAGAAGGCCCTTTCATGGGTTCCCACAAGACGTACCTGTGAGGGTGGCAGGATAATCGGTTGTAAAAGCAATCAGTTATGGATAACTAATTATAAAAGGATGTGTAGATTAGAAGAAAGTACAGTGGACCCTTGTATAACAAACAGTTTGTATAACATAAAATCCCTACAACATAAAAAATTCTGGAGATAGGGGAAATTTGCTTAACAGAATCGCCGATGGGGCGAATCCGTACAACATAAAAATGGTCACGATTAGGGATCACTCTGTTTTCAATGCATTCCTATGGGAAATTTGTATAAAGGAAAATTTGCTTAACATAATTTAATTTGAACAAATTAATTCCTTTATACAAAGTACCACTATACAGACAAATATATGTGCAGAGTTCTGGGCCCTTGAAAAACTGAAACATGTTTTCATGTTCGGCTTTTGAAAAAGGCCGACCTCCTGATACAGAAGGAAGGTATGCTTGGAAAAAAATTGCAAATGTCACACAGAATAAGTCAAATAGCTGTTTTCATAACTTCCCTTCTATTGTCTCAGCATATTCCCACAATGGAT
Source organism: Phrynocephalus guinanensis (assembly GCA_037367245.1). Taxonomy (NCBI): domain Eukaryota; kingdom Metazoa; phylum Chordata; class Lepidosauria; order Squamata; family Agamidae; genus Phrynocephalus; species Phrynocephalus guinanensis. The sequence continues at coordinate 194,016,861 of CM074732.1, forward strand.
TCAACACTTTGTGTGAATTAGGCAGTCATAGCCTCACTTGACAACTCATTTTTGGAAAATCAAGCAGCAAATATCATAATTAAAGCTTATTTCATCCTCCTTTTTTAATTGTAGGTTTTAAGATGTATTCTGCATTCCTTCCAGGAAGGTATATTTTTATATGTAGTCAGAAGGGTCTCCTCTCTCTCTCTCTCTCTCTCTCTCTCTCTCTCTCTCTCTCTCTCTCTCTCTCTCTCTCTCTCTCTCTCTCTCTCTCTCTCTCTCTCATTTTCTAGAAGTGCTAATTCAGATGCAAGCTAATTTGTTCTGGCTATTATCACAGTTTATTTCAGCCCCCACAAAGCAGCCAATAACTTTAATAAAGAAAGCTCTAGCTGCCCAATCTTACCCAGTTAATAAACTGCATTGAAACGCCTAGAATGAATGGGCCTCTCACACAGTACAAATACAGCAAATTACCATCCGGTAGTGTTATCACTACTGTACAGGTACAATTAAATCACATGTTATGCATGAAGCAGCAAGGCCATTACCCTCGCCGACAAACACAATTAGAAAGGTGCTATTGTGCCGAACCCGGCTGAAAAATCGGCCTGTTTTTATGCGTTTCTCAATGGATTGCTTACTCGGTTGCACAATATTGAACCGAGGTGCGATTAGGAGTGTGGGGAGACAGCTAAGCAAACAAAAGGTTGCATCTTTCCAGGAGATTCACTGAATAGCAGGTGAGTTAAGGGCTGGCTCCCCAAAGCAAGATGGATTCCCTTCTTTCAGCAAATTGGTTCATTAAAATATTGATTTTATTGGGTACACAGATTGGAGGCGCCACTCAATTGTCCTTGTGTGTCTTCTTATGCATCTGAGTTTACATCTCAATTTAATCGGTTATCTTCTCCTCGGTTGTGTTCAGGCTCCCCTGATGTATTGAAAGCAAGACAAAGGCTCCTTGTTTTATACCATGGTTTTTACAGTGTTGAAGAACATCTCTGCCGGTGTCCAAAATACATGTTCCCTGTGGGTATGTGTAGTGCCGTGGGGAAATGAGGGTGGGTTGGGTTAAGAAGAGCAGTTCTTAGAATTTGCATTGTCTTGCCTCAGTTCTCTTGCCCTTTGGTGATGTCATCACACGGTCAGCATTGCTCCGTTCATTGTTTTATTTACTGCAATCTTGTGAAAACGGGCCAGGTAGCACTGTGTTTCCTTTGTGGCCTTTGCTTAGGTGGGCTTAGGCTGTACCTGAAAGTTTGTGTTTAACAAGAGTGAATATAATGTCATTCTTAAAGCCAGCCGTAACTGAGAGGTAGCAGGATGATGCTGTGGGTCGCATCATCCTGGCGTTGCTGATCCTGCCTTCCTCTTTCAGGTCATCATCATCATCATCATCATCCTCATCACCACCACCACCACCATCATCATCATGTTAGAACTCCACACTGGAATGGATCCTTTGGCTCTACTGTCCACTGTCAAGGACTGGGGAGTTGACCTCTGAATCTCTGGTGCCACAGCCAGATGCCAAATCACTGATCTGACCAGCAGTTCATTCTTTTTAGAAGTAACTATAGCTTTGGGACTACAGGAGTAACAATAGAAGCTTAGACCCAATGAACCAACTGCTGAACAGTGAATGACAAGGCATGGCCATCCATCTGGGAGACATATTTCAGTTGGCCTTGAGAAATCAGTGGCTCCAAGCCATCAAAGCTGCTGAACCTGACTGAGGGACAAAATAGAGACTGAGAGTTCCTATTAAGTTCAGATAAAACCCCACAATGGACGCTGTAGCATAAACTGAGAGTGAGGAAACCTGTCTCAAAGGCCAAATGTAAACATCTTTAATATTGAGCTGAAGACCAAGACTGGATGGAATATAAGGAATAGAGATGGGCACGACTTAGCGGTATTCCCGTTTCCGTTTCCGTTACTCATTTCCGTTACTCTACGGAAACGGTAACGGGAATCACTGCCCCAGACTTCGAGCTCGAACCGACGAACGAACAATTTGGTCTGATTTGTCGTGCTTGTTACTTGCATCGCGCAATGCCAAGCGGCACAGAAAAAAAGTTTTTAAAAGTTAAAAAAAACCCAATTCCCGGCCCTAAAAGTAGGCTAAAACTGTCTGAGGGCACCTACCAGGCCAGAAGGGTGTTTTATTTGGGGGGGGGGTGTTCCCCGCCCCCCTCTCCTTGGCTATTGCTACTGCTGCGCTGCTGGTACCAGGCTGGGAGGGCGCATCCATTTGCCATGCAGTGTGGGGGATCCAAAATGGCGACCGCAATATTTTTTTTGAAATCGTTGCCCAAAACCCCACCAAAGCACCACAGAAACATGCGAAAATTAGCTATTTTAAATGCTTGAATTTTTACAGTAGCAGCAGTGGGTTTTTCTTGCAAAAAAAAGTCTCCGTTGATTTTATTTTATTTTATTTTATTTTATTTTATTTTTTTACACCTGCACATTTGCAATGATGGGCTCGCCCATGGGAGTGGACCATGCAAAGTTTTGGAGCCATTCCACCAATCGCATTGCCAGGTTTTGCTGACTGTACCAGGCTGGGAGGGCGCATCCATTTGCCATGCGGTGGGGGGGGGATCCAAAATGGCGACCGCAATATTTTTTTTGAAATTGTTGCCCAAAACCCCACCAAAGCACCACAGAAACATGCGGAAATTAGCTATTTTAAATGCTTGAATTTTTACAGTAGCAGCAGTGGGGTTTTTCTTGCAAAAAAAGTCTCCGTTGATTTTATTTTATTTTATTTTATATTTTATTTTTTTACACCTGCGCATTCGCAATGATGGGCTCTCCCATGGGAGTAGACCATGCAAATTTTCCACCAATCGCATGGCCACTTGGCCAGGTTGACCACAGAGACTTCTGGGATGTGCCAATCGGGCATAAACAGCCCACTAATCGTAGCCCAAACCCGAACCCTAAGCCTAACCCATACGCCAGTACACTGTCCTTCTAAGTGGGTCAGAGAGGCACCCAGATGCACCCCAATACTCACCGTAACCTCACCCGTAACTAGCCTAACCCTAGCCGTTGCGCTAAGCCGTCTTAACCCTAAGCCAGATCTACTTGCATTGCACTACATGCAAGTACGTGAGACACAGCGGGTGCAAAGAGTCTGCCAGTCCGTCACTTGTGGCTCTGGCTGACTCCTGCAGCTCCCTCCAGGAGCCCGCTACCCCCTCCCCAAACCAGTACTAACGACAACGAAAAAACAAAAACGAACCGACTAATTTTTGCAAATTTTCGCGAAAAACGGAAACGAGCCGAAACGGAACCGGCCCGACTAACGACAACTCGAAAAATTTTTTTTTCAAGTCGTGCCCATCTCTAATAAGGAAGGTAAGCAAAGGCCGAAGTTGCATTCTGTCCAAGAAGCAAGTGAACACTGATTGGCCTAAAAGGACATGTGACTGTTTTTCCCATGCTGTGAAGAGAGACAGAGAGAGACAGAGAGGGAGAAGGATTTTTTCTGGAATGGCTCTCTGCATATGGACTAATGGACTATGATTAATCATGTAGCTGGTACAAGGGATTTTGGGAGGCTTCTGCCTCTGAAGCTTGCTTTAGACATTTTAAATGTTAGGTAGGGAAATCATGTCTTTATTTTCCAGTAAGCTAATATTTCTGTGAAATTTCATCTTTTCAATAAAAGCCTTTACTTACTCAAATGAAGGTGACTATGGCGAGGACTTGGTGAATAATTGTTTTAACAATCAAATACAGCTGGTCCAGGTGATCATTGAAGGACCCACTTGGAAGCAATTAAGGCAGGGGTGTCCAAAACTTTTTGGAAGGAGGGCCAGATTTGGTGGCTGAGAATGTGGGGGGGCTGGGTGATCCCCGACCCTGTCCCCCACTGCAAGCCCCACCCACTGACCCCTAAGCCCCACCCACTGATCCCAGAGCACCATTAACTCCCAGAACAGGGCCAAACAGCCCAAAAAACTCACAATAAACAAACAAATAAATTCTAAAAAAACAGAAGGAACTGTAATATATAGCAGTTTCTTCTGATTTTTTTACATTTACATGGGCCAATCAAAATGGCTTGAAGGGCCAGATCTGGCCCATGAACCAGATCTGGTTTGAACATGGCCGAATTAAGGGTAATTAACTCCTCCAGATAGTAGTTCTGGATAGAGGAGCAAAAAACCCTTTAACCATTCCGTTACAGACACACTGTCCCCTGGCCAAAGAGCCACCCACCTCTGCATCCATGTGGGACCCTCTGGTCATCATTTTTGGCCTTAAACTATTATATTATGGGGCTAGTTTATATGTTTTAAAATTATTTGTTGTTTGTTTATATGATTTGTTGCTTTTGTTCTGTTGTGAACCACCCGGAGTTCCTTCGGGAAGACGGGCGGTATATAAGCCCAAAAAAATAAATAAATAAATAATAAATAAATATTGGCCTTAAACTATGTGTAAAACTGGAACAGCAACACCTTCCTTCTCTAAAGCATAAGAGCATGAGAAGGGACTCATGGATTGTACCAAATATCCACCTAATCCAGCTAGACTAGAGAAAACTGGCTGAGAAAAATGTGTCCGAAACACATGCTTCTGGAGAGCACATAGACTGTTCCCCAGCAGCTTAGAAGCATGGCCTCTTGGGTCTTGGGAGTAGCATGAAGACATCATGGTTAATGACCATCGACAGTGCCATCCTCCATGAATTTGACTAATAATCTTCATCATCTGTCTTTGTGGCTATCACAATATCCTGCCACAAATAATTCCACAGCTTAAGTACGATGGAAGGGCAAAGCGGCCTTCAAATGGCCCATTTACGTATTGGGGGGGAGGGGGGTATAGTGGGGACTCCTGTGAAGAAAGCAGCTAAGAAAAGGATCAGATAAATACAATTAATGGAGGGAGCAGCATGAGAAGTCTCCAAAGAGAATAGAACTTAATGCACTCAAAGAAAACCCTCATGCATCATGCAAGGAGAGATTCTACTCTTCTGGATTGGAAGGGTGTGACAGCAGAAAATTAAAACCACACTATATGTGTTGTTGGTTGGTTTTTAAAGGGCAGAGGAATTAAAGCAAACAAAGACCAATTCGGGGAATGTCTCTTGGGATAAGCGGTGAAATCTAGGTCATCGCGCTGAACCCAGCCTAGGTTGGGCATTCCCAAAAAGCCATTATTCTCCGAGAGCTGTTTGGTACCCCTTAGGGAAATGAAATGGTCTATTGTCACGCCCTGGCCAGGGCGAGGGCTCTTGTCACATACCTTTCCCCGCAACAAGAGATAATTTTCCGTGACATAAGAGGGCAGGAGGTTTCCCACAGATGTCAAGGTTGACACACATTGGAAAGGAAGGGCACCGACGTTACGCCCCGCTGCTGAGGTGGGCCCCTTGAGTGAAGAAATGCAAAATGTCAGTTCATCCCAGGTTGTCAGTCAAAGTGTCAATGGATTGGTTTAAAATAAAAAAAAAAAACAGGGAAGGGGTCCAAGGACTCTTGGACGGTGGCGGTGAGATGCAACCAAGCCGACAATAGCTGCAGAATATGCAGCAGGCTTGCATAGCTGGGTGACCCGTCAAGTTGAGTTCTACTTGGCCCCCATCCATTGTTTTTTCTCTCTTTTCTATGTTTGGCTATGTCAGCTTCCACCCTGTCTGGTGTCTGTGGAAATAGCTGATTGACCAAAACCTGTCCCCTGTAGGGCCTGCATTTTTAAAATGTGTGTGTGTGGGGGGGGTTCATATGCATTCCCCCACAACTCATTAACCTTCTACCGTTGGCTACAGCATGTTTGAGCTGTGTTTCTGAAAATATTTTAAGCAGGTACATTCTCCTAGTCTTCATTAGAGATGGGCACAACTTGAAAAAAAATTTTTTCGAGTTGTCGTTAGTCGGGCCGGTTCCGTTTCGGCTCGTTTCCGTTTTTCGCGAAAATTTGCAAAAATTAGTCGGTTCGTTTTTTCGTTTTTTCGTTGTCATTAGTACTGGTTTGGGGAGGGGGTAGCGGGCTCCTGGAGGGAGCTGCAGGAGTCAGCCAGAGCCACAAGTGACTGACTGGCAGACTCTTTGCACCCGCTGTGTCTCACGTACTTGCATGTAGTGCAATGTAAGTAGATCTGGCTTAGGGTTAAGACGGGTTAGCGGAACGGCTAGGGTTAGGCTAGTTACGGGTGAGGTTAGGGTGAGTATTGGGGTGCACCTCTGGGTGCCTCTCTGACCCACTTAGAAGGACAGTGTACTGGCGTATGGGTTAGGCTTAGGGTTCGGGTTTGGGCTACGATTAGTGGGCTGTTTATGCCCGATTGGCACATCCCAGAAGTCTCTGTGGTCAACCTGGCCAAGTGGCCATGCGATTGGTGGAAAATTTGCATGGTCTACTCCCATGGGCGAGCCCATCATTGCAAATATGCAGGTGTAAAAAAATAAAATAAAATAAAATCAACGGAGACTTTTTTTTGCAAGAAAAACCCACTGCTGCTACTGTAAAAATTCAAGCATTTAAAATAGCTAATTTTCGCATGTTTCTGTGGTGCTTTGGTGGGGTTTTGGGCAACGATTTCAAAAAAAATATTGCGGTCGCCATTTTGGATCCCCCCCCCACCGCATGGCAAATGGATGCGCCCTCCCAGCCTGGTACAGTCAGCAAAACCTGGCAATGCGATTGGTGGAATGGCTCCAAAACTTTGCATGGTCTACTCCCATGGGCGAGCCCATCATTGCGAATGCGCAGGTGTAAAAAAATAAAATAAAATAAAATAAAATCAACAGAGACTTTTTTGCAAGAAAAACCCACTGCTGCTACTGTAAAAATTCAAGCATTTAAAATAGCTAATTTTTGCATGTTTCTGTGGTGCTTTGGTGGGGTTTTGGGCAACGATTTCAAAAAAAATATTGCGGTCACCATTTTGGATCCCCCCCACCGCATGGCAAATGGATGTGCCCTCCCAGCCTGGTACAGTCAGCAAAACCTGGCCATGCGATTGGTGGAATGGCTCCAAAACTTTGCATGGTCCACTCCCATGGGCGAGCCCATCATTGCGAATGCGCAGGTGTAAAAAAATAAAATAAAATAAAATAAAATCAACGGAGACTTTTTTTTGCAAGAAAAACCCACTGCTGCTACTGTAAAAATTCAAGCATTTAAAATAGCTAATTTTCGCATGTTTCTGTGGTGCTTTGGTGGGGTTTTGGGCAACGATTTCAAAAAAAATATTGCGGTCGCCATTTTGGATCCCCCCCACCGCATGGCAAATGGATGCGCCCTCCCAGCCTGGTACAGTCAGCAAAACCTGGCCATGCGATTGGTGGAATGGCTCCAAAACTTTGCATGGTCCACTCCCATGGGCGAGCCCATCATTGCGAATGCGCAGGTGTAAAAAAATAAAATAAAATAAAATAAAATAAAATAAACGGAGACTTTTTTTGCAAGAAAAACCCACTGCTGCTACTGTAAAAATTCAAGCATTTAAAATAGCTAATTTTCGCATGTTTCTGTGGTGCTTTGGTGGGGTTTTGGGCAACGATTTCAAAAAAAATATTGCGGTCGCCATTTTGGATCCCCCGTACTGCATGGCAAATGGATGCACCCTCCCAGCCTGGTACCAGCAGCGCAGCAGTAGCAATAGCCAAGGAGAGGGGGGCGGGGAAACCCCCCCCCCCCCAAATAAAACACCCTTCTGGCCTGGTAGGTGCCCTCAGACAGTTTTCGCCTACTTTTAGGGCCGGGAATCGGGGTTTTTTTTAACTTTTAAAAACTTTTTTTCTGTGCCGCTTGGCATTGCGCGATGCAAGTAACGAGCACGACAAATCAGACCAAATTGTTCGTTCGTCGGTTCGAGCTCGAATTCTGGTGGAGTAATTCCCGTTTCCGTTTCCGTAGAGTAACGGATACGAGTAACGGAAACGGGAATACCGCTAAGTCGTGCCCATCTCTAGTCTTCATATTTTTATCCAATGGTCCCTCCTCCTCTGGAATGCAAAGTGGATTCGGTGTCCTGGTTAGAACACAAAGGAAATTGTATAAGGTTTCAGAAGAGTGAATACGCAACTGATTCTACAACCAGTCACACAACCTGGCCAAGAAAGGGTACACAGTGGGGAGCCAGCTGGGGTAAGTGGAACACTTCTGTGAGTCACTGTGGTATAATCACATAATACAGCAGGATGTATGTTTGCATTTATGTTTTCTTATGTTTCAGTCTTGTATGTTCTAACCTTATTGTAATCCGTCCGGAGTTGTGTTTGCACATCTTGTTGGAAGATAGATAGATAGATAGATAGATAGATAGATAGATAGATAGATAGATAGATAGATAGATAGATAGATAGATAGATAGATAGATAGATGTGCATCTAAGGAATGTGCATCTAAGGAAAGGAAATAATTTTCTTGTGCTTATTTGCTCACCAGCAGGTCAAAGGGAGAGAGCACCCAGTCAGGTGTTTGTGGACGATCCAGACCAGAAATTCTTTACAAGTAGGGCTCTACATTGGATAGAGAGAGGCAAGAGCTTTAGGGAGCAAGGTTTTGGATAGCAGTTTCAGCCCCCCTGGGGCCCTGGCAATTGTTCTCTTCTGGAGGACAGAATGGTGTGTGCCATGAAGCTTTTTCCAGCATCCCTTAAACAAATCTGTTACCTTCACCTAAGGCAGACAATGTGTGCTTGGTGCCAACGTAGAAATAAGATTCATCTACTCATTCTGCTCACTTATTTACAATGAATGAATGAATGAATGAATGAATGAATGAATGAATGAATGAATGAATGAATGAATGAATGAATGGAGAGGCAAATCTTCTCTTTTGCCTTGGGCATCATCATGTCTTGGGTTGGCCCTGTTTACAGGTGATGCATAAACTCATCCAGTGAGTCTGAGAAAGTGATTAAACCCCTGATCAGACAGAGGAGTGTCATGGTACATAATGAATACTCAAGGCGAGATGGAGCTGTCTTGCAAAACAATCCTATTAAATTTGGCAGGCTTTCTCCCCCACCCCACCCCACCCCAGGTTATTTATTGGTCATGCTGTCCCGACTAGCTCAAAGACAGACTGCATGGAGTAAAAATCCTTCTAAGCAAGTAATAGCAGGGCAGCAGGGCATTATGACACTCTAAGGCAGTGATGGCAAACCTATGGCATGGGTGCCAAAGGTGGCATTCGGAGCCCTTTCTGTGGGCACTCGACATCGCCCCTTCATACTACCTGTATACAGGTTCAATTACTGTATTGGCACTTTGCAAAAAAAAAAATTAGTGGCGTGGGTTTTGAATTGCACTTTGGGCACTCGGTCTCTAAAAGGTTCGCCATCACTGCTCTAAGGTCATAGAACTGATCGAAGCCACTGAACAATGGGAAGACGATTGCTTGGTTTATGTAGTTATGGTCTGACTATAATATTGTCTGGATGGCTCTCTATAGAAGTGAATCACAATGGGCTGGGAGTGCCAAAGGGGGTCATAACACTGCTTCACAAAAAGGACTGGGGGTGACCAGAGACGGGCACAAAATGCCAAACTGGAGTTTCATTTTGTTTTTCAGGTCATTTTGTTTAGTTTTGTTTGATTTCATTTGAAATGATTTTTTTTTCAAAAAAAATCATTCCCGCTTTTCCTTCCTTTTTATATTTCCCACCTCTGAGGCTCCTGTCCTGTCTGAGGTCTCTCCCTCTTCCTCTACCAGGAATCCCTCAACCATGTTGTCTCCCTCAACCCTCCATTTGATTTGTTTCTCTTTTGTAGATTGACAGGCATTGTACTCATTTTTTCTAGTTTTGTGAGGACCACCCTCATTCCCATGTCTCCCCTTTGCAGGACGATGCAGGACAGCACACCTGCCTGAACATTGTCTTCACGGCCAGGCCCCTGACAAGAAGATAACAAGATGTAGAAGTACCCATATTTTTCACTCTATAAGATGTACTTTCCCCACCTTAAAAATAAGGGCAAATGTCTGTGCATCTTATAGAGCTAATACAGTAGTTTCCGTTACATATATATTACAAATTTTCATTTAGAGAGAAGTTACCTGCACAGAGCCTCTCCCGTCACCTGTGCAGCCTGGATTCCACTGCTCTAATCACCTGTTTGCAAAGAGGCTTCCACAGAGCCTCATCCATCCCCTGCTGCAGCTGGGATTCCCCAGTTAAAATCACCTGGTTTGCAACCCTCCCCTTTTGCAGCTTGAATGCCCCAGTCCCAATCATCTGGTTTGCAACCCTCCCCTTTTGCAGCTGGGATTCCCCGAATCCCCAGTCCCAATCACCTCATTTTCAACCTTCCCCTTTTGCAGCTTGGATTCCCCAGTCCTAATCACCTTGTTTGCAATCCTCCCCTTTTGCAGCTTAAATTCCCCAGTCCCAATCACCTGGTTTGCAACCATTCCCTTTTGCAGCTTGGATTCCCCAGTTCCAATCACCTCATTTGCAACCCTCCCCTTTTGCAGCTTGGATTCCATTATTCCAATCACCTCGCTTGCAACCCTCCCCTTTTGCAGTTTGAATTCCCCAATCCCAATCACCTCATTTGCAAAGAGGCTTCCTCCATGGAGCCTCTGCCCTCCCCTTTTGCAGCCAGGATTCCCCTGCCATGAAACCATAGTATAAACATTTAGACAGGTGTGGGAGGATATGCATGACCAATGTCCCTTTGTTTGAAGGACTGTGGTGTGAAACCCAATCATTGGCTTCAAATGAAACTTTACAACAACCCTGCTGATTCCCGCTCATCTAAGACAGACAAGCCTGGCAAAAATCATCTTGCTATGAACTTTACATCTAAGAAGAAGAGTCTTTTTCCATGTTTGGACTTTTGGTACTTGGTTTAAAGAAGTGGATAATTGTCCATGAAAGCTTGCAATGATTTTTAAATTAATTTTTATTAGTGGCCTATAAAAGTATCACCTATAGTCTTGCATTTGAGAAGGAAGACACTTACACATACACCTCAAGCACAGAAGGACTGGTTGATGATTGTTTCAAAAGATGCAACGAGAGGGAGAGTATCTGATTCTGGGCCAGCTGATGATTATGGAAATGAATGCAAAAGGAAGCTAGACATATGGTCCTCAAATCTATAGGTAAAACAGTAACTCGGACACAGGAGGAGAAAATTTATTTTTAGAAGCCAGCCAAATGATTTATGGTACATTTCTACAACAGTCAACATTCTGGGCTGTCTTGCCTACCACACACAAACATGCACATATCATCACACTGCGGTCAGCCTCTAGAAGTTCCTCTCTTCACACTCAGGCTGTAACGATGCTGGGGCCTGTTCAATTCCCCCCCCCCGACACACATACTCCTAGGGTTATTGGTCATGCTGCCCCAACCAGCTGAAGGACAGGCTGCATGAAGTAAAAATCCTTCTAAGCGAGTAATAGCAGGGTGGCATGGCATTATGATACTCTACGGTCATATAACTGATCCACACCACTGAACAATAGGAAGATGATTGCCTCCCACTCAGGCTGTAATGATGCTGGGGCCTGTGGAAATCTTACTACCATAAGGGCACTTTGCATTTTCCTTGGCCATGTGTGGTTAATAGAGATGGGCAAAAAATGGTTTTTGTTTCATTTTTCTTTTCTTTTCTTTTCTTTTTTTTGAACTGCCCCTTTAAAGAAAAACAAAACAAAACAAAACAAAATGAATATTTTCAGTTCATTATGTTTCATTTTTTGTTTTCCCATAGGAATGCATTGAAGTAATGCATTACAGTGGATCCTTGTATAACAAACAGCTTGTATAACACAAAATTTGTACAATATAAAAATTCTGGAGATAGGGGAAATTAATCCGTACAACATAAAAATGGGATTACTCCGTTTTCAATGCATTCCTATGGGAATTTGTATAAAGGAAAATTTGCTTAACATAATTTCATTTGGAACGAATTAATTCCTTTATACAAGGTACCACTTATATGGGAAACTGCTTTAAAAACCCTGCACCATTCCTGCCCAACACACCCGATTGGGTGGGGGAATGGTGCAGGTTTTTTAAACTTTTTTTCTTGCCACCGAAGCCCCGCGTGCCAGCTGATCGGTGCTTGCTTCGGTGGTTTAAAAAAAAAGTTTAAAAAGCCCGCACCATCACCCCCAACGTGCCCGATCAGGTGGGAGAAAGCGCTGGCTTTTTAAACTTTTTTTTTTTTGACACCAAAGAAAGCACTGATCACCTGGTATGTGGAGCTTCGGCAGCAAAACAAATTTAAAAAGCCCAAGCTTCCTCCCCCCCCCCCCCCAATTGGACACATTGGGCAGAAGTGCAGGCCTTTAAAACTTTTTTGCCACCAAAGCAAGCGCTGATCAGCTGGCATGTGGGGCATCGGTGGCAAAAAAAAAAAGTTTCAGAAGCCCACACTATTCCCCTCAATGCACCCAATCAGGTGTGGGAAAGCACGGGCTTTTAAAACTTTTATTTCACCATCGAAGCCCCACGTGCCAGCTGATCGGCACTTTGGGGCAGCAGGCCGGGTCCCGTGCACCCGCTGATCAGTGCTTTGGGGGGGGCAGCCAGCAGGGCCCCGCGCACCACTTAAGTAGTGTCACAAAATAGGTAAGAAACTAAAAATGAAACGAATGAAAAATGAAATGATGTTTTTAAAAAATCATTTCAAACAAAACAAAACAAAACAAAAAATGAAACAGAACACCATTTTCGTGCTTCATGCCCATCTCAAGTGGTTAATAATGATCAATACTGACATATGGTAAAAGCCTTTTCAGGGTTTTTCTAGGTGGGGAATACTCAGAAGTGGTATTCTGGGGTGCCTTGGGACTGTGCAGCTTGCTCAAGACCACTTAGACTAGCTTTACTCACAGGAAGCACAGTGGCGAATCAAACTTTCCGCCCTTTGGTTCTAGAGCTAGATATCTAAACCACTGAAATATCTATCTAGTCTATACACACATACGAGAGAGAGAGAGAGAGAGAGAGAGAGAGAGAGAGAGAGAGAGAGAGAGAGAGAGAGAGAGAGAGAGATCAACTCTTTCCTGCTTCCCATTATTTTCTTTGAGATGTATCTCCCAGTAGGGAAAAGTATAGTCATTCCTTGAGACTCAAATGTGATACACTTTCCTTGTTTATTAAAACCTGGCCATGAAGGAGGAGAATCTGAGACATCATTTATATGCAAATCTAGTTTGAAGCAGCTTGTAGCAAAGTCACCTCATTTCTTCCGGTTTCTCAATGCACATATATTTCATTGATGAAATGTTGTGGAAAATCCTTTTGGACACCAACTTTTCCAACTTCTGCAAGTGCTGGCAGCACTTCCTGGTAAGGCTTTGACCTCTCACTGCCAGCAAAGAACCTGTTCAGGATCTCAGTAGTCACATGACTCTACCTACTAATTTTGCCATGCCAGCTGCCATGAGCATTTCAATCTGTAAAGAGGGCCCTTTCTTTCCCACACACCCCAGATCATTAAGGCAAAATCCATAATTTATTTATCAGCCGCCGATTCGGAAATGCTTAGCAAAGCAAAAGCCGAGCACAGAGAGAACTCCTAGTACCCTGAGCTCCTTGCCCTCTGAAGATGCCGGCCATAGAATCTGGTGAAACATCAGGAAGAAAAACTTCCAGAACATGGCCAAGCAGCCGAAAAAACTCACAACAGCTATCAGATCGCGGCGTGAAAGCCTTTGAGAATATATCAAAACCAAAGTGTTCTGCTTATATACCACCCAGTAGCACTTAAAGCACTCGCTGGGCAGTTTGCAATTTATTTATGCAGGCTACACATTGCCCCTGCCCCCAAGCAAGCTGGGTACTCATTTTACTGACCTCAGAAGGATAGAAGTCTGAGTCAACCATGAGTCAGCTACCTGGGATTGAACCCCAAGTCATGGGCTTTGAAAGCACACCATGATCTTCTTTGTCGTTGATGTGGGCTGTCAGGTCAACCCCAGCTGTTGTAAATCCTTGGAATGAGCAATCTTCCAAAATGTCTACCCAACAGACAAAAGTATCAGACAACGGTGGATTTCATCCCCTTATCTGTTTGATCTGCACACAGAACACATCATACATTCTTCTTTAGACAAGGAACACTGTTATGATTGTTATTACATTGCTGGTATTCCCAACGTTTGGTGGAAAAAATATCTTTACATAGAGGAATATGGGAGGAAGAAACTAAAAAGCAGGCACAGAGGCCTAAAAATCCCATCAGTAAAAACCTTATTGTATAAGGTTGGCTTTGGCTTCTCCCAACCCTGCCTTGGTCTTTTGGTTCTTGGCCCAATTGATGGCGGAAGAATGGACTTCTTGAGCAGAAGGATGAAAGCCCTATTTTGCCCCTTTTCAGAGGACACTTTAAAAAAGGTTGGTTGATGAATGATCTAATCCTTGCAAAGGAGTTCAAGGAAACCCATTCGATCCTGAAGGCCCAAAATATTTTCTTTCACATGGCTAGTCTTCTGCAGTCTAGCTGGAAGTTTTGGAGACAAACTGAAGCATATTTGGGTGTGGTAAAGCGACATTGGCAAAAAGTGACAAGTCGAGGTTCCAACTTTGGGGCAGCTCTTCCTCCAAAGCACAGTTAGAGCCAGACTAGATGTAGGTGTGCTGTTGATTAACGCTTGCATAAGTGAGTTCCCCACACTCACCCTAGGTGAGTGGACTGTTGATGTGCACTTAAGCATTGAGCAGGGGTTGGTCTTAATGACCTTATAAGCCCCTTCTAATTCTAAATAAATAAATAAATAAATAAATAAATAAATAAATAAATAAATAATCCCATGGGTAAATCTCTCCTGGTGGAGTTAACTGGGGGGAAGGGTTAGCGCTCACAGCCCCCCATAATAAGGCCGATCCTGGGTTCCTTCTGTTTAAAAAGCATGCCATTTACCACTGATTATCTCTTCTCTGTTTTAGGATTAAAATGCCTCTTCATCCTTTCTGCTTCACTAATTTCCTCTCTTTAAAAAAAAAGAAAGATAATGGTATTCCTGCATGGAGCAGGGGATTGGACTTGATGGCCTTGTAGGTCCCTTCCAACTTCACTATTCTATAATTCTAAGAGAAATGAAAGCATCACAACTCGCTTATTTATGCATCGCACGCAGCTAGACCCTGTCAAAATGTTCACACTCAGCCATTTTCATGTTTGCTGTCACCAATTGTGAATTAGAATTCTGCCACCCACCCACCCATTTCTATTTCAAATTGTTAAAGATTTCCCTGCCTCACTTCAGTCCAAACAGAGACTTCAGTCAAGCTAAACTGGAAGAAGACTGAGTCACAGAAGGAATGAGAAGAGAGACTCAACTGCAAGGAATTGACGCTGGAAACCAATGTGAAGATAATCTAATCTACACGATGGTTTTATTTATTACAATGATTTTCCTTTATTACTATGTACTGTATGGATGTGAAAACTGGACATTGAAGACTCATAGAATCATAGAAGTGGAAGAGACCTCAAGGGCCATCCAGTCCAACCCCCTGCCATGCAGGAACCCCCATTACATTGCTCCCAACAGATGGCCATCCAGCCTCTGCTTAAAAACCTCCAAAGAAGGAGACTCTGCCACCCTCCTTTGTGGCGGCATATTCCACTGCCAAACAGCAATAACCATCATGAAGTTCTTCCTAATGTTTAAATTGAATGTCTTTTCCTGTAGTTTGAAACCATTGCCCCGAGTCCTAGTCTCTGAAGCCATGGAAAACAAACCAGTCCCGTCATCGATATGACACCCTTTCAAATATTCATACATAGCTGTCATATCCCCCCTCAGCCTTCTTTTTGTAAGGCTAAACATTCCCAGCTCCTTAAGTCGCTCCTTGACCGGTCGCACCCAAAGGGTGATCATAAATGGCTTCTCCAGTTTGGAGAGATGTAACCAGTGGGATGCCCCAGGGTTCTGTTCTGGGTCCAGTGCTGTTCAATATCTTTATTTTATTTTATTATTTTATTATTAAATTTATATCCCGCCCATCTTCCCGGGGGGAACTCTGGGCGGCTAACATGGTTGAGCAAGTCAACAAAGGTACAACACAATACAAAAACGAGTAGGACAATAAACTAGCACTTACATAAAGATTAAAAGGAAAACTGCAGCAGGGAGCACCCTTGAACAAACCTTACTGCTGCTATAACAGAGCCCCGTGGGGGGGGGGGGTGATGGCGGCAAAAAAAAAAAAAAGGGAGGTTAACTTAACTAAACTAAACTAGGTCACCGAAGGCCTCGCGGAATAGAATAGTCTTCACCGCTCGACGAAAGGCCAGCAGGGACTCTGCAGAGCGCACTTCGCTGGGTATGCTGTTCCATATGGATGGAGCAGCGACCGAGAAGGCCCGATTTCGAGTGAGAAATCGCCTGGCCTCTCGGGGAGTTGTAACCCGAAGCGAGTGCACCCGCGACTGCCGAACCGGTCAGGACGAAGTTGACCGCTGGGCGATCCGCTCTGCCAGGTAATCCGGGCCCAAGCCATGGAGGGTTTTATAAACTAAAACCAAGACCTTGAATCTGATCCGGGACACAGCGGGTAGCCAATGCAGCCGAGCCAGAACCGGGGTGATGCGGTCATAACGACGCGCACCCGCCACCAGTCTGGCCGCTGCATTTTGCACCCGCTGCAGTCGCCAGAGGAGAGTCAAGGGCAACCCCATGTAGAGAGCGTTGCAATAGTCCAGCCTCGAGATCACCAACGCCTGAACCACTGTTCTCAGGGAGTCCCCGTCTAGATAGGGACGAATCTGGGCGATCTGACGTAGGTGGAAAAATGCAGTCCTAGACACGGCCGCCACCTGGGCTTCCAGGGACAGAGCTGGGTCCAGGATCACGCCCAGATTCCGAACCCTCTCCGCCAGCTGGAGGGAAACACCCTCCAAACTGGGGAGAGGGCCTCCATAGCCAGACGGGGAACTCCCGAAGAACATCACCTCGGTCTTCTCAGGGTTGAGTTTGAGCCTGTTGGCCCTGGTCCAAGTCAGAACTGCCTCCAGGCACTGGTCGAGGGACCGGACAGCTTCCACTGCAGAGGTGGAAAAGGAGAGATAGAGCTGCATGTCATCAGCGTACTGATGACTGCACACTCCAAATCTCCTAATGACCCCAGCCAGCGGCCTTACATAGATGTTAAACAGCATGGGGGAGAGAGACGAGCCCTGCGGAACCCCACAAGGGAGTATCCACGGGGCCGACAACTCTCCGCCATGCTGCACATACTGAGACCGATCCTGAAGAAAGGACCGGAGCCAACTGCGAACAGTGCCCCCGATCCCCACCTCCAGGAGCCGGTCCAGTAAGATACCGTGGTCGACGGTATCGAAGGCCGCTGACAAATCCAGGAGGACCAACAGGGTAGAGCAACCCCTGTCGGCCGCCCAGATTAGGTCATCTTGCAGCGCGACCAGAGCTGTCTCGGTACCCCAGCCAGGCCTGAAGCCAGACTGGCAAGGATCAAGGCACCGCTGTTCCTCCAGAAATGATTGAATCCGCACCGCGGCCACCCTCTCAATGACCTTGCCCATGAAGGGGACATTGGCGATCGGACGATAGTTGGCCAAATTGTCCGAAGCCCGGCCTGTTTTTTTTTCAAAATGGGCTTAACCACCGTCTCCTTCAGACGAGAGGGAAAAAAACCCTCGCTAAAGGAGGCGGTGGCGATGGCAGCGGCCCACTCGGGCATACTCCCTCCGGCAGATTTAATAAGCCAAGATGGGCAAGGGTCGAAGGGGGTGGTCGCGGGACGGCAGTGGGCAATAGCCCTGGAGGCTTCCAAAGGGGAAACAGGCCCAAACTCAACCAGTTGAGGAGAGCGGGGGGGGTGAAGGAGCTGGGGATGGCGAGGGAGGGCTAGTGCTGCTGGATTCAAAGCCGGCACGGATGGCCTCTATTTTGGATCTAAAAAAGACTGCGAAGTTCTCGCTACTGAAATCAGTAGGAGGAGGCCTGGCCAGACTAGGATTGGTGAGGTCCCGAACCACCCGGAAGAGTTCTGCCTGACGGTTCGAGGCCTCACCAATTCTCAGGGAGTAAAAAGATCTTTTGGCCACCCTGATCGCCCTCGAGTAGCGCCTAGTCTGGATAACAACAGCAGTCTTATTACTTGCCGTCCGGCTCTGTCTCCAGATGCTCTCTAGTCTCCTCCGTTCCTGCTTCTTCGCTCTTAACTCCATCGTGAACCACGGCGAAGTACGAGCTCGGCCACGGAGGAAACGCTTGGGGGCGATTCGGTCGACGGTGCCGGCAGCTGACTCGAACCATTGGTTCGCCAAGGCCTCGGCCGAATCGTCAGCCAGGCCACCAGGGAGCTCCCCGAAGGCTTCCCAGAACCGAGCTGGATCCAGGAGTCTTCGGGGGCGGGCCCAAACTAAGGGTCGATAGTCCCCGCGGGGAGGGGCCGACACTGCCAGGGAAAAGGACAACAGGTAGTGGTCTGACCATGACACAGGTAAGGGGAGAATGTCCCCTACCTCCAGACTAGTATCCCCCGACATGGAGGTAAATACCAGATCCAGGGTATGCCGACTCCTGTGGGTAGGGCAAGAAACATGCTGGGATAGACTCATGGACGTCATGGTTTCCATGAATTCCAGAGCTACGCCGGCAAGCCCACCGTCGACATGCACGTTGAAGTCCCCGACGACCAACAGCCGTGGGGACCTCAACAGCGCAGCAGCGATGAACTCCGCGAGCTCTGGTAGGGATTGTGCTGGGTTGCGGGGAGCACGGTAACCCAGCACAATGCCAAATCTATCCCGCTGTCCTACCAACAGGTGGAGGCATTCTAACCCCGGGATCACCAATGTCGAGGCCCTGGTCACTAGAAGCGATTCCCTGTAAACAACGGCGACTCCTCCCCCCTTCTGACCCTCCAACCTGCCCACTCCCTGGGCCAGAAACCCATGCGGGCACAGCTGGGCAAGGGAAGCCCCCCCCTCTGAGCCCACCCAGGTCTCCGTAATACAGGCCAGGTCAGCCCTGCCGTCCAAGATGGTATCATAGATGACGGCGGTCTTATTATGGACCGACCTGGCATTAAGGAGAAGGCAAGACAGGTTGGAGGCACTGGTGGGATGGCTCCCGGTCACGTGGCAGTGAGTCAGGGGGTCAGAACGTGGGACAGGCGTGAGTTGCCTGACCCTAGTTCTTCTCAACCGACTAACCCTCTGACCCCTAGCGTAACGTCCACGCCCCAACACGGTTGGTATATGAGTCCCTGCCAACATGGTGACCTAGGGGAAAAGAAAAAAAAACCAAGGTTGAATAAAAAGAATGACAGTAACTCAGCAAGGGAACAAGCAAGCAACTACAAAGTGGAGATACAATAATAAGACAACATAAGTAGGCAGCTGCCAGGGAACAATATAACACACCTGGAGATAAAGGAGAAGCTGACACAGGTGATTCAAATCAGCAGATTACTGTGAAGGACACATCTAATCAGCTAAGCCTGGAAGGCACTAGAAATTATACAATTATACAATACCAAAAAATAAAATAACCTACAACAACAAAATAGATAACAAGCAAAGTATCCACAATAATAAAATAAATGAGAATAAAATAAAATAAAATAGAACTGCAAAATAAATAAGATAAAAGGAGCCCATGGCCAGGGCAGAGGTGGAAAACACCAGGGGGAAAAGGACGAGGGGGGAAAAGGGGGGCTGATGGAAAACGGAGGAGAAGAGGCCCCTAAGGGCAACAGACTAGGGGGGGCTAGGGCACGTTAAGATGGAAAAAAGGGCATACAGGGGAGGAAAATGGGACACCAATCCCTCCCGTCCAGACCCAGTCCCCAGACGCAGAAAATCCCATATGCGAGGGGCAGGGAGGGAAACCGGTGGCCGGGACCATTCGAGCCCCGGGGGCGAACTTCCCCACTCCGGCCACTCCGAGCAGCGGTGGCCGACCTGCCACCCGAGACCAATGCCGACATAAGGGAACATGGGCGGGGGGGGGAGCAGCTGGAAAGGGCTCCCAACGATAGCCAGCGGCGCGCGGGCGGCTGATCTGCCACCCGAGCAGCCAACCGAACGGTCTGCGGCGGCCAAACCGCCGCCCGAGCTCCGGGGCCAACCACCAGTCGAAACCGGCAGCCGGTCCGGCGAACTGATCACCGACGGCCGAAACCGCCGCCCGAGCTCCAAGCCGGCTCCAAGCGGATCGAGACTGTCAATAAGGCAGGGCGAGGAGGGAAGCCGCCGACAGGGCAAACAGCAAGCGGAGCGCCAGCACACCATTCGGGACCCTGCATCCCAACGTCCCAACGACCAAGCTGCATGGTGGAAAACAGGCAGGCTGACACAAGTCCGATGCTCAGCTGTCCCGGAAGGGAGCCCAGGTAGCCGCTGCGGACCACTGATCTTCGGGTCCTCAAAGACAGCCGGAGAAGGCGAACCACAGTAAGCTCTGGGACCCCGCTCATGGTGCATCCTGGTGGTCGAGCAGCAGTCGGGCAGCAGTCGAAGTAGGGACTTCGATCACAAATCAGGTGGGAAACGCAGGAGGGGAGGGACGCTCAGTAGGACCGATCCACGGCGGGTGCGGTGGGGCCAGTTGTTAGGGTCTCGGATTACCGGCAGATGTTCAGCCTCCCGCTTCAGCCACTCAAGCACTTAAGCGCCTCAGTCGTCCTATTGAGCCCCTTTAATCCCCCTCGGAAGTCCCCGGTAATCAGCCCTGGCCAGGACCGAAAGAGAGTTAAACGAAGAACATCTCAAAAGGCAGCGCTACACAAGAAAAACGCGAAAGCACAAGGGTGCGGTAAGAATGAGAGCTGCTGCCGGCCGCCATCTTCAGAGCTGCTGCCGGCCGCCATCTTCATCTTTATTAATGACTTGGAGGAAGGAATAGAGAGTATGCTAATTAAATTTGCAGATGATACCAAATTGGATGGGGTTGCTAATTCCATAGAGGATAGGATGAAAATCGAAAATGACCTTGACAGATGAGAGTGCTGGGCCAAAGCTAACGGAATGGGTTTCAACAGAGGGAAATGTAGGGTGCTGCATCTAGGTAAAAAGAATGAATTGCACAGATATAGGATGGGAGACATATGGCTGGAGAATAGTGCCTGTGAAAGGGATCTGGGAGTCTTGGTGGGCCACAAATTGAAGATGAGTCAGCAGTGTGACATGGCGGCCAGGAAAGCCAATGACGTTCCCATCAGCCAAGACTACATAGGGTGGGCCTGGTCTGGGAGACGCACTGGGGAATTGAACTCCCGAGCTCTGCAGTCAGGTACCCAAATTATTGTGCTATCGTGATAAACCACTTCTGAGTACTATGTCATAAGGAGCCTCCTTGCATAGTAGTTAAACTGCAGTACTGCAGCGCTGCAGTCAAGATTCTGCTCCCGACATGGGCTCATGTAGATGGCTCAAGGTTGACTCAACCTTCTATCCAAAGTTGATAAACTTAGTACCCTGTTCCCTGGGAGGGAAATATGTAGCCTGTATAATTAAACTGTAAAGTGCACAGAAAGTGCTTTGAGCACTATGGGGCAGTATATAAGCATCACACTTGGTGTTTTATTTTATTTTACAACAGGACTGTGTTCAGGGACATGATAGCCTGATTGCTTGTCGGAGGCCAGCATCTTATTGGCCTTTCCTACATCCCTCGCCCCAGAAAAAACCACCCAAATTACAGGTTAAGCTGTGATGAAGGAACCATGCCTGCAAGTCTCTTAAGTCACTGGCCATTCGCAGGACAGGAACTGCACTGAAGTGTTTGTCTGATGCTATTTGAGCCTGCTTGTTCATTGTTTCGTTGGCAGAAAACCCTGTTCCTGTAATGAACTCCATCCCTAGGCAATTCTGTATGAATACCTTCAATTATGGTGATCATTCATTTCTCTCCACTCGGCTTCACCACCAGGCAGTGCGATTGCACGCAAGGCAAACTAAATAAATGGCGTTTCTGCATATGTGAGCTAACAGTCAGAAAAACGCCACCCAGCGTGGGGGGCTACGGCAAACCTGGCAGGCAACACAAATGGCACAGCAGGCACATCTATTATATCTATCATCCGTTTCTCCTTGTGCAGTATAAAAGTACATTGCAGATAGGAAAAGATGCCACGTTCAGAGAGGGAGGGAGGGAGGGAGGGAAGGATGTCCTCTTATTTTTCACCAAGGCATTGCAATTGCGTTGACTTTGGTGGAGCACTTCTGATTTCCCTCTGATTCACACCGGAGGAAGGGCCCACAGCCTGCCTTTCTGACAGTCATACCCTATCTATTTAACACACACCACAGTGCATGTTTTTATTATGCTAAGAATCACCAGATGGAGAGGTCCCACCTAGTCTTACACATATCCCCCTTCCACCCGAATATGCAAGCATGTGTCCCAGCTTTTGAGATAACCAGGAAAAGGAATGAATTGACACAGACTGTGAGGAAATATCTGTATTAAGGACTGGAGGGGGCCACCACGTCACGTGCAAACAGGCACAAAGCCAGACTCCTGACAATCGCTCAGTTACAAACTCTGGAAGTGTCGCTGCAGTGATCTGTCTCTTTGTGGTCCTGAGAAAACGCTGAATGATGAGGCACAATTGACAATGCCAAGAAGCAAGGAGACGGCGGTGGGGTTTTAAAGTGTACTGTGAGCTAACCTCACAAGCTGTCAGATAAAGCATGGAACAGTGTGAAATTTAGGAAGAGGCCTCTTTGTTGTTCTGACAAGTGGGGCAATTAACCCAGGAGCCCTCGTAGAAAACACGTCATTTATTTATTTATTTATTTATTTATTTATTTATTTATTTATTTATTTTTACCCCACCTTTCTCCTTGGAAAGGGACCCGAAGCATACAATAATGAGCGAAAATATACAGTCCAGTACAATTAAGGCACGTTCAAGTATTGAGAACAGGGAATTGAGGGGTATCTAACAGCATTAAAAGGCAACATTTTTGCTAAGTGAGAATGGGAGCTGTTGAAGAAAAGAGTAAAAAGTCCATTATGAGGGATGGAGGTAACATTGAAAACATAGGTGTATTTATGAAGTCATTCAATGTAATCATGTACGGTAGACCATCTAACACAGTTCTGAGGGATGGAAACTGAGAACATAGTGTCAATGCAATCATATATAAACACAAAGTCTCTGTAGTCATGTATGGGAGTTCATATAAAGCAGGCCTGCACAACAGGTGGTCCATGGGCTACTGGTAGCCCGCAAAGGGTTCAAAAGTAGTCCACCAGCCATCAATAAAAAAGTGAGGGGATAAATTCTCCACCCCTCCTTCCCCCATCCCAAGGACCACCATGGCCCCAGCAAAGTTCTGGGTCTGCCAGCCCCCTGTCTTGAAATCTGTTTTCTCCAGAACAGGTTAAATTGGTTCTCAATGCATTCCTATGGGAAACTGCTGCTCTACTTACAATTTTTGTTTACTTATGAGCATGTGTTCGGAATGGATAAAATTTGTAAGTAGAGGTTTGAGTATAGTAGCCCTCAGGCACTTTGGGCCAGAAAAAGTAGACCTCGGCCTGTTGAACAGCCCTGATATAAAGGCACATAGTAGGTAGTCCATCATTAAGGGGAACCTTGCCTGAAGAGAAAAGTCTTTGCCTGTTTCCAGAGAGACAGCAGAAATGTATCACATGAGCAGATCACGTCAAATGGGACAAGACTTCTGTCTATTTCATAGCTGTATGGAGGGGGACATTTCAGCAGGTATCGCTGTATTAGAAAGCAACGTGTGCTGCTTATATACTGCCCTGTAGTGCTTGCTCAGAGCAGTCTGCAATTTAATTATGTAGGCTACAAATTGCCACACCACCATCACCACTCAGTTGGTGGGGACTCAGCTTACCAACCTTGTTGGAAGGATAAAAAGCTGAATCAACTTCTTCCTTGAGCCTGGGGTCAAACTCAGGTCCTGAGCAGAATCTTCACTGCAGTACTGCAGCTCTCAACCACTCTGCCATGAGGCTCTTAAAAGTCAAGTCTGCTGAAATGGCCTCTCTTATGTAGCTATTGAAGGGAACTGCATAACAGAGGCGATTTCCTGGCTCAGGTGGCTGTCGTCCCATGGTATGAGCTTGGGTGACAGTGCATGCACAGCCTCAGTCCACCATAGCATTTGACCTGCAGTCCACCGGAACCTTTAATTTTTACATAACAGGTGTTTTCTGGAGACTCAGAGGAGAAAATGTTACCCACATGGAAAGTGCCACATGTCAACATCCACAACAGCAGAAGCAATCTGAAAAAACAAATGACAGCATTGAAAAAGAAGGAAATTGAGCCAAAACTGGGCATTGAGGGCTGGTTATAGTCATTTGATGCCTCATTGTCTTTATCTTCTTAGAATAGGAGTGAAAAAATTAGAGACGGGCATGAAATGGAACTATAGTGTTTCATTTCGTTTCAGTCTTCATTTCATTTCATATTTATTATTTATTTATTTTTAGATTTATAAACCACACTGATTTTCCCGAGGGAACTCTGGGAGGTTCATTAATAACGGATTTGTCATTAATTTTCATATTTCATTAATAATGGATCTTTAGAAGAATTTTCGTCATGAAATGAAACAATTCAATAATGGGGAGCTTTACTTTTTTTATTTAACAGGGAGCCCACTGCCCTAAATCAAAGACCCTCCTTAAACCTTGCAATCAATTAAATACTGTTTGTAGGTTGTGTTTTTTCAACACTTAGTCCATGCAGTCCATGACTCCTTTTATGTATGGCATAAATGCTTTGTTAGTGGGAGGCTGCTTTTCATCTTTAGTTTGGGGTTGTTTTTTCAGTTTGACGGCTCTTTTGATTTCATTCTTGGAATAGCCATTTACCTGCAGGGCCCAATTCAAAGTATTGAAAAAAACACAACCTACAAACAGTATTCGGTCTCACCACAAAAATACATCAGATGCTACAGTCAGCAAAGGACAAAAGGAACCCACTCGCCACTGCAGGAGTATACTTGATACTTTTTAGTTGTGGCCAGGTATATATTGGGACCACAAAACGCAGCATCAAGACCAGAATCAAAGAACATGAGGCTAAAATAACCTGAAAAATCAGCAGTAGAGGAACACACCCTGAAACAAACTGGACATGAAATCCTCTTCCAGGACACAGAGGCACAGTATTGGACAACACTACCAATCACTATGTCAGACTACACGGGGAAGCCATTGAAATCCACCAACATAAGCACAGTTTCAACAAAAAAGAGGAAAGTCTAAAAATCAACAAAGCCTGGCTTCCAGTACTAAAAATTGCAGAGTGCCAAAAGGTCAAACCTCAATGATTCCCATCCAGCCACAAGCAAAGGTGATCAGTTCACACAATAGAAAAGTGATGGTGAACCTTTTAGAGATTGAGTGCCCAAACTGCGATTCAAAAACCCACTAATTTTTTGCAAAGTGCCAATACAGCAATTTAATCTGAATACAGGTGGCTGTGAAGGGGCAATGTCAGGTGCCCACAGAAAGGGTTCTGAGTGCCACCTTTAGCACATGTGCCATAGGTTTGCCAACACTGCGGAGAAATTGGAATGAACCAAACCAAACCAAGAAAATTAGGTTTGTTACGTTTTGTTTCCATAAAAACGCAGTGATAATTATTTATTCTGCCTGATACTACCTACCGGGGGGTTGGGGTCCTTAAAATGTTTGTTTTTTGTCTTTCTCCCATTGCAATGTATTTTTCTTTTCCCTTTAAGGATGACACAAAATGGATGCCAGTCACAAAATGGATGCCAGCCATGTGAGGGGATCATGTAAATTCTTGGATGATTTCAACCAATAGCATGCCCAGGTTGCAGACTGGGCAGGTCTGGTAGCCACAGAGGGCATAAAAACCTCTGGCAGCCCCCGTCCTCCTTGCAGTCTGCGGTGGGAGTTAGGTTGGGGTGGGATTGCTGTCTCTGCGACTCATTATTTTCACTTTAGGCCAGGCAGGCAGGCGTGTGTTTCTGTGTTCCTGCTGGCTGCAGCCTGGCTCTTAGGGGAGAGAAAGAAGAGATTTCTCTCTAGCTTCAGTCTTGCAGCCTCCCTGCGTGCATACTGCGTACCTCTCGGTGAGTACCCTCCCCTGCCCCGCAGTCACTCTGCGGCTGCCTTGCACCCTGGGCAATGTCCGCAACTGCCTTGCAGTCTCCCTGCATACCTAGTCTATACTGTGTCTCTGCCAGCATCATTTTTTTAATCAGTTTTCTCTCTGGTCTGGGGCATTGGGGGACGCCCACGCGCGAAAATGCTTTTTAAATTGCGCAAAGCTGGTAAAAATGAATAACGAATCGACAAACCAACAAAATGGATTTTTGTGAAAATTCACAAAAAACAAAAATGAACCGAATCGAGCCCCTCAACGAAATGAAACGAAACAAAACAAAACATCCTTTTTTTTCAGTCCGTGCCCATCTCTAATTAGGATCATTGCTACCCCTGATTACATTGAAACTTCTTAATCCCTCCATCACAATACAATGACTAACATCTATTGTCCTGCATAGGACAAGCTTCCTCTTTCCCACAACTTTAAGAACTCCAGTTTCACTCACTCTGTACTCCAGAGCACAGAGAGAAACTCCTTGTTCCCTGAGCTCCTTACCCTCTGAAGATGCCAGCCACAGAGTCTGGTGAAACGTCAGGAAGAAAAACTTCCAGAACACGGCCAAAGAGCCTGAAAAACTCACAAGTCACAACAAATAAATCAATACTTTCTCCCATGTAAAAGAGTATCTAGCCTCTCTTTCTCAGCACGAGGAAGTCTTTTTTAAGGCAGATGCAGGCAATCTTGGTTCATACAACTGCCTGAAAACAAAATAAACCTCTTCTTATTTTTTATAATTCTACTTGTAGTGTCATATTTTTTTTAAAAAAGTATTGAAAGCTTTGATACCTAGCAACTTGGAAATATTTATACGCCATATTAGATCAACATGGCAAGCAGAAAATGGTGTCTCCAGCCTCTGGGACCATTTGGGTTTGTCAAAAGCAACAGATCGTAAACCTCAAATTTGGGCCTCAGCAACAAACAAACCATGAGCTGGTTAGTCAGTTGGCCACTGTCCCATCCCTACTTGCTGCCATGGCCTCCCTCATCACTACTGCTGCCACCATCTTAGTAAAGATGGCTATTTGCCTTCCCTTATTACAGCCTGCCTAAAAAACAAAGGGGGGGCAAATCAAAGTAGGAAATATTCATCCCTGGACCCAATGAATATGAAGGGATAAATATTTAACAAATCAGCAATATTAACTGATTATTGCAATTCATTTTTTTTATTTCCCCCCAGCTCTCCCCATTATTAATGGCCTTGCTCTGAACTCTCCTTCTGCCCCCAACATTATATTACTGATACGTCATCTTGCCAGTGGAAGATGGCATGATAACATTACTAATAGCACTTAAATGGCAAAAGAACAATTAAAACCTCGGGATAAGAAGCCATCTGCATTCCTTATGTCCTCCTAACAATCCTCGCCACCAGTGTTGTGACAAGAAATTGTGAGAACAGTTCTAGCCCTCCAAAGCAATGATCATTCAAGCCTCTGTCCCTGGCAAAGCTGTGAGCAGAAGGTTTAAGAACACACCGGGAACAAGTCCCATTGCTAAAGATGAGGTAAGTGTTATTTCCCACTTCCTTCAAAGCCCGCCAAAGCTGCCACGAACACACAGCCGTGTGCTGGCCGCCGCTCCTCAAACACACAATACGTGTCAGATCAAAACAGCCCGAGTCATACGTTGCTCTGTCCCGAGAAAGCCAAGAGAACGGAGGTTTTTGAAGGCTAAAATCGCCATGAAAAAGGCAGCTCCATTTTCTTTCACCAGCTTTTCTTCCCCACCCATCCCCCCGCCCCATGCCCACCACTTTTCTTTCCAGCTGTACTTTTCCAAAGCAGAAAGCGAACCAGCAAGCTCCAGGAGCCAAACCATGTGTTGTTCCGGTGCCATCGAGCCTGAGAGATGGGCATTCAAGTGGTGCCAGCTTCTGCTTTGCCCCGAGGCGCCATCAGATGGCGAGGGAGTCTGGATAGCTTTTGGAGTCCTGCTAAGCTATTTGTCTTTCAATCCCAGCTCATTGTGAGAAGAGCTGCTCTTATTTGCTTGTTTAAATCTCCAGCTTTATGCAAAGCCCAGGCTAAAGTGGCATTTGCTGGGTATTAGGCCTGCCTCCTGCAGGAAAGCGATGTTTCCCCTCCGGAGAGGTGGGCTCACATTCAAGCACAGGCTGTGCTGTTATGTAAGCCTGCCAAGATGCCGCCAATCATCAGCAGTGATGAGTGCCAGAGTGGCATTATGGAGGGGGGAATAATCCCCCCAGAAACCTTCTTAATGGATTTCTTTACCTTCCAAGGACATATCCAGATAGAGCTGAGTCTCTACCCGTTGATATATCTCCTGCCCTCTGCAAGAGCTCTCTGTAAGATTCACAAGACACCACGCCATTCGCTTCCTCCTCCTGCTCTTGCAGCTCCCCAAATTGCTGCAGAGGGTCTCTCCATAAAACGGTATTTTCCATTTGCGAATGTTCAGGCAGCAAGCTGCCAAGGACAGGTTGATGGAACACAAAGGCACAAATAACCCATCCAATTCTTCTTTTTCTTTTCACTGGTTGTTGCAAAGCAGCAACCGTTTTCACGTGTTCTAACGCTGTGCATCTCGTAGAAATTTCCAAAAACTAAACTCAACAACATACCAGTTTCCTCTGATTCAACCCCCCCCCCCAAAAAAAACTGGCTGCCTATCGAGGTGGAGTTCTGAAGCTAGGATTCTGAACGCTGGATTTTTTAGCAGGTGTCCCATTTACCATGTAAGGACAAAGCACCTACACCTGGCAAACTAACTGCAAGGCCCAGAAAAGCCATTTTCAACTTGCACTTTTGAGACCTGTGGGTCAAGCAGGGCCCGCCTGAGACAATGTTTTTTGCTACCTCAGATTGTGCTGCTCTTTCTGTCATAATATAGACTATTGAAGGCGGACAAAGTTATTTTGTCTCTTTTTGGACCCAAACTCCATTTCTGTTTTCATGCCACTAAAAAAATTATAGTTGTTTATTAGCTAGACAGGTAGAAGATGAGATAATAAAAGAAAGCTTGATAAAATGGAGACAGGATCTAAAGTCAGAAATTCAGCTGGCTGAATGGAAAAAAATTATGGAAAGTTAATATTAAAAGTACCAAGTCAACAACATTTAAAGAAAATCTTTATAATATGTTCTATAGGTGGTATTTAATGCCTGATAAGCTGGCTAAAATGTATAAAACATGATATGATAGCTATGTTTCAACATTTGAAAGGATGTCATATTGAAGAGGGAACAGGTTTGTTTTCCATGGCTTCAGAGACTGGGACTCGGGGCAATGGTTTCAAACTACAGGAAAAGATATGCCATTTGAACATTAGGAAGAACTTCATGACAGAGAGCTGTTCAGCAGTGGAATATGCTGCCACGGAGGGTGGTGGAGTCTCCTTCTTGGAGATTTTTAAGCAGAGGCTGGATGGCCATTAGAGATGGGCACAAAACGACCATTTTTCCGTTACTGTTCTCCGTTATTCATTCCGTTATGTAACAGTACGAATAACGACCATTGCGACAGGTCAGGCTCGAACTGAACAGAAACAAGAAAATTAACTTTGTTACTGTTTGTTTTTGTTTATGATGGCGCACACTGAAATGGAGCTGTTTTAAAAAGCCCCGATCAGCTGTAGTGTGGGTCCCCTGCTGGGCTAATTGCTGGTGCGAGTTGGTAACTGTGTCTGGGGGAGGAGAAGAAACCCAGCGCGCCTGAGAGTTCAAAGTGCCCTACCTCGTGCCAAAGGGGGGAGCAGGGAAGGGATGTCACCGCCACCCACTGCCATTGGGTCCTCCTGCCACTGCCACCTCATGCGGCTCCCGCGCTTCTCTCCTCTTCCTCTTCCTCCCCCCATTCTGGGGAGCGCCCGTTCCCGCAGCTGCCACAGCCGCTGTTGCGCCGAGCATGGGGCGCGGTAGAGCTGGTCAGGGCTCTGTGACTGCGAGGTAGACCTCAAGGTGAGGAAAAGAAACCTGCGCAGGCGCGCCCACCGGGTGGCAGGGGGGAACAGGGAATGGAACTTTGTCACTGCCTGCCGCAGCCTCAAGTGGCTGGTTACCCATGCTTCTCTTCTCTTCCTCCTCCTCCTCCCATTCCAGGGGAACACCCATTCCCGCCGCCACCACCGCTGCCACTGTGCCGAGCAAGAGGCATGCTAGAGCTGGTCAGCTGTAGTGCGGACCCCCTGCTGGGCCTCTGGGGGGGGGGAAGAAAAATAAATTTAGAAAAGAAGAACCAAGCACTGGGCATGCTAGAGCTGGTCTGGGCTTTTTTAAAAAAAGCCCTGATCAGCTGTAGTGCGGGCCCCCTGCTGGGCTTCTAGGGGGGGGGAAGAAAAATATTTTTTTTAAAAAAATGCACCAAGCACCGGGCGACTTGCTAGAGCTGGTTGGGGCTTTTTTAAAAAAGCCCCGAGTCGGCTCGTTAACCATCCTGGCTGTGGGACGGGACAGGAGGCTTGCCGCCAGCCCCGGCGGTCCCCGACCCCAGGAGGGCTCCCCACGGCTGCGAGACGGCTCTCCCAGGAGGCTTGCCACCGGCTCCGGCAGCGCCCAGCCCGGGAGGGCTCCCCACGGCCGTGGGAACGCTATCCTGGCGGGTGCCGAAAAATGACACCCGCAAAACGGAGTGGGACCCTGGGGCCTGAAAAATGGAAATGACCTGAAGCGGGCCCCAGGGCCCGAATAACGAGCACACAATGCCATTTTGGCATTTTGTGCCCATCTCTAATGGCCATCTGTCGGAAATACTGTGATGGGGGTTCCTGCAAGGCAGGGGGTTGGACTGGATGGCCCTTGAGGTCGCTACCAACTCTATGATTCTATGATTCTATGATCCACGTTTGTGCCCACTTTACTCTGAACACATACAAACAGGGGGTCTGTTTGATTTTTGTGACTGTCAAAGAGAGATAGCTAAGGCACAAGGCATAACATTTGAAAAGGGGCAAAAGTGTAATAAAAAGAGAAACCATCATCAGTACCTTTTAATAGGACTCAGAAATCCATCAGCTGAGAACACCAGCCTAACAGTAGGGCCTTGCCAGAGATAAAAGCAGAAGGATTCATTACGACAAGCTTCTGCATGCCCAAGAACACTGATTAATAAAGCATTAAAGGTGTATAATTAAGCAAAAGGGGGAGGGGAAAGAGGAAGTAACAGAAAGGATTGACATCATTGTTGGTGACAGATATTATTTCCCCTCAGAAGATGAAATCAATTGCAATTACTTCTTTTTCTGGTCTGATCTGGCATCATTTATGTTCTGGATTAAATTAATTAATGAAATGAAGCACCAGGACATTTCCTTTCGATTGAACAAAGGGCAAAGCAACTGACAGGTACAATGTGGTGCTAATCATGCAGTATGCTTAACACTTCAAGAGTTAATGAGGGACACGCTGAACCACCAAGATCTCTCCATGGTCCCCACACACACATAGCGCCACTGAAGCGGTGTTAATCCAAATACACTCTGGGAGTCATTAATCCCTGCCTCCCATTCTCCCCATCGCACCAGCTCAGGCTTTCTGACACGTTCCCACGGAAGACTCCAGGCAGCACCTGTAATTTTATATGAAGCCGAAACAAAAGTCATGAGGAGGGAAAGAGGCACAGCATCCATCTTTACCTTAATGGCCTCTGTGAAAAACAAAGAAGCTTGCTCCAGGCTGCTTCGAAGGGGAAATAATACAAATCGCAACTGGATTTGCTCCCTTTCTATCTGGATGGAAGGAAACCCAATAAAACCTTGAAGAATTACGGCTGGATACCTCAGGCGAGCCAGTCTGAGAAACATGACCCGAGGTGTCTGATGGTGGAAACATGGTCTGCTCAAACCTCTGGCCGTTCAAGGGCACCACCACTTCTCGAATTCCAGTTGAAATGACATCTAGAGGTTGGACAAAGTTAATTGTTGTGGATGGCAGCTCCCAGAAAGCCCGAGGCCACTGGTTTATGGGAGCTGAAATTTCAGACGTGGTTTTTCCAAGCTCTGTTGAAATGTTGTGTGGCACAATCAGTGAGACAACCATAGAGGAAGACAGGAAGATGCCTTGGGAACATTGGGAGCCTTGTGGCACCGTGGTTAAATGCCTGTACTGCAGCTGTAACTGTGCTCACGACCTGGGATTCAATCCCAGGTAGCCGATTCTCATAGTTGACTCAGGCTTCTATCCTTCTGAGGTTGGTAAAATGAGCACCCAGCTTGCTTTGGGGGGGGGTACAATGTGCAGCCAGCCTGCATAATTAAACTGTAAATTGTCTAAAGCGGTGGTGGCCAAACTTTGGCTCTCCTGATGTTTTGGAACACAACTACCAGAATCCCAAGTCTGTATTGCCAATGACAAAGGACTGTGGGAGTTGTAGTCCAAAACATCTGGAGTGCCAAAGTTTGGCCACCACTGGTCTAGAGAGTGCTTAAGCACTATGGAGCGGTAAAGTAGAATACTTTGCTTTTTGCTTTGCTTTGCCTTACTAGCAAATCCAGCCATTGGCCCACTATGGGCTCACCCAACTCAGTGTTGTAAACAGTGGCTGGCAGAGCAGCTGTCTGGGGTTTCAGTTAGGATCATGCCGCCCCCTCCCACTTCCTGGAGATGTCAAAGACGAAGCCCAAGATCTCTGGCATGCAGAAAATGTCCTTCCTTTGTGTGGATCCTCTGATTGACTTGGAGACCAATTGGCTGAAATGTGTGTACATGCGCAGAGAGAGCACGCCCAGCTACCCAAAGGCAGCTGGCACTGAAATATATGGCAGAGAAGGAAGAAGAGAAGAAGGAAGGAAGGAGGACTCACTGGGGAGGTGACGGGGAGCAGCAGGAAGAGGGAAGGAGGCCACATAAAAAGTGGTGGCAGCACAGACAACCATTTTGCTAAAGCTAAAAGAAACGTGGAGTAGAAAAAAGGTCTGGCTCTTGTTTGTTTTTGTTTTTCAGTTCATAGTTCAGTTTGCGCCCATTTCGATTCCATATCAAACACCGTTGAGGATAAACTGATTGGTCCATGGGCATCCTGTCTTGCCATTACAGTGATACTCAAAGTCTTAAAAGAACATGCCAGCTTTTCTGCTTCATTGGCATAGGCATTTGGCTGGCATAGAATTCTGAACAGACCTCCACACATCTGTTCTAAACAAGGTAGTTAGCAGTTGGATGGGGCACTTCTAGGGAACACCTTCTAGACTGAACTTCTAGCTTTTTCTGTACACCACCTTGAGTTGACTTTGTACAAGCTGGCATTATATAAATGCTAAATAAAGTACAGTATGACCCCCGCATCTGCTGATTCACTAACCACTGATTAAGTTATCAGTGGTTGGTGATCAGCGAGTGCAAGGGAGGTCCGGGCCCGGCAGCAAGGAGGGGGGAAAAACTTATGGATGCCAAGCCCTGCTCGCCATTGTTTCCACATACCAGCTGCCCTCTGGAAGCGTGGGGTGGGGACTTAAAGGATCCGCTGGCCAACTGGGCTTTGAACTTCTCACTCGGGTCCCAGGTGGATGACTGGAAGTTTGAGCTCAAGCGGGAAGTACAAAACTTCCGATCAACCACCCAGGACCCGAGCAGGAAGTTCAAAGGCCAGTTGGACAGGCAGGTCCTCTTAGGTCCTCACCCCACCCCTCCGAAGGGTGGCTGGTGTGATAAGTAGAGATGGGCACGAAACGAGCAATTTTTCATTTTTGTTTTCGTTTTTTCGTTTCATTACGTAACGAAACGAAAAACGAATTTTGTCTCCAAAATAAAACAAAACGAAACGAAACAACAGAAATTTTGTCGTGTGTTTTGTTTTCGTTGCGGCAAATACATTGAACTGTAATGAATGCTAACGAAACAGCAATTTTTCGTTTTCGTTTTTTCGTTTTGTTACATAACGACTCAAAAATGAATTTTTTTGCAAAAAAAATCACGAAAAACAAAAACGAACCGAAATGAACCCCCTAAACAACAAACGACAAATGAAACAACATTTTTTGAGTCGTGCCCATCTCTAGTGATAAGTTTAATTTCTTTTTTCCTTTTCCCTCTTCATCACTGCCACTGCTGCCGCACGTCCCCACAGGCCAGCCACCGAGCCTGACGGCGAAGAGGGTGACTGGCCAGCGGAGGTAGCGAGGAGGACTTGACATCGGTAAGTTTTCTTTCCCTCCCCCTCCTCGTGGCTGTGCTGCCACTGGCCAACATTTGCAGAGCGTTGGGGGTGAAAGCTTTTGTCCCGGCACCCCACTACCCCTGTTGCCACTATTATCCTTGGATAATAGTGTTGGCTCTTATCCATGGATTTCGCTATCCACAGGGGATCCCAGAACTGATCATCTGTGGATATGGCAGTCCTAGTGTAAAGTAAAGTTAGGACAAAAAAGTCTTCTCTGATACCCTTAAGAGCCATTAAGGCTAATCAGAGTTGGCCATACTGGGCTAGGTGGCTAAGATAAGGCAACATTGCTGTGTGAATGTGTGAACACACAACATTGCTGTGTGAATGCATGAGCACTCCCATGCCACAGCAAGGTAGCAGAATTGGACTTGGAAGCTGTAGTACATGCTATCAAGTTGGACTTATGCCATACCAGCAGCTCAACTTGTGTGTCCCTCCCATGGGTTGGACTCATCTTGTAATGTATAGAGATTGTGTTATTTTAAGAGCATGGCTTACAGCAGTGAAGCCAGGTGGACCTGGTAATGAGGAAATGCCTCGTGGGGTGAACTGGGGGGCGGAGCTATGGGTATTTATGGAATGTGAGTGTTTGCCATGCAGCTCGTGTGTGGAATAAAGGAATCTTTCGTAGCATGCTGTGTGTCTGAACCCCAATACATAATACATCTTGTACCCTGAATCCCACTGACCCCTCCTTTTTTGGGAGGGGTAGCTTATTTTTAACCAGGACTCAGACTTTGGGACTTAGGGCCAAAGACTTGGACTTGGACTTAGGACTCAGACCCAGAGACTTGCCAATATTCCTGATATGCCATTCACACATCATAAAAAGGAGGACCTTAGTTCAAATGGAGGACCACCCACCCTAAAGGAGGACCTGTGGCTACCCCAACTTGTGACCCAAGTACCTGCACTTGCCCATCCTTTCTCCAAACCAGACCCTTGCTCTTTAGTTTTTGGAGTGCATGTAATATATTCATACACAGACTTTTTTTGCTAAGCCAGGGCACCGGCTGGCAAAACATGGGGGTAGATGCCATCAATGCTCCAGCTTCCAAACCACTCTACCTGCTAAATTTATACTCTCTCTTCTTGCAGCACCACTCACCTATCACCTCTGCCATAGGAGAAGGAGAGAAACACAGAGGTTCCTGAGTCATGGAAAGGAATCTAGGTCTAGTTCTGTTAGAGAAATGTCCCATCTTGAAAGTAAGGCCCCACCTGGAGTATTGTGTACAATTCTGGTCACCGCATCTCAAGAAAGACATAGTGGAACTGGAAAAGGTGCAGAAGAGAGCGACTAAAATGATTACTGGGCTGGGGCACCTCCCTTATGAAGAAAGGCTAAAACAATTGGGCCTCTTTAGTCTGGAAAAAAGGCGCTTGAGGGGGGATATGATTGAGACATACAAAATAATGCAGGGTATGAGTAAAGTGGATAGAGGGAAGCTCTTCTCCCTCTCTCAAAATACCAGAACTAGGGGACATACACTCAAATTGAGTGCTGGGAGAGTAAGAACTGACAAAAGAAAATATTTTTTCACCCAGCGTGTTGTAAGTCTATGGAACTCCCTGCCACAGGATGTGGTGATGGCATCTGGCCTGGATGCCTTCAAAAGGGGATTGGACAGATTCCTAGAGGAAAAGTCCATCACGGGTTACAAACCATGATGGAGATGTGTAATCTCTAGGCTTTAAACCAGGGTACTTCAAGGGCCAGATGCAGGGGAGTGGTATCAGGAGACAGATATCTAGTCTCATGCGCTCCCAAACGCATCTGGTGGGGCCGCTGTGAGATACAGGAAGCTGGACTAGATGGGCCTTTGGCCTGATCCAGCATGGCTCTTCTTATGTTCTTATGATCATCCTGGGTCTTGCGAGCAAGAGCCTGAAGCTGAGACTGGAGTTTTAGCAACCTTATATGCTGCCTTTAGTAGGTTTTGGTGGGAGGGAACTTTTTGGCCTGGGGCAAACATCAATACTTCCTTGCTCCTGCCGCTGCTTTCAAAACGAGCCATGCATCTCTGCACTGCATCTTTCCTCCTCTTTTTAAAAGTCTGATGGAAAAGTGCAGTTACAGTGTAGTCTGCAAGAATCTGAAACAAACAGACTGTGAAACTGTTGAGGCCTCTTGCTATAAGCAGCCTCCTGTTTTGATCTATTCAACTGTAAGTAAATTGATTTTTTAATTCTTTCTTTTACCACTGAGTTCTTGAGACTGTAAGTGCCAACTGATGAGAAAAATGGTGGTCCACTTTGAGGAAATCTAAAAGTAACTCTGCTCTCTAAGCACCTGTACTTCTACTGCATTGCTAGATGAAATGTAACCAAAATTTTAAATTCTTCAATAGAATTTGTTTGTTTGTTTGTTTGTTTGTTTGTTTATATATTTGTTAACTGCACCAGCTTTCCCAAAGTGAACTCTGGGTGGTGTACAGCAGATAAATATACAATACAAAATACAAAAGCCCAAAGGAAAAAGAAAACTCAACACAATAAAAACAAAACAATATGGATAATTCTGGCATAGCAAGGAGACAGGCAAACAGGTGGGCAAACAAACACAGATGCAGCTATTTGCAGGATCTGTTGCTTTTTTTTTCTTTTACAGTAATCTCCCACCTATTGTGGGGGTTAGGGACCTGACCTGATCCATGATAATGGAAAATCCACAATATTCGGATGCTGGGTCAGGTCGGGATGGGGAGGGCTATTTGGGGCCGCCTACACTTACCTGAGGCCTGGCTCTGCCCCGAACGGGACTCCGATGCAGTTCCCGGCCTGTCAGACCCCCCAGAAGTGGTTTCCGGTCATCCAGAAATCACTTTTGGTTTCCCGGAAGTCACTTCCGGTTCACCAGAAACCACTTCTGGGGCCTCCAACAGGCTCGGGAAGCCTGTCGAAGGCCTGTTAGGTGCAGCACCAGGCCTGGGTAAGTGCAGGAGGCCTCAAATGGGTCCATGCAACTTGCCTCCCGGAGCCCTTTGTTTCATATACTGCCGGGACCACAATATACCGGGACTGCAATATATGAAATGCGAAATGGCGGGGGACGACTGTATTGTTCTTTCAAAGGCAAAAATTATCTCTATGCCTTCTAGGGGTTTGCTTCTCTCCTTTGCAACCTGCGTATTGTCCTCTGCAGAACTCTGATCCACCAGCCTGTTCTCCTTATCTCCTCTTCCTTTTAGTCATGGATAGCCAACCTGGGCCATTTGGTAACTAGAACATATTGTTGGGAGGGTCTGATAAGTATATCAAACAACACAAACAAATAAAACACAAATGCACACACACCCCTCCCCAGTTCACAAAGAACAACAAACCTCTCTTTGATGCAAGCAGTATTTATGGCCGCATGCACATAGAGATCTTTTTTTCTTTTTTTCCCTTTTAAAAATCAAATCTCACATGTTATTGAAAAAGCTTTCACAAGTGACATGAGAAAACATTTCTCATCCGTCCCACTGGCTTTCCTGGCTTGTGAAGAATGGTCAAAATGAGTTATCCAATATATGACGAAAAAAATCATTTAATTCAAATCATAGACTCCAGGAATTTTGGTCTTTAAATTATACTGCTATTGATCTATTTTGCTCTTGTTTCTGTGAACAGATATGAAACAGTTATTACACTCTTTCGTTCTTTTATTCATACAACTTCCTCTGTAGACTTGGCGCCTTGTAGAGACACATAGGCGAAACATAGGGCCTGTCCCTAAATTGCACCCACAACTGGAATTAAGATGCAAGTCTCATGTCCTTGGGTTGACATAATGCACTACTTAGGGCTCTATCTCATGTACTTGAAAATCCTGATTAAATTTCCAGATAAATCGTTTCCAAAAATCTTGTCCCCACGGCCACCAAGCTTTTTTAAAAAAAGGTAATGACCCCTTTAGTGAGTTTTCCATGACCTACCGGAGAAGTTGGGAATTTTTTGCTCTGATTAAAAATCCACATTTTTCCAGAGCCAGAAGTCATGGGAACGCGCATATGATCTGGATTTCTGCTTTTTTTTTCAGTGTCAACCAGCTTGTCCTGGGGATGGTCAGTGCTTTTTAATTTTTTTTAAAAAAATTATTCCCTGCCCCCCCTGCACTGACCAGCTGGCCTTTGGGCTGTCAGCACTTTAAAAAAAAAGTTTATTTTTTTCCTAGCGCCTACTAGCTGGCCCTGGGGGCTGGTAGGTGCTTTTTAAAAAATACCCCCCAGTGCTGACCAGCTGACCTTTGGGCTGTTAGCACTTTTTTTAAAAAAAAATTTCCTAGCGCCGACCAGCTGGCCCTGGGGCTAGTCGCTGCTATTATTTTATTTTATTTTTATTTTTATTTTAAAGCTGGACTTTGGGGCTGGTCACTGTTATTATTTTATTTTATTTTTATTTTAAAGCTGGCCTTTGAGCTGTCAGAGCTTTCCCCCCCCCCTAGCACCGACCAGCTGGCCTTTCGGCTGTCAGCACTTTATTTATTTATTTTTCATTTTCCCCAGCGCCAACCAGCTGGCCCTGGGGCTGGTCGGCGGGGTTTTTTTTTTAAAAAAAAATCCTTGTACAGTATGGGGAAACGGAGATCCCATATCTTCAGTCATGTGACAAAGAAAGAAGAAAAGCTGGACTTTCGCAATATCCAGATCTTAGCCCAGGTGAGATAGCGGCCTGAGCCTAATCTGGAAGTCATGCTCCTTTCAAGCAGTGTGTCTCCATCCCTTCCAGTATGGAAGGAGGTCCACGTGGGGCACATCTAGGTTGACCACCTGCATGCCACCAACATGGAAAAGATGCATCACAACAAGGCAGATGGAAAAGGAGACTGGTTTTCGTAAAACTAACTAATGCTAATTTATATGCACAGATGCAAAGTTTGAACTGGTTCTCCCCATCCCATTTAATCAGAATTATAATGCCTCTCATTAGAGCAGGGAACAGTGTGTCCAGGCATCCACAAACTCATTGTAGGTGAGCAATCTCCAGTTTTAATGTTACGAACAATAATTCAGACTTTAGAATCACAGTCATGGACTGCATTAAAAGCCGTGAACTCAATCAACCCATGGACATGTATTTTGGCTCTTTTTTCAAGATGTGGTGCAAATTGGGCCTCTGTGTTGCTGCCTTTTTCAGTGATAAAGAATAGATTATGGCCAGCACCCTTCTTTCTGATGCCCCTCCATCTGGTCCTTCATCTTTAAATCAGCCTTGGACTGCACAGAAGATATATTCAAAAGAAGAAAAATGACAAATATTTTTACCTTTATAAATGGCCCCATATCAGGACTAGAGAAGAAAAATTACAGGACAAGAATCAAGTGAGCGAGAGAGAGAGAGATCTGAGATTAAATATATATACATATGTATTTAGAAACCATATCAGTGGATTCAATATTAATCAAGGTTTATTAAAATGTAAAACATTGTGTTCGATCTACTGAAATTCCCCTCTATATTTTCTTACTATCTACAAGTGCCACCTCAGAAGCCCCATTGTTGATTAGAGAGACTCATTACCACATCATTCCTGCTTGTTATCTATAGTTTGGGATTAATTTAGCCATCAGTCATAGTCATTGTTTATAGAACAGTGCTTTCTGCGAGGAGGACTATATCAACAGGGGTTTTAAAGGTCATTACCAGGTCAACAACATGTGGAAAAATCCTGTCTCTGGTTTGGGGACTTATTAAATCAGTTTCAACTTAATGACACACAGAGAGAGGGGGAGAGAGAGAGATAATAATAAGCTGTAAGACATCTTGTGCCCCCCCCCCCCGTTGTTCTTGGATTAAAACTCTCAGCAGCCTTCACTCTTAGCAATGCTAGAAGTTTATTTATTATTTATTTTAGAGTATTTTTACCCCGCCTTTCTCCTTGGAAAAGGACCCAAGGCGGCTTACAGTAATGAGGGATAATATAGAGTCCAGTACAATTAAGACATGTTCAAGTATTTGAGAACAAGGAATTGAGGAACATCTTACAGCATTAATCGACAACATTACATTAAAGCAACACAGTTATAAGTAGTCATAAACACAAAGTCTATGTGAAGCCATTTCTCAATAAAAGGGGCATAACTTGCGTACTAGCCTTAATTGTGCAAATGTGCTCCTGGCCACAGCCGTGACCTGGGCATCCAAGCTCAAGGATGAGTCCAAGAGCACCACCAAGCTGCGTACCTGATTTTTCAATTGGAGGGTGACCCCATCCAGTACAGGTTGCATCCCTATTAGAGATGGGCATGAAATGAATTTTTAATTGGTTTCGTTATTCGTTATTCATTTTGTTAGCTAACAAAATGAATAACGAACCAACCCATCAAAGGAAAACGAAATGAAACGAAATGGAAATTTCTGGCACTTACCTTGTCCCGAAGAGTGGAGTTCCCCTTCTGTTCTGCTGGTCCTGGGCACTAGGAAGCAAGTGCCTCTCA
The DNA here is from genome assembly GCA_037367245.1 of Phrynocephalus guinanensis. Taxonomy (NCBI): domain Eukaryota; kingdom Metazoa; phylum Chordata; class Lepidosauria; order Squamata; family Agamidae; genus Phrynocephalus; species Phrynocephalus guinanensis. Next base: position 194,057,433 of record CM074732.1, read on the forward strand.
GCTGCGGGGGTGGGGTGGGGAGCCCCAGCATGGGGACTTTAAAAAACAAAATAAATAATAAATAAATAATAATAATAAAAAAACCAAGCGCCGACCCGGCCCAGGAGCCACATGGTCGGCACAATAAATTAAATAAAAAAATAAAAAAATAAAAAACAGTGCCTATCTGGCCCTGGGGGCTGCATGGTCAGCACTGAAATATGTAAAAAAAAGAAGAAGAAGAAGAAAGAAAGAAAAAATTGCACCTGCAAACAGGGTGTGTGGAAGCAAGAGGTGCTGGCACCAAGCCAGTGCCTCACAGCTGTGGGGGGGAAAAAGCCCCCAGCATCAGGGACTTTAAAAAATAATTTATTTTATTTATTTATTTATTTATTTTAGCGCTTATATATCGCCCATCTTCCGAAGGAACTCTAATAATCAAAAATAAAAAATAAAACAAAACCAAAAACAAGCCCCGAACTGGCCCAGGGAACCACATGGTTGGCACAATAAATTAAAGAAATAAATAAATAAAATAAAAACAGTGCCGACCCGGGCCCGGGGGCTGTGTGGTCGGCATTGGAAAATGTAAATAAATAATAAAAAACCTAACCCCACTTTCTGTGTTCTCTCCTGCAGGAAGGACCAGAGCCGCTTTAATGCAGTACCTCCGGTTCCCATTTCAGAGAGACGAGTCAGGAGGATGCCATGTGGTTCTCAACCTGTGGGTCCCCAGATGTTCCTGGACTGCAACTCCCAGAAACCCCGGGCAGCAGAGTGAGTGGTGGAGGCTTCTGGGAGTTGCAGTCCAGGAAGATCTGGGGACCCGCAGGTTGAGAACCACTCGTCTATAGTGTCAAAAGCAGCTGAGAGGTCTAGCATAACCAATGACATTGACATTGTAGTCCAATGGCATCTGGGGATGCGAGGTTGGGAACCACTGATCTAGGGCAATTGCAGGAGTCCTGAAATACGCCTTTGCGGTGACATGATAGCTCAGCACACGACAGATGGCAATCGAACGACAAAAGATTACGAGGATGGTGAACAAAGTGCCTCTTCTGTTTGTACAATAAGCAGTGATACCTAAGTAATGTACTTGATGAAATCTCTTTGGAATCTAACTGCCTCATTTAGACAGCAGGAAAGCTACTTTATAAATGTGCTCATTAAACATGGGCCACAGTGAAAGACTGGATACATAAATGGACAGTTCAGTCACAGGAGCATTATATGATTATCCAGGGAAATGAATTCAGGAACAAGTGACTGTTTTTTGTTAATAATAACCAATGTATCTAGTAGCAGCAGTCATTGTCGGCTGCGTGGGTGGTGGCTTCAAAATCACAGCAGCAGCAATAATATCCACAAACATCATCATTATCATCATCAACGTTAAATACGCTAAGCTGTGTTCTGCACGACAGCTCTAAAATCTTTTATTTCCTTTCTTGAAGATATTCGCCAGAAGCCTATTGCCTTACATGACTGCAAAGGACAGTTTCACTAACTACCCTGCTTTGTTAGAGGCTCTCTGTAATGTTCTTTTTTTAAATCAGTTGACGAAAGGAAAGGAGGGACGGCCCGGTCAATGTGCATAACACTGTGAAGGAAATCAAGGAAAGCTTGTATGACTACACTTGTGTGTGTGGTTATGTTGCCTACCTTGTAATGTAGAAATTGGGCCTTTGTTTAATGGATACAGAAAGTGAGGGGGGCACAGGGGCAATGGCTCCGGGTGCAAAATATTTAGCAGGTACAAAATTTTCATTCACTGTCCTTCCCCAACATTTTGCCCCTGCCACAGACCCATTGGCTCCCTACCTGGCCCTACTGCCACCGCCTCTTTGTCCTCCGTTTACATAAGAACACAAGAACAGCCTTGCTGGAACAGGCCACAGCCCATCCAATCCAGCATTCTGTCTCACACAGGGGCCCACCGTTTGCTTCAGGGTATTCCCAAGCAGATGTCTTCCCCTGCTTATGATTCCCCGCAAATGGCATTGAGGGATATCCTGCCTATCTCTCCAACCCGGAGGTTGTCCTTAGAGGCATCCATAATGATAGTTTCTGCTGCCATCTTGAAATGCAGCAGGCCTGGCTTCCCTTCCAGGAGCTGAGCTTGCCATCTCTGTACAAGGCTCCCCCATCATCTGATAGGCATGGCATGCATAGAGACAGCAGGTCCGGCTTCAGGAAGAGGAGCTCAACTATCTCTCAAGATGGCAGCTGCAGAGGAGGAGGAGGAGGAGGAGGAGGAAGAGGAGGAGGAGGAGGAGGAAAGGAGACAGCAGGAGGACCAGGTAGGGAGGTAACGGGCAGTGGGAATGAGGCAAGACAGGTTGTAGGGCTGCACACAGGCAATCCAGCACCACACAGCCCTGGATTACGACCTGGTGATGGATTTACCATTTGCAGTGATGGAGGAGGAGGAGGAGGAGGAGGACACAGAGGAGGCAGAGGCAGGACCAGGTAGAAAAGCTATGGGAGCAGGATGTAGCAGGCTGTAGTAGTGGCATAGCACTGGGGGCACAGGGGCAATCCCTCCCATGTGCAAAATCTTTAAGAGGGTTGGGGTGACTGTCAATCAATCCAGCATAGACATGGGCATGACTCGGCGAAATCCTCGTTTCCGTTTCCGTTCCTCGTTTCCGTTACGTAACGAAACGAAGAACAAGAATTACTCCGCCGGAACTCAAACTCGAACCGACTAAAGAAAAATTGGGTCTGATTTGTCGTGGTCGTTCCTGGCAGCATCGCAGCGATCGCACGATGCCAAGTGGCACAGGAAAAAAGTTTTAAAAATTAAAAAAAAAAACAATTCCCGGCGAAAAAAGCAGGCGAAAATATGCCTGCCTGAGTGAGGGCACCTACCAGAGGGGTGGTTTCTGGGGGGGGGTCCCCGGCCTCCCCCGCTCCTCTCCTGGGCTGCGCATCCTCGTCGTCTCGCCAACTCGCCAAGCGGCGCGGCACAGAAAAAAAGTTGTAAAAATATTTTAAAAAAAACGATTCCAGACCAAAAAAGCAGGTGAAAATATGTCTGCCTGAGTGAGGGCACCTACCAGAAGTGTGGTTTCTGGGGGGGGGGGTTCCCCGGCCTCCCCCGCTCCTCTCCTGGGCTGCGCATCCTCGTCGTCTCGCCAACTCGCCAAGCGGCGCGGCACAGAAAAAAAGTTTTAAAAATATTTTTAAAAAACGATTCCCGGCCCAAAAAGCAGGTGAAAATATGTCTGCCTGAGTGAGGGCACCTACCAGAAGGGTGGTTTCTGGGGTGGGGGGGTCCCCGGCCTCCCCCCCTCCTCTCCTGGGCTGCGCATCCTCGTCATCTCGCCAACTCGCCATGCCATGCGGTGCGGGCAGGGGATCCAAAATGGGGCGACTGCAAGCAATATTTATTTATTTTGAAATCGTGGTGGTCCAAAAACACACCAAAGCACCACAGAAACATGCGAAAATAGCTATTTTAAAACTGCCTGAATTTTTACAGTAGCAGCAGTGGGTTTTTCTTGCAACAAAACGTCTCCATTGATTTTATTTTATTTTATTTTTATTTTTATTTTTTTACACCTGCGCAATGATGGGCTGGCCATGGAAGTGGACCATGCAAATTTTTGGAGCTATTCCACCAATTGCATGGCCACTTGACCAGGTTTTGACCGAGACTTCTGGGATGTGCCTGTCGGGCATAAAAAGCCCACTAACCGTAGCCTGAACCCGAACCCGAAGCTGAACCCTAACCCATACGCCAGTACACTGTCCTTCTTAGTGGGTCAGAGAGGCACCCAGAGGTGCACCCCACGAACTCACCCTAACCTTACCCGTAACAACCCTAAGCCTAGCCCTTGCGCTAACCCCCCTAACCCTAAGCCAAATCTGTACTCGCATTGCACTACACACGCAAGTACAGTTCCCTTCTTAGTGGACCACAGAGTGCCCAGACTGAGGAGGAGCCTTACCCCAGTGTGCGCACTGTGACACTGCAGTTAGCAGTGGGCCTGTGGTCAAGAGAGAGAGGCACCCAAAAAAGAGGTGCCTCTCTGCTCAACTTGGTATGCATATCCAATTGGCTATGCATGCCATTTTGTAGCGGGTCAGGGGAGGCACCCACCCCCCAGAGAGGTGCCTCCAGGAGCCCGCTTTCCCTTCATAGCGGGCCAGAGGAGGCACCCACTCCAGAGAGGTGCCTCCAGGAGCCCGCTCCCCTCCCCAAACCAGTACTAACGACAGATGAAAAAACGACAAACGAAACGACAAATTTTTGGAAATTTTCACGAAAAACGGAAACGAGCCGAAACGGGCCGGCTCCGACACACGACAACTCGAAAACGTCATTTTCCCTGGTCGTGCCCATCTCTAATCCAGCAGTGTTACCAACCAATCTCCCTCCATTTTGTGTGTGTCCCCCCACAACACACAGACACACCTTTTCCTCCACTCTTGTATGGCCATGCCTTCTTCACCTGACAGCAGTAACCAATTGTTCTTCACTGCGTCTGATTTCACAGAGAGGCACACCTCTCTATTTAAGTGACTTTTTCCCTCTCTTTCTAGCCTGCTGGTAACGGTAGTTAATGTAGTTGGCAATTAGTGCAGATAGAATGAATAGTTGTTCACCGGAGCTGCCTGGGAGTAGGCTGTGAGTCTGCTGAGGTTTGTTCCTGTAAACATTTTTGTACAACATTTTTTTGTACGCCATGCTGGTTTTGAACTGTTCACTTGAGAATAAATAAAACTTTTTATTTTTTATTTTTTATTTTTCCCTGCACGTCTGCTTGTGCTGCTAAAGGTTTCTTGTGCTCTGGGGTTATGGTGGAGATCAGTTAAACTGAGAGGGAACTGGGTTCTACAACCCACCTTTAAATGATATAAACCAGGGTACAAATGTTCTAAATCAGTGGTTCCCAACCTGGGGGTCGGGACCCCTTTGGTGGTCGAAGGACCATTTCACAAGGGTCACCATGAGCCAGTGAAGAAAAAGGCACACACGGCTTGGTTCTGGAGGAGGAGGAGGAGGAAGAGGAGGAGGAAGGAGTGAGTTGCAGCTTTATAGGTTGGAGGGCATGTCAGTCTATGGCACCAGAAGCTGCAACTGGCTGAGGGTGCCTGTAGAGGGAAGTGAGAACAGTCTTGATTGCAGTAGAGCAGTTTAACCACTGTGCCACGAGGTCCTTAAGACAAGAAATTTAACGTGGATCCCACTCATTGGTCCTATAGGTTCATTACAACCTGCATGCTCTACTTACGACATCTATAACCTCCAAGCAGCTCTCTTACCAAGTCAGGGTTGAGTTACGAAAGGGAGGTTGAATTGGTTTGTTATGTTTTCCAACCCAACTGATATCTAAATTTCAAGAAGCAAAAACAAGTTGAGGAGCCATATAGCCATGACAAAAACCAAATACAAAAGTAGAACAGGTGGTACCTTTAATAAATTTAAAGAGGAAGCCTTCAGTGAAGAATCAAGCGACCCAGGGTAATCACCTTTGTACTCAATTAAATGAGCTCACTTATCTGGCCTGCCAAATGTAACATGATACAGAGGTGTAGTTTGACCAGGCAAATCTGGGGCCCCTCCGCTGGGAGGTGGGGAAGTTGTACGTATTCTTGGAAAAGGCAAACTTGAGATTCAAGGATTAGAATTCATGGGATGTGAGTATCCCTTATTAGTTTAACTACAGAGGTGAAACTGATCAGATCAGTGTTTGCTCTTCTGTTTTGCACGGCCTTCATAAAAGTAGCAGAAAAAAAATCTCTTTTTTGCTGCAAAATGGTTGGTGGATGGCTGGATTTGGTGGCCAACAGACTTTCTTCAGCACCCTCTTTTTCCCTCAGTAGAAGTCAGTTGCCCATCCTGGAAGCATGGCATTGCTATGCAGGACTCACTGCCAACCCAGACACAAGTCTGACTCAATTTGGACTTGACTCCGGTTTCTTTTTTTCAATGACTTGGACTCACCTTCTGACTCCGAATCCATCCACCCCTCTCTTTTGCTTAGGACTCAGTACGCAAGAAGAAGCTTCTTGGATGAGTGGCAAAGTATTTTGATCGCACAAGAAAAGAGGTCCAGTTGCCATGACTCAGCTCCCAGATCACCTCACCTGGATGACTGAAAATCCCCACAGACGAGTTGGTACCTGGTACCAAAGACTCAGAATTGGGACTTAATATCTCAGCTTGGAATTCTCAGGACTGGAATTCGAAACAAGAAGGATCAGGAAAATGTGGTGGGTCGACGCTTCAGGAGTCGTGGCAGAGGCATGCATGTTTTTGAAGTGCATGATGGTGGGGACCAGTACTCCAGATACGAATTTAAAAAATTAAAAATATGTGCTTTTTACGTGCAGTGTGATAGAGGCCAAAGTGAATGAAGCAGAAATGAAAGTTTCGAGACTTCAAGATAGCTCAAGGGTTTAGGCATCAAGGTGCAGAGCCAGTGGTTGATAGTTTGATTCCCCGCAGTGCCTCATCGATGGGCTGGACTCTGCAGTTCTAAAATGGCAATGATGAGGATGTGTATATCCTTTGTTATGGGTCTTTCCACCACCACCCCACATTTGTTATAGAGACTTTCAATGAAGCCAATGCATCACATGTATTATCTACAATTCTGGTCACCGCATCTCAAGAAAGACATAGTGGAACTGGAAAAGGTGCAGAAGAGAGCGACTAAAATGATTACCGGGCTGGGGGACCTCCCTTATGAGGAAAGGCTAAACCATTTGGGGCTCTTTAGTCTGGAAAAAAGGCGCCTGAGGGGGATATGATTGAGACATACTAAATAATGCAGGGCATGAGTCAAGTGGATAGAGGGATGCTCTTCTCCCTCTCACAAAATACCAGAACTAGGGACATACACTCAAATTGAGGGCTGGGAGAGTAAGAACAGAGAAAGAAAATATTTTTTCACCCAGCGCGTTGTAAGTCTGTGGAACTCCCTGCCACACAAGTATCTCAGATCCCACCCCAAATTTTGAGTTTGGCTACTCCACCGAAGAGAACTGCACTCCAACAAAAATCCAAGGACAGTTCATCCCACGTTGCCGATAATTGTTTGAACACGGGGGTGATACAGCACGCAGGAACTGAGATGTCAAATCTTGCCTACTGATACCTGAATCGCTTTCACGAGATTAGAAAACTGGTGGAAAGGGCCAGAATTCTCTCTCTCTCTTTTATCTTCTTCACACACAGATGCACACAGCAGGAGGAGATTGGATGCCGTAATTTATTACAATGGAAACTCAGGGCGTAGAAAGAAAACAAACGTGACACCTTTCTAGTTCTGATGCCTTTGCTGCCCAGGAGAGACGGGGGACTGAGAAAACACAAACAATGTGGGCAAACCAACCCATATTTTACCTTTTCCCCCTCATCTTTGATGCTGTCATGTGCCATGAGCTGAAACGCAGAGGGCTCCTGTTTTGATTTATTCCCGTTTTTAACCAACCTCGCTGTCACACAACTTCTGGTCTAAGGAGGCCTACATGGGGCAGGTGACTCATTATAATGGATGGCAGAGTCTGCTTCCTTAGGAGCCTGTCTGAGTGGTATATCTATTGGAGAATATGTTTTTATGATTCATTGAGATGCCAGTCACTGTGGGAAGCAATGTCAGGTTGGAGCTTTACGTCTGAGGCTCTCATTTCCCCCTTCCTCTGTGTTTGTTTTCCTCTCGATCTTTCTGCAAAAGGAGAGGAAATCTGTATGAACCATCACTCCTGGCCCACTTTTTTTGTTTTGAGAAGATATTGGCAAGGAAATGAAAGAACGATGCAGGGCTGGGCCAAACTGACAAGATCCTTTTCTAAGAACATAAGAAGAGCCATAGTGGATCAGGCCAGAGGCCCATCTGGTCTAGCTTCCTGTATCTCACAGTGCCCCCCCCCAATGCCTCTGGGAGTGCACGAGACTAGATATCTGTCTCCCGATACCACTCCCCTGCATCTGGCCCTTGAAGTACCCTGGTTTTAAGCCTGGAGATTACACATTCCCATCAAGGCTTGTATCCTGTGATGGACTTTCCCCCCAGGAATCAGTCTAATCCCCTTTTGAAGGCATCCAGGTCAGATGCTATCACCACATCTTACTGTGGCAGGGAGTTCCACAGGCTAATGACACACTGGGTAAAAAAGTAACAAAGTCAGAGTGGTAACGCTCTGTGTCCTCATTTTAGGGAAGGCGGTCCTCCATTTGAAGGCTGACTTGAAGCAGATCTTCCTTCTAAAGGTACTTTCTTTTGAAAGATGACTTGATAGCACATGACAACAATAAATTGTTAGTCCAAAACTAACTAACTACAAGGAGGAAAATCTGGGACTCTCATATTACTCGTGCAGAGTAAGCAGGATCTGAACGGTTGAGCAAATGGATATGTGACTGAGATATGTCCCACACATCATCAGCAAGCCACCATTAGCTGTGGCAAACTCTGCAGACCTTATGCAAGTGAGATATTGTGGTTCAGTGCCTCAAAAATAAATCAAAATGAGACAAAGTGAGACAAAAGGGAAGTTCTCAGTGCTGATTTATTGAGCAAAACCAAAGCAAAAACACAAAAACCATTCGAATGGGGTCCCCCTCTAAAATGGAGTGAGAACCCCGAACACCACTTTCCAAGGGTTTTTATACATTTTCAGACCCTTCCAGACCCGTCCTCGGTCAGTATCGGACAACCACACCCTCAGGACCACCCACGAACTGCCCACCACTTGCTGAATCCACCTGTATACCCACAGACTCATAGTCTAAAGTTACTTCCTCTTTTCCATCATTTCGCTCTTTGCTTTCTCCACACACCCAGCTGCTTGCCTTTACCACATACGTTTCCATTCATCTCCTGCCTGAACATCAACAGGAAAACCACACTATCTTCCTCTGTAAGACACCCTTTATTTTGCTGTTTATCTTCACAGTTAAAGATTGCATTTATGCCTGCTATTGATTATGTATTGTATCCATAAGCTTATTAGTAGGCATGATTATATATTTTTGCTTCTCACACAAACACTAGCAGGATTCTGCCCAAAGTTTAAAGTCCAGATAAAGGAATGTGTCAGTTTCCATTTCTGTTGCATAGAGTTATCTTTTAAATCAGTCTTGCCATTACATCTCAATGGCTGATACTTCACGTCCCTCTCGCTGCAGTTCGCGGCCCCACTGGAGACCGGTTTGAAGGAACTGAACCTCACGTCCTTGTGGGGTCAATCCTAGTTCACCCCGACCATGCCCCCTGAACTGCGCTCCAAGCAGGGTGAGAGATTCCCGTCCTGGAGCTCGGGAATCTTTTCAATCTACTTCTCGATCCATGTTGAAATCGGTTTTCAACACAGAGGCAAGTTCACCTCAGCTCGAGGAAGGACGTGAAGTAACCACCAATGAATTTTTGGTAAATTTCGGTCAAAAATGAAGTGGAATAATGTACAGTACTTTCACCCATTCCCAATCACAGATTTTATTCATTTATTTTATTTATTTATATAACTTATATGCTGCCCACTATCCAAAGGTCTTTAGGCGGCTTACCATTAAAATGGAACAGTTAAAACATTAAAAAAAAGGCAAAACAATAAAAACATTTAAACACAAAACACCAAAATTGCCACCAGGACCCACAATCGATATTATATCAGTTTAAAAAATGGCATAACATGCTAAACAATGTCAGTAACTGACATGCCACTGATTAGACATGATAGCAAATGAATGACACTTCCCATAATGAAAGGCAGCAAATCTAAGAAATATGAGAAACTATGGACAAGAGAAGCAACAGGAAATAATTCTTCCAAACATCTTAAGTGATTTGGCTTCCCATGCTTTTTTGAAGCCAAACCTTCTCTGTAGTCATAGCCAAATCTTCCCTGTCTTGCTTTACTGTATTTTTCTTAAGAATAAATAGTTCTTTCCAATTTGTTTATGAAGATATTTTGATGTTTCAGCTATGTTCTCCCTCTGTCCTTCCTGCCAATCAGCTAAATGATATTTTTGCCTTTCTGGATGCTCAAGGCAAATTCCATAACTCTTTCCAACGGACTATGCCAAGCAACTATTAAAGACTGGGATTTTGTCAGGGAGGGGAAAAAAAGTTGGAGTAACTCTCAGAACTGGACACTATTTAAAAATATTTTTCTCCAATCTTCAATTTTGATAGACTGTTATTCGGGAAAGGAACCAAGAAGTTTTAAAAGATTTTCTTTTCTATTCTTTTCCTTCCTTCCTTCCTTCCTTCCTTCCTTCCTTCCTTCCTTCCTTCCTTCCTTCCTTCCTTTCAAATGACAGTTCTCAAAATCTGTTCATCAGCATGGTCGGTCATTTTTGCCTTATTATATGCCTTTCTCTTTAGTTTTAAATGTTACATCTGTGTTGTTCCCATGAATGATGCTCCAATGATTCACACTTACAGTAAATAACCTTTTTACTCATTTAGTCTACTTTCCTTCAAACTAACTGGTAGATTTGGAGAATGTTCCAAAAAGGATTTTACCACCGGCTGTAATCCATCACTGCCACACCAGGTAGTGTTTATCCAGTTACAGAAGTGATTTGATGTTTTTGTTTTATCATTTAATCTCTCTTTCCAGACAAATATTGCCTCTCACAGTAAATTACATCTATTAAAAAATAATGATTATAGAGACAGACCTGCCCTCGGGCTGACAATGTAAAAAGAACACAACACTCAAGGCCACTTTGGAAGAGCACAGACCCCAATGAAAGAAAGTTAAGTGCTTAAGCTGAAGAGACATTTGTTATTGTTTTATGCCCATCACAGATCCTCGTGTGCAGGAGGTTTTATCGTCATCTGTGGCTTTGCTCCAGGTTTCTAATTGCACTTCCATTAGTTCACGTCTCGTTTCTTGCTTTGCATCAGTGGTGACCGATTACATAATGAGCTTGAAGAGGATGTCTGGGCTGCTGGAAAACATTATTAAATAAGCCCCTTCGCAGACCTACCAATCAAAGTCAAATATAGGGGAATGTTGCCGTGCTACAGCCTAAATAAGATTGCCTTTCACGACAAGTTAAGCTCTAGCCCTGGCCAATCATTGCAGGGTGCTGCAGAGGAAGGGGAAAGGGTTAAGCCAGTGTGTACATAAGAACATAAGAAGAGCCATGCTGGATCAGGCCAAAGGCCTATCTAGTCCAGCTTCCTATATCTCACAGTGGCCCCACCGAATGCATCTGGGAGCGTACAAGACTAGATGTCTGTCTCCTGCCACCACTCCCCTGCATCTGGCCCTTGCAGTACCCTGGTTTTAAGCCTGGAGATTACACATCTCCATCATGGTTTGTAACCTGTGATGGACTTTTCCTCCAGAAATCTGTCCAATCCCCTTTTGAAGGCATCCAGGCCAGATGCCATCACCACATCCTGTGGCAGGGAGTTCCACAGACTAACGCACTGGGTGCAAAAATTTCTTTTGTCAGTTCTTACTCTCCCAGCTCTCAATTTGAGTGGATGTCCTCTAGTTCTGGTATTTTGTGAGAGGGAGGAGAACGTGCCTCTATCCACTTTACTCATGCCCTGCATTATTTTGTACGTCTCAATCATAACCCCCCTCAGGTGCCTTTTTTCCAGATTAAAGAGCCCCAAATGTTTTAGCCTTTCCTCATAAAGGAGGTCCCCCAGCCCAGTAATCATTTTAGTTGCTCTCTTCTTCACCTTTTCCAGTTCCACTATCAGCCTTTTCACAAGACCCCTAAGATCTTAAATTCGGACCAGAGATCTTGGGGGTTTGTCACTGTTCCTGTGTTCCCACCCCCTCTGCACTCCTGGCTGCTGTCTGCGTGAAGGGAGGGAGAAAAAAGGAAGAAAAGAATGCCGACTCACCTCCGTCTCACTCTGCTCCCGGCAGCATTCCAGTCTCTTAGTATCTCTTAAATGGGCGGGGGGCAAAACAACAACAAACAGAAGCGAGGAGAGCTCGGCACTCACAACGTTACATCCGCATCAGGAATTTTTCACCCCTGAAGAGCAGGTAATTGAAAAGTGTGCTGGGACGCGCTTAGGTGGGCGTGGTCGCACTTAATTTTTTGTACACTCCGGAGCTGGTGGGGAAACAATTTTAAGCTCCGGATCTGGGAGCCATTTGCCCCGGATTTTAGGGGTCGTGTGAAATGTCTTTCTTGAGATGTGGTTACGTCCAGCAGGTTTCCAGTTCAGCTAGAAATGTACAGTATCTGGTAAAGAAAGATGATGTCTTTGTCTTGGAAAATACAGCAGAGCCACCTGCACACCAACAAGTACAGGATAAGAAATCAAGAAGGGCAAAGGTGGCTGCTTTCAACTCTGGGATAGTGATGGGCATGAACCTGCCAGTTCAATGGTTCATGCTGGTTTGTCCTTCAGACCAACAGGTGGTTGGCACTTCCCAGCCCCACCTCCTTCGGTGGGCATCCACTTTGAGGCAGCACCTGGATGTGGCGGAGCAAGGGAGCCAGGGCACTGCCTCTGAGTGGGAAGCCAATAGAGGAGACGGGGCTTAGAGGTGCAGAACACCTGTTCATCTGAACAACAAACCAGCACAAATCGCCCAACCAATTGTCTGTGCCCATCTTTACTCGGGGATTCTAAAAAAAAAAAATCTGTACATGGCTTCCAAATGCTGGAGAAAGAGAGGGACAGAAATGCTGTTGTTGCTTCTGTCATGGGATTTGGACCAACGTGGAGGACAGAACTGAGCGCAGAGGGACACCATAGCCCAATGGTCAGGGTGATGAACCAACACCACCTTTTGAGTTTGGCCATCCAGCAAGGATCAGAACCACCTCCGAAAGGCACCACAAAAGGACACCATGGTTGATGGCACCAAAAGCTAGTGAGAGGTCCAGCAGAATCAACAGGAACACACTCCCCCATTCCTGGTGTAGGTCCAAGATGACCAAAGCCATCTGTTCTATAACTAGGCCTGAAATCAGTGGTTCTCAACCTGTGGGTCCCCATATGTCCCTGGACTGCAACTCTCAGAATTCCTGGCCAGCTCAGCTAGTGATGAAGACTTCTGGGAGTTGCAGTCCAGGAACATCTGTGGACCCACAGGTTGAGAACCACTGGTCTAGATAATCCACTTCATCCGGGAGCTTCCACATGCTCAAAAGGTGTTCAATCGAATATTGGAGCCTGGCTAATAATTATCTAATACAATAGGATTCAAGGAGGGCTTTTAAAGAACAACAACAAAGGTCTCACTATTGCCTCCTTTAGGCATTCTGATACCCTGCCTTCTTGCCACACCTATAAGCCACTTAGGGCTCGGTCCCACGTCCCTTTAAAAGCAGTTTAAATTACTAGATAAACCGTGTCTAAAATGCTGTCCTCACAGCCACCGGGCTTTTTGGTGAAAAAAAGAAAAAAGAAAACCCGGAAATGCCCCTTTAAGCGAGGTTTCTGTGACTCACCCAAGAGGTAGGGAATTTTTTGCCTCACTTTAAAAATCCACCTTTTAAGAAGGCAGATGTTGTGGGACCATGCAGATGATCCGGGTTTCTTCTTCTTTTAACTCATAGCACCAACTGGCTGTTCCTGGGGCTGATCGGCACTGCTTTTTAAAAAATTTCTTTTCACCTTCAGAGAAACAGGAAGCTCCATGTGGTGCCCTAAGTTTTAATTTCCCGCAGCCATGTGGTCCTTTTTTTTTTTAATGCTAGCGCCACCTGCTGGCCAAGGGGGCTAAACTGCAGTTTAAAATATAAAAAACCAGCTTTGGAAGTGGGAACTCCTGTCCCACTTATTCAATCACGGGACAGGACGAAGAGGAAAAGCCGGACCTTCAGAAGATCAGGGTCGAAACCCAGGTGAGATAGAAGAGCCCAGCACACATGTAGTGGCTTTCAACTCTCCGAAGATCTTGTCCACATCCTCAGACAGCAACAACTGAAACATACCTATTTTAATGTGACAAACATTACATGAGAAGGGCTTGAATCAACTACACCATCTAAGTTGGAGTGGATCTGAGTGACTTTCTTTGCAAAGTGCCATGCACAATGTTCCCCACGGACCACTCGAAGTTTTGGAAGACATGTATGGATGAATGAGTTGTAGGGTTGCTTTGTGGGTTCTTGTATGATGTGGAACCTGGAACCAAAACCTTAGGATGATATGCGAAAGGATCTGGGTATGTTTTGTTTGAAGAAACTATGATTAAGAGGCAAGATGCAAAAACCCTGTTTTGATAACAGATGGGTCTTCCCATGGCACATTTTTTGCTACCATAATCAATAGGTTCAAATAAGAAGAGAGAGGATTTCAATTAAATTTTAAGAAGCATGTTGATATAACCAACTGACTGACAATTGAACCGAGTGCTTTGGACAGTGATGGACTTTTCTTCACCAGAGGTTTTTAAACAAAGAAGGGATGAAGTTCATTCCTACTGACCTATGGGAGGGGCAGTCCTCATCAGAGTTTCTCCTTATGTCTGATTGTTCTTTTCTTGTTGAATCTTGAGACATAAATCTTCAGTGGCTGACGCCTGTCACTTTTTACTATGTCTAATTGCCTTTCTGCTTCAGTATAATCATAAAGACTTTTAACATTTTCACTTTCCCCTCAGGAAAATGCATCCTAGATATGACCTTCATTTCCTTCTGTGAGTGTGGAGGCAAGGAAATCATTCAGGCTGTCAGCAATATTCTCAGTCTCACTTTTTCCTAACTTCCTATTCACAGTCTTTAATGACTCCACAATTCTGGTTTCCTAACTATTTATAGAGTTGTCAGCTTTTCTTACGGTAGGCTGGTCTCCAACACAGAGCTAGAACTGAATCTTACTGACAGATATGTTTTAAGGTAAATTCGGAAGCGTTCTGCTTAGGCAAAACCACTAAGAAACACTTTAGGGTATAAAAAGGTGAAGCTGAATATGTGTAAGGAATGGAGGTGTGCTAAACACCACCACATGTTGTCAGCCACCACATGATAGGAACGGCAGTCTAAAGAGGCAGGTGTCACGTAGAGCCAAGGTACGTATTGAGCCCAGTTCTTCAAGGCCCCATATGAGGTAGAGAGTTTCCATATTTTTCAGAGACAATCCTCTTCACAAAAAGTCATCCACCACAGTCAAAAGAGGACAACAAAAAGGGATGGGAGCTGACATTCTCTCCCTTGCCACATGTTCAGGTGAACCTTTTTATTTATTTATTTTACTTTATTTTAGAGTATTTTACCCCACCTTTCTCCTTGGAAAAGGACCCAAGGCGGCTTAGAGTAATGAGGGATAATATACATTGGCATCCTTCAGTCTCGAAAGACTATGGTATTATGCCTGGAGTAGAGATCCTAAGAACAACACCTAGTGTGACTAAATAGACCAATTTGGGAATGGCAGTCTCTACCACACTGGGGACAGATGTATTCTGTTTCTTGCCCGGTCCTCGAGTTTTGTTCTTTCCGTGCCTGCCTCTTTTCCTCTGCCTGTTGGACAAATGCCTCTGCAAATTTATGTAGACCATGCTGTATCTCTTGCCTCCAGACAGTGCGATCGGAGGTCAGGGTTTCCCATCTGTTGAGATCCATTCCCAAGGCCTTCAGGTCCCTCTATACAGTCCAGTACAATTAAGACATGTTCAAGTTTTTGAGAACAAGGAACTGAGGGACATCATACAGCATTAATAGACAGCATTACACAAAAGCTACAAGGTTATAAGTAGTTATAAGCACAAAGTCTATGTGAACCTATAGATTCATAAAAAAGAACCATAATGGTAGACCATCATTCAGGGAAAGCTTGCCTGAAGAGAAAGGTCTTTGCCTGTTTCTGGAAAGACAACAGAGATGAGGCAGTCCTGGCCTCTAGTGGGAGGGAGTTCCAGAGTCTGGGTGCAGCAGTTAGAGCATAAGAACATAAGAAGAGCCATGCTGGATCAGGCCAAAGGCCCATCCAGTCCAGCTTCCTGTATCTCAAAGTGGCCACACAAAAAGTGTCTGAGAGCGCACAATACTAGATATCTGTCTCCTGAAACCACTCCCCTGCATCTGGCCCTTGAAGTACCCTGGTTTTAAACCTGGAGATCACACATTTCCTTCATGGTTTGTAACCTGTGATGGAGCTTTCCTCCAGGAATCTGTCCAATCCCCTTTTGAAGGCATCCAGGCCAGATGCCATCACCACATCCTGTGGCAGGGAGTTCCAGACACAGACTAACACGCTGGGTGCAAAAATTTCTTTTGTCTGTTCTTACTCTCCCAGCCCTCAGTTTGAGTGTATGTCCCCTAGTTCTGGTATTTTGTGAGAGGGAGAAGAGCGTCCTTCTATCCACTTTACTCACACCCTGCATTATTTTGTACGTCAGCAGGGCCATCCAAAATGCTCAGAGTTTTTAACAGATATCAAAAAATGGCTGCAAGGGAATGCACAGCCCAGTTAACTCTCTCAGAAGTCCTCCTCAGTTCCACAGGGACTGCAGTACGAAAGAGAAATCCTTGGGATTCATGGGGCCTGTGTGTGAAGCTGCCAGCCACCTTCTCTGATGTCATATTTTCCCAGGCTTTTTTGTTTGTTCCCTATACAACTACATAGCATTTTCCCCCCTCTGCTTTTCATTTAATCAGATTAAAAACAAACAACAGAGATTTCTTAAAGCCCCTTATCCCAGATTTTACTGGTGAGAGTTGTAAGGCTTTGGAGCAGCACCACAACCAGCTCAGTGGTGCAGCTCAGATTTCGCAGGACGCCCAGGGTCACACAAAAATCTCCATTGGGTTTGCATTCTGGCATTTACCACATCAAGTACTGTCAAAGTTTTGTGCTATTTAATCAGCCAGCGGAAGCAAATACTTATTGAATAAATAGTAAGCCAGAGACAGAGTTTTCTTAAAACCAAAACATCTATATTACATATGAACAAAAACATATCACAGCATCACAGAACTTATACAAAGTTCAACAGCATAACAGCATAACAGCATTCAGTACATATGACAGAATATATGGCAGAGAAACAAAGTGGGTGCCTTACTCACAGAAGGCCCAAGGTACAATGATTTACAGAACATGTTTATACATAGGTCTCCCCAATCATGAATGACATTACCTCATAGCTATTGCAACCCCTTGCATCAGCCAAACTTCATTATGCTCATTCTTAATATCTGTACTCCTTTAGAAAAAACTATACATTGAGTCACTGTGACTTTGCACTTTTACAGACTCCATCTTTAAATCAATTAAATACATATCAGATATATAGAGAACATCCTGTCTAATACATATATTTCACTATCTAATATCTGACAAGTACACAATGCTAATATTAAGTCCACTGCCCCCCAATGGCTCCTTATGCTACTCAGGCTGTGGTTATAGGAGCCAAGTGTTGCCTTTCTATCCCTCATGGATTTTTAATCTAATTTGGGGGTCATGTGGATCAAGCCGTTAACAAATCATTTATCCGGCAAGTGTGCAAACTGTGGCTCATTGCTCACTTGACTGGAGTGTTCTCCTTTTTGTTGTTGTGGATTTTTTTGGGGGGGGGGAGTGTGCACTGCTGTATGCATGAATGATCTCATCACAAACTTTTTGAACTATTGTCACTGGGCATGCCATTTAAAATTGTTCTAATATTATTATTGTTGTTTGTCCTCTCCATTTGTGTCGATGTGTCAATCAACCTCTGTCAGATGGACTCAACAAGACACTCAAGGGGGGGGGTATTGAACTGGACCTTCAGTGGGGGTGGGGGTCCATTGACTGCAATGCCTTTCTTCCTGAAGCGCCTGGAATGCGGAAGAAAGGGAAGCCATTCCCAATCCCAACATATTGATGCACTGTTAAAAGAAATTATGAAATAGGAAGGAAGGAAGGAAGGAAGGAAGGAAGGAAGGAAGGAAGGAAGGAAGGAAGGAAGGAAGGAAGGAAGGAAGGAAGTTGTGACTGGAAGTCCACTTCTTGGTTTCAAACTCCATTCCTGGAAATTCCAGGCAGAGATGTTGACTAATCTTGGCTTTCAAGTCCCAATTCAGTGTCTTTGGTACCAGGTACCAACTCGTCTGTGGAGATTCTCAGTCATCCAGGTGAGATGATCTAGCAGCTGAGTCATGGCCAGCTGAGTCATGCAGTCAAAATGTTTCAGAGGTACCAACTCCTTCTCCACAGGTACCAACTCTTAGTCCCAAATGAAAACAATATTTTTTTTTCTTCAGCAAAAAGGAGGGGTGGGTGGATTCTGCGCAATAAGTCAATTCCAAGTCACCGAGAGGGGGGGGAAACTGGAGTCAAGTCACCAGTGCTGACTTGACAGTGAGTCCTGGGATTTGAGTCCCCACCCCCCATCCTTGCTTCTAGGATTGGCAATGAAACGGGGTTGCAGTGCTCAAGATGAATAATAATCAATCACCAAATGATCCAGTAACCCAAAAACACTAAGCCTAACTTTCCATTATGGTCTGGTATTGTCTGTTCTTTCCTCAAACTCTCTCTCTCTCTCTCTCTCTCTCTCTCTCTCTCTCTCTCTCTCTCTCTCTCTCTCTCTCTCCCCCCCCCTCTCTTTCTGTCCAGCTCTGATTTTATTTTAAATCTTGAGCTAATGTTTTTGTGATTTGGGCTAACACACCAATGTACGGATTATCTATCAGCATTACTTTCATGTTCTCCTTCTTCCTTCATTCTCTTGCCCTGCTTTCCCCCAACGAGCGGCTGCACCGATTAAATTAGGAACCACTCTCAGGCCATATCCGAAAAAGATATTTCCTGCCTTATTTCCTCCGCTTAATCAAATCTGGTCTCTGTTTGGGTAATTAAAATGCCCATTACCACCACTTCTGTTCATTTACATACCTTATCCTTTTTAATTTACGCATGTGTTGTGGGGCATTTGTATTCCTCTTGGCCAGATGGATGAAGATGTTTCCAGGATGGCAAGATTTATAGCTGAACCCTATAGCCAGATGCAAACTATGATGATGTTATTTGACTCCTTTTGCATACTATGCATGGCAATACAGCCTTTGCTGTTAAAGCCATCTATCAGTGCTGTAACCAAGATTTGTAAGATTCTAAAGAGCTACATGTCTCCTTCTTGGTTTTGCAACAACATACTACAGACCAGCATGGCTTTGTTGTAGTTGTTGCTATGTGCCATTAAGTCACTGATGACTTATGGTGACCATATGACTGAGCAATCTCCAAAATGTCCTGTCATCAATGCCACTGGCTAGATGCTGTAAAGTTGTAAACCCAAGCCTTATGGATTCCTTTAGGCAGTCAATCTATCTTACATAAGAACATAAGAACAGCCTTGCTGGAACAAGCCACAGCCCATCCAGTCCAGCATTCTGTCTCACATAGTGGCTCACCATTTGCTTCAGGGTATTCCCAAGCAGATGTCTTCACCTGCTTGCGATTTCCTGCAAATGGCATTGAGAGATATCCTGCCTATCTCTCCAGCCTGGAGGTTGTCCTTAGGCATCCATAATGACGGCCATCAATATCCTTGTTCTCCATGAACTTGTCCAATCCTTTCTTAAAGCTGTCAAGGCTGACAGCTGTCACAATTTCTTCTGGCAGGGAGTTCCAGAGACCAGTGATCCTCTGGGTGAAAAAGTACTTTCTCTTATTTGTTTGAGATCTAGCACTCAAACGTTTCATGGAGTGCCCCCTAGTTCTAGTGTTGTGCGATAGGAAAAACAGGTTTTCCTTATCTACTTTGTCCACACCCTGTGATTTTATAAACTTCAATCAGGTCACCTCTTAGGTGCCGTCATTCAAGAGTGAAGAGGCCCAGCCGTTTCTGCCTCAGATGGTAAGGAAGGTGTTCCAGTCCCTTAATCGTTCTGGTTGCCCTCCTCTGCACTTTTTCTAGAGGTATGGTGACCAGAACTGAATACTCCAGATGGAGCCTCACCATAGATTCATAAAGGGGCAAAATAACACTTGCTGACTTATTTTCTATATACCCTGCCTAATGATCCCTAGCATTGAGTTTGCTTTTTTCACTGCTGCAGCACACTGGATTGATGCCTTCATTGAGATTTCCACCAGGAAACCAAGGCCCCTTTCCTGGTTTGTTGCACAGATATCAGTTTATAAACGTACCGTAATTGGGTTTTGTTGCCCCAATGTGCATCGCTCTGCACTTGCTCATCTTGTGTTTGACCTTCCTCTTCTCCTGCTGCTTTCCACCTTTCCCAGCGTCTTTTCTAGAGAGTCATTTCTTCCCATGATGTGTCCAAAGTAAAAGCAAAGCAAAGTGTTCTGCTTATATACCGCCCCATACCACTACAAGTAGTCTCTGGGCGGTTTACAATTTTAATTACAGTGTGCAGGCTACACATTGCCCCCCCCAGCAAGCTGGGTACTCATTTTACCGACCTCGGAAGGATGGAAGGCTGAGTGAACCTTGAGCCTGCTACCAAGGATTGAACCCAGGTCGTGAGCACAGTTTTACCTGCAGTACAGGCATTTAACCACTGCGCCATGAGGCTCAGTAAGTCTAGTTCATGGCTTTTGCCTCTAGAGATAGTTCAGACTTAATTCTAGGACCCACTTGTTTAGCCTTCTGGATTTCCAGAGTATCCACAAAGTTCTTCTCCAGCATCATATTTTGAACAAAGCAATTTTTCCCCAACAGCTTTTTTAACCACTCTGCTTTCACACCCATAAATGGTGGTTGGAGATACAAGAGTGTGGATGATCTTGTTATTGGTCTCTAGTGACACCACCTTATACATGATGGTCTTTTCTAATTCCTTCATTGTTGTCTCTCTCTTCTGATTTTTTTTAAAGCAAAGCAAAGTGTTCTGCTGATATACCGCCCCATAGCACTTCAAGTACACTCTGGGCAGTTTACAGTTTAATTAGGCAGGCAACACATTGCCCCCTCCCCCCCCAGCAAGCTGGGTACTCATTTTACCGACCTCGGAAGGATGGTCTCCATTTGAATCAGATCTCCTGCCTTGGACATGCATAGATGGATATCACCAAAGCCAGGTTTAGGGCTTTGGCTGTGGAGCTTTGATGTTCCAGTGTACCTCCTTGTCAGGGGCTAAACTCCATGGTCCCTTCCAGCTCCACAGTTCTCAGATTATTATTAGCTAGTAGGGATGGGCAGGAAAAACGAAATGCCATTTTGTCATTTCGTTATGTAACAAACGAGACAAAACAAGGAAGCAGCATTTCGTTACAGATGAAACAAAACGGTTGTTTTTCCATTGAAACGAACCGTTTCGTTCCATTGTTTTCGGGCACCTGCCAAGCTGTTGATGGCTGGATCTTTTTAAACTTGTCCCACTCGGCACCAGGGGGACCCTCTGTTACTGACTGGGCCAGATTTAAAGGGCTCCATTGATAGATCGGCAGGAGCCCTTTTGCATATTGCTGGAACTGCCCTCCACACCATTTTCTGAGGGCTCCTGCTGCTCTGTCAATGGCTGAAGCCCTTTAAACCTGGCCTAGTCGGCACCAGGGGGACACCCTGGTACAGACTTGGCCAGGTTTAAAGGGCTCCAGCCATTGACAGAGCAGCAGGAGCCCCCAGAAAGTGGTGGGGACTCAGGGCAGTTCTGGATTTCGCTACCCTCCCCACCATTTTCTGAGGGCTTCTACTGCTCTGTCAATGGCTGGAGCCCTTTAAACTTGGCCCAGTTGGTACTAGGCGGCCCAAAACATGGCTGTCTCCATCTTGAAGGAAGGAGGTAGAGTTTCAGCTAAGCCAGGGCTGTCACACAGAATGCCAACATTCAGATGGCACAAACCTGTGATTCCCGCAAGAATAAGAGACATGTAGTGCTAATCTACATTATAAATTAATAATTTAAAATACAGTAGGGGATCCCCATGTCAATGGAATCAGTAAATATACATAGCCATAGCATGGCCAGTTCTGGTAAATTATTTTGGTTTTCCCCCTCCTCTCTTTATTATACTATTAATATTAAAAAACCTAACAACTTTCTTTCTTTCTTTCTTTCTTTCTTTCTTTCTTTCTTTCTTTCTTTCTTTCTTTCTTTCTTTCCGTCCCTCCCTCCCTCCCTCCCTTCCTTCCTTCAAGTTCTCATTTGGTACTAATGAGCTTCAGCATTTTGTTGTCAACAATATCTTAATGCGATGGGAGAAAGACCAGCACATCAGATTCTTATATCTTCTGGGATCCAGCTTGAAAACAGTCACAGTTTATTGGATGGCGTCCTCTCTGTCTCTTCCACTGAGACATGATAGTGCCCAGCCCACCCATGAAGAGCAGGTTAACTGTGGAGAGATGGTGATTTATGAGGTCAATCAAGCATCCATTGATTCCAAAGGAAAATCTCCTATTGACACCAAGTGAGAATGCAGCGAGACGCTTCTTGTTGCCCAAATGCACGGTGGCATAATGAATGGAACAAGATGGCCTACGGCGAGGAGTCACTCCTGAGGATGGGGATTTTAACATCACATTAGTGCTACAGCCCCATTCTTTGTGTCACTGAAACAGATGACAAAGATGCAGAGCTGAGGAGCATCGGGCTTTCGCTGGGGCTCCTGGAATTCCACTTGTCAGCTGGGAGTTGCAGTCCAACACCAAGACCTAGCCAGTGTTTCTCATCTTGTTACACTGTTATAATCTGCAAAGAGGCTAATTAATGACAAAACCCTGCAAATCTTCTCATCCTTAATTTAAAAAAAAAAGAATGTCCCAACACACAATATGCCCTGTTGAGAAAAGGATCCATGTTTGTCATTTTTGCAAGTGCACAAAAGAAATACCTGCAGGTATTTCAAAATTCATAATGTGCTACTGTCATGCTCACGTCCTTCATCTGTCTTCAGGTATCCTTTCTGATTGCTCTTCCTCAGAGATAGGCACACATGGCTGCTCTACAGTGGCTGCCAGCAGACTCTGCATGCTCTATAGCCAGGATAGGTAGCAGTGGGTCATAGTTAAAATGAACCCCGTCACCTCTGTGTCCCTGGACCTCCACCCTATCCAACAGTGTTGGCTCAAGAAATGTTTTTTTTTCTGAACACTCTGTTGTAGTTTTTAATAACCTTGCATGCTGCCTGGAGAAGGGGGAGGGACCCTTCTGGGCTAGGGTGACTGTTGAGCTAACTAATTCTTTCTCCCCTGCCTCTGAATTCAAGGAAAGCCCTGCCTCTCTCCTTAGTAGTACCACATAAGACTCGGTCCCACGTCCCTTTAAAAGCAGTTTAAATTACTAGATAAACTATGTCTAAAAATGCTGTCCCCACGGCCACTGGGCTTTTGGGGGGGAAAAAGAAAAAAGAAAACCCGGTAATGCCCCTTTAAGCGAGGTTTCTGGGAGCTTCCACATGCTCAAAAGGTGTTCAATCGAATATTGGAGCCTGGCTAATAATTATCTAATACAATAGGATTCAAGGAGGGCTTTTAAAGAACAACAAAGGTCTCACTACTGCCTCCTTTAGGCATTCTGATACCCTGCCTTCTTGCCACACCTATAAGCCACTTAGGGCTCGGTCCCACATCCCTTTAAAAGCCGTTTAAATTACTAGATAAACCATGTCTAAAATGCTGTCCTCATGGCCACCGGGCTTTTTGGGGAAAAAAAGAAAAAAGAAAACCCGGAAATGCCCCTTTAAGCGAGGTTTCTGTGACTCACCCAAGAGGTAGGGAATTTTTTGCCTCCCTTTAAAAATCCACCTTTTAGGAAGGCAGACGTTGTGGGACCATGCAGATGATCCGGGTTTCTTCTTTTTTTAACTCATAGTACCAACCAGCTGTTTCTGGGGCCGATCGGCACTGTTTTTTTAAATTTCTTTTCACCTTCGTAGAAACAGGAAGTTCTGTCAGGTCCTACAAGTTTTAATTTCTCCCATCCAAGTGGTCCATTTTTTCAAATGCTAGCACCACCTGGTGGCCAAGGGGGCTGAACTGACTTTAAAATAAAAGAAGCCAGCTTTGGAGATGGGAACTCCTGTCCCACTTATTCAATCACGTGATGGGACGAAGAGGAAAAGACAGACCTTCAGAAGATCAGAATTGAAACCCAGGTGAGATAGCAGCCATAGTTGGATTATTAAGTGCCTGAATGCCATTGGAATATGTAAAAGTATTGGTGCCCTAATTGAAAATGTGTTGAAGAACTGGAAAACAGAATTGTTTGTCAGGGACGAAAGCTACAGATTGTTTAGCATTAAACGAGGCATTTTTCAAGATGACTCTTTGTCACCTCTCCTATTTAGTATTGCCCTGATTCCCCTCTCAATAATTTTGCAGAACACAAATTTAGGGTACCAAACTGCTAAAAATTCAGGGGAAATTTCTCTTCTATTGTATATGGATGACTTAAAGTTGAATGGAAAATCAGAAGCTGAAATACACTCACTGACCAACACAGCCCGAAGTTTCAGTACTGATGTTAGTATTGAGTTTGGCCTAAACAAATGTGCCACAGTGGCACTGAGAAAAGAAAAAATCATTGAGAGTGAAGGAACTGAAATGCCAAATGGACAAGCTATCAGGTAACATCAGTATGAAGCCTATAAATATCTGGGCATACTGCAATTAGATAATATCAAGCACAGTCAAGTGGAAAATGTGGTCAGCAAAGAATATATCCAAAGGGTTAGAAAATATTAAAAAGTAAGCTTAATGGTGGTTACATATCAAGGCCATTAATAGCTGGGCCATACCGGTCATCAGGTATACTGCTGGCATTATAAACTGGACTCAGACGGAGCAAGATAGTCTGGATAGGAAAACAAGAAAACTTATGACCATTCACTATGCATTACATCCATGCAGTGATGTTGACAGGCTATATTTACCTAGAAAATTAGGTGGTAGAGGTCTTCTGCAAGTGAAGCAGACAGTTGAAGAAGAGAAACATGCACTGGCAGATTATGTAAAAAATAGTACAGTGCTAGCATTATTGGAGGTTAAGAACAGGGACATGTTTAAAGTAAAGCAAACAAAGGGTCAATACAAGAAAACAACAATGCAAATATGAACTGATAGCTGGCAGTTCCATGAAAAAAATCAAAGGAAAAGTAGATGAGGAAAAGACTTGATTATGGCTCACTAATGGAACACTGAAAAAGAGACAGAAGCCCTGATTTTTGCAGCTCAAGAACAAGCTATCAGAACAAATGCAGTTAAGGCTAGAATAGAAAAATCAGCTGAGTCCCCCACATGTAGAATCTGTAAAGAGGCAGATGAAACTATCGACCATATATTGAGCTGTTGCAAGAAAATTACTCAGACTGATTACAAACAGCATCATAATGGCTCAAATGGTCCACTGGAATTCGTGTCAGAACTATCATCTGCACGTAGCAAAGAACTGGTGGGATCATAAGCCTGAAAAAGTGACTGAAAACGAGTATGCAAAATTACTTTGGGACTTCCGAATACAGACAGACAGGGTTCTGGAGCATAATACCCCAGATATTGTGACTGTGGAGAAGAAAAAAGTGTGGATCAGTGATGTTGCTATTAGAGTCACTGAGAAACAACTTGAAAAATTTACCCGATATCAGGATCTGAAAATTGGACTTCAGAGACTCTGGCATAAACCAGTACATGTGGTCACAGTGGTAATTGGCACACTGGGTGCGGTGCCCAAAGACCTAAGCAAGTATCTAGAAGAAATTGGAGTTGACAGAGTCACCATCAGTCAGCTGCAGAAAGCCGCCTTACTGGGATCTGCTCGCATAATTCGCCGATACATCACATATTCCTAAACGCTTGGGAAGCGTTCGACTAGTGATTTGTAATACAAAATCCAGCATAGTTGGCTGTGTTGTTGCTGCTGTTGCTGTTGTTGTTGTTGTTGTTGTTGTTGTTGTTGTTGTTGTTGTTGTTGTTGTTGTTGTTGTTAATAATAATAATAATAATAATAATAATAATAATAATAATAATAATAATAATAATAATAAATTAGAGATGGGCACGACCAGAAAAAATTACGTTTCGAGTTGTTGTTTGTCGGGACGGGCCCGTTTTGGCTCGTTTCCATTTGTCGCAAAAAAATTCAAAAATTTGTCGTTTCCGTTTGTCGTCTGTCGTTTGTACCGTGGTTTAGGGAGCGTAACGTGTAGCCGCCATTATAATTATGTTGGGGTTGTTGTTAGTGTGACAGGAAACCTCGTCGGCACTTCTCTGTCTCACTAAGAACATTTGGGGGTTAGTGTGTCAGAGGAACCTTGTCGGCGCTTCTCTGACTCACTAAGAAGGAAAGCATACTGGCGTACTGCCGTACAGGTTACGCTTAGAGAGGGAGGGAGTGGGTCTCTGAGTTGAAGGCACCTCTCTGGGTGCATCACTCTGACCCACTAAGAAGGGAAGTGTACTTGCGTACGAATCTGGGTTAGGGTTAGGGTTAGGGTTAGGGTTAGGGTTAGGGTTAGGGCTAGGCTTAGGGTAACGGTTCAGGTTAGGGTTAGGGTTAGGGTTAGGGTTGGTGGGCTTTTTATGCCCTCTCTGGCACATCCAGAAGTCTCAGCAAAACCTAGCCATGCAATTGGTGGAATGGCTCCAAAAATTTGCATGGTCCCATCCCATGGCCAGCCCATCATTGCATGTGCGCAGGTGTAAAAAAATAAAAATAAAAATAAAATAAAATAAAATAAAATCAATACGACGTTTTATTGCTATAAAAAAACCCACTGCTGCTAGTATAAAAATTCAGGCATTTAAAATACCTAATTTTCACATGTTTCTGTGGTGCTTTGGTGGGTTTTTGGACCACGATTTCAAAAGAAAAATTGTGGTCGCCATTTTGGATTCCCCCCCACCGCATGGCAAATGGAGACGACGAGGATGACCCCCCCACCCAGCCTGGTGCAAGCAGCCCAGGACAGGAGAGGGGGGGAAGGCCGGGGACGCCCCCCCAGAAACCACCCCTCGGTAGGTGCTCTCACTGAGGCAGGCATACTTTCGCCTGCTTTTTTGGCCGGGAATTGGGATTTCTTTTATTTTTTAAACTTTTTTTCTGTGCTGCTTGGCACCGCGCAATCGCCGCGATGCCATGAACGACAACGAAAAATCAGACCCAATTTTTCTTTTTCGGTTCGGGTTCGAGCTGGAGCGGAGTAATTCTCGTTACCGTTAACCGTTACGTAACGATAACGAGAACCGAAAATGGAAACGAGAATTTCGCCTAGTCATGCCCATGTCTAATAATAATAATAATAATAATAATAATAATAATAATAATAATAATAATAATAATAATAATAATAATAATAATAATAATGTTTTGTATGTTCTGGGCTGTATATTGTCCCATTATTATTTTATTTGGTCATTTTCCAAGGAGAAAGGTGGGGTAAAATATTCTAAATACTAAATAAATAAATAAATAAATAAATAAATAAATAAATAAATACATAAATAAATAAGTTTCCAGATCAGAAATATTCCAGGTACATTGTGAACTGCCCTTTGTGTTTCTGTGGCACTCTTGTCTGGTCCGTGACACTATTTTTCTGTTTCTAGGTTTCTGTGAAGACCCCATTCTGGGGGGGGGGGAGGAAATTCCAACAACAAGACTAGCTCATAAATTGAATGGTGCAAACATTGCAAAGGGAACAAGCTGTAATCTACAGAACTGGGGGCTCTGTTTTATTTTTGTATTCTTCTCTTCTTTTTTCAACCATCAGGACGGAGAACGTTCTAATTGGTTTACTGAGGCAGTCACAAGGAAAAGAGGAAAAGAGTACTTTAAAAGGGTACAGGGCAAAGAGAGTCATTTTTGATTCCTTTTTAAAAGGGTCATGAAGACAGCGTACTGCTCTACACTTTCCATCTTTTCCCACTATCCCTGGATCTTAAACTGATGGTGTCACAGCCACAAAAATGACTTTGCAGAAAGTAAGGTCAGGAGAATAGGTGTAAGTCATTGTATTATGATGTGGAGGGATTAAGTACAGGCATGTCCAAACTTCGGCCCTCCAGATGTTTTGGACCGCAACTCCCACAATCCTTTGCCACTGGCAAGCTAAGCTTAGAATTCTGGGAGTTGTGGCCTAAAACATTAGGAGGGCCGAAGTTTGGACATGCCTGGATTAAGAAGTTTCACTGCAAAAAAGGAGGGCAGACCCGTCTCTGTGGTTGATGGGTGTCGTTAGCTGTTCCGTTGAATACGACAAGTTTCCCCTTTCACACAACTTTAAAAAACCACAATCTCACTCATCTATACCCCAGAGCACAGAGAGAACTCCTAGCTCCCTGAGCGACTTGCCCTCTGAAGATGCCGCCCACAGAGTCTGGTGAAACACCAGGAAGAAAAACATCCGGAACATGGCCAAACAGCCCGAAAAACCCACAACAGCAATCTTCTGTTTGTATAATTAGCTGATTTCTTGCTCAAGTACTCAGGCACATCCCTCAAGGCCCGTGAGTGCACCCAAACGTCCAACCTGGGCAATGCTGGAGAACAGAAACACTGGGAGTAGACATGGGCACGACCAGAAAAAAATGACGTTTCAAGTTTTCGTTTGTCGGAACGGGTCCGTTTCAGGTCATTTCCGTTTGTCGCGAAATTTTTCAAAAATTTGTCGTTTCCGTTTGTCGTTTGTCGTTTGTTGTTTCCACCACAATTTAGCGTGATTTGACTTCCCAGAGCATAGGGGCGTCCCGCAATCAGGGCCGGCGCTAGGTGTTTTTGCGCCCTAGGCGGCGGGCGGGGTGGGGGGGCGGCCGAGCGGGCAGGCGGCGGCCGTGGGTGGGCGAGTGGGCAGTTAGGATATCACTTAGGATAGAGGTTCTGTTCTTGGCTTGCACCCCAAATGTGTGTGTGTGTGCAAGCAAATTGAAGTTGGGAAAATAGAAAATAAATGGTAGTATATAATATATTTTTAAAATAAATCCACACCTCCCACTCCCAGTCAAACCTCCCCCTTTATCCAATATCAGAAAAAAATCCTCACAAACTGCCAGAGAAGAAATAAAGAATAAACTGCTATTCCCTTCAGCAGACAAAGCTGCAGGGAATCAAAGAAATTATTTTTTAAATTCAATTCCCTCCCTGCCTGCCTAACTTAAATCCTAAAGCCTCCAGCCTCCCTCCTCAATCTCGATCGGATCACACCAGCACCAGCAGCCAGCCCTCCTCCCTTAATCACATTCATACACCCGACTGCGATTTCTGGAAGGTGCCTCGGCTTTTTATGCCCTCCAAGACATCCAGAAGTGCCAGTCAAAAACCTGGTGATGCCATTGGTGGAATGGTTCAAACAATTTGCATGGTCCCATCCCATGCCCAGCCCAAATGGGCAGGTCTAAAAAAATAAAAAATAAAATAAAATAAAATAAAATCAATACGACGTTTTATTGCTATAAAAAAACCCACTGCTGCTACTATTAAAATTCAGGCATTTAAAATAAATAAATTTCACGTGTTTCTGTGGTGATTTGGTGTGTTTTTTTACCACGATTTCAAAAGAAAAATTGTGGTTGCCATTTTGGATCCCCCCCACCGCATGGCATGGCGAGATGACGAGGATGACCCTCCCCCAGCCTGGTGCAAGCAGCCCAGGACAGGAGAAGAGGGGGGGAGGCCAGGGACCCCCCAGAAACCACCCCTCTGGTAGGTGGCAAAGCCTCAGGCAGGCATATTTTCGCCTGCTTGTTTTGGCCGGGAGTCGGGTTTTTTTAAAAAAAACTTTTAAAAACGTTTTCTTTGCTTCGCATTGCGCGATCGCCGTGATGCCACAAATGAAAACGAAAAACTTGACCAAATTTTTCTTTTTTCGGTTTGAGTTTGAGTTCTGACGGCTTAATTATTGTTACCGTTTCCGTTACATAACGGAAACGATAACCGAAAACGGCAACGACAATTTCGCCGACTCACGCCCATGTCTAACTGGGAGAAAAGAAAGCTGATGATGAGGAGCCCTGCCAATCTTTCTTTAACCCTGAGATGTGGAGAAAAATGGTATAACTCTCCCAAAGCTGGTCATCTTTTTATATATAAATTATGTTTTGTTTTGTTTTGTTTTTCCTAGAGAAAAAACGAAAAGCTAAAGGAGATTTTCTACTGCACCAGAGCAGATAATAAGGCAATTAAAACATTTAGCACTGTGAACATTCGACAGACAACCAGGCTCTGAGGAAATACATTATGGTTCTCTCTCTCTTTCTCTCTCTTTCTCTTTCACTCTCTCTCTCTCTCTCAAGACAAGGAGCAGGTGAAATAGAACAGCCTTTGGTAAGGAGTTTTTGATGGCTCACTAACGACAGCCTTGGTACCAGAGGGTAATGTCATTACAATATTGAAGAAAGAGGAAGGGTTAAAGAGAGGGCATGCTTTACCTGGTTCCAGAGGAGTTTATTTCCTAATGTGTCTCAAGATGAATTGGCTGGAAAGGTCACGGCTATTTCAGGATGGTGCGTGATGCTGATGGCCGGAAATTGTGCTTGTGGCCAAAAAAAAAAAAAGCATCAATAAAAAAATGTCAGAAAAGGTCAAAAGTTGGGCGGTAGAAGTTGAAAAGTTGTTCTGTTACTTGGACACCCCTAACGGTGCCAGGTGTGGCAGTCAGAGGCCGAGGTAATATGAGTGGCCTTCGTTGCAACTGACCTTTAAGTGCTTAGAAAGATGGGAACTGGACTGCCTCTCTGCAGTATTGTTTTTGGACTACAACTGGAGCTCCAGCCAGTTTCCATGCTCAATTCAAGAGGGCAGTTATGACCTAAACCCTTAATGGTTTACAACTAGAGACAAAAATAAGAGATTGAAAAGCAAATCAAATTATTTTGACAAATTTTGGCCATTCCATCAAAATTTGTATTCATCATAAAGTCCCCTGACAAATACGAACTAGAGATGGGCACGAAACGCCAAAATGGCATTTCGTTTCATTATGCATTCCTTTACCCCATTTTGTTTCGTTAAAATGAAAAGACTTTTTTTAAAAAAATTGTTTTGTATTTCATTTCATTTTGGGTTTTTAAAGTTTTTTTTTTTAGTTTTTGTTTCTGTGCTGCTCCCAGGCTGGGTAGGCACTATTTTAATTTTATTTTATTTTATTTTATTTTATTTTATTATTTTTCCCGGGGCTTTTTTTCATAGCTGAGAGGTGCTTGCGTCCCAGCGGGGCCCCCTTTTTAAAAATCTTTTTTTTTTTTACTTCTGGTTGGCCTGGGTTCTGATGAACCCAAACTGAATTGTGAGAATCTTCACAGGCATTTCCAGAGAAGGTGGTTCAAGAAGGCCACAATGGTTTCTGGATCAGTTCTTGTTTCCACAATTGGGTCATAGCCTTATGCCTTCCCCATTCACAGTCTTTCCCCAATCTCTATCTCTGTGTTTCTATGTTGATTTTCAGAAGGCTTTTGATACAGTCCCTCACCAAAGGCTGCTGAGAAAATTGCACAGTCAGGGGATAAGAGGGCAAGTCCTCTTATGGATTGAGAAGTGGCTGAGATCCAGGAAACAAAGAGTAGCTGTCAATGGGCAATTTTCACAGTGGAGAGAGGTGAAAAGTATATACAGTGCTTTTCAATCTGTTCATAAATGACCTGGAGACAGGGATAAGCAGTGAGATGGCCAAGTATGTGGATGATATGAAACTTTTCCGGGTGGTAAAAACCAGAGAAGATTGTGAAGAGCTCTAGAAGGATCTCTCCAAACTGGGGAAATGGGCTGCGAAAGGGCAAATGTGTTTCAATGTAGGAAAATGTAAAGTAATGTATATTGGAGCAAAAAATCCAAACTTTATCTATCAACTCATGGGCTCTGAGCTATCCGTGATGGATCAGGAAAGAGATCTTGGTGTGTTGGTGGACAGCTCCATGACGGTGTCTACCCAATGTGTGGCAGCGGTGAAGAAGGCCAATTCCATGCTGGGGATTATCAAAAAGGGGATTGAAAATAAAACAGCCAACATTATAATGCCATTATACAAAATCATAGTAAGGCCACACCTGGCGTATTGTGTACAATTCTGGTCTCCGCATCTCAAAAAAGACATACTGGAACTGGAAAAGGTGCAGAAGAGAGTGGCTAAAATGATTACTAACCTCCCTGATGAGGAAAGGCTAAAATATTTGGGGATCTTTAGTCTGGAAAAAAAGGCTCCTGAGGGGGGATATGATTGAGACGTACAAAATAATGCAGGGCATGAGTCAAATGGATAGAGGGACGCTCTTCTCCCTCTCACAAAATACCAGTACTAGGGGACATCCACTCAAATTGAGGGCTGGGAGAGTGAGAACAGACAAAAGATTTTTTTTTTACCCAGCACGTTGTTAGTTTGTGGATCTCCCTGCCACAAGATGTGGTGATTGCATCTAGGCTGGATGCCTTCAAAAGGGGATTGGACAGATTCCTGGAGGAAAAGTCCATCACAGGTTACAAACCATGATGGAGATGTGTAATCTACAGGCTTAAAACCTGGGTACTTCAAGGACCAGATGCAGGGGAGTGGTTTCAGGAGACAGATATCTAGTCTCGTGCACTCCTGGACACATTTTGTGGGGCCACTGTGAGATAAAGGAAGCTGGACTAGATGGGCCTTTGGCCTGATCCAGCATGGCTCTTCTTATGTGTGTTGTGTCATTACAGTTGTGACCGACTCTTTGTGACCCCATGTCCATGGAGTTTTCTTGGCAAGAAGACTAGAGTGGTTTGCCAGTTCCTACCCCAGGTGCTTCCAGCACCTGTTATTCCCTGGTGGTCACCCATCCAAGTCCTAACCAGGGCCAACACTGCTTAGCTTCTGAAATCAGGCAAGATCAGATGTGCCAATCTAGGAACATGCAAATTGCTGAACAAAGTCAAGAACAAATTAATTCAACTAGCATTCCGGTCATTTCAGGACAGCCCAGTTCTCAGCCACATAGCAAATATTTGAAGGAAAAACAGGATTGTGTATGTCATTGTGTAAGCAACATTCACTAACAAATATTTTCCTCACAATTTTGTAAAGGTACTGATTTTGCTACAGAACTGGTTGAATCGAGAACTTCTTCAGTCCTAAAATATCTAGGGACCCACAGTTCAGAACCATTGAGACCACAGTCCCCATGTTTCCCGACATTAGCTATGCTGGCTTGGGCTGATAGATGATTGGGTTCAAAACAGTTGGGGAGCCTCTACTTACAATGAGCTGTAAAGCATGCAAGCCATTATGGAGTTGTGATTCAAGGGATGGATTGGCACTTGAGAGTCATGGGGAGAAATCCAGGAGTAAGTCACAACTAGAGTAGACTCATTGCATCAGTGCCAATTAGAAAGGATTAGAAAGCATGGCAGGGGGTTGGACTAGATGGCCCTTGAGGTCTCTTCCAACTCTGTGATTCTAGGCTTCTGTGATTCACCAAATCCCTACCAATTCAGTGGGTCTACTCAAGTTGTGACTCCTGGTTAAAATTTACACCCATATGTGAAGCCTAGAAATGGATTTAATGGACAAGACAGCATGGAAGGAGGAAACAACAATGAATGTAACAGCTATGGCATGCTGTGGAAGAAGGACAGAGTCATAGAATTATAGAATCATTGTAAGGTTCAAGGTTAGAAGGAACCTTGGAGGTCTTCTAATCCAACCCCCTGCCAAAAGCAGGAGACCTCATACCATCCTGGACAGATGGCTATCCAACCTCTTCTTGAAAACCTCCAGCAATGGGGCACCCACAACATCAGGAGGCAAGCTGTTCCACTTTTCAATGGCTCCCACTGTCAGGAAATTTCTCCTTATTTCCAGGTTGGCTCCCCCTTTGATGAGTTTTCTCTCGTTGGTTCTTGTCATACCCTTAGGTGCGACTGAGAATACACCAGCACCCTCTTCTCTGTGGCAGCCTTTCAGGTATTGGAAGACTGCTATCATGTCTCCCCTCAGTCTTCTCTTCGTCAGGCTACACATGCCTAGTTCTTTTAGTCATTTGTTTAGTTGACAGGTAACAACAGAGGTGCTGGTAAGACCATTAAGGAACAGCCAAGGCTAAATGTCCAAACACTTGTGGGATACAGAAAAAAAAAGGAGGTTGATGGAATGTAGGCGTGTTGTTTGAAGTACCTGCACTTTGGCTTCTCAGCTGCAGACACCTGAACAGGGCCATCCAGAAACACTGCGCTTGCTGCCCCTTTGCTCTAGGATACGATCAATACTGAATTAGCCCTTAATTACAAGTCTTTTAATTATTCAGTGTTGACTTATGGCGTGAAGTCAGCCGCTGTAAATCTCCTCCGTAGCGACTGGTTTAGCTCCCTCCGTCTCCGCCTGCGATACCTTGTAAGGAGGGAAATATAGAGCTGCCGTTAGCCTCTTTTCATAATTTCACAAAGCTAATCGGAGAAAGATGCTGCTGCTCGGCAAGTGGACTAATAAATCTGGAAGCCTCTGGCTATTTCTGGCCTGTGCTGCAAGGCGGCAAGCCATTTGTCTTCCGTCTGAAAGCAGAACCCGATCAATGGTCTTAGACTTTGGGAACTGAACTTCTATCTGAATCAAAGGCAAGCGGACCCAAACGTGTAACAACAAAAAATGTACCTACTGTACATGATGCCCATGGGATATGTCTGGAATGCTTGCCTCCTCCTCCTTCTGATTCTGTTATCTCCAAGTAAAGATTACTGTAGTATTTGAGCAACTGTTTGCATGTGCCAACAAGAGATGGGCATGACCTGCTGAATCAGTTTGTCACTTTCCAGAACTACCTCCTCTAGGAACTTCCTCTGAGTGGGTGCCTGCTGCCAGAAATGGGGGTGGCTGGTGCCAAACACCTGTTTGTCCAAAGGCAGTTTGTGCCTGTCGCTAGAGCCAACCTTGTTGGAGTATTTCTGCCATTTGTTTTGCCAACAGAAGCAAATACTTGTTGAGCTTATTAAAAACAGCAGACAGCGATAGATAGATAGATAGATAGATAGATAGATAGATAGATAGATAGATAGATAGATAGACAGACAGACAGACAGACAGACAGACAGACAGACACATAGTGGTACCTTGTATAAAGGAATTAATTCATTCCAAATGAAATTATGTTAAGCAAAATTTCCTTTATACAAATTTCCCATAGGAATGCATTGAAAACAGAGTAATCACGAATCCCTAACCATGACCATTTTTATGTTGTATGGATTTGCCCCATATTTATTTATTTATTATTTATTATTTATTTCTTACTAGACATGGGCACGACCAGAAAAAAATGACGTTTCAAGTTTTCGCTTGTCGGAACGGGTCCGTTTCGGATCGTTTCCGTTTGTTGCAAAATTTTTCAAAAATTTGTCATTTCCATTTGTCGTTTGTCGTTTCCACCGCGATTTAGCATGATTTGACTTCCCAGAGCATAGGGGCGTCCCGCAATCAGGGCCGGCGCTAGGTGTTTTTGCGCCCTAGGTGGCGGGCAGGGCGGGGGGCGGGAGAGTGGGCGGGCAGCAGCGCGGGCTGCAGGCGGGTGGTGGCGCGGGCGGGCGGGCGAGTGGCGGCGCGGGCGGGCGGGCAAGTGGGCAGTTAGCATATCACTTAGGATAGAGATTCTGTTCTTGGCTTGCACCCCAAATGTGTGTGTGTGCAAGCAAATTGAAGTTGGGAAAAGAGAAAATAAATGGTAGTATATAATATATATTTAAAATAAATCCACACCTCCCACTCCCAGTCAAACCTCCCCCTTTATCCAATATCAGAAAAAAATCCTCACAAACTGCCAGAGAAGAAATAAAGAATAAACTGCTATTCCCTTCAGCAGACAAAGCTGCAGGGAATCAAAGAAATTATTTTCTAAATTCAATTCCCTCCCTGCCTGCCTAACTTAAATCCTAAAGCCTCCAGCCTCCCTCCTCAATCTCGATTGGATCACACAAGCACCAGCAGCCAGCCCTCCTCCCTCAACCACATCCATACACCCGACTGCGATTTCTGGAAGGTGCCTTGGCTTTTTATGCCCTCCGAGACATCCAGAAGTGTCAGTCAAAAACCTGGCGATGCCGTTGGTGGAATGGTTCAAATAATTTGCATGGTCCCATCCCATGCCCAGCCCAAATGGGCAGGTCTAAAAAAATAAAAAATAAAATAAAATAAATACAACATTTTATTGGTATAAAAAAAACCACTGCTGCTACTATTAAAATTCAGGCATTTAAAATAAATAAATTTCACATGTTTCTGTGGTGATTTGGTGTGTTTTTTGACCACGATTTCAAAAGAAAAATTGTGGTCGCAATTTTGGATCCCCCCACCCACCGCATGGCATGGCGAGACGACGAGGATGACCCCCCCAGCCTGGTGCAAGCAGCCCAGGACAGGAGAAGAGGGGGGGAAAGGCCGGGGACCTCACAGAAACCACCCCTCTGGTAGGTGGCAAAGGCTCAGGAAGGCATATTTTCACCTCCTTTTTTGGCCGGGAGTTGGGGGTTTTAAAAAAAACTTTTAAAAACTGTTTCTGTCCTTCGCATTGCGCGATCGCCGCGATGCCACAAATGGAAATGAAAAACCCGACCAAATTTTTCTTTTTTCGGTTCGAGTTCGAGTTCTGACAGCTTAATTATCGTTACCGTTTCCCTTACGTAACGGAAACGATAACCGAAAACGGAAACGACAATTTCGCCGAGTCGTGCCCATGTCTATTTGTTACATTTATATCCCGCCCATCTTCCGAAACGGAACTCTGGGCAGCTAACAATAAAACAGCACCAAAAAACCCACAAAAAAACAAAGACAAATCCTAGTATAAAAGAGGGGGGATGGTACCCTCCAGAGAAGATTACGCAGGTGGCAGAAAAACAAAAAAGGGAGACGTCTGTGAAGATTCTCAGTCATCCAGGTGAGTTTATCTGGAAGTTGAGTCATGGCTACTGGACTTCTTTTTTGAGAGATAGAAACGTTTCGCTGTTCATCCAAACAGCTTCATCGGTCTGAATACAGCTAGTGCAAGAGACCAAGAGAAGGTCTCTTGCACTAGCTGTATTCAGACCGATGAAGCTGTTTGGATGAACAGCGAAACGTTTCTATCTCTCAAAAAAGAAGTCCAGTAGCCATGACTCAACTTCCAGAAAAAAAGGGAGACGTTTCTGTTAAGCAGATTTCCCCTATCTCTGGAATTTTTTATGTTGTACCCATTTTATGTTATACAAACAGTTTGTTATACAAGGGTCTACTCTGTGTGTGTGTGTGTGTATATATATATATATATATATGTTTTCGTAGATTTTCACGGGTATAGGTATGCATGTTAGGGTGGATTCGGGTTTCTTCCCGTGTAGAAATCTGGTTGTTTTGGCGACGTTTCGACGAGGTCTCACTCGTCATCTTCAGGCTGGTGTTCTGGCTTCTTTCTTCTTGAAGCAGAGCGTGATCTCAGTTGAAGTCCTTCTATAAATACTGCTGGGGGTGTGTGGTTTGCTTGCTCTGTTGCTGATTGTAGGTTCGTTTGTTCTTTTGTGATTTGCTGTGTGGCTGAGGCGATCGTTAAGGGCTTAACTGCTGGTGGGTTAGATGGCTGTTTAGAGACCTCCTGTGTGGGTGAGGTGCTGGATGTGTGTCTATTAGCCTTTTGTTTCTTAACGACCTTGGTGATGGGTGTTCTGGCAGCATCCTGGGCTTTGGTAGAGTGGGGTCCTGTGTCTTGTGAATTCATTTTGGTCTGGCTGCGTGTCTGTGGTCTCCCAATGTTTTTTTGGCGTGTGTAAGTGTGCTCCATGTGGTGGCTGGGGTGGGGAGTAGCGGTAGATGGTGCAGTCGTGGTTTTGTTATTGGATGGTGGTTTCGTTTCATCTGTGGGAAGGGTCTGGGTTTGTGTTTGGTGTGGATGGAGGGTGGTGGCATCTTGTGTCCTTTTGGACCTGGTGTCAGTCTTTGTGGCAGAGGCTCGTCTGTTGACCAGGGCTAGTTTCCAGATGTCAGGCAAGCGGGAGGTGTCATCACGTTTATTCATGTTGTTTGGGTGTTTCTCTATTTCAATGGCTTCCATGATTATTCGACTGTTGAAGTGTTCAGTTTTGGAGATGAGTTTGGTTCTTTTAAAATCAATTTCATGACCTGTTGTTTTTATGTGCTGGAAGAGAGAGGAAGATTTTTCTTCTTTTTTGACTGCGTTCTTGTGTTCTGCGATGCGTGCGCTTATTCTCCTGTTTGTCTGTCCGATGTATGTGGCTGGGCAGACTTTGCATGGTATTTCGTAGACTCCTTGGTTTTCTAGCTCAATCTTGTCTTTGGGGTTTCTTAAAATGTTGGCTATTTTTTGTTCGGTGCAAAAGGCTGTCTTGATATTGTGTTTGTGGAGAATTTTGCTTATTTTGTCTGTGGTGCCTTTGATGTAAGGGAGGAGGGCAGTGCCGTTGTTCTCTTCTGTTTCTTGGTTCTTGGGGGGTGTTTCTTTTTGGATTAGTTTGGTGATGGTGTTTTTTTTGGAATCCGTTCGCAATTAAAGCATTCGAGAGAGTGTGTAATTCAGTTTTTAGGTGGTCTTTGTCAGCGAGGCGTTTGGTTCTGGAGATGAGGGTTTTTGCTACGGAGTTGATCTGTGCAGGGTGGTGGTGTGATTGTGCATTTAAGTAGCGGTTTGTATGTGTTTTTTTCCGGTAGATGGTATGTCCTAAGGAGCCGTCGGGTTTTTTGTAGATTAGGACGTCCAGGAAGGGAAGTTGGTTGTTGGCTTCTATTTCCATAGTGAATTGTATTTTGGGGTGTAGGCTGTTGAGATGTGTGAGGAAGTTGTTCAGTTTGTCTTTCCCGTGTGGCCAGATAACAAAGGTGTCGTCAACATATCTGAGCCAGAGTTTGGGCTTATGTTCGGACTTCTGTAACGCGTTGGTTTCAAAGTGTTCCATATATAGGTTTGCGATGACCGGTGAGAGGGGTGATCCCATGGGTGCTCCTTCTATCTGTTTGTATCTTTGTCCATTGTGGATGAAGTATGTGTTGGTTAGGCAGTGGTTGGTCAGATCTAGGATGTGCTTGGGGGGATTGTATTTGTTGTGGATAGCTGTCAAGGCTTCTTGAATGGGCACTTGTGTGAAGAGCGAAACAACGTCGAAGCTCACGAGTAGGTCATTGGGTTGTAGGTCTTGTTTCTTTATAATTTCTATGAAGAAGTGGAACGAGTTTTGTACGTATGAAGAGATGGATTCTGCATAGGGCTGGAGTTGTTTGGCAAGAAATTTGGCGAGGTTTTGTAGGGGTGAGCCTATGGAGCTGACTATGGGTCTGAGAGGTGTTCCTTCTTTGTGAATCTTGGGGAGGCCGTAGAGCTTGGGGCATCTGGAAGATTTCTCTCTGGGGATGATGCTTGGCTTGATTTCTTCACTTAAGGGTGAGGCTTTTATTTTGGCTTTGGTGGTTTTTTCCAGGTAGGTGGTGGGGTCTGTGTTCAAAGGTATGTAAGCAGGGTCTTGTAGTAGGTTGGATAGTTTGGCTTGGTAGTCAGATGTGTTCATCACCACTGTGGCATTGCCTTTGTCTGCTGGGAGAATGATTATGTTGTTGTCTTTCTTCAGGTTGGTGAGGGCTTTTTGTTCTTCTTTGTGTAAATTGCTTCTGGGTGGTTTGCTGGAGCAGAGGATATTGGTGACTTCGAGTCTGATTTTGTTGGCTTCATCTGGGTTGATTTTGGTTAGGCTGGCTTCCACTCCGCATATGATGTTTTCAGTGGGGATGTGTCTGGGGGCGACTGCAAAGTTGAATCCTTTGGACAGGACTTTGGTCTCTGCGATGGTGAGTGTCCTGTCTGATATGTTGTGAACTGTTTGTTTCATGGGCTGCTGTGGGGGGTTGGGCTTCTGGCGTTTTTCCAGTTTGTGGAGTTTGTTGGTGTGTATGTCTGTCTTGTGGGAGGTCTCTGTTTCAGCCTCACCCTTAAGTGAAGAAATCAAGCGCCTCGCTGACAAAGACCACCTAAAAACTGAATTACACACTCTCTCGAATGCTTTAATTGCGAACGGATTCCAAAAAACACCATCACCAAACTAATCCAAAAAGAAACACCCCCCAAGAACCAAGAAACAGAAGAGAACAACGGCACTGCCCTCCTCCCTTACATCAAAGGCACCACAGACAAAATAAGCAAAATTCTCCACAAACACAATATCAAGACAGCCTTTTGCACCGAACAAAAAATAGCCAACATTTTAAGAAACCCCAAAGACAAGATTGAGCTAGAAAACCAAGGAGTCTACGAAATACCATGCAAAGTCTGCCCAGCCACATACATCGGACAGACAAACAGGAGAATAAGCGCACGCATCGCAGAACACAAGAACGCAGTCAAAAAAGAAGAAAAATCTTCCTCTCTCTTCCAGCACATAAAAACAACAGGTCATGAAATTGATTTTAAAAGAACCAAACTCATCTCCAAAACTGAACACTTCAACAGTCGAATAATCATGGAAGCCATTGAAATAGAGAAACACCCAAACAACATGAATAAACGTGATGACACCTCCCGCTTGCCTGACATCTGGAAACTAGCCCTGGTCAACAGACGAGCCTCTGTCACAAAGACTGACACCAGGTCCAAAAGGACACAAGATGCCACCACCTTCCATCCACACCAAACACAAACCCAGACCCTTCCCACAGATGAAACGAAACCACCATCCAATAACAAAACCACGACTGCACCATCTACCGCTACTCCCCACTCCAGCCACCACATGGAGCACACTTACACACGCCAAAAAAACATTGGGAGACCACAGACACGCAGCCAGACCAAAATGAATTCACAAGACACAGGACCCCACTCCACCAAAGCCCAGGATGCTGCCAGAACACCCATCACCAAGGTCGTTAAGAAACAAAAGGCTAATAGACACACATCCAGCACCTCACCCACACATGATGTCTCTAAACAGCCATCTAACCCACCAGCAGTTAAGCCCTTAACGATCGCCTCAGCCACACAGCAGATCACAAAAGAACAAACGAACCTACAATCAGCAACAGAGCAAGCAAACCACACCCCCCCCAGCAGTATTTATAGAAGGACTTCAACTGAGATCACGCTTTGCTTCAAGAAGAAAGAAGCCAGAACACCAGCCTGAAGATGACGAGTGAGACCTCGTCGAAACGTCGCCAAAACAACCAGATTTCTACACGGGAAGAAACCCGAATCCACCCTAACATGCATACCTATACCCGTGAAAATCTACGAAAACATATATATATATATATATATATATATATATATATATATATATATATATATATATATACAGAGAGAGAGAGAGAGAGAGAGAGAAGGTAAAGGTAAAGGTTTCCCCCCGCACATGTGTGCTAGTCATGTCCGCTGACTCTAGGGGCAGTGCTCATCTCCATATTCAAGCTGAAGAGCCAGTGTTGTGCAAGTCCATGGCCATGTGGCCGGCATGGCTGCAAGGAAACACTGTTTTACCTTCCCACTTTTTACCGCAGTACCTATTTATCTACTAGCATTTACATGCTTTTGAACTGCTGGGTTGGCAGGAGCTGGGGTTATCAGCAGGAGTTCACTTCACTGCATGGCATCCAGGATTCGAACTGCTGAGCTGCCAACTTTGCAACCAACAGTTTTTGGCACCATAGTCCACTGAGCCACCACACCGTTTTACAGATAAGTTACATGGAGACAAATCAACAGCATAACATAGCATGCATAATTAGCACATACCGTAGAGAGACAAAGAATGGGTGCCGTACTCATGAAGGCTCATTGAACACTGATTAACAGAGCACTTATATACATTTGTCTGTCCAATCAGGTAACACATTGCATCATTGCAGCACCTTCTATCAGCCGAACTCATTTAAGCCCATTCTTTACACCTGCCGTCTAATAGAAAAAACCTTTAGTTTGAATCACTGTGACTTTGCAGATTTGCAGACTCCATCTTATAAATCAATTAAATACATACAAACCATTTATTTATACACCTGTGTAACCATTGGCAATAAGAAATTTATAATTCATCATTATATTATAGTATAAAGGCTCTTAAAGCTTATGGGTATTTGTACGGGAAGATGTGTGTAAAGAGGCCCTTTCTGGTAAACTACAGAGGCCTCTTGGAGTAACTTCCCTTTGCTGTCCACAAACGATCTTTTCTTCCCATAAATTTGCTATATTGGAAAATAACTGTTTTCTGCTCTCTTAACTAAGAATATGTGCAAATATTTCAGGTAATGAGGAAGTTTGGTAACTGAGAAACATCTGATTTTCACATGGACAGTCTGGGAATGATAACGTGTCCTAGTTCTAACAGGGTATAAGAAGGCTGGGGTCTGTCATGAAAGTTGTCCTTCTGGACAGAGGCACCCGAATGTACATTCGAAAATAAAATCTTTCTCAGAACCTGACAAGCTGGTGTCAGCCTGTCTGTCAATCTGTCTTTGAAGTTTGCAAAGGCTTAACCCATTGCAATCTAGAACTGTTTGTGGGTGACACCTGTCTGACACATAGTTAGTCCAGAAATAATGGGACAACAGATTTTGGTGGCACCTGCCTCCCTTTGCATGAGGTCTTTGTATTTGAAGTCTTCTGGGAATATTGCAACCCATTCATCACTCAAGGTCTGACTTCTATTTGACTTTTTAAAAGAGAATAAATTGATAGTTTTGGTCAGTGTACTGCAGTAGTTTCCAAACTTGGTCTCCAGATGTTCTTGTACTGCAACTCCCAGAAATCCTGGCCAGGTAAACTAGCAGTCAAGGCGTCTAGACCCAAGATTGTGAGCCACTGGTCTACTGCAAGGTGGAAGGAGTCAACATGTTAGAAGGATGTCCCAGGAGAACCAGAGAATCACAGTTTGCTGGAAGAACTAACTTATATCTCATTGCAACAAAGTTTACCTCTCTCACTTCCATGAAAAAATAGAGCAGAACAAAAACCAGATTAGCGATATCTTCTTTCTTGGGCATAATAATAATAATAATAATAATAATAATAATAATAATAATAATAATAATAATAATAATAATAATAATAATAACTTTATTTTTATGCCGCCTTTC
Source organism: Phrynocephalus guinanensis (assembly GCA_037367245.1). Lineage (NCBI taxonomy): Eukaryota > Metazoa > Chordata > Lepidosauria > Squamata > Agamidae > Phrynocephalus > Phrynocephalus guinanensis. The sequence goes on from CM074732.1 coordinate 194,100,239, forward strand.
TCCCCAAAGTGACCCAATGTCATGGGGATTGTCTCTTAGGCCAAAGACCCCTTTGTTTCCTGTAGCAGCCTATCAGGTGCCTATGAGAACCTATGGTCAGGAGTAGAATAGCACACTTTTTCTGATTGACAAAATGTCTCTGATAATCAGACATAACAACTGCCATGAGTTGTAATTGATAGCATTATTCTCCATGTATTTAATCTCATTTTAAAGGCATTGCTATTGGTGACAGGGAGTCCATGTAGGGTAATGGGTAGAGTAAAATTAGACACCTGTTGAAATACCCAAAGAAACTTGCTCAGGAAAGGTAGCAATCCTAAACCAGTTCGTATATACAGTAATACCTTGGTTTACGAGCACAATTAGAGATGGGCCCGAAACAGAAAAATGGCATTTCGGTTTTTCATTTGTCTTTGAGAGGTCTGTTTCGGTTCATTTCCATTTGTCGGGAATTTTTTGAAAAATTTCGTTACCGTTTTTCATTTTTTGTTTGTCATTTCTACCCGCTTTTTGCACGATTTTTAAAGCATTTCCATGTGCAGGCATCCCCCAACGCCCCAGACCAGAGGGAAAATACTAAAAAAAATGGATGCTGGCAGAGACACAGTATAGACTAGGTATGCAGGGAGGCTGCAAAGGCAGCGGCAGGCGTTGTCCAGGGTGCAAGGCAGCCGCAGAGTGACTGCACTGCAGGGCAGGGGGAGGGTACTCACCGAGAGGTACGCAGCATGCACACACACAGGGAGGCTGCTGGACTGAAGCTAGAGTCACAGAGACAGCAATCCCATCCTAACTCCCACCAGAGACTGCAAGGAGGACGGGGGCTGCCAGACCTTTTTATGCCCTCTGTGGCTGCCAGACCTGCCCAGTCTGCACCCTGGGCATGCTATTGGTTGAACATGATCCCACATCACATGGCTTTCCTCCATTTTGTGGCTGGTGGCGACATCCATTTTAAAGGGAAAAGAAAAATACATCGCGATGGGAGAAGACAAAAACAAACGTTTTAAGGACCCCAACCCCCCTGGTAGGTATTATCAGACAATAAAAATAATTATCGCTGTGTTTTTATGGATGTCCACAGCGTTTTTTAACATTTAAAACAGCTCATTTCATTGCGCATCACCATTAACGGAAACAAAACGTAACGACCACAATTTTCGTGGTTCTGTTCGTTTCGTTTCATTTACATCACAATTTTCATTTGTCGTTTCGTTACGTAACAGAAACAACAAATGGTAACGGAAACGAAAAAATGTTCGTTCCGTGCCCATCTCTAAGCACAATCCATTCCAGAAACATGCATGTAAACCAAAGCATTCATATATCAAAGCAAATTTCCCCATAAGAAATAATGGAAACTCAGGTGATTTGTTCCATAGACCACATAATCTGCACACAAAAGTGCTAACACTCACAAAAGAAGTTGGCTAGAAGTCCATGGGCACACCATGGTTTAGGTACCTGGCTGTGAAATCTGCTCTTCTTCGGGCCAACAACTGGATTTTACTCTGTTTTAAATGTGTCAATAATAAAATGTAATTTGTAGCCCTATACACACTTGACTAGCAACCTCATGATTAGAAATGGTTTGGAAGAATAAGAAAGTATGTTGGAAGCAAATTAAATAAAAAATATAAATATAACAAAAAATAAAACCCTAACCTGCACTCTCCTTTGAAAACATTCCTGGCTGGTGCAAGGGAAACTTCCGTTCCTCTCTCCTCCCCCTGGTTTTGAGGCCTGCCTGAGATGGAAGGTTCCAGACAACCTCCGACAATCAAGCAGAGAGAGAGAACGAGAGCCACCATCGGCTCACTTGTGCTCCTATGGCAAGACATTGCTGATCAAGGCAAAGTTGATCAGAAACATTTGCTTGTTTTGCAAAACACTCATAACCCAAGGTACTCGTAAACCAAGGTATTACTGGACTTTGAAAATCCTATGTGGGTTGCCATTAGGTTGGAAGCAGCTTGGTGGCACATAACACACTCAAGTTGATTGTTAGTTGCCACAAGGTGTGGTCGTGAATCCCGTAGTGTGGTTATGCTCAGTGTGAAGAAATCATCCCTTCAGTCTCTTCTGAATCTCTTAGCATTCATTTTAGCAGCCAAGGGCTATCTGAGCAAGCTGTTCTACTTCCAGGTTGTTCCCTGTGGCTACCACGCATTTTCAGTAGAAATCTTTATTGTGCAGGTCCCACTGCCAGCTCCTCAGAATACTCAGTGAAAACAAGTTGTGAGACAGCTGAAAGCAGCTGGGAGAGTGGTCAGCCTCCCGAGGCAGCAAGGCAATTAGAGAGAAATGTAACACCTGTCTGGGGGGAGGAGAGAGCTCTGGCGGGCCTAGAGATAAGGGGAGAAAACATCATCGTGGAGGAGGAGGAAGGAGAGACGGATGTTTGGGAGGATGCAAGGGACACCCTGGAGAAGGAGGAAGCCTGGCCAGTCGGACAACCTGGAGGAGGTGAGCATTAAAGGCCGGGGCCAAGGAGTATAAGGGATAAAGTCTCCTCTGTGCAACCCAGGAGCGGAGCGAAGGAAGACAGTTCATGGTCTCAGCCCCTCCCTGAGGCAGCCCAATGTTTCAGAACTAAGAATAAAGGGAGACAACGCGGGCCGGCCTGATGAAGACTGTGTTGTTTAACTGACCAGGACATTTGCTGGCTTCTGGAGTGAGGGAGTGAGGTAACTCCCCACTCTATGGGAATTACACAGGCACAGAGTAAAACCTGTAAGGAAGAGTGAGAACTGAGAGGCTGAGTCTTGGGACTTTGGGAGAAACACAAGTTATTTGTGCTCTGAAGTTAAAAGACAGTCTAGCCAGGCACTACTACCAGATGGAGAGACTTCTGACAGGGCCTGCTCCAAAGAAGAAGAAGCATTATTAATTCCCAGAGGGGGCAAAGCACCACTGAACTGTGCTGAGGTGTTTTCTGTTTGTGTTGAACTCCAGTGAACATAATAAAAGCCTATCTTACATCATTTTTAAGCACCTCATTATGGAGGGGGCGGCGGGGGTCGCTCACATTGGCGCCCAACGTGGGGCTCTTCCAGATGCCCCAGCAACCACCGCCCAGTTGTTGGCCTGGGCCACCGAGAGGCAAGAACACTTGTTACGGCAGATGGCAGAAAACCAGCGCGTTTTGATGGAGCAAATGTTGGTGGGGCAACAACAAATGGCTGAAGTCTTGAGAGCCACCCCAACGGCTTCGGGTACCTGGGTGGCTGGTCCTCCACCCATTCGCATGCAAAAAATGACACCTGAGGATGACCCAGAAGCTTTCCTCAACACCTTTGAGAGAGTGGCCACAGGTGCGGCTTGGCCAAAGGAGCAGTGGGCCCTGATCCTCACACCTTGCCTCACAGGGGTGTCCCAAGAAGTAGTTGATGCCTTAGATGCCCGGGACGCTGCCAATTACGATAAGGTGAGGCAAGCCATCCTGAGTACGTTGAATTTGTCAGACGAGGCCTATCGCAGGCGTTTTCGGGAGTTACGTCTTAAGGCTAATGGTCATCCCAGGGCGGTGGCCCAGAAGATGCGAGCTTATGCTACCCGTTGGCTCAAGCCTGATAGTAACTCAGGGGAGAAAATAATTGAGCTGTTGGTGGTAGAGCAGTTGGTAACCACCTTGCCTCCAGGCCCCCGGAACTGGGTGACACGATTACGTCTGGATTCCATTGAAGAAGCAGTCTCTGCCTTAGAAGCCTATTGGTGTGCTGAGGAAACCTGGGATTCTAGGAGCCTGTCGCCGAAGGACCGGATCACTTCACGAACCTCTCGCTGCGCGGCGAGCCGTGATTTCTGCGCGAATCGGTCGGTTTTGTCCGCACGATCCTCCATTTTGGATGCGGCGCCACCCCGACCACGCCCCGACCCCGCCCCTGAACCGTGCTCCAAGCGGGGCGAGAGATTCCCCTGCCGGAGGTCGGGAATCTCCCTCGGTTCGCATCCCGCTTCGCATCCAAATTTGCGTGTGGCTACTGATTTTTTTTAAATTTTTTTTTCCCATTTAATATTCCTCCGAAATATCGATGCATCGGTATTTCGGGTTACCCGTTCTTTCGATCCTGATTTCTGCGCTTGCAATAAATAGATGTTTTTGCGGTTGTTTATAGGGGTTAACATGTATCCCGCTGTGTTATGTCTGTTGTTGTGTCAGAAATCAACAAACGCCAGGTGTCACTGTTTCCCCCGGCCTCCCCCCTCCTTATTTTCCTATTTACTTCGGCAGCCAAGTGGTGGCGTTTGTGTTACACCAGAGATGATACTTTACTTTCTGGTGGCTACTTGTTGGTTTTCCTTTTTTTACATTTCGTACCGGATGTCACCTGCACGCCATTGATTCCGCGGGTTTCTGAGTGGGGGGTTATTACCGTTTCCCAACATGTGCATTTCACCCTTCCAGAAACAGTTTTTGGAACTCTAAACCTGGGCGCTTCGAATGCTATTATCTTCCGTAATGACTAGTCTCATGTTGGCTCAGCATCTCCTTTTTTAGAACCCATTGCTAGTGAATGCAATGTTTCACAGCCTCTGGGCATGGCAAGAGTGCAAAAAAAAAAACATTCTTCCACACTCCATTTCGAGGGAACGCGCTGATTCCCCCCCCCTCCTGCGAAACCGTCTTCACGGCTCCAGACTGTGCCTCTGCGCGTGCCCAGAGTTCAAAACGCTTCTCCTTTTTTAGAACCCATTGAGAGTCATAAAGGACCGTAAAAGAAAAGAGAAAAAAAGAAGCCTACGGCGCTTTGGTAGACTATGGGGGGGGGGGACTCTCCCTTGGATTTCTTTCACCCTTAAAATCGTTCGCCGCTGCACGCTGCTGTGTCTCTGAGCATACACAGAATGCAAAATAAAGCTCATTAATACCGGCTCCATTTCTGAAGACTACTCTGCTCCCCCCCCTTTAAACCCCCCCCAAACCACGCAGAGGATTCCTTCCTGGGTCTGACAGTTATGCGTCGTTGCATCGAATCCCTGACATTATTTACTCCCTCAGGTTAGGGGTGATGCGTTCCCGGGCGTACCCGCGGAAACACGGGGCGCCCCTTCTTTGCGTTAATACCGCCGTTATGAAGCTTATCTGCTGAAACATTTCACAGCCTCTGGGCATGGCAAGAGTGCAAAACAAAAAACATTCTTCCAAACTCCATTTCGAGGGAACGCGCTGATTCCCCCCCCCTCCTGCGAAACCGTCTTCACGGCTCCAGACTGTGCCTCTGAGCGTGCCCAGAGTTCAAAAAGCATCTCCTTTTTTAGAAGCCATTGAGAGTGATAAAGGACCGTGAAAGAAAAGAGAAAAAAAGAAGCCTACGGCGCTTTGGTAGACTATGGGGGGGGGGGGGACTCTCCCTTGGATTTCTTTCACCCTTAAAATCGTTCAGCCGCTGCACGCTGCTGTGTCTCTGAGCATACACAGACTGCAAAATAAAGTTCATTAATCCCGGCTCCATTTCTGAAGACTACTCTGTTCCCCCCCTTTAAACCCCCCCCAAACCACGCAGAGGATTCCTTCCTGGGTCTGACAGTTATGCGTCGTTGCATCGAATCCCTGACATTATTTACTCCCTCAGGTTAGGGGTGATGCGTTCCCGGGCGTACCCGCGGAAACACGGGGCGCCCCTTCTTTGCGTTAATACCGCCGTTATGAAGCTTATCTGCTGAAACATTTCACAGCCTCTGGGCATGGCAGGAGTGCAAAACAAAAAAACATTCTTCCAAACTCCATTTCGAGGGAACGCGCTGATTCCCCCCCCTCCTGCGAAACCGTCTTCACGGCTCCAGACTGTGCCTCTGAGCGTGCCCAGAGTTCAAAAAAGCTTCTCCTTTTTTAGAAGCCATTGAGAGTTATAAAGGACCGTAAAAGAAAAGAGAAAAAAGAAGCCTACGGCGCTTTGGTAGACTATGGGGGGGGGGGGGAACTCTCCCTTGGATTTCTTTCACCCTTAAAATCGTTCAGCCGCTGCACGCTGCTGTGTCTCTGAGCATACACAGACTGCAAAATAAAGTTCATTAATCCCGGCTCCATTTCTGAAGACTACTCTGTTCCCCCCCTTTAAACCCCCCCCAAACCACGCAGAGCATTCCTTCCTGGGTCTGACAGTTATGCGTCGTTGCATCGAATCCCTGACATTATTTACTCCCTCAGGTTAGGGGTGATGCGTTCCCGGGCGTACCCGCGGAAACACGGGGCGCCCCTTCTTTGCGTTAATACCGCCGTTATGAACCTTATCTGCTGAAACATTTCACAGCCTCTGGGCATGGCAAGAGTGCAAAACTAAAAAAACATTCTTCCACACTCCATTTCGAGGGAACGCGCTGATTCTACCAACCCCCCGTTATCCCCATAAGCACACAGAGCAATCCTCCTGCGAAACCGGCTTCCCGGCTCCAGACTGACTAACTGCTGTGTCTCCCCTCCCCTTAATACCCCACACAGTTTTGCAAAAGTGATTGCAGAACCAGACGTTCCGTCTGTGGTTAATAAGTGATGGGTTCAGTTTTGCCCCAGCGACACAACCGAAAGAAAACGGCATAGCGGTTTATTTTAGGTGCACGTTTGTATATTTCTTATTAGATTGCCACGAACAAACCCCCCCTCCGATACAGCATGTAGAGTGAAATGAATTAACTATTGTAGTATGAAACCGTGTTTGTTTTTAATTATTCTCAAAGAAAGGACGCACCAATGGTATCCGTGGGGGGGGGGGCGATTTTCCATAAAGACAGTAACGGGTACCCAGGAAAAAACTTTATGCCACGCTATGTTAGGATAGCCATAAGGTTCGCTAGGTGCTTTTAAGAAATGTAATAAAACATCCACTTGGAGATTGCATACACTAACAGCAAGCTTGTTTCCCAGTCCTGCAAGTGGTACGTTCCCATTCTGTACCTAAGGGTAAACAGCGCTGACCGAACTTCTGACCCCTAGTTAGCCCTCGGGTCTGCTGGAGGTGGCAGGTGCTGGGCTTCATGGAGCCAGTTCATCTTCAGCTCCACCCACTGACCTTTCCAACACAATGGGCCAATTAGAACTGCAGGGCTAGAAAAATGTTTCCAATGCAAGCCTTCTGCTACTGCTGGACGCCTCAAACTGTAGATATCATTTGCTACTAATTATCAGTTCGGTTCTTAAAATAAACGAAACAAAGAAATGCATTGAATCAAATGTATTTATTCCTTGCAAACCATCATGTGCACCTCAGATACAGACTGTTTTTCCAGTGGTTCCCCAGGAATAAACTGCTTTAGTATGATACCGTGGCCAACAGTCTCCAAGGCTCCTGGTCCCTGAACGGCACTTTTGACCCCAACCCCTATTGGTTGAATTTTGTTTCAGTTTCCACAGGGCTGCTTGGAGTCTGGGCTCTAGAAGTTATAAAAACCCAGTAGCACCTTTTGGGAGGGTGTGGAGAGGTAGTGCAGAGGAGGCTTTTCTTGGAGATTGTTCTGTTGCTTGGGTGTTGGATTAGGGATAAAATATCTTTTGAGGAAGATGGAACGAGGTGGTAGGGGCCGGTACTGGACGGAGGCAGAGGTCACGGCTCTATTGGACATATTGATTCAACACAGGCTTGGTCCTGTGTTGTTTCATATGCTTCCAAGGAGAAATGAACCTGCATTTAGGCTCGCATCTCGGGAGCTAGCCAGGATGAACTACCATAGGACCTCAACACAAATTAGGTCAAAATTTAAAACTCTAAGACAAAACTTTAATAGATGCTTGTTCCATTTTGGGGAGCACGCAGAAGAAAGACAACAGGCTGCCTATTGGGACCAGTTACTCCAGCTGTGGATTATGGCAGATCGCCCAGATCCTGCTCATCTTTTCCCTGCGGGTAGGTAAAAACGCGAAATGTTATTATAATAGTCGATAATTAAAAGGGCTGCAATGTTACCTGCAGATGGGAAGCCTGGAAGGGTCCTGGCTATGTCTCTACCAGGCCAGCTTTAAGCATGTGGTCTGCAGGAACTGATTCTTAAAAAAAATCTGGGCCTGTCACGAAGAGTAGCCTTAGAATAATGCCAACCCCATCCACATTTTCTTGTTTTTTTTTTGGAAAACAGGGGCAGGCCCTGCAAGGCAAGTAGGCCACAGGAGGGTTCAACCACATCAGCACCAGGAGGAAGAACAACGTGGGGAAGAGGTTGCGGAGCCTAGGGAAGACCTACAGGAAGAGATGGAAGGCGGGGAAGGCCGGATTGATCTCCAGGCCGATGAAGGAGGTGAAGGTGAGAAGCAGGGAGAGTTCTTTGATTGGCCATTTAAGAGATATTGTTTCATACTAAATCACTGGTGGGAACATTCACAAATTTATATTCCCTCTCCATCCCGATAGATATTGTGCCAGATCCCCCTGTTGACATTATGAGGGAAGCGGTGCCCAGAGGGGAGATGGAGCAGTGGATTGCAATTTTGCAGGAAGTTGTAGCCAGAGGTACATTTTATATAGTAATTACAATTATCAACAAAAAAAACCTTTGCCCCTTGCGAGGTTACAACAATGGCCTTAACTGTGGTTTCTCCTCTGCTGCATTGTCACTAAAACTGTACATATAAAATAGCAGAGTAAGTACATCAGGACTTAGCTGTTGCTAAAATTGAGTAGAAGAACAAATCTAAGATAAAAACCCATCACAAACTAAAAACTGATTTGATGTTCCATTTGATTTCTTACAGTTGGTGTACTGGAACAACATGTTCTGCCTGCTGAAGGTGTGCGTCCACCTCAGAGGAGAAGGAGGAGGAGGAGATAAAACATTGTGTTCAAATGCTGATAAACCTGCAGTTCTGCAGGTTTTCTTGTTTTTCCTTTAAACAGGGATAAGATACCTAACGTCTTTTAAACTACTTATTTTGCACTGAGTGTTAATCTGACTTGAAGATAGTACACATTCAATTGTTCTGCTCTAAGAGCAGCAGTGTTATGTTTACAGTAAGGCTGTTATATCAATATATACTTGTTTATATATTGTATGTTGTGTTCCTATGAAACCTTATCCTGCCTTTAAAACACTATTGGTTATTAGATAACTATTGTTTGGATGCAGGCTATTAAAGTTCAACAGCAGAGAGCAGTTGTCTTCTGTGCTGAACTGTATGGTATATCTAATGCTCAAAGAGCTGATTTATTTTTGTAATGGAAATAATTACCATAATCTTCTGATTACTGCACATGGTTTTTTTTCCAAGTTGCTTTCGCAATTGATCTCTTTAAAAACTGCATCTGAGGACAAAACCTTTCGTTTTGCACTTAAATCCTACAGTTATATTCAGTGTGTCCATGTAAAAGTGTTGTTTCCAACATGTAAACAAACATATCCTTTCATTTGTAGTACGATCGTATAGTCATTTAAAAAATGCGTCACCTTCATGGAGAAGGTGTTAACTTTAAAACAAACAGTAACTTTTGGATTGCAATAAAGTCCTGTAGTGATTATAAATGTCAGTTCTTAAAATTGAAATTATTTACATTAAAACATTTAAAACCTTTGAATTGCCTGAAACCTATTAGCACTAAAAAACTTGTATTAATGATGCCTTTTTTCCTTTCTGTGAAAGTTATGCAAAAAGAAAAACTACTACCCATGTACAACTAATCGTTTACAAGTTTTTGTAACAACGTTACTAAGAATTTCGTTATTGTTTTTAAGAAAAATAAAAGCAGTTTAACCCTAACTAGTATGTCCCCTACAATAATTTCTGTGCTTTCTTAATGTGTATGTTTTTTTACAGCAAGTTTTGCATGAACAATCTATGAATTAAGGCATTACAGTTAAAAGAAACTTAAAAAAGGAGTGAATATGGTGTGTACTGTTTGTTGTTCTGATAAATGTGCATGCACTTTACCAAAAACAAACAACGCCAACGCACAGAAGGAAAGAAAAGTTGTGTAGTGGCGCAGCTAGGCCAACATCCTAAATGGGAATCGCCAATCAGGTATCTATGGGGAAAATATTTTTTTTTCAGTCTTCTCCGTTTCTGAGGCGTTCTCAAGAGGGACTGAGAATCATCTAGTGATTCTTCATTTTTCACAATTAGGTAAGGGGAACTGTCATTCTCGCTGTGCCCCAAAGGGACCTTTGCTGTGGTTTGTGGTGTCTTTTTTGCTGGCATCCTAACTGGCCCTTTTGCATTCCTGCCAGCACTCATACCAAAAAAACGCCCAGGTGCATCGCGCACATTCCCCTTTGCTGCGCTCCGTCCAGTAAGTACAGATACCGAGCCCTCCTCTTCACTGTCCTCATCACAACTGTTACCTGTATCAGCAGGGTTACTAATTTCGCCTTCTGAGTCGCTAACCCCCTCGATGTGGCCTACAGTTTTGCCCCTGGACTTAGACAAACTAGAGGTTTGAGTACTGGTATGCACGCTTTTGGTCTTGCTACCCGGTTCTCCGACTGTACCCCCGGAAGGTGTTTCAGTCAGGTAATCTGTAAGTCTTTGGAGGCATGTGTTCGCAACCCTAAGGCTGTTAATTATCTCCTTCTGAAACAAGATGTCCTCCTCGTCCCTCTTATCCATTTTTAGCTCCTTTCGGCGGTCAGATTCCGTTACCCACTCCACAAAACCTGATAAGGTGTTATCCAGCCGCGCAGCTGCAGTGGTTCTTTGTTTCCGTTTCCGGATTAAGGCAAGCCTTGTTGCAGGATCAAGAGTTGCCTCATAGTTTGTTGTTTCATTCTTTCCTGAATTATTTTTTTTTAAAAAAAGGGAGAAAACGCTGTCAATTTAATGGAAGGCTTGAGTAAGCATAGCATAGTCACACAATGTTTCAATGAGTACGTGTTAATTTTTGCAAACCTAGTATTACAAAGAAGGAATTAGTAGTAGTAGCTCATTACACACACATTTTCATCACTGAGGGGTGATGGGTGGGTTGAAGAAGGTTAAACAGGTGGTAGTAACTATATGTTGCCACAAGTTCAGTTAACTGATCAAAAATGTAATATTAAGGACCAAACCCAATTAACGACTGCTACAGCCATAGTGAAAGCAAAAAAGCATTATCAAAATGTTTCTTACTGTTGTTGATGCTCCTTTCTGTAACAGTGGGAGGTGTGCTTTGTGAAGACGAACACCCAGACGTGGAGGGCTCACATCCATCAGTCGATTGAGTATCTAGGGTAAAAGCAGTAATTTTTTTCTGTAGAAATTACTAGTGTCTGTTTAGGTTTCCTGCCTGTGATCCCGGCCAAGCATTGTGCTGCTAGTCAAGCAGTACCTCATAATATAGCATGCTTCATGACTAAGTTGAAGAGTTTGTCTCCACTCGATAGTTACTTACCAAATACTGAAGTTTCCGAGGGCCCAAAGCTCTGGTTATCGTAGTCTGCTTCCTCGAATAGAATCAACGTGGCGGCATTTTCTCCAACGCCCCGCATCGCCTCCATTGCTGCCAGTGGGAAGAGGTGCAAATGGAAGAGAACGAATTGGTTAATGTGGCCCACATGGCAGGTTCTCATACAGCAAGATGAATGCTTTGGCGCGCGTCGTCAACTGCTTACGATTTTCCGTTCTATTTTTCAATCCTGATAGTGATTGGTTTCAGAACTGGTAGGAACGCCCCACTCCCCCCTCCCTTCCTTCCTGCTTGTATCTGTGGTGTTAAGCTGAATGCTGGGTATAAGTTGGAGTTGTATTGATAGTATTACTTCCTGTTATGTTCTATCCCTACCCATTTCTTCGAAAATAAACGCTGCCAAATAACACAACATATAAACACACCAGTGAAATCAACAATGGTTTTGATTCCAACTAATAATATTTTAATTTATATTTAACCTACTTTTGTTAAAGTAACTTGCAAGCTACAAAAATAATAACTGTAAACCTGCACCATCCTTTTCGAAATAAAAATTGAATCGTATTTTAACGTCACCGAAGTGTTGTTTTCCTTATTAATGGATTGCCGTCGACGTATCGATGGGTTCGGTCACTTTTTTTTTTAATAAGTAATTGTGATAATATTTGTGTCCTCAGACGACACACATGTTTTGTCTCGCAGATAAGCTTCCAGTGAACATTAAAATTTTTTTTATTTTACATTGGAGTTCTACCATTCGGTAACTTCGATGTTTTCCTGGTTGGTTAATTGAGGTAGTTATTTAAAGGGATCGATACTTCCCGATAGCTAATAAGTGCTATTTTTGAGACAATGAAAAATAACTTCCTATGGAACCACAACCGAATGCAAGTTTTCCGGATTACGGGGCTGCCATCGACGTATCGACGGCTCCTTAGAATTTTATAAAATATATTTATCAAAATGGGTGTCCTCAAACGACCCCCAGTCTTTGACTAGCAGATTAGCTAGATTGTTTTGAAAAGGCAGTCCTATCCATCGAAAGTTCGATATTTTCCTGGAAATACAAAGATAAATTTTTTTTTACAGGGGCTTTCATCATAACCCCAAGTGTTTTGTACAACATATGAATCATGTCCTACTGTTTATTTGATAAACCTTGTATTTGATAAACCGTTCAAAAAGGGGCTACCATTCGACAGATCGATGGCTCCCTCTTCCTTTGGCTACTTTTAGAAACAATATTTTCAAACGATACACATGTATCCCCAGTGAATTTAATAGTTCCGGTTTTTGACTAATCCTTTGCCTCGCAGCGGTAAACCGACACTACGGTACATCGAAGCATGCATGCGCGTTTAAATATACTAAATGGCAAAGTTAAAATCACTTCCATGAAGCAAACTTTTTTTTCTTGGTAACTCACCCGTGCCCGCAGAAGACTCACTTTCGGTTGTCCTTAGAGGGTGGATCGATGTGTCGGTGCGGAAAATGTTTGCCATCTCGTCATACCAAACAAATTTTGACCTTCCGGACCCGGATGTGTTGTTATGAATAACTGCCTGCTTGTAAAGCTTCCGAAGTGATTTTGTTTTTGTCCTGCATTCGGATGCAGAACGAGTAAAACCCAGTTTTCCAAGTTCTTTTGAGATAACCTCAAATATCTCTATATTTCTTTTTAGTGAGGATAATGCATATTTTATCTCCGCCTCTCCCCATACCTTAATTAATGCTGAGGTCTCCTCATTCCCCCAGATAATTCCTCTCTTAATTTTGGTTTCTACTGGAGTTCCCTGACTACTTTCCGATGTGTCTTCAGTATCCATTTTCTAGTCTCAGGGGTAGAAGCTCTCAAGCAATACTGGGCAGTAAAAGATGTTCCCTGAATACTAACCAAAACATTGGCTTCCTGCCCCCCTCCCCCCTTGGTGCCTCAATCTGCATGTCAAGGGAAAGGTGCTTGCAACCCAACCCATGCAAAGGATTGTTGGCTGGTAGAGTTGAAACTCCATTACCAAGAGCTGAAAAGTACGTGTGCGATTGTATTGCTTTATACTAAACACGTTTCATAAAACATTGCACCCATGTGGCACTCCTCAGAGGCACATGACTCTTATTGATTATTTTTCTCTGTACTTCTGATGTACCATATCCAAAATGTTATCGCACAGAGGGAAGTTTTCTCGTTAGATATTCTGTTGTCTGTAAGGCTAATTCCTTTTCCCCCACAAACACTACTGACAAATCTGCATATCAAGAGAAAGGTGTAGACAACCCAGGAGTGTAATTGTTGGCATGTAAATCGCAAGGGGCCCCTTGCTCAGCCCTGTGATTTCACTGTGCTGTGATGTGTTCTTGAAAAAAACAATTCTGAAATCCAAGTCCGTAGTCACCACAAGTACTTTCCCAAATAAAAGCAGACACATTTTGACTGGCCCCATGAAGTTTTACAGTATAAAAATGAGGTTCGCAAGGCACAATCTTAAGGACATAATACTCTGGCTGTTCACCACTGCCGATAGGTATAATCTGCAGAGGATCAGCAGTTTATAGTGAGTAGTGTAATATCTGATTATGATCCTATCTCATGGTGGAACAGCATTGAAATACTACGGAAAAACATGTTGTACCACGAAGGGAGTTTCAGTGCCCTTTATTAATCTGACTAAGCTGGTTGCAATGATCTGCTTCGAAAGGAAAGCAAGTCATGAGTTCAGGCCCCTTGCTGAAAAGAGATTTGAAATACTATCCATCTGCTGTTTTCTTTCTCAATAGATGTTATCACTCTATTCTGACTGCTTACTTCCTGCTGTGGCACCTCTGCTGGCCCCAACCTGCAGATCATGAGGAAGGTGTTGAAAAACCTGAGGCTGTTGTCGGTTTATAGAGGTGTAAGAGGGGACAGCAGATATATTGCTGTAGGCCATGTGGTATATACATCACTTACTCATTACTTTAAGTTGCTTTTTTTTTCCGGAAATGTAAACAAGCCTGCATGCCCACATTGAAGTTATATGGAGAGTGCTATTTGGAGTTGAAGCAGGAGTTCCCTGCTAAGGTACCCTCCATATAACAAGATTTTTTTCAGTATCAGTGACTGCTTTATGAAGCTCAAAAGATAAAGATTATGTGGTTAATACTACACAATGTCCTATCATGAAGAGTTTATAATCAATGGCAAATGAAGCCTTGCAGGATTATGGTATTTATTGTTACTAGAAATAGTTCGAGGTTACATTATGGCACAGGCAAATGAAGAAGCCCTCATCACTGTACCCAAACACCAAATTTCCATTGGCCCTCTAGAAGGCTGTGATCCCTGAGAGTTTCATTCCCAGTCACTGTGGCTGTAACCACCCTTAAAGGGGTCATGTGGTTGAAAGAGTGGTCAACAGTATGAATGTTTTTTTTCTGTCGGGTTTCAAGAGTTGCTGAAATTATTTTTAAATACAATTCACTTAACATGGGTTTGTAAATACTCAGCAATGGCATTGCGCACTGCTTCTGCCTCTGCACGGGCAGTTCCCGATCTGTTACAGTCATATGCTTCCGTGCTATCCAGTGAATCATCCAGGGAACGTTGCTGCTGATCCTCATCTGGAATTTCATGCTTTTCCCGTTCACAAATGTTATGTAGAATCACGGCAGCAGCAACAATTGAGTTGATGTTTTCAATGTGTGCTTCTATTCTGACAGATAAGCGCCTGAATCTTGCCTTCAAGCGCCCAAATGCTCTTTCAACGACGCACCGTGATCGATTAAAAATCTTATTGTAGTGACGCTCCCTGTCATTTCTTGGTACAGCGAAAGGCTTCATCAGCCACTTACACAATGGATACGCTCCATCCCCTAATATTATGGGTGGAATCGACACCCCTGCATAGGTGAACAATGGGCTGCCGGGAATTAATGTCCCTTCCTCCATCTTACTGAAGAGAGTAGATGACCTAAAAACATGAGCATCATGGTTCACACCTGAATGTCCGGTCAACATCGAAAAAAAAATACCGTCTCCGTCGCAAGCAGCCTGCAGTAGAACAGAATGGAAAGACTTCCTATTGAAGTAAGCCGGACCCTGCAGTTTAGGTGGGCAGATCGGAATGTGTGTGCCGTCAATACAACCAATAGTATGCGGAAAACCGAAAATTTTCATAGATGACGTCATCTGTTGAAATACAAGACAGAAAAAACAGTCATTGACCAAGAAATGCATAGGAGTTGCAGAACATAAATGTAGCATACCTGGAACACCAGTGCATGATGGCGCAATGCAGTAGCAGCCATTGGACAGGTCCCTCCAGGAAGCTGCCCAACGCCCCTCAAAAGTCTTCCTGGAATAACCCCATCTAAACAGTGTGTGGCAGGGAGATCCATATTGCAAAATTGCGCTGGGTATATTGATCATTTTAATTATCACTTGAATACCCATAACCCCTAAATTTGAGCGCTTCCTAGCTAGTTCTTGATTTTTGTCGGAGCACGAGGCGCTTTCCAGTATGTACCGTAGTCATGCTGTCAATAATATTGTTGTATGCATCAAACAGTTCCCCATACTAAACATGCCCATAGAAGGCATCCTGGTCTGAGCATGCCACCCGTGAGTGTGGCGGGGAGAACTGTAGACCAACATTGTGATGGGCGGGGAAATTTCATTTGTACTACGAAGCCCTTTTCCCCCCCCCTCAATTCGACTGAGTTCAGGTAATTTGTGGGATGGAGAAGCGGTTCCCGGTATTTACGTTTCTCATCTTAAAAACGTAATGCCAACTGTAACAGACGAACCCGCACTAAAACACCTACCTTACTGAATTCTGATAGGCGAACCTCTTCCTTGAGAAGGACGTGTTCCATTGCCAAGCACACCTCGATGACTATACTTGCCACAGTAGAACTTCCTTTCTGGAATACCAGGGCGATGGTTCTGTAGCAAGAACGGCTGGCCAAGAAGTACACGCCAATTGCTACTCGTTCTTCGACTGGAACTGCTGACCGCATTACTGTGTCCCTCCTCATCAGATATGGTCGCAGCTTGTCCGCTACCCCAAAAAGTGTTCTCCTTGTCATTCGGAAGTTTTCCAACCATTGTCTGTCGTCCCACAGCTGAAGAACCGTGTCGTTAAACCACTGAGAACGCCCAGGGTAGCACCAGAATAGTTTCTGTCGAGGCGACGACTGTATCCACTGGGAAATGACCCTTATCAAAGTGTTGCAACCAACCATAGTTTCCCTAAACAAATGCATGCGTCGAAGTAACCGTTTTCTGCTAGAGAAGCATAACGTAGCTATACCGTCTATCAACTTACAGTAACTGCGCAGCAGTGCCACAAAATATGGGATCCTCCGTTTGAATTTCTGTAGCCGGCACTCAGAACGAGAGGGAGCCATGATAGCGTGAGATTGATAACGGAGGCGGAAGTGCCTCCGACACTGCTCTAGGGAGAACTCGAATGCCTTTGGAGGAGCCATGGGTCATGCAAAAGATATGTTGTGTGCTGGTCCACCTAGCGCCCATGAAGGAGAACAGCATTTTTTATAACGCCGCCAATGGACGGAGCAATACAAATCGTAACTGGAAAACAAATGCTGATGCAATTATTCGGCTCTGCAGAAAATGACAGGCGGGTATCGATGCATCGGTACGCCGACGGTTTTTTTTTTTTTTTTTAAAAAAGAAGAAACCAGAGATTTAAAATAAGCTTCTCAATGCGAAGGGAGCACGTGAAGTAGTACTGGATTCGACCCTAAAACACCGCCCGGTGAGGACAAGAAAATTGGGGTGGGGGCGAATGGAGACCACGTGACCACCACGTGATCGCCTTCGGTTTCACAGCGAAGGCAATCACGCTGCGAAGAGAAGTACTTCGTGAAGTGACGGCCAAAGGCTGCTTTAACCCACGCTCTTGCAGGGGCTAGGCCGGAAGGGGAAACGCCGGCAGGGCAAGTGGGTTTCGAGATGCGGGATGGTCTTCTTTACCGGATTGACCCAAACCCACCCTTTCCAGGGGCTCAACTTGTAGTTCCTCAACGACTTCGGGGGTTTGTGTTAAAGTTAGCCCATGACCCACCCCTTGCTGGGCATTTAGCAGCAGACAAGATGAACGCCCGCATACGCCAACGGTTCTTTTGGCCCGGTCTGTATACAGAGGTAGAACAGTATTGCAGGTCGTGTCCAGTGTGGCAGAGAACACAGATCCGGCCTCGTCCTGGAGGGGAACTTGTGTCCTTGCCCCTAGTGGACAAACCCTTTGACCGAGTAGCCATGGATCTGATAGGACCCCTCCCTAAATCAGCTGGAGGACACTCTTACATTCTGGTAGTGATTGACTATGCCACCCGTTATCCGGAGGCAGTGGCTCTCCGGTCCACTACAGCCAAGGTTTTGGCTAGGGAACTTCTGGGCATATTTTCTCGAGTGGGTTTCCCCAGTACTATCCTCACAGATCAGGGCACCAACTTCCTTAGTCAAACCTTAAAGCAAATGTGGAAGCTCTTGGGCATAAGGCCTTTGAGAACCTCAGTTTACCACCCACATACTAATGGTCTGGTAGAAAGGTTCAACAAAACCCTTAAAACTATGTTACGCAGGATAGCACAAGATAGGCCCACTCAGTGGCACCAAATGTTGGCACCATTGATGTTTGCTATCCGTGAGGTGCCCCAGGCATCCTTAGGATTTTCCCCTTTTGAGTTACTCTATGGAAGGCAACCTCGGGGAGTTCTTGATTTGGTGCGAGAGCAGTGGGAATCAGGGGAAGACCAGGCCCAGAGTACAGTACAGCAGGTCCTGGAGATGCGAGAACGATTGCGTACGGCCACCGAATTAGCCCAGGGACATTTGAGGGAAGCACAGATGGCTCAAAGGCGTCGGTACAATGCCCGAGTTCAACTGCGGGAGTTCACCCCTGGACAGAAAGTGCTCCTGCTTTTACCCTCCGAACCAACTAAGCTGTTTGCACAATGGCAGGGACCTTATGAAGTAATACGTCGGGTTGGACCTGTAGATTACGAAGTTAGGATGCCAGACCGGAGGAGGCCAACCCAAATCTTTCATGTCAATCTCTTGAAGGAATGGAAGGATAGGGAAGCCCTCTTGGGAGAAGTAGAAGAGGTAGAATTGGGACCAGAGACTAAAGGGTCCTCCACCGACCTAGAGGATAGGTGGAAACTAGATGAGGGCCTTGAACCTCAAAAGCAGCAGGAGTTGAGGATCCTGGAACAGGAGTTTCCAGATGTCATAGTCAGCCGGCCGGGGCGCACAACCCTGGTTGAACACCCAATTGAGACTGAGCCAGGAGTGGTGGTAAGATCGGCAGCCCGAACCTGGCCTCAGCACCTCAAACAGGTCATAATAGATGAAGTCAGGTCTATGCTAGACCTGGGAGTCATTGAACCGTCTAGCAGTCCATGGCGGAGCCATCCCATCCTGGTACCCAAACCAGACGGTAGTACCCGGTTTTGCATTGATTTTCGCCGGGTTAATGAGGTATCAAAATTTGATGCCTACCCTATGCCAAGGGTGGATGAGTTGATAGAGAGATTAGGGAAAGCCACCTACCTGTCCTCCTTGGATCTAACCAAAGGTTATTGGCAGATCCCACTCCGGAAGGCGGATAGGGAGAAAACAGCGTTTACCACCCCAGTAGGGCTCTATCAATTCACCTATATGCCCTTTGGCCTGCATGGGGCTGCAGCAACATTTCAGCGGCTGATGGATAGGGTATTGGCACCAGTGCAAGATTTTGCGGCCGCATACATAGATGATATCATCATCTTTAGTCAGTCTTGGGGAGAACACCTGGAGCACCTAAGAGCAGTATTAAGGGAATTAAGGAAGGCGGGGTTAACCGTGAACCCTCGAAAATGTAAGCTGGCGCAGGCTCACGTGCCTTATCTGGGATTCCTGGTAGGTGGGGGAGAAATCCGGACAATGGCGGACAAAGTGACTAAAGTGTCAAAGTGGTGTCCACCCCGTACTAAGAAGGAAGTGCAGCAGTTTTTGGGGCTTGCCGGTTATTATCGTCAGTTCATCGCGAACTTCTCGGACATTGCGGCACCCTTAACAGACCTTACACGCCGGAAGGCTCCAAGGATGGTGCGGTGGGGACCCAGGGAGCAACAGGCCTTTGAAAGGCTAAAGCAGCGGCTCTGTGAAGCCCCTGTCCGACGAGCCCCTGATTTTTCACGGCCCTTCATTCTCCTAACTGACGCATCAGAGCGGGGACTAGGCGCCATCTTAGCCCAACATTATGAGGATGGAGAGCATCCTGTCCTGTTTCTAAGTCGGAAACTATCCCCCCGAGAACAAAAATATGCAGTGATTGAACGGGAGGCTTTGGCCATCAAATGGGCAGTGGAGGCGTTGAGCTACTACCTGTTAGGGGCCCCTTTCCTGCTCGTCACGGACCATGCACCCCTGCAATGGCTCCAACGCATGAAGGATACCAACCCTCGGCTAACCCGCTGGTATCTGGCCCTTCAGCCTTTTGCGTTTCGGGTGCGGTACCGCAAGGGTCGCCAGCATGCTAATGTGGACTATTTCTCTCGCCAGGGCCCTTGGACAGAAGACCCTGCTGAGGAGGCTGCCCACTTGGAAGGGGGGATGTGTGAGACAGCTGAAAGCAGCTGGGAGAGTGGTCAGCCTCCCGAGGCAGCAAGGCAATTAGAGAGAAATGTAACACCTGTCTGGGGGGAGGAGAGAGCTCTGGCGGGCCTAGAGATAAGGGGAGAAAACATCATCGTGGAGGAGGAGGAAGGAGAGACGGATGTTTGGGAGGATGCAAGGGACACCCTGGAGAAGGAGGAAGCCTGGCCAGTCAGACAACCTGGAGGAGGTGAGCATTAAAGGCCGGGGCCAAGGAGTATAAGGGATAAAGTCTCCTCTGTGCAACCCAGGAGCGGAGCGAAGGAAGACAGTTCATGGTCTCAGCCCCTCCCTGAGGCAGCCCAATGTTTCAGAACTAAGAATAAAGGGAGACAACGCGGGCCGGCCTGATGAAGACTGTGTTGTTTAACTGACCAGGACATTTGCTGGCTTCTGGAGTGAGGGAGTGAGGTAACTCCCCACTCTATGGGAATTACACAGGCACAGAGTAAAACCTGTAAGGAAGAGTGAGAACTGAGAGGCTGAGTCTTGGGACTTTGGGAGAAACACAAGTTATTTGTGCTCTGAAGTTAAAAGACAGTCTAGCCAGTCACTACTACCAGATGGAGAGACTTCTGACAGGGCCTGCTCCAAAGAAGAAGAAGCATTATTAATTCCCAGAGGGGGCAAAGCACCACTGAACTGTGCTGAGGTGTTTTCTGTTTGTGTTGAACTCCAGTGAACATAATAAAAGCCTATCTTACATCATTTTTAAGCACCTCATTATGGAGGGGGCGGCGGGGGTCGCTCACACAAGTAAGAACGAGAAGTTGAGGAACAATTCATAGAATCATAGAATCATAGAGTTGGAAGAGACCTCAAGGGCCATCCAGTCCAACACCCTGCCATGCAGGAACCCCATCTCAGTACTCCTGACAGATGGCCATCCAGCCTCTGCTTAAAAACCTCCAAAGAAGGAGACTCCACCACCCTCCGTGGCCGCCATATTCCACTGCCGAACAGCTCTAACCATCAGGAAGCTTTTCCTAATTATTAAATTGAATCTCTTTTCCTGTAGTTCGAAACCATTGCTCTGAGTCCTAGTCTCTGAAGCCATGGAAAACAAACCAACTCCCTCTTCAGTATGACAGCCTTTCAAATATTTAAACATAGCTACCATATCCCCTCTCAGCCTTCTTTTGTAAGAAAATACTCACTTTTTCTGAGTGAGTATTGCCGCAGTAATACACACAAATAGATGGCTGAGTTGCAGAATACCCCAGTCCTCCTTTTTCCCTGCAGAAATCTTTCCACTACCTAAGGAAATTTCAGCAGCGTCTTATATTTATGTTATTTGATCATGAATGGGATTTTAATTTCTGCCCAATCTCCAGTAGCATTCCTTGGTTTTCTCCCCTCCTTTGATTCTGTTCTTTTCTCTGTGACATTAAAAAAAAGCTCACTGAAATGTTAGATAATTAAATAAACAAATCCTTCACCTGGAAGATTATGCATTGTAGATTACTTTGCCTGCTCCAGCATTACCATTCCTAGGATTAATGACTTAATACTGTTTTAATCTCTTTTGTAATTACCAAAAGCAGAGAGAACCCTCTTTATCAATAAACTGTGTGGTCCATATTTTATTAGGAAGGAAGGAAGGAAGGAAGGAAGGAAGGAAGGAAGGAAGGAAGGAAGGAAGGAAATGCTTAGATAAATAATTAAGAACAGGGAGTCAGACAAAGCATCATTTGTGGTTCAGTTCAAATTCTTTTTAAAAAGAAATGAAAATGAAATTCAACTGCCTCTTTCTTTTTTCATTTCTTATTTGCATCACATTTAACTTCCCTTTTTTGCATTACAAAAATTGTATAATTTCTTTTTTTGTATCACAATTTCTGTAAAAGTGGAAATTTATCAGATTCAGACATGATTCCTTAATGTACTGTCCTATCTCTCTAATAAAAAAAGCAAGTAGGAAATCATTTCCTTACGTTATGGAACATGTATTTTCCTTTATGGGTGTATGAATGCCATTTGCTTTGACTGTAGCTACAGTCGGAGAGCTAGAAAGATGTGTGTGTGTTCTTATCCAAAGTATTGTTGTGTTGGGAATGATACCCTTTAAAGCGATCATTCCATCCATCCAAGAATTACTCCATTGTGGTGCCCCAAAACAGTAATCATATTGCTGTACTCAAAAGCTCCAGACTAGGCACGGATTAGGATTGGTCTGGAATGCTTTTCCCCATAAAGCATGTAAGCACCAGAAAACAGGTCTCACCAGACCACACCAAAGGTGGTCCAAAATGCAGCCTAGATCCCCAGGTGTTCACACTCTCAGTGCAAATTATTTGTTTTACACAATTACAACCAATTCACTTCCAGTCAGTTTGTAGCCCATTCTATTCAACTTTTATGCAGATATTTACAGATATATATACAGTAATGCCTTGGATAATGAATGCCTCTGATAACTATTTTTTGGGGTAACGAATTGCAATTTCCAGATATAGGGCTGCCTCATGTCTGTGAAGATTCTCAGCCATCCAGGTGAGTTTATCTGGAAGTTGAGTCATGGCTACTGGACTTCTTTTTGAGAGATAGAAACGTTTCACTGTTCATCCAAACAGCTACATCGATCTGAATACAGCTGGTGCAAGTCCTACATCTTATAGTCAGCTTTGACCTCTTGTCACCCTGGTCTGAATTAGGCTCATAAAATGAAGAATGGCCTGAATAGGCTTGTTAGGGAGACAATAGTATCCATAGCCTTAAGGTGAACAATGGCCTAAGGTGTGGAAACCTATCAAGAATGGGTTGTTAGTAGAGATGGGCACGATCAGGAAAAATTACATTTCGAGTTGTCGTGTGTCGGAGCTGGCCCTTTTCGGCTCGGTTCCATTTTTCGCGAAATTTTTCAAAAATGTGTCGTTTCGTTTGTCGTTTTTTGTCTGTCGTTAGTACTGGTTTGGGGGGGCTCCTGGAGGCACCTCTCTGGGGTGGGTGCCTCCTCTGGCCCACTACAAAATGGCATGCATAGCCAATTGGATATGCATACCATTAAGTTGCAGTTGCAGTAGCAGGCAGAGGCACCTCTCTTTCGGGTGCCTCTGTGACTCACTGCCTGCGGTGCACTTGGGCTGGGGAACGAAGTGAGAGAGGACCCCTACGGGCGCCCTGTGACTCACTAAGAAGGGAAGTGTACTTGCTGTAGTGCAATGCGAGTACACATCTGGCTTACTGGTTAGGGGTTAGCGCAAGGGCTAGGCTTAGGGTTATGGGTAAGGTTAAGGTGAGTTAC
Source organism: Phrynocephalus guinanensis (assembly GCA_037367245.1). Lineage (NCBI taxonomy): Eukaryota > Metazoa > Chordata > Lepidosauria > Squamata > Agamidae > Phrynocephalus > Phrynocephalus guinanensis. Next base: position 194,123,436 of record CM074732.1, read on the forward strand.
TGGGGTGCACCTCTAGGTGCCTCTCTGACCCACTAAGAAGGACAGTGTACTGGCGTATGGGTTAGGGTTAGGGTTAGGGTTCAGGTTCGGGCTACGGTTAGTGGGCTTTTTATGCCCGACTGGCACATCCCAGAAGTCTCTGTCAAAACCTGGCCAAGTGGCCATGCAATTGGTGGAATGGCTCCAAAAATTTGCATGGTCCACTCCCATGGCCAGCCCATCATTGTGCAGGTGTAAAAAAATAAAAATAAAATAAAATAAAATCAATGGAGACGTTTTGTTGCAAGAAAAACCCACTGCTGCTACTGAAAAAAATTCAGGCAGTTTTAAAATAGCTATTTTCGCATGTTTCTGTTGTGCTTTGGTGTGTTTTTGGACCACGCGATTTCAAAATAAATATTGCGGTCGCCCGCCCGCACCACATGGCATGGCGAGTTGGCGAGACGACGAGGATGCCCCCCACCAGAGCAGCCCAGGACAGGAGAGGGGGGGAGGCCAGGGACACCCCCCCCAGAAACCACCCCTCTGGTAGGTGCCCTCACTCAGGCAGGCATATTTTCGCCTGCTTTTTTGGTCGGGAATCGGGTTTTTTTATTTTATTTTTAAAACATTTTTTCTGTGCCGCGCCACTTGGCGAGTTGGCGACTCAACGAGGATGCGCACTTTGCGCAGCCCAGGAGAGGAGGGGGGAGGCCAGGGACACCCCCCCAAGAAACCACCCCTCTGGTAGGTGCCCTCACTCAGGCAGGCATATTTTCGCCTGCTTTTTTGGCCGGGAAAAGGTTTTTTTTTATTTTTAAAACTTTTTTTCTGTGCCGCGCCGCTTGGCGAGTTGGCGACTCGACGAGGATGCGCACTTTGCGCAGCCCAGGAGAGGAGGGGGAGGCCGGGGACCCCCCCCAGAAACCACCCCTCTGGTAGGTGCCCTCAGGCAGGCATATTTTCGCCTGCTTTTTTGGCCAGGAATCGGGGGTTTTTTATTTTTTAAACTTTTTTCCTGTGCCGCTTGGCATCGCGCGATCGCTGCGATGCCAGGAACGACAACGACAAATCAGACCCAATTTTTCTTTAGTCGGTTCGAGTTCGAGTTCTGGCAGAGTAATTGTCGTTCTTCGTTCCGTTACGTAACAGAAACGAGAAACGGAAACAGAAACGAGAATTTCCCCAAGTCGCGCCCATGTCTAGTCGTTAGCTATGGCCTTGGTGGTGAAGGCTTTTTGATTTGTCTGGGTACTTTGGAAAGCACAGCCTGATAAGTAGCAGATAGACTATGCCTGAGGCCACCACCTCTGTTGAGGGAGGGGTTTTCAATGCTCACATGAATGGCTTGCCTTACTCCTCTCTCAAACCACCTATCTTCTGTGGTCTCCAAAGTACCCAGACTGGTACTTATCAGGCTGTGCTTTCCAAAGTACCCAGACAAATCAAAAAGCCTTCACCACCAAGGCCATAGCTAACGACCCATTCTTTATAGGTTTCAGCACCTTAGGCCATTGTTCACCTTAAGGCTATGGATACTATTGTCTCCCTAACGAGCCTATTCAGGCCATTGTTCATCTTATGAGCCTAATTCAGACCAGGGTGACAGAGGTCAAAGCTGACTGACTATAATATGGAGGACTCGCACTAGCTGTATTCAGACTGATGAAGCTGTTTGGGTGAGCAGCAAAACATTTCTATCTCTCAAAAAGAAGTCCAGTAGCCATGACTCAACTTCCAGATAGGGCTGCCTCATATAGCAAATTTTCCCTACGGGTTACCTCAGATAACGAATCACAATTTCCAGGTATAGGGCTGCCTCGGATAGCAAATTTTCCCTATGGGCTGCCTCTGATAATGAATTTTCCTATAGCCTGCCTCGGATAATGAATTTCCAGCATGTATCAGTAAAAAAGAGTTATCCTGGGTTTCATCACATCTGTACCTTTAAAGTACACTTTTAAAAGAGTTTTGAGCAAGAAACCAGGTGTCTGTGTCTTTTTCCTAGGCTATGGAACAGATTAATCGTTTTCCCATTCATTCCTATGGGAAAGCACGTTTCGGATAATGATATTTTTGGATAGCGAATTGCCTCGAAGAATGAATTAAATTCATCATCCGAGGTACCACTGTACCTGTATTTGTCCCCATAGCAAAGAAACATGAACAAAGGGCAAGTAAAACGTTCTAACCGGGACTCAGGGTGAAATTCAGTGTCCTCAACTCAGCTCAAGCTGAAGTCTGAAGGCAAAGCTTTCACCACTTTCCTTCATTCCTTCTTTGCTTGCTTAATTCCTACCCTCTTCCTTCCTTTTTCCCTTTTTACTAGGAGCTCCGTAATTTGAATATCTGAAGTCCTATTCCTAATGCGATGAAACCTGCCCCACTCAAAACTCACATGATGGCACACATTCCACAGAGGCAGAGACACTCAGTTAGTTGGATTGAGAGATCTGAAGCTGCCTAGTTGAAAAGAAGAAAATGTATCGGATGGACAGTTTCTCCAATAATAATACTTGTGTGCTGCCAAGTCGATTCTGACTTTTTATGAACCTTTCCTGGATTTTCGAGGCACAGAGTACCGTGGTCCCCCACCCTTTCGCGGTTCATATACTGCAGTCCCACTATATCGCAGGACCACAGTATATGAAAAAGGCCCCATGGGTTAAGGGGGGAAAGGCCTCTTTCAGGCCTCCCATACTTACCCCCAACCTGGCGCTGTTCCAAATGGGCCTGCAAGGGCCTTCCCAGGCCTTTTGGAGGCCCCAAAAGGGCATCCCTGCGAACCAAAAGTGATTTCCGGATCGCCAAAAATCATTTCTGAGGCCTCCGGTAAGTACAAGAGCCCCCAGCTAGGCACCTGAGGGCCAACCTGACCTGCATCCGCATATTGCAGATTTTCAATTATCACAGGTCAGGTCGGGTCCCTAACCCCCGCAATAGGCAGGGGGTCACTGTGCTCAGAAGAGGTCGATCTGTTCTTCTGGGGGCATTGGGGTGCTGTGCAGCTTGACTGGCTCTTTTTCCTGGGAGGCACAGCAGGGAACTGAAGCCCCAGCCTCTGGTCCTGCAACCAGGTAACCGAGTCACAGAACTATTCATCCAGGTGCACTCACCCAACCTCCTGAAAATTTAAGCAATGCCATGGCCATTTCACTCCACTCACTCTAATACAGCTGGTATAGCCAGAGGGAATTCCCTTCCAGGAGATGCATAACCTGGATTTCCAGAACAGCTTTAGCTTTTGATGGGCTTTTGGTCTTCCTGAATAGAATAGAATAGAATAGAATAGAATAGAATAGAATAGAATAGAATAGAATAGAATTTATTGTCATTGTATAAAACATGAGATTAAAAGTGCCATCCCCAGTCAGCTCATTCACACAACCCAGTGTAAAAATCCAAGACATAAACTCTACCATTTAAGAACAAACATCATACACATACTCCTACATTCACACACAGAACATCACTTGTGTCTCATTTTAAAACTGACATAAAACCAAACATACACACACACAGCCCTACACTCTCACCTGACAACATTCATACCCAATACATAAAAGCAATTTTAAAAAACAACAACCATACACAATCCCCCATACAATATACATGTTACACATTCAGCACTGATATTACCCATCAACTTAATTTTTTAACATAACTTAGCATGTTTACTGCTATTGGGTAAAAACTGTTTCTGAACCTTTATGTCCTGGTTCTAACAGATCTATACCTCCGGCCTGATGGCAACAGTACAAACAGAGAGTGTCCAGGATGAGAAATGTCTCCTATAGTATTCTGTGCTTTCTTAAGACAGCAGGAGCTGTGTAACTCCTCCAGTGTGAGGAGTGGGCATCTGATTATCTCCTGTTCCATATTGATAACCCTCTGGAGTGATTTCCTCTGAGCTACTGATTCCACCCATGGGATCTGGTATTGGGATTTTCAGGAGAGCTTGGACTTTTCATTATAGCTTTACCTGTCAAATTCTGGCTTCTTGGTTCTGTTACAGTATAATTTCATACACACACCCATTGAGTGGTTTTTTTAAAAAAATCGTTCCTAACCCTTGAAAAACCATAGTATTCCTTGAGATGCCTCCATCATATTACTGTTGCTGCAGTTGCAGGCAGCATCCAGAAAGAGCATCATCCCCTCCTTTCCTGTTTGTCTTTTCTCCCAGAGAGATCCCTTTCGCGTTATAAACACTGGGACCAATGAAGGTCTCTCAGGTGCAGCCTGGCGAGGAATGTTCAGTGCAGTTGAGCAGCTGGAGTCAACCCTGACAGGTTGCTTGTGATACAGCAATGCGTCAAAGGACCATGCCATGTGCTACATTTTATTTTGTCACTTAAAAATTGAATGCATCTGTAGTGTGTACTGTGTGTGTGTTGTGGCATTACAGTCATGACTAACTCTTTGTGACCCCATGTCCATGGAGTTTTCTTGGCAGGAACACTGGAGTGCTTTGCCAGTTCCTACTCCCAGGCACCTACAGTACCTGGTATTCCTTGGTGGTCTCCCATCCAAGTACTAACCAGGGCCAACCCTGCTGCTTAGCTTCCGAAATCAGACGAGATCGGATGTGCTTAGGCCGGGCATCTATCCTGGGTGCCAGTGTGTACTATACTAAAATGAAATTAGTATTTAATCCATTCTGGAAGTGTGTTCTATTACTAGGAAGAACGTATAGCTTTGGATTCGGGATGGTGGTGCATATTTGCAGTAAATATTCATGACAACTCAGGCAAGCTTTTTTGCCTTTTGCGCTATACACAAACACACACATGCAGCACCGACCTTTCTACATATTCTGTTCTGGCAGTCCATTCCTCGGCAATATCGTGAAATACTGTTGTAATTATCTGTTTGTAGACCTTGCTATATATTTCTTAGCAGGGAATGTGTCCACAGCTGTTCATCAACCAAGAACTCTATTAAATGCTGCTGTGCTGTATAACAAGGCCGGTCTCCCCCCCCTCCACTCCTCACAACAACATTTCATAACATTATATTCTTTGACCTGTCAGTCAAATGAAATGTGAGGAGACGGTGACCTCTCTAATCTGTTTCATCTCCATGGACGTGTATATCTCTTACCATTTGCAGGGTAGATTGATACTTCAGTTCCATGGAAAATCAGCAACAATTTTGTTACTGGACCCAGCAGTAGCCAGAAAAAAGGCCATCCTCAGACTGCATTTGCCCAGGCAATAATGACCAAATTGAAACAGTTGAGCATGTGCTCCTATATTTTTCTTGCTATCAGGATATCCACATGGAGCTCCTATCTCCTATTATTTACAAATTTCCAGGAAGAAGAGAGGAATTTTATGTACAACTGCTACTTTCTGACAATACCCATCATATTACAAGAAAAGTGGCTAAATTCTGTGTGGCAGCAATAGTAGCTCACAGATGTTTGGGTTGTGACCAAGATAGATAAAAATACCTCTATCTATACCAGGGGTCCTCAACCTAAGGCCCCTGGGACCAATTGCAAACCACTCACTTACCCGCTGTTTTGTGAGCAAGCCAGCCTCCGCAGCTGCTTTTGGACTGTGATCCAGCCCCCAGTGGTGTCTGGGTGGTGGTGGACCGGCCCACTGTTTGAAAACTTTGAGGACCCCTGATCTATACCATAAACCTGGCCATGGTTTTATCTTATTTTAACGATGTAAGACAGCTTAGTTGAGTATGTAACTTATGAATCTGTAAGTAAGGGTTTATTTATTATTATTTTAATGGAAGACTATAGTGTTGTACATATTTCAAATTTTGAATTGTATGTGATTATTGCTGATTGTTTAGTGGTTTTGTTCTTTGACCATAATAAAGCTATTATTATTATTATAAAGGCCCCTCCTCCCTCCAAAACTGCAACACAACCTCAGTGATTTCACAAACAAGAATAAAGACGGTAGTGGCATAGAGGTATTTGTACTGTCAGTGTTCTTACAAGAGGGATCACTCATATTACAAATGGCTGAACTGTTGTGCTGTGTTCATTACAATGTTCTATCCTAGCTTTCCAAGATAAAAAGAGAGAGAAAGAAATTCACTAGGTTTGATTTTTTTCCCACCTTCAAAAATACCCAATTTGTACTTTGTGGGTAAAAGTGCATCATGCCTGAGAAATTAAATCCTTTCCCGTGTGTTTCAGCAACAGAAAATGTTGAGAATATCATTTATACATCTGCAGAAAAAACATACCCAAAACCACATACAGAGCTAAAAGGTGCATATTTTAGAAATGCAGTCGAGAGAAACTGGTAAGATAACATGCAAATTGAAAAGGTGCATACTGTACAAAAATTTATAAATTTCTTTGGACAAAATATTCCACCATCTTTCAAAATGAGCTTATATTGTTAGAAAAAATTAAGAGAGTGAACAATATACAAAACAATCACCATGCAAAAAGCATTAGTATAATAAACCCAAAGTCATACTGCAATGACACATAGCAGTTCATAAAACAACTAGGGAAATGTTTTTTTAACAGACTACACATTTAACAGAAAGTCTTCTTGAAAAGCTATGCCTAAATCAAACACTTAAAAAGGCTCCAGTATCAGGTCTCACTTGGAAATATATTCTGGAACATGTGAGCCAGTGGTGAGAAGCCTGTGGTCTTAACCACTGCACAATGTACAGATACTGTAGCTATTCTTCAATAGCAACATGCCTCTCTGAATTTTGGAATGTCATTGTCTTATTTTTTTCTTTAAAAATCATATAATATGTATAAATGGAGCATATGTGTAAGCTGTCTTGGATCTCCACATAGGAAGAAAAATGGGACACCCATGCAGTTAATTAATCCAATTCCAGCACATGTAAAAAAGTGTTATAGAAGATAATGAACAGTGGGTGCGTGAGCTTTACCTGTTGGATCTGTTTTTGTTGTTTTTTTTCAAATTGTCATGTAGTTAAGTTACAACACATTTGTTTTGGTATAGTTCATATGTTAGTGTTGCTTGGAGGACTGTTACGTTTGCTTCTGTGGGGTAGTAGGCCACAGGGCAGACTTCATGAATCTCCTAATTAGAGATGGGCACGAATAAAAAAAATTGCATTTCATTTGTCGTTTGTCATTTGGAGGGTCCGTTTTGGTTCGTTTCCATTTTTGCGAATTTTTTGGGAAAAAAATGTTTTCGTTTTCGTTCATTTTGTTACCGTTTTGTTACTATTTATTTTAATTTTTTGTGATTTTTTAAAGGATTTTAAGCAATTCACTCATATTGCAGTAACGGAAACGAAACGCACGACAAAATTTCTGGTGTTTCTGTTCGTTTCGTTACATTTCAGAGACAAAATTCGTTTGTCATTTTGTTACGTAACGAAACGAAAAAACAAAAACGGAAATGAAAAATTGTTCGTTTCGTGCCCGTCTCTACTCCTAATGTGCCACTGAGCTGTGGGGGTGCCTGCATATGTACATCATGATTTGTTTGTTCTCATGTACAGTTACATGTTTTGCATATCCCTAGTGCATTTCCATGACGGAGGGAGGGTGCTGCATCACTTTTATGCTAGTAGTCATTGCACTCTAAAATTTTCTCTCTCTCTCTCTGGAGTGTGTGGGTGTGTCAGCTTCTCAATTCAGATTACCATTTCTGTTTATGTTAACTTTTGGTGAATTGTTTGTCCTTGGGAACAAAATCTTTTGGATGTCTTTCCTGAGCATATTTGTGGAAGCTTAGTTACCAACTGAGAAAATCACCTGGACAGTGTGTCGATCCCTGGATTCTCTGTCAAGCACTGTTTTGCATTTAGAGTGGTCTGGCTGATTATTCTAGCCCTGTGCAAAACACTGCTTTGGAGGCAACTTGCCCACCTTTGACAAAGTGCAAGACTAGCTGAAAAGTAAGCACCTCTATTTAAGAGCCACCACATTTGTAAAAATGATGGTGCTGCAGGTCACGGCCCTTTGTTTTCCCTGTTCGGAATGTGTTTCCCTTGTAATGCTGGATCCATAAACACCTGCAGGAACCCTAGAACTAATCCGTTCAAGCCACCTGCAAAACAGTTCAGAATGCACAGACCCCATTTTACTGACAAATACGTGGATACAGATCAGGTTAAGAGGTATGTACACACTCCTAATTATTGGGAATTGATTACATGGTAGCTAAGCTTCTGTGTTTAGTAATGGTTTGGGGTCCAACCTATCTAAAGCACCACCTCTCCCTTTATGAGCCTGCCTGGGTGTTAAGATGATAAGGGGAGGCCTTTCTCTCAGATTCATCCCTTTCACGAGTAGATTTGGTGGAGACACAGGAGAGGGCTTTCTCGGTCACTGCACCAAATGACACCCAAACTCACTCCCACAGAGGGCTAAGCTGGCGCCATCTTTGCTGTCCTTTAAAGAGGAATCCTATGATGAAAAACTTGCAGTTCTAGAAGGTAAAGTGAAAGCTAGTTTGACATCACCGCAAAGAACTGTTTCAAATCACAGACAATAAAACTGTCAAAATCCTAACAAGTATATGCCAACAAATATTGAAAACAAAAACAATGGCTCACAGTTTAGAATGTTTAATATAAGTTCCAACCTCCAAGAAAGGCGATGATGAGGAGCACAGTCACTATAGGACCATTAGTTTGATTTCCCCTGCAAGCAAAGTGATGCTCAAAACTGTTCTTACCAATGGCTATTTAGATCAGTGGATCTCAACCTGTGGGTCCCCAGATGTTCCTGGACTACAACTCCCAGAAACCCCTTCCAGCATAGCAAGTGGTGGAGGCTTCTGGGAGTTGCAGTCCACGAACACCTGGGGACCCACAGGTTGAGAACCACTGATTTAGATGCATCTGATTAGATTAAACATCACTTATCCACATTTAATAGGGATGTTCTTGCATGTGTTTTTTTTAAAATACAAAGTAGTAAATATGGCATTTCCCTGGAGGAAGAGCCATTATATATGGTATCCCTGTGGTTTCATCTACAATGAACATAACAAGAAGACTCTATTTACCATTCCTCACTAAGAAAAGTAATTAGAATGCAAGGTAATTTCCATTAAATGCATTATGACTTTAATATCAGTAAACCCCACTTAAATATTAAAGAGAAAGAAAAATATTAGTGAAATTATCATCGATAATATGATAAGGTATTCTGGGAGGGGGAAAAGTGATAAATGCATTTTAATAAAAGGGCACAATTATATGTATGATGGGCTTGCTTCCTTTCAATTTTATTCAGAGATAAATGCCATTCTGATAATTAGTTGGGTTTTACTGTGTTCATTAAAAGCCTTTCTAGCAATCACAGGGAGGAATAAGGGAAATTAATCTCTTTCTTCAAACTCATTGGACTCCATCTAGTGTGTAAACAAACATGCAGCTCAATGCACACATAATACCACGGAATGCATCTCCTTCATCCTTGATAAACAAACACATACGCAGAGAGATCCTCCTACAAAAGGCATCTGGCATATTGCCAGCAGCAGAAAGTGGCTGCAAGAGGCCTCGAGCATTTTGGATACAAGAATGAAAAGGAGGTATCTTTTCCATTTCTGTCAACCCTTCAAGGCATTTGTGCCATTCTTTCCTTAGAAAAATTCAATGGGGAAGAAGAATATAAAGAGGTTGGCTGAAAAAAAGAATATAGAATATATTGGTCGACAAAGTTAATCCAGCAGAAGATCAAAGCCTTGGCATCCAATGCCTGCTTCACCTTCGGAATATGAAGATCCTTGCAAGTACTTCATCTACCCTTGAGCACCAATGATTAAGAAGGAAACTAGCTCAGGAAATCAGTGACCGTGTTTGGCAAACCCCCCTTTATTAATTAATTTATTTTTATACCTCCCGTCTTCCCGAAAGAGTTCCAGGTGGTTAACAAAAGGGGTAGCAAGTAATCCCGATACAACAGTCAGAACAAAATAAAAAGGAAAAATAAAAAGAGCAAAACAAGAAAAAAATAAAATCTTCGGCAAGAGAGCAACTCATAATAATATATATATTACGGGGGGGGGGGTTAAAGATAGCCAAATGCCTCCCGAAAAAGCAAAGTTTTGACTGTTTTTTTTTAAGGCAGGCAGGGACTGTGGAAGGCGCAGCTCACTCGGAAGGTGGTTCCACAGCAAGGGACTCACCACAGAGAAGGCGCGATTACGGTTGATCGATTTCTGTGCCTCCCTGGGCATGGCTACTCAGAGTGAGAGCGCCTGTGACATTCTAGTGGGCCGGGCCTCAGTTGACCTCTGGGTGATGCGCTCCGACAGGTATTCAGGTCCCATAGTACATAAGGTTTCTGTTGAACATCCCTGCTAGTTATGCTAACTTTTACAGAGAGAAAATATTTTCCTTCTATGTATTCCCCTCAAAGTAGGCCAGTATGGCAGACCAATATCTAACAGACTTGATCGATACACATGATCCAATCAAACTCGTTTATCGCTCCAAAATAAAATAATCATAATGTGCACTGCTTCACATCAAGACACCCGAATAAACCAATTTAATTTCTGTAATATAAGACAACAATGAATACTTAATCTCCTAAGAGAATAAATCCAGAGACTTTAAGACGAGGCTGCAAGTGCCAAGTATATTGTGTCATAAATTAACATATGAACTTCAAATCTATGTGCCCATTCAAAATCTGATTTAACAAACTGCTCTTATTAAAGTCGATTCAAGAGCATTCCATTAAAAAAACCCCACAAATGAACGCTCAGCTGTATGTGAGATAAATATTTTTTCCGCACTAAGCAGAATGCATTAACTTAACAAGTAATGATCTAAATTATGTATTAAACTCAATTACTTTTTATTACTGCTTTCCAATTATGGTGACATGATTGATTCCATTTTTATTAGAGCACCAGTCTTGATTTTACCTATATCTTGACTTTGACAACTACTAAGGAGAAATTATTCACCGAGATATTGTAATTGAGTTGATTCTCTAAGGTTATCAAGAGCGATAATGCAGAGGTTCATAATGGAGAATAAGCAGTTTTATGATTGCAAGATAAATGAATTACAATAATATTTGTGGTGTTTGGAGGTATTACCAAACAGCAAGTATTTAATAGGTTAATGTTCCGTGATTTCCTCCCCCTCTCCCCTTGAGATAACCTATCATGATATGTTTCCAGAGAGCTAGCCTTACATTTACAAGTTTTATTTGGTATAATCTTTCTGTTTGTCCACCACTTCTGTTAATATAGAAATGGTCTTCCTGGAAGCCTCTGGACAGTCACTGTAGGAACAGAGTGTTCAGCTAGATGCACCTTCGATCAAGCAGTAGCTCTTCCTAGGTTCTTACTGTACAGTACAGTATATACATTTACAGCAGTCTTTATATCCACGTAGCATAAATGCTACACTGGGGGAGCAGGCAGACCAGTGGCAAATGAGTTTCAACTTTCTTAAGTGCAGAGTGATGCACGTTAAACAATGTGCACTCTTGAACAATGGTGCCTAAGAGGTGAACTGATTGAAGTTTATAAAATCATACACTGTGTGGACAAAGTAGATAAGGAAAAGCTGTTTTCCCTGTCACACAATATTAGAACTAGGGGGCAAGCCATTAAACATTTGGGGGATAGATCTCAAACAAATAAGAGAAAGTACTTTTTCACCCAGAAGATCACTGCTCTGTGGAACTCCGTGCCGGAAGAAGTGGTGACAGCTGTCAGCCTTGACAGCTTTAAGAAAGGATTGGACAAGTTCATGGAGAACAGGGGTATCAATGGCTATCATTATGGATGCCTAAGGACAACCTCTGGGTTGGAGAGATAGGCAGGATATCCCTCAATGCCATTTGCGGGGAATCATAAGCAGGGGAAGACATCTGCTTGGGAATACCCTGAAGCAAATGGTGAGCCACTGTGTGAGACAGAATGCTGGACTGGATGGGCTGTGGCCTGTTCCAGCAAGGTTATTCTTATGTTCTTTTGTACATTCATCCTGTTACCTAACATACAGGATGCTAATGTTGCATTTTCTGGCTTTAAGATGATGTACATCTCCCCCATGAATTGGGGTGACAATATTGGCTCATTTCCTAAAACCTAGCTGTGCCACTGTAGCACAAATATTAGAACTTTTATCACAAATTAAGAAAACACTGTAGACATTATTTGTTGCATTCTGAGTTCTATGAAGCAGATAATGTCTACGGTGTTTTCTCAACATGGGGCAATTTGCTTCTGAAAGTTCTACTATAGCTTTGCAATAGGATGTTGGCCATTGTGACTTTCCTAGACCTCGTCATTCAAAGACAGAAACCACCATGGGCATAGAAAATCAATCTGGGATTGGTCTGCTTTGTGATACAGTTATACGGAGGGTACTCACACTGGTCTAGACTGGGTCAAAGTGACTCGGCAATCCCATTGCGGGGACCTGAACTCTGTCCTTTAGGGGTCCCACTAGACTGGTTGGGCTGGCCATTAATCCTTTATGCATGACAGCATTTCCAGCAGCAATGCCTAAATTCTGCTTGTCACTCATACCCCAGCCTTTCTCCTAGGCATCCCATCTTTACAAGATGAACTAGAATCTACATATACATATACCATTATCTGTGGTATCACTATCCACTGATCCACCTATCCATGAAAATATTAAAAATAGTGTTGCAAACAATGTCAAAAATATTTCTTATGTGGGTGGCTCTCTTTGCCCTAGACTCAGCACATGCAGGGCTGAGCATTCAAGAGAGAGGCCACGAATGGAGCTCAGCTGCATGGATGGCTGTTTCCTAGAGATGGGCACGAAATGAATTTTAATTCGTTTAGTTATCTAACGAAAAGAATAACGAACTGACCCATCAAAGAAAAACGAAATGAAACAAAACAGAAATTTCCCCTTTGTTTGTTTCGTTTTTTGTTTTCCCATAGGAATGCATTGAAGCAATGCATTCCTATGGGAAAGGTTTCCCTTGAAATTGGTGTGGGGAAACTGCGGGCTTTTTCCTGCCAGAAGCCAGCGCCGCCGATCAGCTGTAGTGCTGGCTTTGGCAGGGAAAGGATTTTAAAAGCCTGCCCTTTCCTCCACAATTTTCTGAGGGCTTCTGCCTAGCTGTCAATGGCTGGACCCCTTTAAACCTGGCCCAGTCAGTACCAGGGGCTCCCCCTGGCACTGACTGGGCCTGGTTAAAGCAGTCCAGTGACTGACAGCCCAGCAGGAGCCTTCAGAAAATGGGTCGGGGGGGTTGCAGTGATCTGTTCCCCTCCCGACCTGTTTTCTGAGGGCTTCTGCCGAGCTGCCAATCGCTGGACCCCTTTAAACCTGGTCCAGCCGGTATTAGGGGGTCCACCTGGTACCGACTAGGCCGGGTTTAAAGCAGTCCAGCAACTGACAGCCCGATAGGAGTCCTGTGAAAATGCTAGGGGGGGCTGCTCCAGGGATCGAGCTGCCCTCCCTAGCATTTTCAGAGAGCTCCTACCGACCTGTCATTGGCTAGGCCCCTTTAAAAATGGCCCAGTCAGCACTGGGGAGAATCCCTGGTGGCGACTGGGCCATTTTTAAAGGGGCCCAGCCAATGACAGCTCAGCAGTAGCTTTCTGAAAATGGCCCCGTGGCCAGCACGGACCTCCTGCGTTGCCAATGGGGCCATTTCTAGAGGGATACTGCCAAGCTGTCATCAGCTGGACCCCTTTAAAAATGGCCCCAGTCAGCACTGGGGAGAAGCCCTGGTGGCGACTGGGCCATTTTTAAAGAGGTCCAGCCGATGACAGGGAAGAAGGGTCTCTTTAAAGGGATCTTCCCCGCAGTGGATGGCAGCGTCCGCTCGGAGCTGCTATCTCCTATGGGGGAAAATGTTTAAAGAGACACCGCTCCTCGCCTCCTCATGAGGAGGCCGAAAGAAATGTCTCTTTGACGTGCTGAGAGGTGCTGGCTGGGGGAGCTCTTTCCCCCCACCCCACAGTGGCTGGGGGCGGGGAGATTAAGCCCCTCTTTCCCCCAGCCAAAGTTGCACAAGCACCACACACACACACAACAGACACAACGAATAATGAATCAACTGATCAAAAATGATTTTTTTAAAAAAAATAGTTTAAAACAAAATGAAACGAACTGAACCCTAAAATGAACTGAACCAAAACGAATCACCATTTTTTCAGTTCGTGCTCATCTCTACTGTTTCCCCTTGGTTAGCGGCAGGCCTCCAGAGACAGCAGTAGCGTTGGTGTCAGAAACACCTGGTAGTTGGGGTGACTTTTGCCCCACTATGAAGCCATACTCCAAGAGCCATTTTTTCCTACCCAAAACCCGGGTTTACCTATTGTCATTAGGAAGAAAAAAATAATTAAAAATAGAGGAATGTAGGAAGAATCCAGTTACTTCTGAACACCCGTGAAAGGATACTACTATCAACAGAACTGGGAAGGTTGGGATTTTCAGCTATTCATTCTCCCACTATAGAACCTTGTGAGTCCCCATGTCTGCAGGAGAATCTCCAGGTCTCCAGAGAAGATTTGGGTAAAGGGCACCGGGGGAAGGAAAAGTGGTGGAAGTTACCACCCCTTACTCTGCTGATGGAAACCTTTGGTTGCTAGACAGAGTTTGTTGGGTCTCACACTATGACTTGAAGGAGTTCTGGTGAGTCAAAGAGGTGTTTACAAGATGATTCTGATGGTACAGATCAGAAATTAGCAATTTACATGAATTTAAACTCTTAGTTTGATTTTTGTATGGCAACCATACAGCAATGAAAGGGACTCTGGAATTCCCTCCCAGTAGAGGCCAGGACTGCCTCATCTCTGTTGTCCTTCTGGAAAAAGGCAAAGACCTTTCTCTTCAGGCAAGCTTTCCCTGAATGATGGACTGCCATTATCTCTTTTATATGAACCTATAGGTTCACATAGACTTTGTGTTTATAACTACTTATAACCTTGTAGCTTTAATGTAATGTTGTCTATTAATGTTGTAAGATGTCCCTCAATTCCTTGTTCTCAAATACTTGAATATGTCATAATTGTACTGGACTGTATATTATCCCTCATTACTGTAAGCCGCCTTGGGTCCTTTTCCAAGGAGAAAGGTGGACTAAAATGCTCTAAAATAAAGTAAAATAAATAAATAAATCCTTGAAAAGATGTCTAAATGTTTCTTTTGGAGCCCCACCTTGATAACAGATGTCATATGATAGAGATATAGACCTGTGTTTCATAAAAAAGACAGTACCTCTTAAAAAGAGATTTTTCATGTAAATCAGCAAGATCCTGTGCTCTTTTTGACATGAAAGACTTTTTTCCTTGAAATATCCCCATGATTTCTTAGGTGACAACAAACTGAATGTCCAGAAGGGATTCTTCCTTATCTACTATTTCTTTATTTAGCAGCAAGCAAGTGTATGAAAGTGATATGGCTGAAGAAGGAGCTGCAGCATTATTGTGATGTTAAAATCCTGATCTTCAGGTGTCACTCCTCACTGTAGGCCATCTTGTTCAGTTCATTATGCCGCTGTGCATTTGGGAAACAAGAAATGTCTCACTGCAATCTCACTTGGTGTCAATGGAAGATTTTCCTTTAGAATCAATGGATGCTTGATTGGCCTCATCAATCACCATCACAGTTAAAATGTTGCCCTTGGGTTGGCTGGGCCAGGTAGAGATGGGCACGACCAGGAAAAATTACGTTTTGAGTTGTCGTGTGTCGGAGCCGGCCCGTTTCGGCTCGTTTCCGTTTTTCGTGAAATTTTCCAAAAAATTGTCGTTTCGTTTGTCGGTTTTTCGTCTGTCGTTAGGACTGGTTTTGGGGGGGGCTCCTGGAGGCACCTCTCTGCGGTGGGTGCCTCCTCTGGCCCGCCATGAAGGGAAAGTGGGCTCCTGGAGGCACCTCTCTGGGGTGGGTGCCTCCTCTGGCCCGCTACAAAATGGCATGCATAGCCAATTGGATATGCACACCATTAAGTTGCAGTTGCAGCAGGCAGAGGCACCTCTCTTTCGGGTGCCTCTGTGACTCACTGCCTGCGATGCACTTGGGCTGGAGAGCGAAGTGACAGAGGCCCCGTACGGGCGCCCGCTGTGACTCACTAAGAAGGGAAGTGTACTTGCTGTAGTGCAATGCAAGTACAGAGATCTGGCTTGGAGTTAGGGGTTAGCACAAGGGCTAGGCTTAGGGTTATGGGTAAGGTTAGGGTGAGTTACTGGGGTGCACCTCTGGGTGCCTCTCTGACCCACTAAGAAGGACAGTGTACTGGCGTATGGGTTCGGGTTCGGGTTCGGGTTTGGGTTCGGGCTAGGGTTAGTGGCTTTTTATGCCCGACTGGCACATCCCAGAAGTCTCAGTCAAAACCTGGCCAAGTGGCCATGCAATTGGTGGAATGGCTCCAAAAATTTGCATGGTCCACTCCCATGGCCAGCCCATCATTGCGCAGGTGTAAAAAAATAAAAATAAAAATAAAATAAAATAAAATAAATGGAGACGTTTTGTTGCAAGAGAAACTGCTGCTACTGAAAAAATTCAGGCAGTTTTAAAATAGCTATTTTCGCATGTTTCTGTGGTGCTTTGGTGTGTTTTTGGACCACGCGATTTCAAAATAAATATTGCGGTCGCCCCATTTTGGATCCCCCGCCCACACTGCATGGCATGGCGAGTTGGCGAGACGACGAGGATGCGCAGCCCAGGAGAGGAGAGGGGGGGAGGCCGGGGACACCCCCCCAGAAACCACCCTTCAGGTAGGTGCCCTCACTGAGGCAGGCATATTTTCGCCTGCTTTTTTGGCCGGGAATTGGGGTTTTTTTTATTTTTAAAACTTTTTTTCTCTGCCGCGCTGCTTGGCGAGTTGGCGACTCGACGAGGATGCGCACTTTTCACAGCCCAGGAGAGGAGGGGGGAGGCCGGGGACCCCCCCCCCCGGAAACCACCCCTCTGGTAGGTGCCCTCTGGCAGGCATATTTTCGCCTGCTTTTTTGGCCGGGAATCGGGTTTTTTTATTTTTTAAACTTTTTTCCTGTGCCACTTGGCATTGCGCGATCACTGCGATGCCAGGAACGACAACGACAAATCAGACCCAATTTTTCTTTAGTCGGTTCGAGTTCGAGTTCTGGCAGAGTAATTGTCGTTCTTCATTCCGTTACGTAACGGAAACGAGAAACGGAAACGGAAACGAGAATTTCGCCAAGTCGTGCCCATGTCTAGGGCCCTGACATATCTCATCTGGATACAGAGAGAAAGAGAGAGAGGAGAGAGAGAGAGAGAGAGAGGGAGGGAGGGAGAGTTGTGCCTTGCCGCTGGAGCAGTGGTGGCAAAATTTTGGCACTCCATATGTTTTGGACCGCAACTCCTAGAATTCCGAGCCGAGATTGCCAATGATAAAGGACTGTGGGAGTTGTGGTCCAAAACATCTGGAGTGCCAATGGTTAACATCCACTGCCCTAGATGGATTGGAAATAAAATGAAATAACAGACAATGTAACTTCTGCCAAGTTCTTACACACAGCCTCTAGGAGGGAAGCAGGATCTAGGCTGACATCCATCAAGCTTTCTCCTTTCTCCTGGAACTGGCTGTTCTTTACTGTGTGAATTTTATTTTCTTTTGAAGCAGGTAAGAGACCTCTCAGCAGGGTGACTGAGGTTCATCCAGATGAAGTCATTTCTTCGATCCTCGGAAAACATGTTCTTAAAATTACCCAATGCTACTTCTGTGGCAGTCAACAAACCGAAAGCTTATAAAAAGAGTGATTTCCTATTATGATAAGAGATCTATACTATTAAGGTGATATTCGGCTTACGTTAATACCATGATTCCATTGATCCATCTTGAATTTACTTTCTTGTTCAGACTTCCTCAGATATTTTTGTCTCCTCTTAACCGTCATGTACTAGAGCTTTTTTGCTGGCTCTTGGCAGATTGTTCCAACCACCCGCTCTTAGGAATGCAACCAACCTTTCTGAGTTATATACATCTTTTCATCTATAATTGAAAAGGCAACTTATCCAACCCTAGAAGTTTTTTCCCTTTCCCCACAATGATTCCATTCAAGCCTACACAGAATTACTCCTAGTTTATGATCAGTCTCAAACATATCCTTATACCCCGAGGTATTAGAAGAACAATAGTCTGACAATATTACTGCACTTAAATGCATTAGCTAAACAGACAGACAGACAGACAGACAAAGAGACAGATCAGATAGGTTTCAAGGGGAAACAGTGTTTCAGTTAACAAAATTTCCACACAGCAAAAGTGCACACAGAATGAATTAATTTCATTAACCGAGGTACTACTGGACCTCTTTTCTCCCCATAGAGGAACCAAGTTGGCCCCCAATAAGTAAAAATAAGTAATTTTAAAATGATAGATAGTAGAGATGGGCACGACTTGAAAAAAAAATTTTTCGAGTTGTCGTTAGTCGGGCCGGTTCCGTTTCGGCTTGTTTCCGTTTTTCGCGAAAATTTGCAAAAATTAGTCGGTTCGTTTTTTTGTTTTTTCGTTGTCGTTAGTACTGGTTTGGGGAGGGGGTAGCGGGCTCCTGGAGGGAGCTGCAGGAGTCAGCCAGAGCCACAAGTGACGGACTGGCAGACTCTTTGCACCCGCTGTGTCTCACGTACTTGCATGTAGTGCAATGCAAGTAGATCTGGCTTAGGGTTAAGACGGCTTAGTGCAACGGCTAGGGTTAGGCTAGTTACGGGTGAGGTTACGGTGGGTATTGGGGTGCATCTGGGTGCCTCTCTGACCCACTTAGAAGGACAGTGTACTGGCGTATGGGTTAGGCTTAGGGTTCGGGTTTGGGCTATGATTAGTGGGCTGTTTATGCCCGATTGGCACATCCCAGAAGTCTCTGTGGTCAACCTGGCCAAGCGGCCATGCGATTGGTGGAAAATTTGCATGGTCTACTCCCATGGGAGAGCCCATCATTGCAAATGTGCAGGTGTAAAAAAATAAAATAAAATAAAATAAAATAAAATCAACGGAGACTTTTTTTTGCAAGAAAAACCCACTGCTGCTACTGTAAAAATTCAAGCATTTAAAATAGCTAATTTTTGCATGTTTCTGTGGTGCTTTGGTGGGGTTTTGGGCAACAATTTCAAAAAAAATATTGCGGTCGCCATTTTGGATCCCCCCCCACCGCATGGCAAATGGATGCACCCTCGCAGCCTGGTACAGTCAGCAAAACCTGGCCATGCGATTGGTGGAATGGCTCCAAAACTTTGCATGGTCCACTCCCATGGGCGAGCCCATCATTGCGAATGCGCAGGTGTAAAAAAATAAAATAAAATAAAATAAAATAAAATCAACGGAGACATTTTTTGCAAGAAAAACCCACTGCTGCTACTGTAAAAATTCAAGCATTTAAAATAGCTAATTTCCGCATGTTTCTGTGGTGCTTTGGTGGGGTTTTGGGCAACGATTTCAAAAAATATATTGCGGTCGCCATTTTGGATCCCCCGCACTGCATGGCAAATGGATGCGCCCTCCCAGCCTGGTACCAGCAGCGCAGCAGTAGCAATAGCCAAGGAGAGGGGGGTGGGGAACCCCCCCCCCAAATAAAACACCCTTCTGGCCTGGTAGGTGCCCTCAGACAGTTTTCGCCTACTTTTAGGGCCGGGAATCGGGTTTTTTTTTAACTTTTAAAAACTTTTTTTCTGTGCCGCTTGGCATTGCGCGATGCAAGTAACGAGCACGACAAATCAGACCAAATTGTTCGTTCGTCGGTTCGATCTCGAAGTCTGGGGCAGTGATTCCCGTTACCGTTTCCGTAGAGTAACGGAAACGAGTAACGGAAACGGAAACAGGAATACCGCTAAGTCGTGCCCATCTCTAATAGATAGATAGATAGATAGATAGATAGATAGATAGATAGATAGATAGATAGATAGATAGATAGATAGATAGATAGATAGATAGATAGATAGATAGATCGATTAGAGCCTCATGGCGCAGTGGTTAAATGCCTGTACTGCAGGTAAAACTATGTTCATGACCTGGGGTTCAATCCCCAGTAGCCAGCTCATGGTTGACTCAACCTTTCATCCTTCCGAGGTCAGTAAATTGAGTACCCAGCTTGCTGGGGGGGGGCAATGTGTAGCCTGCATAATTAAACTGTAAACTGCCCAGAGACTACTTGAAGTGGCATGGGGCGGTATATAAGCAGAACATTTTTAGATAGATAGATAGATAGATAGATAGATAGATAGATAGATAGATAGATAGATAGATAGATAGATAGATAGATAGATAGATAGATAGATAGATAGATAGATAGCAAAAAGCAGCTGCTTTTTGTTTTGAATTGCCTTTTGCCCTCCCCTGGTCACGTGGGCGCTGAAGCGATTCAGCATTCCGCACTTGAGCGTTTTTCAAGGAATCAGTTTCTCGTCCGCACTTTGCAGAACCGTTTTTTGTTCAAATTTTCTCAGACATTTCCCCATCATCTGCTTCAATTTCAGGAATTATTTTTTAGGATAACGTCATGCTGTTGTTCTTCCATTCAAATTAATATTGTTAGTTTTCCGGTTCTCGCTTTAGATTACTTACAACGTGGCACATTGATTTTGATAGCCTAATTCAGTTGTTTACCTGCGTTATAGAAGCACTGGGGAAGACGGCGGCAGCGAAGAAATTGCAGCAGGATTTCTTTTCTTTTTTTCCCCTCCTACGGCAGGATAAGGCAGAAAGGGGGGGGACCGGAATAAAGTGGTGATACTGTGTCCGCAGTTGGAGCCAAATCGCTTGAAGAAGCGGTCTAGAAATCGGTTTTAAAAAATCACACCCGGTGGCCATTGCAAGAAAAAGTGACACAGCGGCCAAAAAGGGGTTTGGCCAAGGGTGTGCTGCAGAAAAAGTGATTGGAAGTGCGGTAAGTGAATTTTAAGGCAATTTGACTTTAAGGAAAAGGCGCTTCAAAACCTAAGTGCAGTCATGAAGAGAGCTGGTATGCCATTTGATGTTATATTTTCATCCAGATGGCCTGCACAGTGAAAGCAACCCTATTTGGCTCACCTCCCTTAAGAGAAGAGAGAAAGAAATAAAAATCCATCCTTGTTCCTCTTGTGTCCTACTCCTTCTAGGAGGAATCTTTCAGTTTTAAAAAAAAGATAGGAGAGGGGGCGGGGCATGAATTATGGGACGCCAATCAACACCTGTGGGCCTAATCCAACAAACCAAACCACCAAACTATGATATGTACCATCTACAGAAGTAATCTGGAATTTGTCAGTTCTTGAGAAATTCAGTGAAAATATCCCCCGCCCCACTCCCACATTTGCACTGGTTAAATTTCAAGAGGTACAGATTTTTTCTCTCATGTGAGGAAGACATGAGAAAAAGACATTTCTGCCATTTGTGTGTGTGTGTGTGTTTTATACTGTATTCATATATTATTGTTTTTGTTAGGTTTTTTTATTGTTTATGGTCGTTGGGGTTTGTTTGTATTTGGGTAGTCACTGTTGGGTGACATCTGTACACTACCCAGAGTTCCCTATGGGAAAATCGGGCGGTTAATAAGTATAATAAATAAATAAATAAAATAAGACCATGTGGCATTTGATGTTGGGCGATGTGTTTTCTTTGTTCTTTGCTTGTTTGTTCGCACCCTCGCATGCTGCATGTTTGTGCCCATCTCTATTTCCTACCTATTGTATTCCAGTCAAGGCAGCTGTATGGGGAAGGATTGATTCAAAACACTTCCTTCTAAAAAGAGCGGGAAAAACATCTGATCAGCAGCCTCCCTCACCTCTTTCCAAAGGCAGCTCTGACCATAAAGCATGACAAGACTGAGATAGAAGTCACAGTAATTTTCTCCCAGAAATAGCTACCTGTAGGTGACAGAAGTCATTTGGTGATTTCTTGTTCCAGGCACAGATCATTGCTGCCTGGACCAGAGGTGTGATATTGCCACCATCTATATGTTTCAACACGTGAGGTTCTGATGAAGCCATCTCTCACAGCTTGTTGCTTCATGCATGCGCATCGGCAATTGCGAATGCTTCATATAGTATTCTGGACTCCTCTTATGAACAAGGAAGATGGGCAGAGGATCCAGGTGTTTTCCCCATCTCTGTGACAAAACTATGATCCCTGAAGGTGACAAATGTGTATTTTGCAAAGGAGCACTTCATTTCTTGCTGCACTGAAGAGTTGGTGAGATATCAGGTTTCACCAGTTGATTCCGTAGGGTTTTTTCCCTAGCTAATATAGATAACTCTCTCTGCTTTTCTCCATGGTTTAAGAAATTAAGGATAATGAAGCAATCAGGAAGAAGGCTGGAAAACAGATGGAGAAAAGCATCCATAGCATTCACGGAAGCATCTGAAATATACTGGTATAAACTCAAGGCCACCAAGAGAAGCCATAATATTCAATATGTACTGCATCTCAATAGATATTTTCCCCTGCTTAATAATCTACCTTGCAAACTTTGTGGGTATAAGAGACTCTTTGCTCTTGTGGATATCAATTAATTCACACACAATTGCATCTGATGAGAAGGATAAGTTTCTTAAGGGGGAGAGTTCAACAACTGTAAATAGCCCATCCAGTTAACATTCATGTTACTCATCCATTGTTTTATGACAGAGGTTTTCACATTATTTACAGCTTCTCTGAAAGATTCTGCATATCAATGATGCTGTCGTTATATTGCTTAACATCCACTCACTTTCTAACCCATGATATCTACATTTTGATATCTGTACTTTGATGCCATTTATAACTATTTACCATGTTAATTTTCCTTCTCTTGTGCCTGATAAAGTGAATCCTTCCACAGAACCTCACATTAAACAATATAAAAGTTAGTCTTTTAGGAGCCACTACGGTTTTGTGTTTCTTTAACTTATTTTTTATTTTGTTTTCACCAATATCACAATTTCCAACTGACTGGGGTGGCTTCCAGCCATCAGATAAAACTCTTTCAAGTAGTCTGTGACCTCATTTCTTAAAGACCAAGACAATTTCGCCATCCAAATGTTGAGACTTGCATCTGATGTCCCACTGTAGATCTAAGGTTGAAAGCATTGACCAGAGCCTTGACATCCTGTTGATCCCAGCTGAGCTGATGAATATGTATAATGCACCATCTGGTCAGGTTAAAGCCTTTTGACTTCCCCACCCCATTTGCAAAGACATTTCGATGGATTATTTCTTTAAATTTATCCAGGTGAAAGATAACTCCTCCAACTATTTCTTAGAGGTGGGGCTCACTGTTTGAGTTGATCCTACCACAAGTTTGTGCTCCCCCCCTCCTAAATTCCTAAAGTATTTTAGGAATTTTGCTGTGCCATTACAATTGGCAGAAAAGGCAGCCATCTTGGAAGTCTGGGCACCATTTTGGCACCCTTCCTCTGCTAGTGCTATTCTAAACTATGGGGGTAAGGGACAGAATGGGGTGGGATGGCAAAGAAGCAGCCATCCAAAGAGTAGTGGAATGTTCCTTACAAAAAGGTATTTGAGTAATCCAGTCCTTCATCCTTACCTGTCAACTTTTCTACATCTCCTAACAACCTGAAAACACCTACTCCCTTCCTTAGAGCCCTGAACAATGGCTCCACCCCAGCTCTGCAGATTGTGAGGTGAAGGCAGATGGCCTGTCAGAGATGCTGTTGGTCACTCCCCCCTGAATATTGTTGTTTCAACTTATATACTGCTATATCATGATAGAGCACTCTTGAGATGTTTAGAACATAGTTATACAAACAATACTTTGCTTCCCATCCTCCGCCATGAGATGGGTACTCATTTGGAAGGCTGAGTGAACCTTGATCTGACCATGTGAGCTGGACAGGACTAGTGAACACAAGTCGCGAGCAGAGTCTTGACTACAGTGCTGCAGTTTCAAGCAAAGCAAAGCAGTGTTCTGCTTATATACTTCCCCATAGTGCTTAAAGCACTCTCTGAGCGGTTTATAAGTATAGTGGTACCCCGACTTATGTGATTAATCTGGTCTGGATGAATCACAAGCCGGAAGTAAGATTGCTGGAAGAAATGTCAACAACCTCAGATACACAGCTGATACTACTCTGATAGCAGAGAGGACACTCGTAAGTTGGTTATCTCATGAGTCGGGAAGTGATTTCCCATAGGAATGCATTGAAAGTCAATTAATCCGTTCCGGGCGAATGGATTTCAATTCATTCCTATGGGAAACTGCTTTAAACAACCCACGGCTTCCCACCACCACCGGGCACGTTGGGGAGAGAAGTTTGCCTCAGTGACTGGAAGGCAATTCTTTTTAAAGTGCCTTCCAGTCACAGAGGCAGGTCCCGCCTCAGTGACTGGAAGGGATTTTAAAAGCGGTGTGTCACGTCCCCCGAACCCCCAAGGGAGAGAGAAGCAGCGTACCACTATTAAATTGCCTTCCAGTCACTGAGGCAGCGTTTGCCTCTGTGACTAGAAGGCAATTCAAATCCCAACACACACACGCACACACTGCTTGCAAGACGAGGATTCCCCAATCTTGCTTGTAAGCAGCCAGTGGGGGGGGGGGCTGAAGAGTGCTCGTAAGTCGGGATTTTCGTATGTTGGGCCCCTCATAATTTGGGATACCACTGTAATTATGTAGGCTATACATTGCCCCTCCTGCCACAAACTGGGTACTCATTTTGCCAACCTTAGAAGGATGGAAAGCTGTATGGATCTTGAGCCTGCTACCTGGAACTGAATCCCAGGTTGCAAGCTGTACTACATCATTTAACCACCACACCATGGGAAGTGTCATTCTTTTAATCTTGTTACTCCAAAGGATGATGTCTGGTACAGAGTTAGCAAAAGGAGCCTGGGGGCTTTACTGTCATTAGGTTCCTGGACCCTACAGCTGAGAAGATATATCTTGTACGAGTGTCACATTGTTAATCAGTGGCTATTACTGGAAATTTTCATAGAATCGTAGAATCATAGAGTTGATTTCCTGTATTTCTTACTACAGCCTCACTAAGATACTCAACTCAATATTTAAGGTCTGCAACATCCCCGAAATTTATGGTGCTTTGCAGTTTCGACAGATCACAGCCATTTCATTTCATTTTATTCTATTCTATTTTATTTTTATTTATTTACATAATTTTTTAGCCATCCCACCACCAAGTGGTCTCTGGGTGCCATATTAAAACTATAAAACAACATGTAAAAACCATCAAAATAACAAGAAGTTTAAAACAATCAATATACAAATAATAAAATCGTGCTGCTTATGATCCAGGGCCTGGGGCAACAGTCAGTTTTTGCACCCCATTGCAAAATATAATCTGGATGGTGGGTGGGGGGCAGCAGCAGGGGGGTCAGTAGGCAATTTGGCACCCCCAATTGCTCTCCCCAGGGCACCCAGCCCCTTGCGCTCCCCAAGCTATGCCCCTGTTACAAAACAATTGCTATCTGTGTATGCCCCCATTTTCTGGGAATCTGAAACAAAGAAATTTGTTTCTCTCAAACTACATTAGGGTAACCCTGTGAGGATTATGGGGACTGACTAAGAGCCAGGAGACCTTCAAGTCCCCACTTATACATGGAAACTCACAGGACGATGCAGATGTGATCAAGAAACCACTCTTAAATATCTTACCTACCTTGAAAACTCTGTTAGGGTTGCTATAAACACATAACACATAACACACAGATGAGAACATGTGACATTTTGGCTCTGCCAAAAAAAGTGGCCATTCTTCCTTGCGATTTATGTGGTTCCACTTAAGTCAGTATAAATTCTCACTACCCTGTTGAAGTTCCTCTAGTCTCCAGAATCCGAAGCTGTCACTTAAACTCCCAGAAGCCTTTGCCACTACTTGTACTGGCCAGGATTTCTGGGAACTGTAGTCCAAGACTATTTATTGTTCTGTTTTTGTAAGCCGCCCAGAGTTCCAATTCGGAAAATGGGCGGGATATAAGTGCAATAATAAATAAATAAATAAATAAATAAATAAATAAATGAATGAATGAATAAATAAGAACATCTTCTAGGAACTCAAAGTTCAGAACCACTAAAGTGCATCTACCATGACTTGATACTGATTGTGCCAAAAATTGATGCTAGGCAATTGTACTTTCCTGTTTGTAAAGCAGTCTCAGTATTTGTTGATTGCTCTTTTAATATATTACTGTATTAATATGTTTTAATCTCAGTAAACCACCCAGAATGGTGCACACACAAATGGATGGTTTATTATAAATCAAATAAATAAACAGGTTAATTAATAAATATTTGTGTTACAGAGGATTTCTGGAGCTTCTGTCACTCTGTAAAAAGCAAACCATTATTAAAATTACATTTCTGAATGAAAGAGCCTTGCTTTTACACTCGTAGAATTTTCTATGCTAAAAGAAAACTTTTTAAAAATGTTACAGAAGTTACAAAATGATCACATGTCTACCTTCTCTTATTCTTTATAACATCAAGAAGAACTGTACTGTTAGTGATACATTTGATTAATTTCAGAATTAGAAGCTTGCTTTTCATTTCACTTTACTGCCTGGGTTTTTGGTTGGATACCATATTGATTCAGAGGAAGGTGTTTGTTGGGAAAGCTGAATGCATAATGTTATGCCTTGTAATGTTTGTGCTTGATTACCCCCTAATGGGTTGCTTATTTGTATTCTCATGTAGAGATGGGCACAAAATGAATTTTGTTTGTTTCGTTATTTGTTATTCATTTTGTTACAGAACAAAATGAATAATGAACGGACCCATCAAAGAAAAACAAAATGAAACGAAATGGAAATTTCTGTATCATTTGCTTCGTTTTTTCTCCCCATAGGAATGCATTGACACAATGCATTCCTATAGGGGGAAGCCGGCAGGACCCCCCCCCCAGCCCCCATGCACCCGGGCAGGGAAACCGCAGGCTTTCCCCCCCGCAGAAGCCACCACTGATCAACTGTAGCGTGGTTCTTTGGTGGAGGAAAAAAGTTTTAAAAGCCCACCCTTTCCCACACCCGTTCAGATGCCATTAAGTGCGGGATAAAAGAAATAAAAAATAAATAAAAATAAAAATGCGCTGAACCAGCCCATGGGCCAGCTGGTCGGCGCAAGTTAAAAAATAAAAATAAAATTTAAAAAAATACACCGACCTGGCCTGCGGGCCAGCTGATAAAAGAAATAAAAGAAATAAAAAATAAAAATACAAAACCACGCTAACCCAGCCTGTGGGCCAGCTGATCGGCATGAGTTAAAAGAAATTAAAAAAAATGCCAACCTGGCCTGCAGGCAAGCTGATCGGCGTGAGTTTTTTAAAAATTAAAAAATTAAAAAATGTGCCGACCTGGCCCACGGCCCAGCTGGTCGGTACAATTTTTAAAATAATAGAAATTAAAATTAAAAAAACGTGCTGACTGTGGTTTCATGCCCATCTCTATTCTCATGTGTTTGTAAATTGGTGCCACTTGTCCTCTAAAATAGACATAGAGGTTTTCCTAGAATCAGGTTAGACAACTGAGCTTCATGCCTTTCATGATACTCTAGCTGGGGTTTTATTGCATCACTACATAACTAAAAGGCAGAAGGCATAACTTTCACGTAAGTTAGTATTTAAATTAAACTTTCGCTTAATTGGATATTAAGTATTTTAAATTCAGTTCAAGAGTTCCTGGTAAGATTTGTGAGACCCTGATATTCCCAGTGGTGACACTTTAATTACTGGCTAATGAATATTATGTCTTTTGTTTTGTGTCTAAAAAGGCAACAGCATTGCATCCAATGCACTGGAAAAAATGAGAATCAGAAAGTGACATATTCAGCTATCAAATTAAGTTTAACACCATGTTATGAATCTCATATCTATATTTTCTGGGTAAAACTGAAAATGACTATTTCTGCATGTCTTTCAATGCTGAGATGTCCTTTAACATCTCAAAGAGGAGTGGCTGATGGTTTAAAATTTTGCAATCCCCATTTCCACAATGTACAAGAAAAAACTTACATATAATGGTACCTCACAAGATGAATGCCCCATAAGACAAATTCTTCGTAAGATGAATGAAATTTCTGGGAATAGTCATGTTTCACAAGACGAATTTTGCCTATGTGATGCCTCGCAAGATGAATTAATCAGTTTTCAATGCATTCCTGTGGGAAACCACGTTAAACTGTGTAGGACAAATATTTCATAAAATGAATTGACCCATAGAATGAATTAAATTTGTCTTACGAGGTACCACTGTGCTTGGCAATTCTTCTACGGTACCATTGCTTATTTAAAAAGGAAAAATCAAAACATACCCACTGCATATTTTATTCTGAATCCCATTTTGTGTTGAGAAAATTCCTCTCCAGAGTTGTTAAGGTGCTACCATCGGCACTGTGAAACATTCTAATGGTATAAACATCCCTTTAATACCAAATAAAGTACATTTGAAAAAACATCAGCACTGAGGAATTATGAAAATAATGTCATCCAAAATTGTGGGGACTAAGCTGTATTTTCCCCCTTTACACTCTAATCACTTTGGAGTGCTTTTAGCAAACTAAGTGCTCCCTATTGTAGCAGTCAGAAAAGAACATGTGTACAAATTGTACATTGAAATTTAAGTTACTGGCCATAGCAACAAGTTTATAGTGACAGGTCACTTTAGATTGGAGTCTAATTTATGAAGATTGCTTTACCTGGGGTTATGGTAATCTATGCCTTTGGAGTAATTCACACACGGGCTCATTTTGAATGCGGTCAAAAAGCGTCGTATTTCACTATGACAATGTAATCACAGATCCACATTAAAAAGTCATTATTGTTTAGAATCCAGCTTGGTTTGAAAAACACTAACTATAAAATTCAACAGCCTTTATAAATTACCCATAGGTTTACTCAAGAATACAAGGTGCAATGATTTAAATCTGGAACTTACAACTTTATTGATTGTATGGGATTTTTAGGTCACTGCATTTATGGGAAATGATTAGTGGGTAATCTGAGTAATAAAATCTCTGGTGCTAGTTCATAAATAATTACGAATTGAATTTTCTTTATCAAAACCAAGATCTGTAAATGAATTTAGCCGTCTTTCTCTGTTCTTTCTTCTTCCTTGGTAATTTTCATAGTGTAGCCTTGAAAATCAATAGCAATAATATGAAAGCAGGAATCATAGATATTTTCTGGTTTGTCTCTGCTTTCTGAGAGATTATATAGTCCATTAAACCCAAGGCAACAAATCTGTGATGTTTTTCTTTGTTTATCAAATAGCTACCATTTTCAACTCACTATAAAACTGTATTCATAATTTCTGCTGCATGATCCAGAAGTACTGTAGGTGTATCTAACTCAGTGGTTCCCAACCTGGGGGTCGGGACCCCTTTGGGGGTCGAACAACCATTTCACAGGGGTCGCCATGTGCCAGTGAAGAAAAAGGCACAAACGGCTTGGGTCTGGAGGAGGAGGGAGGAAGGGGGAAGAGTGAGTTACAGCTTGATAGGTTGGAGGGAATGTCAGTCAAAGACACTGGAGGCTGTGATTGGCTGAGGGTGCCTGTAGAGGGAAGTTCTCTATGGCACCTGCGGCAGTGGCCTGCCAAAGGGGGCTAGTGTCCTCTTCCAAGCAGGACAAGGGGTCACCACAACATGAGGAAGTGTATTAAAGGGACACGGCATTAGGAAAGTTGGGAACCATCTAACAGATGGAAACCACAACCAATTAAAAAGACAGAGAGCTACATAAAGTATGTGTCTTCTAATGAGCTCTACATAGAATTTCGTAGCAGAAATGAAGTCCCATATTCCATGCACAAAATTGCACAACTACCTCACAGCCAATGTTCTGCCCCTCCAAACCAACAGGCAGAATCCTCTGCCTGTTCATTGATAGTGATTAGACATGGGCACAGAGCAGCGAAATTTTCATTTCCGTTACCGTTTTTTTTTTTGTTCTGTACGTAACGGAAACGGCAACGGTAATTAAGCCGTTACCACTCGAACTCAAACCGAAAAAAGAAAAATTAGGACGGATTTTTCATTTCCGTTTGTGGCATCGCGGCGATCGCGTGATGCGAAGCACAGAAAAAGTTTTTAAAAGTTTTTTTTTAAAAAAACCCGACTCCCTCCCAGCCGAAAAAGCAGGCGAAAATATGCCTGCCTGAGGCTTTGCCACTTACCAGAGGGGTGGTTTCTGGGGGGGGGGTCCTGGCCTTCCCCCCCTCCTCTCCTGTCCTGGGCTGCTGGCACCAGGCTGGGGGGGGGGCATCATCCTCTTCGTCTCGCCATGCCATGCGGTGGGGGGGATCCAAAATGGCGACCGCAATTTTTCTTTTGAAATCGTGGTCAAAAAACACACCAAAGCACAACAGAAACATGTGAATTTTATTTATTTTAAATGCCTGAATTTTAATAGTAGCAGCAGCGGGTTTTTTATAGGAATAAAACGTCGCATTGATTTTATTTTATTTTATTTTATTTTTTATTTTTTTAGACCTGCCCATTTGGGCTGGGCATGGGATGGGACCATGCAAATTTTTTGAACCATTCCACCAATGGCATCACCAGGTTTTTGACTGACACTTCTGGATGTGCCAGAGGGCATACAAAGCCGAGGCACCTTCCAGAAGTCGCAGTCGGGTCTTGGATGTGGAGGGAGGAGGGCTGTGCTGTGCTGGTGGTGGTGCTTGTGCACTGCAGAGATTATTCGAGGAAGGAGGCCTGGAGGCTTTAGGCTTTAGGCAGGCAGGGAGGGAATTGATTTTTTATTAGAAAATAATTTCTTTGATTCCTTGAAGCTTTGTCTGGCGAAGGGAAGCAGTTAGGGTTTTTTATTTGTCCTCTTCTCTGGCTGTTTGTGGGGAGAGGAGGATTTTTCTGATATCGGATAAAGGGGGAGGGTTGACTGGGAGTGGGAGGTGTGGATTTATTTTAAAATATATTATATACTACCATTTATTTTCTATTTTTCCCAACTTCAATTTGCTTGCACACACACACACATTTGGGGTGCAAGCCAAGAACAGAACCTCTGTCCTAAGTGGAGAATATTTTACTACAATATTATTTAGTTTACTAAATAATTACTTACTTCATTGTTTGTTTTTAAACTTGTTGTGCTGTGTGTGCCCTTGAACACACAGACACATTCTATTTAAGTGGATCAGAAGAATTCAGAAAATTATTTTTATTTTATTCCCTGACTACAACTACTCATTGTTTGTTTGCTGTGTTGTTGTGTGTGCACTTGAACACACAGGCAGGCACATTCCATTTCAGTGCATCAAGTAGAATCCAGAAAATTATTTTCAGTGTATTCCCTGACTACAACTACTCATTGTTTGTTTGTTGTGTTGTTGTGTGTGCACTTGAACACACAGGCAGGCACATTCCATTTCAGTGGATCAGAAGAATTCAGAAAATTATTTTCAGTGTATTCCCTGACTACAACTACCAAACTATATTGTACTTACACCCTGATATCTTTCTGGGGAGGCATAGTACCACACTACTGTCTTTTCACTTCAGGCTTATTTTTGGGTCTGGCTGAAGCCACCTGTCCAGCTGCACACACACACATTTGGGGTGTAAGCCAAGAACAGAACCTCTATCCTAAGTGGAGAATATTTTATTACAATATTATTTCGTTTACTAAATAATTACTTACTTCATTTATAAACGTGTTGTGCTGTGTGTACCCTTGAACACATACAGACACATTCCATTTAAGTGGCTCAGAAGAATTCAGAAAATTATTTACATTTTATTCCCTGGCGGCACCCCCTCGGCTGGCTGATGCTATGTGGTCTTCCCCCAGGTAGTAGAGTGCCATCACGTGGCCAATCCTGTTCCTCCGGGGAAATCCCAAAGCCTCCTTTTCCCAGCCGCTGTAATCGCCTGATCTGCAGCATCCAGGGCTTTGGAGGTTATACTTTGGCATTGGTTCATACTCACCAATGCTTAATTTATTCTGCACAACCCCCTTGCACCGCTGCACCCTTGACCTAGAGAGCCCCTAAGCCTGATAAGAGAAAAGTATCAGCCAATCTCGAGGGCCGGGCAAAAATTCCTATCCAGCCCCTTAGGCGGCCAGCACTCTCCCACTCGCACTTATAATAAGGGTGGGCGGGAGGGGGTGTCATGCTGGCACGATGGTGAAGAGGCCGACGGGTGTGAGACACCCGCTTGTATACAGGTCCTCCCACGCTGCCCCAGCCTTGCAAGGCCAGTGAGTGGCCAGTCTCACGATCTCTCCAGGCAGGGGGGGGGAGGCAAAGAGGCCCTGCCCACATATACATGTGACGGAACCGGTCCTTTGGCTTAGAGGAGGGGGGTAGAAAAGGGTTGATGCAGTGGGGCCGTGTGCTTCATTCTGGGGTTGGAGTGAAATTTGGTAAGTTCACTAGGTTTACCAATTGCAACCAGATTGAATTAAAGAGATATTACCTTGTGGATGCAGTCTTGCCCTTTGGTGTTCAGAGTCCTTGTGCCTCATGCCAGGTCCTTGGGGAAATGCCGGCTCTTTCTTGGTGAAATCTTGCTGGAACATTCTGGGGATGGCAGTGTTAAAAAGGCAAAAGTCCCATGCTTCGTCTAGTCCTTCCTGGTTTAACCTTTGAGCCTGATCTCCTTTTTCCTTCCTAACTAGAGATGGACACAGATTGAAACACAAACCAGAAAAAAACGATGAATCAGGCTGGTCCGTGGTTTGTTTCGCAAACCAATTCAGGGATCCTACTTTGCCAAAACGAAATGAAGTGCTGAAATTATCTTCCCTTGGCACTTCATTTTGTTCGGCAAAAGGGGATGTCCAACCACCCCCTTCCCACTATCTCCATCACTTCCCTACCTGGTTATCCACCACCTCTGCCACCATCTTCACTGGCCCGACCTCATTTCCTAGAGCTAGCCTGGTGCCTTTGCACATTAGCAGATCTATCAGCCCAGCTTCTAGCTTCATTGCCTTGGTTACTTGCAAATACCCCTGCTTCCCATCAAGTTCTGAATAAATTCCAAATTCAAAGTGCATGCTTTGTTGGAACTTTGGTTGTTCAAGTGGAATAGAACTGCTGTAACTGTATAGCATAGGTACTGTCTGTCTTGGGTTGCCTATCTGTCATTGTTTATTTCTTCATGTATATGTGTTGCTTGCAGCCAGCTTGCAATGAGCAACCAATATTTATTTATTTATTTATTTATTTTTAAAGCTTATATACCGCCCCATCTTCCAAAAAGGAACTCCAGGCAGTTTACAACAAACAAACAAAACAATTGAACACAACATAAAAAAGCAACAACAATAAATTCAATATAGGTACTTGAAGGCAAATGACGGACAAAAACAAGGGGGGGAATTAACAGTCACCAAATGCCTCCCAGAAAAGCAGGGTCTTTAACACTTTTTTGAAGGTTGGCAGGGACTGTGCAAGGCGCAACTCGCTCAGGGGGTGGTTCCATAGTGTAGGACCAGCCACAGAGAAGGCTCAGCCGCGGGTAGACGTTTTCCGAGCCTCCCTGGGCATGGCCACCCACAGAGAGTGTGCCTGCGACATCCTAGTTGGTCGGTCCGAAGTTGATCGCTGGGTGATTCACTCTGCCAGGTAATCAGGTCCCAGGCCCGGATACTTCATGTCCCTCTCATCGTGGTTCGCTGTCCCGCTTGGGACCGGTACAAAAAAAGGTTACTCCACGTCCATTGTGTGATGGCAGGAGTTCATCCTGACCACACCCCCTGAACCTGGAACAAACCGTGATGAGACATACCTCTCCCTGGCCTCAGGAATTGTCTTGTCTCGGTTCTTGTTTCAAGACAAGTGCCCGTGAAGTAATGCTTGTCACGCAACACACACATTTTCCATCTACTGGCAGGAGTGTGAAGTTGCATACTCCAGTACAATCCCAATGGCGTAAGCAATGCATCGCAGAGAGGGAAGAAGGCATGAAACCAGGAGTTTTGCCACTTAACACATGAAAGGCAAAGTTGCGGAGATTCGAAATATCGAAAACCAGAGCCCAGGCCAAAAAAAAGGGTAAACGAAGCCAGGAAAATTCATTAATTGTCACAAAACAAGGACATGAAGTAACAGTTGTCACGATACCATCAATCATGCCTGTGGGTGATCAAGGTATCTCCCCTGCCAGGACAGAAACAGGACAAGACCACATGACCGCGAAAAATGTTATCACGAAATGAACGTAATCTCGGAACGAGGAAGGTCGTGAAGTAACCGTCTAAGTCAGGGGTCCTCAAAGTTTTCAAACAGTGGGCCGGTCCACCACCACCCAGACACCACTGGGGGCCGGATCACAGTCCAAAAGCAGCTGCGGAGGCTGGCTTGCTCACAAAACAGGGGATCGGTGGGGGTTGCAATTGGTCCCAGGGGCCGGATTCAGGACCTTGGGGGGCCGCATCCGGCCCTGGGGGTTTAGGTTGAGGACCCCTGGTCTAAGTGAATCAGCCCAAATAAAGGGAATCAAGCGGAGAGGCCACTTTGAAGAATAACCAGAGAATTGTAGAGAAGACTCCCAGATATAGTAAGTTGTGTGTAAGGTGCTTACCAGGAGAAAGGCAACCTATAAATGAAACAAATAAAATAAAGTGACATGCTGACAACCACAGGTTCCTGTAAATATGCCTTGCCTTTAATAATAGCAAGGTCAAGAGGTCAGATCTAGCTTTCAGGGCCCAAACTGGCTGCCGAATACATCTCAATCAATCCCTTTTCTTTACTAAGAAGGAACAGCCGGACTCACCTTTGTTTGTTCAGCAAGCAGTTTTAATGTGGAATGCAACTTGTCCTTGAAACAGAATTTTCTGCTTCCTTAGTGAATACAGTGTGTTGTCTAGGGAACGTATTGTCACAGAGGGTCTGCTCCTTGATTGCAGGGGTGGCTTCAAAGCACATTTCTTACCCCCACCCCCACCCCCACCCCCACCCTCTTCTCATTATTTCTTCATCATCGGTGATTCAGGAAATTTGTGTGCCAGCAGGAAACTTTGCAACAGGCCACAAGCTCTGCTGCTGAGGGTGGTAGTGGTGATTATAAGAATACAAATGGATTTATGGAGTGCCTTGGGAATGTTCAGAATACTCCTGATATGATTTTGCTTCATTTTTGTTTTTGTTTTTGCTAGCTACTCTTTTGTAGAATCATAGAATCATAAATTTGGAATCCAAGGATACCTACCAGGGGGTTGTCTCAATGTTTCTTGAATGCCTCCAGAGCTGGAACAATTAGGAAGAACTTCATGACAGTTAGAGCTGTTCGGCAGTGGAATATGTTGCCACAAGAGGTGGTGGAGTCTCCTTCTGCGGAAGTTTTTAAGCAGAGGCTGGATGGCCATCTGTCGGCAATATTGTGATGGGGTTCCTGCATGGCAGGGGGTTGGACTAGATGGCCCTTGAGGTCTCTTCCAACTCTATGATTCTATGATGCTATGATGTTATGATTCTATGACTCACCACCTCTCAAGAGAATTGGTTCCATTGCCACACTGCTCAAACAGGATGTTTTCCCTGATATTCAGCCTAGATCTGGCTTCCTGTAAATTGAGCCCAATGTTGCAGGTCCTGCACTCAGTGAGGTTCAAGAACAGATCCTGCGCTACGTCTGTATTTCAAGCCTTGTGAGTATTTGGAAGGTTACTATCAGTGTATCTGCTATCAGATATTTCCTCCATTTTCTTTTATCCCAGCTAAACATGCCCAGTTATTTCAGTCTTTTCTCATAAGGCTTGGTTTCCAGTCCCCTGACCATCCTTCCCCCTGCCCTTTATCTGACCTTGCCTCAGTTTTACAGCATTCTTCTTGAAGTTCAATATGTATGAGAGCAGAAATAAGGTGATGAAACAGTGATCAAAATTGCTTATTTTTCTTGTTCAGTTGGCTATAGCCACTCCCAGTTTCATAATGAGGGAATAATTCAATTCTTTCTGCACATGGCAAAAAGTCGGTTTGAATCATTCTGGCCTTAAAAAAATAAGACAGAGTAAAACATAATAGGAGCAAAAAGGATCTTTTGCAGTCAGAAAAAAATTCAGATTAAAAAAAAATTCAAATTTCGAAAAAGATTTCAAATCAATCCATTCTATAACCACAGCGAATCCCACAGTATTTAACTATATAGTCACAGCCTGATCTACAAGTTGGGGACAGATTTTGCATAAAAGACCAAATTTAAATGTTCCTTCACACATCAAGAACTCACATCAAAGGAAGTAAATATTTTTTAAAAAAACCTATCCAAAATTCTTGGACAGTTTCCCTAACCTTTGTTCACATTTACTGTCAATATTTACTCCAAGTTTGTGAACTAAAGATGTGATCCTTGCAGTCATGTTAAAACATGGGAAAATCTATTTTACTAGGAATCCTACAATTTAGTGTGAACAGAAGAAGGATGGATTTGTCAATTTGCATTCCCTTCAGATTTTTTTTTAAAAATTACAGTATTTGATCCCATTCTTCTTAAATTCATCTGCATGGCAATTTTATTTGTGTTTTGGTAGGGATTTCTCAGTTCATGTAAGTGTATGATTTTTTGCCTAATACAATACAGTTTTGAAGCATGTGCATAATAAAGGTATTTTTTTCACACATTTTTAAATTGAAGTTAGTTACCAAATTGAGGGAAGTGTGACTATGGAAGGATAGTCACACTTCCCTCAATTTGGTAGCTAACTTACATTGTTTTTGTCCTCAGATTGATTGATCAAGTTTAAATAAGCCAAGGTTGGCATTCAGACATGGACCTAACAGAATATTCCTTGTATCTACGAACACGATGCTTAAGTGGTGAATGGATCATTTAAATCTACGTCCTTGATATATGCAATTATATATAAATATGCTGTTATATCTACATTTACAGTTTATAGTTGTATTCTTTCTGAGGCATAGAAGTAAATCTGCACACCCATTATTGGTAGAAGTTACTATCCTGACAGTAATGACTAGATTTATTCAGGAGTTTTCACTTTGGGGTTAATTATTCCCCCCAATTACATGTTTACCCTCGATGCAATTACTCTGGGAATAAAAGCCCTTGTCCCTTGTAATCAAAAAGCATGCTTTAGTGGAGATATATCTTGGTTTCACAGCTGTACCTCAATTAGAAATTGAGGTCCATGAAGGAAGTAGCTGTAGCTAATTATGCAAATCAGGGAATTAACCACCATCTACATGCACTGCTGGTTGAGTAACATGCCTCTACATGGCACCTTCCTGTTTCAGGATCTGAGGCGAGGGGTTTATTTACTTGGCTACAGAGGAGGCAGGATAGCTGGGAATTGAGATGTTACCCTTAATTCAATTGCTTTCAGAACACACGTAGAGACAATGGCTGAAGGAGCAATGGCGGTTCACAGTAAGGATTAAGGATTGTGATTAAGGGAGCGTAGATGGAAAATGTTCTTGAAGCTATGGAGAAGTCTCGGGGTGGGTTAATGCATGTCTCCTTCAGGTTAATATAAGGTAAGAGGTTGCCACCATTAAAACTGGGGAAATATTCTCCCATAATTTGTTGTAATTCATACACAGCTGGCATCCTGCTGGATTAGACCAATGTTCCCTCCAGTGTGGAATTCTTTTTTTTTTTAAGTCTTAATTACTCACTTTTATGTTTCAGTTTTCCTCCAATGCGCTCAAGGCTTATTTTGAATTTTGTAGCTTTGTGAGAGGCTAAGACAGGCCTGCCCAAAGTCCAACCCGGGGGCCAAATCTGGCCCGTCAGGCCATTCTGAGTGGCCCGCGGCTGGCCGGCCTGCCCCTCCCTCCCTCTCCCTCCCCCCATGATTTTTTTTTTAAAAAATCTTCTGCCAACATTGATACCGCCGGGAAGCTTGAGGGGCTGGGCGGGCCGGCCAGCCGGTGAGCAGAAGCTTGTGGGGCTGGGTGGGTGGGTGGGGGGGCAGGCCACCAGCACCAGCACCGCCGGGAAGCTTGTGGGGCTGGGCACGCATTGTGAGGTTGGGCGCATGCATGGGGCAGTGATCGGGAGGGCCGCGCCACCAGCACCGCAGGGGAATGTGTGGGGGTGGGCAGGCCAGTGGGCCTCTACCACCGCCAAGGAGCTTTGGGGTGGGCTGGCGGGCGAGCCGTCGCCACCGCTGGGGAGCTTGGGGGGGTGCAAGGTCGCACAGATTGCCTCTTCCAAGGGGCGACCTGTGGTCACAGCTCCCTGTGCTTCCTTTGGTCCCCACCTCCCTCCCTCCCTTCCTTGTTCCCCACCTTCCTTCCTCTCTTGGTTTCCACCTTCCTCCTTCCCTCCCTTGGTCCCCGCCTTCCTCCCTGTGGGTGGGGTTGCAAGGGGTCAGTGGGTGGGCTTATGGGTCGGTGGGTGGGGCTTGCAGTGGGGTGGCAGTGTCGGGGAGCAACCGGCCCCTGACACATTCTCAGCCACCAAATCTGGCCCTCCTTACAAAAAGTTTGGGCATCCCTGGGCTAAGAATTTTCTCAAGAAAGACCTCTGTTGTATTTCCTCTGAACTGCAGCAGAGAATTCAGAGAGAGAGAGAGAGAGAGAGAGAGAGAGAGAGAGAGATTGATTATTATTGAAATGAAATGAAATGAAATGAAATGAATTGACAGGACTTTATTTTTAACAATGGCATCCCACCTTTACTTCATGATTCCTAGGCCAGTGCTCTAACCACTACACCATTTTTTACCCCAGCCAGCATGAGAGTTGTAGTCCAATGGGTAACTTTTTCACACTGTATGCATCCTGCTTCTGTCAGTGGCCATTAAATCCTCATCTCCAGGAAACAAACAGGAAGGCCATAATGGAAACTGTGAACTCCAAAAGTTAGTGATGAACCACTATTTGCTTTTGTCCCTTGGCCTCTAGGTCTCTTCTTAAACAGCAGGTCAATTTAATAATCCCCATTGCCCAGGTTCTAAAGGAGAAAGTAATGTAAGCCTTCACAAAGGAACTTGTTTCAGGTCACCATGTCATCGTCATGGGGAATATCAGATCAAAGTCATTGCTCATAAATGCCTAATTAAAGCAAAATGCATACAACATTTTAATTGGCTCATTGGCTCATTTGTTTTTATTATGCTTCAATGCTTTCCTCGACAGATGAATCATAAGATGCACGCAAAGCACACATACAGACTACAGGCAGATGAAGCATGTTGACTAGCATTTAAAACAGAGATGGAGAGAGATGTCCCCTAACTCTCTGTGTGCCTTTTTGGTAACTCCTCCCCCCCAAAAACTTGTTCTCAGCTGGATCCCTCAAAATGTATCTGCGTTTCTGGTTCTCTATGGAAACCCAGTCCTTGCAAAGAGGGAATGCAAATGGCCATGGACTGAATGATACAGGCAGGACAAAAAATGTACCAATGGCTGTTTTCAGTGATGGGTACTCTATTTTGTTTTATTTTTAGAATCTCTTTCTTTTTTTACCCACCTGGGAAATTTCCAATCCAGAGGTAGCAACTGGGAGGAGAATAAGTGAGGGGCACACCAAGAACATAGCTGTACTTGATTTGTTCTTAAAAGGACAATGCAAGGAGTCGCCACTTCACTCCACTTTCTGTCCTTTCTCTGTCCCTGACTCCTTACTGTTCCTGAGATCTGAATTGGGGTTGCTGTGGCCATAAGACTTTAAGAATTTCATTAATGGCTTTTCTGTGGGAAAGGAAGGTTGGCATCTAAGGTAAAGAGTGTGCTCTCCCTTGCATAAGAACTTAAGAAGAGCCATGCTGGATCAGGCCAAAGGCCCATCTAGTCCAGCTTCCTGTATCTCACAGTGGTCCCACCAAATGTGTCTGGGAGCGCATGAGACTAGATCACTGTCTCTTGATATCACTCCCCTGCATCTGGCCCTTGAAGTACCCTGGTTTTAAGCCTGGAGATTACACATCTCCATCATACCCAACCTGACAAAAATATACCAGATGGGTGGCAATGGCGAGAATGGGAGAGTGAGTGGGCAGTGCCAAATTCAAAACCCAGCTCCGCTCTCCAGTTCTTGCCCCCACCACTGCCACCTAGGTGGTGTTTTCTGATAGGTTGGGCTATGGGGAGTGGGGGTCTCTCCCCCTTGCCACAGCCCAACCTGTTAAAAATTACTAAATGAAATGAAATAAAATGAGCAACAAAACAAAAAGCCATGTTTCCATTTCATGTCCATCTCTAATTGTAGCTGAAGAAATTTTTCATTCTTTCTCCTGTACCTAAAGTCATTTTTCATCATCGGCTCAACACGAAACTAGAGATGCAAAGAAATACCCCAAATATCTTATTACAAAGTTCTTGTTTCCTGACATGGTGATATTATTTCAAATTTCCCAACATTTCATGAGCTCTTGTATTTAACCTAGGAATGGAATTGGTGGTTTCAGATTCATATTTCCCAGGTTTCAGTGGTTTAACCTCAAAATTTCCTCATCCAGGAAGATATTTATGAATTTTGAGCAGTGCTTTTCACAAATAAATCAAAAGCAAATCTCATTGAATGAACTGAAGCAGTAGCAATCCTAGTATTAGACTATACCAGCAGCAGGTCCACCCAGCATGCCAAGGGCAAAAAAAGTGATGGTGATTGTAATAAAAAAAGAAGCACAAGTTCCCTATTGCCGCAACACACGGAAGTAAGTAAGAGGTGAAAATAAATAGTCAACTAATACTTGATTATAAGTCTAGTTTTTCAGCCCTAATTTATATTTGGGTCAATACTTTTAGCCACTGAAGCAAGTGCTTGCCTCGGTGGCTAAAAGTCATTTTAAACATTACATGCTGCTTCTCCTGACCTCCCTGTGCATCATATGGGAGCGGCACACAATGTTTAAAATGACTTTTAGCTACTGAGGCAAGTGCTTGCCTAGGTGGCTAAAAGTCATTTTAAACATCACACACCGCTCCCCCACCTCACAAAGGAGGAGCTGCCAGGCCCTGCTGCATTTCCCACCCTAGACTTATACTCGAATCAATAAGTTTCCCCAGTTTTTTGGGTTAAATTAGGGGCCTCGACTTATACTCAGTTCGACTTATACTGGAGTATATACAGTATTTGTTTTTAATATTTACAACCTGTTATCCCAATTGTTATGAACTCATATATACAATGTGATGTAATTCCATGACATCGTTTTTGTGGACGATTTCTCTCTCTTCATGATGACTCGATGCCATGTTTACTCACTCTTCAAAAATAGCATGTATCATCCAGACCTCATTCTCCTAAATCATGTTGCTTGTTTTCCAAGCAGCCTTTTCAGTTGCCTAGTAGGGAGCCAGCTAAACTCTTCACTTCTGCATGACGGCTGTGTCAAGAATCAAGGCCACCAGCCATGAGGATAGATGTAATCTCCTAGGCAGCCACCAGCAGCACCTCTCAAGCTGCCTTTAGGATTGTAAATGAAAGACATTTCAGCAGCCATGCCTTCATTATTCCTACTAGGACTGAGAAAGTGGAATGGCAAAGAGGGCACTTCTTCCTCAAGGTAAGAAGCTCAAGATGATGGTTGACCCACTGTGTCGTACCGTGTCTGTTTTCTTATGTGGCACTGAATGATAATAATAACAATAAAAAAGCAATGCATGCTGCTTATATTAAAATTACCCATAGCACTTACAACACTCTCCGGGCATTTGACAAGCTAATGACGCAGGCTACCTATGAGCTCATTTTACTGACCTCAAAAGGATGGAAGCCTGAGTCACCCTCAAGCCGGTACATGATGGAATTGAACCCTGGGTTGTGAGCACAGTTTGGGTTGCAGTATAGAGCAGTTTGATCACCATGCAGGAAACCACTAAGCAGGAAATCAAAGCAAATCAGAGCAAAGTAAAACAAGCCACACACACGCACGCGTGCACGCATGCATGCATGCACACACACACACACACACACAGAGAGAGAGAGAGAGAGAGAGAGAGAGAGAGAGAGAGAGAGAGAGAGAGAGAGAGAGAGAGAGAGAAACAGACGCACAGACACACAGACACACAGACACACATCTACATATCTATATATCAATACTGTTGTACAGTGACCCCCCACCTATTGCGGGGGTTAGGGACCCAACCTGACCCACAATAATTGAAAATCCACAATACGCGGATGCAGGTCGAGTTGGGCCTGGGACACCTTGCTGGGGGCGCTTGTACTTACCCCCAGCCTGGCGGCGCTGCCCTGAACAGGCCTGCGAGGGTCTTTCCGGGTCTTTTGCAGGCCCCAAAAGGGCCTCTCTGCAAACTGGAAGTCATTTCTGAGGCCTCCGCCAGGCCCTCCACCCTTACCCTAGGCCTTTTCCCCCTTACACCAGGGGGTCTTTTTCATATTCTGTGGTCCCATGATATAGCAGGACCACTGTATATGAACCGCGAATGAGCAGGGGGCCACTGTATATTCCAATGAGAAAACTCCCATTTTTTTAAAAAAAGGTCTAAGATGATTCTTTTTCTTTTCTCTGTCCCCAGAAAGAGAAGGAGGTGAGAAGGCCAGTAGAGATGGTGGACCCCCTTCCTTTGGAGACAGAAAGGAAAGTAAACTTTTTTTTCAGTCTAGACATAGGTCTTTTTGTCCATTACTGGGCTGGGGGACCGCCCTCATGAGGAAAAGCTAAAACATTTGGGGCTCTTTAGTCTGGATAAAAGGCATCTGAGGGGGGATATGATTGAGACATACAAAATAAACCAGCTGGGAGCTGGTGGCAGCAACAGTAGAGCGAAGCAAGCAGTGCCAAATTTAAAACCCTGCTGCTCTTTTCTCCCATTGTGGCCATTGCCACCAGCAGCCAGCTGGTTTTTCCCCCCTCAGGTCAGGCTGTGGGGAGGGAGAGTGCTTGAAAATTATAGACTTGTGTATCCTGCTTCTCTTTATTAGCAACAACTGTACAGAACAACAGCAAACATCTTCCACCAATAGAGATGGGCACGACTCAAAAACATGGTGTTTCGTTTGTCGTTTGTTGTTTAGGGGGTCCGTTTCGGTTCGTTTTTGTTTTTCGTGAATTTTTCGTTACGTAATGAAACAAAAAAATGAAAACAAAAACGAAAAATTGCTGTTTCGTTAGCATTCAATACAGTTCAATGTATTTGCCGCAACGAAAACGAAACGCACGACAAAATTTCTGTTGTTTCAGTTCGTTTCGTTTCATTTTGGAGACAAAATTCGTTTTTCATTTCGTAACGTAATGAAAAAAAAAAAAACGAAAATGAAAACGAAAAATTGCTCGTTTCGTGCCCATCTCTATCCACCAATATAGAAAAGAGGAGGAAAGAGCACTCAGCTGAGAGGTGGTACTCTTTTTGAATTCGAAGTCTGGAAATAATGATTGTTTAATGTTGGGTAGACAATCATTGCAGACTAGAAAAGCCCCTCTCCATCACACAAACTCCAGACAGCATATGTTTGAGTTTGCAAATAAAATTCCAGCATTAGGAACTGGGGATGGGCTATTCATTTCAAAAGCTACAGGTTCCGAAACAACCCACGTGAGTCCAGGTGGTGTTCGGAAGCCACCAAAATGCAATCAGTCAATCCCTGACCTTGCTCTGTGCCTGCATGGAGCTGAGCTCCAACAAGGAAGCAGCGTCAGCCATCATCATTCCTTCTCTCTGGCGCTGGCCAGTCAGACAGGGAGGCAGGATGATGCATTTCCCAGCACAGCTTCTGATTGGCCAGCACCAG
The DNA here is from genome assembly GCA_037367245.1 of Phrynocephalus guinanensis. Lineage (NCBI taxonomy): Eukaryota > Metazoa > Chordata > Lepidosauria > Squamata > Agamidae > Phrynocephalus > Phrynocephalus guinanensis. The sequence continues at coordinate 194,166,869 of CM074732.1, forward strand.
GGAGAAGGAACGATGATGTCAGAGGCTGCTTCCTTGTTGGAGCTCAGCTCCATGCAGGCACAGAGCAAGGTAAGGGATTGGCTGGTGGTGTTTTGGAGACTTCTGAACACCAACTGGGTTGATGTAGGTCATTTCGGAACCGGTAGCTTTTGAAACGAATAACCCATCCCTATTAGGAACCATGATTCTTCAGGACCCTCTGTTGCTTGGAAAGTTTTCACATGTATCCGTAGCTTTCCTCTTCAGCACTTCCTCTCTCTGTGCAGACAGACACAGGTAGGAGAGGGCTAGAACTTTCTCCCAGTTCACACCTTGGAATTAACTCCTTGAAAACCAGATGAACCATAGGATCACAATAAAGGAGTTGGAAGGGTCCTATAAGAACATCTAGTCCAACCCTTTGATAAATGCAAGGGGCAAGGTTTCAGAATTTTCATTGATTGCCACTGAACTTTGGCCAAAAGTGAATTCTCAAGTTCTGAGGTTCATCCCAAGCAATTCAGAGGGAAGCCCAAAGAGTTGCAAGAGAAAAAAATAACTAATTTATTTTACTCCAGGACTGTTTTACATAGCATCATTGACTGAAGCCGCTTGCTACAAGGAGTCACAAAAAAGAAGCAAAATAGAGATGAAGGGAGCCAAGCTGTGTGGCTGATTTATCATTTCAGGAGAACACTACCTTTTACAAATGTCAAAGCTAGCATGATAATCACTTTGTGTTTGGGTGAGATGTGGTTAACTGATGAATACAAGGAATTGGCTTCTGGGATTTTCCCTTGCATGCTGTCACTTTGTGAATGGTATTCGACAGAAGGGTGTAGCCTGTAGACCAGTCGTTCCCAAAGGTAGGTCCCCATAGGCTTCAGGAGCACAACTCCCAGAATTCCGTGGCCACCATGGCTAGTGGTGAAGGCGTTGAGGAATTTTAGTCCAGGAACATCAGGGGTCCCCAAATGAACCACTGCTGTAGACCATCTTGACTGCTGTTATTGGTGTTGTCAATATTCAGGGTGCTATTTTGCTATGTAAAGCATGACATTATTTTTTTTTCCTGCTGGCAACACAGGCGCAAATGTATACAAAAAGAACTGCCTCCTTCCATATGAACCTACCAGCAATTAAGATCTAGCCAGGGGGCCCTCCTGAAAGATCCATCCTTCAAGGAGGTGAAAGAGGTGGCTTGTAGGTCTAGACTCTAGGGCCTTTTCAGCAGCTGCTCCCAGGCTATGAAAAGTCTCTCCCGTCTGAGATCCGCCTGGCACCAACACTGATGATGTTTCGGCACCAGGTAAAAACCTTTCTGTTTCAGAATTTTTTTAACTGACATAACATAGATTGTGGGTCCTGGTGGCAATTTCAGTGTTTTAAATGTTTTTATTGTTTTAATTGACATTTTAATGCTTTGTTGTAATTGTTCATTTCTATTGTAAGCCGCCCAGAGACCTTTGGGTAGTGGGCGGCATATAAATGAATAAAATAAATAAATAAATAAATAAATAAATAAATAAATAAATAAATAAATAAATAAAAAAATGGCCAGCAATAATCATGGATACAGGAGTCTGATATCTCACATTCATAAACCTGAGGTTCCACCCACCACTACCACCAAGAACTGAATTTCTTCTGTGTCAGCAGCAGTAAACAGAAGTAATCTATCCCTGTCCACCAATGTTTATAAGCATATTGTAAACAGGCATAAGTGAACAGCTCATTTCTCCAGAGGGAAGTGATGTGTCCTTAATACTGATTAAGTGTTTTGTTCCGCCTAAGTATCAGGCGGAGGTTTTCTGCTCCTTTGTGAGTGGAGCAGGAGACAGAGAAATGACAGCCTTGAATTCTCCTGGCTCTTTAACTGCTTTGAGGGATTCTCCGAACCATATCGCATGTGTAATTTTTACCGATGATCACTTTGTACAACGGTAACTGTCTTGAGAGGCTGAGCCATTGACAGGGGCTGCTTGCGGGGAGAGCATTGCAGATGTGGAACGTGACAGAGAGCTAATACATTTCAAGTATTTGTTGCCATTGTCTTTTGTTGCATCCACCATAACAGATGGACTTCAGCATCTTGGAAGCTGGTGAGGGCCCCTCTAATGAAGCCGAGTGGTAAAGAAAGCAACACCAGTTGAACTTCTGTCTTCTTTCCTTTATGGCATTGAATCACAGGCAAGGGGCTATATCTAATTGTGGCCTTGTTGTTGTTGTTGTTGTTGTTGTTGTTGTTGTTGTTGTTGTTGTTGTTCTCAAAGTAGTTAAACAATTTTCCCTCTTTCCCGTTTATCTCCGTCCCTTAATTTTACCCCAGAGAGCAAAAATAAGACATTCAACTCCTGAGGAGAGACATATAGCTTTTGAGTTTACCATTGTTTAATACTGGAATTTCCTATGTATCATTTTTTAACTTTCTAACTGTGGGCCAGAATCCTGGCAAAATGTAGAGTGCTAGAGTCACCATTAAGCACTTCCCCCTATCTGGAACGCCCTTGGTGTACCCAGTCATGCTTGGTGCCAGGACCCTGCCTGCCACAGAACCTGTCTCTGAGGGGTTAAATGGTGAAGAGCTGCTGGAGGAGCCTTGCAGCTCAAGTCAGCAGGCAGCTGGGTCTGATGACTCAGCTGAAAACATATCTTCTCCCCCTAGAAGGGCCATGAGCAGGATTCTGCAAAGACGTGCTACCAGGAGGGCTAGGGAAAGGGTCTTTGATGCTAGATGGGGAATCAGGGCAGCAAGCCCTGAGTACTAGCAGAAGCCTTTCCAGGAGTAAGGGTGTGTTCCCTGTTTTGGGATAAAGCTGGTAAGCTCACCTTGAGCTCTCTGTGGGAGCAACACGTCATTTGAACTTGCAACCACGTTCCTGTCTGTGAGCTTGGCTCTGTTTCCTGATTCCGGACCGGCTTCCTGGACAACGGCTTAATCTGTTCCCTTGGGTTTGGCATCTGGTTTCCGTGAGATATTCTGGTTTTGACTTGGACTGTTGATTGCTGGGAGTTGGATTCTGTTATTTATCTGGCACTTGATTGTTGGCAAAGGACTTGAACTTGCCCGGCTTTCCACTAAAGATCTTGGCAAAGAACTGAACCCTGTTTGTGTGTGTGCTCTGTGTGTGGGGCTTGACACTTGGGGTTGAGAAACTGGACATGCAATGAGTCACTTTACTGGTCACATGAAGAGCTTTCTGGGGGGATGAAACACAGTATCCCATTGCCCTTGTATGTGCAGTTTACCACAGCAAGATTTGGGCCTTTGCTTCTTGGAAAAAGGAATCTAATAAACTGGCTGAAATTCAAAACTGAGTTGCACCAGGAACAAAGCTCATTGAATAAACAGAATTTTACTTATGGGGGAGTTAACATGCCGCATCCCCACAAATTCAATGGGCCTGCTCTAGCTGCAGCTTACTGCTGGATTTCAGTCACTGAAATATGGTAAGAGTCCTGGTTAGAGATTGGCACAAAATGAAAAAAAAAACCCCGTTCCATTATTCATTATTCGTTTTGTTACATAACGAAACGAATAACAAAAATTGTGATGACATTGGAACGAAACCAAACAGAACCACGAAAATTAGGTTCGTTACATTTCATTTTTGTTAATGGCGATGCGCAATGAAATGAGCTGTTTTTAAATGTTAAAAAACATCCTGAATATCTGTAAAAACCCAGCGATAATTATTTATTCTGCCTGATAATATGTAACAGGGGGTTGGGGTCCTTAAAACGTGCATTTATGTCTTTTCTCAGATCGCTGTATTTTTTTCCTTTAAAGGGAGTTAGGGGACATCAACCCAAAATGGCTCCCAGATGCCTAATATTGATTTCTTGGGGTTTTAAAATGCCCTGGACATCCATAAAAACACAGTGATAATTATTTGAAATTATTACCTACCAGGGGGTTGTGGTCCTTAAAACGTTTGTTTTTGTCTTTCTCCCATCGCGATGTATTTTTTCTTTTCCCTTTAAGGATGACACAAAATGGATTCCAGCCACAAGATGGATGCAAGCCATGTGATGGGATCATGTAAATTCTTGGACAATTTCAACCAATAGCATGCCCAGGTTGCAGACTGGGTAGATGTGGCAGCCACAGAGGGCATAAAAACCTCTGGCAGCCCCCCATCCTCCTTGCAGTCTGCGGTGGGAGTTAGGGTGGGATTGCTGTCTCTGCGACTCATTACTTTAGGCCAGCCCAGGCAGGTGTGTGTCTCTGTGTTCCTGCTGGCTGCAGCCTGGCTCTTAGGGGAGAGAAAGAAGAGATTTCTCTTGCAGCCTCCCTGTGTGTGTGTGTGTACCTCTCAGTGAGCACCCTCCCCTGCCCCACAGTGCAGTCACTTTGTGGCTGCCTTACACCCTGGGCAATGCCTGCCACTGCCTTTGCACGCTCCCTGCGTATCTAGTCTATACTGTGTCTCTGCCAGCATCATTTTTAAAAGTGTTTTCCCTCTGGTCTGGGGTGTTGGGGGACGTCCGTGCACGGAAATGCTTTAAGTCACACAAAAAGCGAGTAAAAATGAAAAACGAAAAACGAAACAATTTTGTTTCAAAAAATTCACAAAAAATGGAAACGAACCAAAATGCACCCGCGACAAAAAAAACACGAAAAAACCAAAATGTCATTTTTTCTATTTGTGCCCATCTCTAGTCCTGGTATCTGTAGGAGCCCTCACTATAGATGCTGAAAAACATGGATTATAGCAAACACTGTTATAATAGCAAATACTGTACAGTACATAGTGTGGTCTCTGCTTCCATTCTGTGGCCTGTTCTGGTAACTTCATCATTAGAAACATGTACTTTTAGGATTTTTCTTCTGAGAGTTTTAATATTTTCAGACAGTGGAAAAGTGAATTGGCAGATAAGTGATCCTGTGGATAAGGGGGTGCTGTTGTAATAACAATAGGCAATTCTTAGCGCTATCATAATATGGTATATCACAAAAGGAAAAAAAAGTAGCATGCCCTAGGGTGGAAGTTTAACAAGTGACACCTTGGCGAGACCACTCTTGGTCCCATGCATCTTAAAGAGGCAGTTGCACCTGCAAGTTTATCTGCACTGCAGTCTGGATATGATGCTCCTCGGTTGCCTTGGGTCAAGAAAAAGATTGCATGGTAACCTGCTCGTTACAGTCATATCATGGATGGGAAGCAACAAAGGAAAGGTGTCTGGAATGGATTACTTTATTCTTATGTGCAGTGGAATTTTTCTCCCTGTAATATTCACGGCCTGTTTTTTTGTGAGGCAGGACGCAAGGGACAGAGTGAGCCGTCCCCTCTGTTGGAGATGTTTGTTGGATCGGTGGTTGCAGATGATTTTTAGTTGCTTTAATAAGAGAGACACCTCTTGTGTTACTAAGTGAAAAAAACTATTTATTTAACTAGAAGGGAAGGGTACATGGGAGGTTTTCTAACAATAACTATTCTAAAAGCCATCTTGCTAGGCTAGGAACATGCTTCCCTCCTTTCTAAGAATACAAGGCACACCCTATAAAAGAAAAGGGGGTCATACTTCTACCAGAACATTCCAAGTGGTGTGATCTCAACAACCAATAGGCTTTGCTCTTCACATTAACCCTGGAATGGCTGAAATGTAAATCCTGCTAAATATTCCAACACCCTCCATCAGATATGCGGGACCTGGTGACAGAGGTGAAGGAGAAGAATGTGGAATAGAAACACGGCAGGGAGGAAGGAGAGTGAGTGGAACACGCAGCAGACGGGAGCTTGGAGCTGAGGTGGAGCAAAAGGAGCAGAAGTCAGACCCAATCAAATGGAGCATCTTTGTCTTTTCCAAATACAAGAATCTATGGAAGAAGGGACCTCCACAGAACCTGAGGACCAATGGAGGGGTGTGATGCAGAGTGGGCACACCACCTGTTTTGCAGGACGCTGCTGTGGATGGGGAACATAAGAACATAAACATAAGAACATAAGAAGAGCCATGCTGGATCAGGCCAAAGGCCCATCTAGTCCAGCTTCCTGTATCTCACAGTGGCCCCACCAGATGCGTTTGGGAGCGCATGAGACTAGATATCTGTCTCCAGTCTCCAGTCTCACCTACACAGAAATCGATGGATCATGAACAGTTTGGAATCCATCCATTCTGAGTGGCACTACTGGAAGACAAGAGTTGGGAAATTGTTGGACTGAGTTAATTGATGGTTCTAATTTGTTCATGCCTACAGTTCATAAAGTTCATAAAGAAGGTTTCTGACACCTTCCACCTTTCCAACCCTCCCTACCTTCTTTCCGGATCTGTCTTCTCCTCTGGAACGGGATCTTCACTCCTTGAATATTCGTTATCCTCTCAGCTTTTACATGTCCAGAACTGCACCTGTTCAAAAAACAAAAAGGTTGTTTATCTGTTACGATCCTAGTTCTAGAGGGTGTCCTGTTTCTCCCCAGCAATTTTCACGCTGGATTGTTTCTGCGATCAAGCTTGTTTATGAGTTAGCCAAGAGGCCGTTGTCGTGTCCTGTTGAGGCCTACTCTACCAGAGCATCCTCAGCAGCCTTCTTGAGGAGCATTCCCTTGGAGGACATTTGTAATGCAGCCACGTGGTCAACACCTACAGCCTTCATGAAGCACTATCAGATGAATGCTCAAATGATGTCTTCCACGTCCTTTGGGAGAGGCATCCTTTCCTTTGTGACGGCGTGACTTCCCACCTTCCTGTGAGTACTGCTTCTAATCACTCATCTGTGTGGCTTCACAAAGGCCATAAAGGAGAAGAACCACTTACTTACCTGTAAAGGTGGTTGTTCAAGTGGACCTTTGTGAAGCCACACAGCACCTGCCTGCCTCCCCTCGACATGTCTGGTACTTACATGTCTTGCTAGCCGTTGTGAGGGAACTGAGGTGTTTGGGTGGGAAGCCTCTCACTCATGTGTGGGGCAAGGGGGAGGAGACTAATGAACTTTCCTATTGCTGGGGAAGTCCAACTTTCACGAGTGCGTGCTGGGAAACCAATCTGTGTGGCTTCACGAAAGTCCACTTGAAGAACCACCTTTACAGGTAAGTAACTGGTTCTTATCTGGCAATCTTGTAAGGAGAAGAGAACATAACCAAGAGTGTCAACACTAGTTGCACGCCATGAGGGTGGCTCCAGCTCAGTTAGATGCATCAGAGTGGAATGTTGCACAATTTAAAAAAAACAATCAGAAGGTCCTTTTTTGCTTGCTTTGTATCTATGCACACATACTTGTGCTTGGTTACACAGCTTATGCAAATCGGTGAGGGAGATATTTTTATATATTTATTTTATGAGTATTTTTACCCTGCCTTTCTCCTTGAAAAAAGGGCCCAAGGTGGCTTACAAGTAATGAGGGACCATATACAGTCCAGTACAATTAGGACATATTCAAGTATTTGAGAACAGGGAATTGAGGAACATCTTACAGCATTAAAGACATTATATTAAAACTACAAGAAAATGCAAGCAGTTAAAAAGGTATTTGCCTGTTTCTGGAAAGAAATCAGAGACGGGGCAGTCCTGGCCTCTAGTGGGAGGGAGTTCCAGAGTCTGGGCACAGCAGCCGAGAAGGCCCTTTCATGGATTCCCACGAGATGTACCTGTGAGGGTGGCGGGATGGAGAGAAGGGCCTCTCCTGATAACCTTAACACCCGAGTCAGTTCATACTGTGAGATCCGATCTTTGAGGTAGCTAGGACCCATGCCATACAGTGCTTTGTAGGTCAAGGTCAGCACCTTCAATTGTGCCAGATAATTGATTGGCAGCCATTGGAGCTGCTTTAATAGGGGTGTAATGTGATCTCTGTAACATGCCCCAGTCAGCAATTTGGCTCCTGCATTTTGGACACTCATAAGTGCCCCAAAACACAATGGCACCCCTTGTCTTTTCTGTAAAACCAAAAAAACTAACAGGGCTTGAAAATGCATCATTAAGTTGCGTCATTGAGTTCACATAGTGCAAACTGATGCAAACACAGAATTTAGAGTGTGCTCCTTGTATTCTTCCCTTGGTGCTCCTTAGCATTATAGAACTGGAAGTGGTCTTCAAACCCAGCTGCCTGTAGAAGAAGGAAACTTAGGGCCTTTTTACATGACCCCTAAGATCCGCTGGCCACTTAAATTCATACCAGAGATCTTAGGAGTTCGTCGCTCTACCTCTGTCCCCACCCCCCCTCCGCACTTCCTGGTTGCTGGCTGCATGAGGGAGGGAGAAAAAGAGAAAGAAAAGCATGCCGCTCACCTCGTTCTGCCTCTCGTCTCTGTAAAAGTAGCTCTTAAAGGGGCGGGAGCCAAAAAGCAGCAAACAGAAGCGAGGAGAGCCCCGCAATCACTATCGTTGCACCGCATCAAAGATTTTTCACCTCCAAAGAGAAGGTACAAGAAAAGTGCGCTGGGTCGCACTAAAGTGGGTGGGGTCGCACTTAATTGTCTGCAAACTCCGGAGCTGGTGGGGAAACATTTTTAAGCTCCGGAGCTTGCAGCCATTTGCAGCGGAGCTTAGGGGTTGTGTATAAACGCCCTTAACGAATCTCTAACAAGTGGCCATTCAACCTTTCAGTTAAAACCCTCCAATGAAGAGGAAAGTGGCCATCATGTCACACATGTCTTCCGTTGGCTATGTCCAATTCATTCAACCATTGTCCTCCTGGTTGCCCCACAGTTTCCTCAATATGCTTCATAACCTGTAGAATCCATAGCTGGATTCAGGTTAACTCAGATCAAAGCAAATGAGAGGGGCACAATTATGTACCATTCCAAGGCCTCTGCTGTGGTGAATGGATACCATCTTTCTCATTCCACTGGATCTTGCCTTTCTACAGCAGAACACAGCTGTGGACCCGCTGCCTGGGGAATTCTGGGCATTACAGTCCAAAGAAGGAACTTGCCCACACTTTGTGTATGACATGGATGAAATGGTCCTGTTGTCGGTGCTGAAATGGGAGATTGTCTGCATTATAGTCCAAAGATGGAAATTTTCAACGTCCCGATTAAAATGTGGATCACGCATCACAGCAACACAATGCATATGTGAGCTGGAGAAAACTGGAATGAATGATGGCTATAGCTGATTTGACCTTACTTGGTACGACATGGGGCCCTTTCTGGCAGCAGTGATCTCATTGTAACTTTAATGACCTCATCTAATTATTCCTAACTCAAAAGACCTTTTTTATGCTTTAATGCAAGAGAGAGATGACACACACCAGCAAACTAATGAACTCATCATACTGTGCCAGTCTTTAACCAGAAACAGAGATTCATTTGGAAAATTGGTAAGGGAGGGGAGAGATTCGAGCGAGGCTGCACTGATTTCACATTTAGTTCCTGCACTTGAAAGAGGAAGTGATAATGACACTGCTGAAGAAGAAAGAATGGTAGATGAGAGTTACATTATTGATTGCTCTAAATGGCTCTTTTGATTGGAAAAGGGTTAGGAACCAGACAGACTGTGTCCTTCTCAATTGGATGCAGAAGGAGGCATCATTTCCTGCATTTTAACAGAGGGAATTAAGTAACATTTGTACAATCTTTCTTCTCACCAGTTCAGATAATCTTGACATGAGAAAACTGTTTGTATGTTTGTTTGTTTGTTTGATTGATTGATTTTTCTGTTTTTATTTTTTTATTGTATGATTGTTTCTAATTTATTATTTGTCTGTTTTGTTTTTACCTACTGATTATTTTGTTGATTTCTATGTAAACCTCCCAGAGTTCCTGTGGGAAAATAGGTGCATCATAGAAATATAAAAATATATAAATAAATATTTACATATAAATATAAAAATAAATAAATAAATAAATAAATTTGATTTTTATACTGCCCATCTAGCTGGCAGGCTACTCTTCATGCTCCATAGGATTCCTTACATTCAAAAGTGAATAAAACAAGCAGTCCTCAAATTGTCTCTGAGCAAAACTAGAGCCCTTTCCCTATGAAAAAGTCCATGCCACAAAAGCTGTTGTCATTTGAGTGTTATTTGCATTAAAGCAGGCATGTCCAAGCTTCGGCCCTCCAGATGTTTTGGACCACAACTCCCACAGTCCTTTGCCATTGACGATATAGGCTTGGAATTCTGGGAGGTGTGGTCCAAAACATCTGGAGGGCCAAAGTTTGGACACCTCTGCCTTAAAGCATTGGCTAGAATTCTACAGTAAATGTATGCCAGTGTAACGAGTAATGGCACAAGCTGCAACGACAAATTGTCAATAATCACTTTCATTGCTGGCATGCAGCTAGGAATAGAAGCAAAAGGAAAGCAAAATGTGTTGCTTATATACCGCCCCATAGCACTTCAAGCACTCTCTGGGCAGTTTACAAGTAGGGATGGGCAGGAAATGAAAAACGAAATGCTGTTTCATTGTTTTGTTATGTAACAAAATGAAACGAAATGAAACAAGGAAGCAGCATTTCATTTATAGATGAAACAAAATGGTCGTTTTTTCCATTGAAATGAACTGTTTCATTCCATCATTTCAGGCTCCTGCCAAGCTGTCAATGGCTGGAGTCCTTTAAACCTGGCACAGTTGGTACCACGGGGACCCCCTGGTGCTGACTGGGCCAGGTTTAAAAGGCTTCAGCCATTGTCAGCTCGGCAGGAGTCCTCAGAAAAGGGTTGGGTTACCGGGTAGGCAGTTCACGCTGCCCTCTGCATCCTTTTCTGAGGACTCCTGCCAATCTGTCAATGGCTGGAGACCTTTAAACCTGGCCCAGTCAAGCACTAGGGGCCCCTGGTGCCAACTGGGCCAGTTTTAAAGGGGTCCAGCCGATAACAACTCAGCAGGAGCCCTTTGAAAATGGCTCCTGGAATCCCAGACACCAAATCTGGTGCCTCTAGGACCCAGGGGAACCATTTCATTTTGTTTCATTTCATTTTGTATGAATTTAAAAAAAAATTCATAAGAAACAAAACGAAACAAAATGGGGTGAGATCGAAACAAAACAAAACATTATTTTTCCATTTTGTGCCCATCCCTATTAACAAGTAATTATGCAGGCTACACATTGCAGCCCCCACCCACCCCCCACCCCAGCAAGCTGGGTACTCATTTTACCAACCTCAGAAGGATGAAAGGCTGAGTGAACCTTGAGCTTTCTGCCTGGGAATGAACCCCAGGTCGTGATCACAGTTAACAGCTGCAGTACCACTATGCCAGAAGCAACTACTGTAATTTATTAGGATCAATTTGCTATCATAGTTTCTGTCATTACACTCACACCAGTGCAAATTTACAACAGGATTCTGGCAATCATTTGAATAGTAGCTTAGCTTGTGCTTGAGTTGTTGAGAAAAATAATTCTTCTCATCTCTGAACGAAGGCATCACAAATCTTGCCCTTGCAGCACCACTAATTTCAGATTCATGGCACAGGAAGTGTAGGGGACAGATCTGCACAAATCTGGAAGTTGGACTGGACTTCTTTTTGAGGGATAGAAACGTTTCGCTGCTCATCCAAACAGCTTCATCAGTCTTCATCAGCTTCATCTGCACAAATGGAGTCTTCACTGTTGTTTCTACATGCTGTCAAGTCACCTCCAACTTATGGCCACCCTATGAATAAACAACCTCCAAGATGTCCTGTCCTCAACATCCATGCTCAGTTCTCAACCTTGTATCTCCTTTAGGGAGTTAATCCATCTTGTATTTGGTCTTCCTCTTTTCCTCCTGCCTTCACCCTTTGCTAGCATTATTGTCTTTCGCGGAGAATCCTCCCTTCTCATGATGTGACCAAAGTAGGACAGCTTCAAGTTCAATATTTTTATCACCAGAGATAGTTCCAGCTTGATTTGATCTAACACCCACTTGCTTGTTTTTCTGCTACTCCAGGGTTTCCTTAAAGCTCTCCTCTGGCCGATGAAGCTGTTTGGATGAACAGCGAAACGTTTCTATCTCTCAAAAAAGAAGTCCAGTAGCCATGACTCAACTCCCAGATAAACGCACCTGGATGACTGAGAATCTTCACAGACGTATTGCTATGCAATTTGGGGCAGATGCCCTGAAGTTGGTGCGAGAATATGAAAGAACAGCAAGAAAAGTAGCAGACTACAAGAACCACTTACGTTTTAACTTGAGATGCAGACAACAAAGTCTCACCCCAACAAGCCTCCGCCTACAATCGACAGTAAAAGCCATCGGGCTAACAATATCCTCCAGAGAGCTCAAGAACAACTTCTCAATGAGAGGATCAGACAAGTCCACTTTACCTTAGACACACTGCAACACAGAAAAGACCACATTCACCAAGAACTACTCTCCACCCTATCCAAACCAGCAGTGGATGCAGTCATAGAATTTGTCCAGAAAGCACAACTGGCTCAGCATTGCAAAGGCAAAGAGAGGCAAATGAAGAAGTTCGATCTTCTCCTCTGCCGGAAAGAGGCAGTTAAAGAGCTTGGCAGGAGGAAGAAGGATGAAGGGACCATGACAGGAGATGTAAAGGACAAATGGGTGAAGAACCTCTCAAACAGGGAACTCACCCAGACAGAGAGAGAGGTCCTATCCAAAGGCCTAAATTTTGCCATCACACCCAAACAGGTTCCTGTTGTGGATTTCATCACAGCGACAGAATCAGCCATCCACAGCAACAATCTGCCAGCAGCAGAAGCAGAACTACTCAGGATAAAAGTCTCTGCTGCATTATCCAGTGCTCAACCACCACCATCCAACCTCACCAGCCAAGAGAGAAGTGCTGTGACATCCCTCAGCAGGGATGAGAGCATCACAATTCTGCCTGCGGACAAAGGAAGGTGCACTGTCGTCCTCAATATGGTGGACTACCACGAGAAGGTCATCACACTTTTAGATGATCAGCATACATATGAAAAACTAAGAAGAGACCCCACCAGCAATTACAAGAAGAAAGTAATAGAATGCTTAAAACTCTTGGAGCAGGAAAACGCAATTGACAGGGTGACCTACCACCGGTTATATCCCGGAGAGACAGTCCCCTGCTTTTATGGACTTCCCAAGATCCACAAGCAAGGAATCCCCCTCAGACCTATTGTCAGCAGTATAAACTCAGTGACTTATAACATCGCAAAATACCTGGCAACTATCCTAGCCCCACTGGTTGGACACACGGACCACCACGTACACAACTCAGAAGAGTTTGTTTCTAAAGTCAGGGAGCTCAAACTGGATACAGAGGAAACCATGGTATCCTTTGATGTCACATCGCTCTTTACAAGCATCCCCACCACTGATGCCCTAACGATGGTAAAGAGAAGACTAAGAGAAGACAGCACCCTCACCTCCAGATGCCGACTCAACCCAGACCAGATATGCCTGCTCCTGGACCTGTGTCTGAATACCACATATTTCATGTACAGAGGGGACTTCTACAGACAGAAGCATGGTTGTGCCATGGGTTCTCCAGTGTCACCAATTGTTGCAAACCTATACATGGAAGAAGTGGAGAAGAAGGCACTCAACACCTTCCCAGGGACAACACCATCTCACTGGTTCAGGTATGTAGATGATACCTGGGTGAAAATCAAGACTCGGGAAGTACAGGCCTTTACAGACCACATCAATGCAGTGGACCCTAATATTAGGTTCACTAGAGAAGACACCCAAGACAACAGGCTGGCTTTCCTGGATTGTGCAGTCATCATCAGACCTGACCGTGGCCTGGAAGTAGAAGTTTACAGGAAACCCACCCACACAGATCAATACTTACTGTTCGACTCCCACCATCCATTACAGCACAAACTAGGAGTCATCAGGACCCTAAGCCACAGAGCAGAGAGCATCCCCACCTTCACAGAAGCCAAGAAGAAGGAAGACAGGCACCTGAAGACAGCACTTAAGGCCTGTGGATATCCAAAGTGGGCCTTCAACAAAGCAGTGGGCCATCCCAGAAGAACAAGGGATCAGTCTGAGACCCAGACCCAGCGGAAGAACCTGGTCATTCCTTACATGGCTGGAGTGTCAGAGAAGCTTAAAAGGATTTTTGGCAAACACCACATCCCTGTTCATTTCAAACCCACAAACACACTAAGGCAGAGACTTGTCCACCCAAAGGATCCAGTACCCAACCATAAAAGGAGCAATATAGTATATGCGGTCCAATGCAGTGAGGAGTGTTCAGACCTCTACATTGGGGAAACCAAACAGCCATTAAACAGAAGGATGGCCCAACACAGGAGGGGTAACAGCTCAGGTCCAGAATCAGCAGTACACCTCCATTTGAAGGAGAAAGGGCACTCTTTCAAAGATGAGGATGTACACATATTAGACAAAGAAGAGAGGTGGTTTGAAAGAGGAGTAAGGGAGGCCATTCATGTGAGCATTGAAAATCCCTCCCTCAACAGAGGTGGTGGCCTCCGGCATAGTTTATCTGCTACTTATCAAGCTGTGCTTTCCACACTACCAAGACAAATCAAAAAGCCTTTACCACCAAGGCCACAGCTAACGACCCATTAACGACCCTTTCTTGATAGGTTTCAGCACCTGAAGCCATGGTTCACCTCAAGGCTAAGGATACCATTGTCTCCCTAACGAGCCTATTTAGTTCATCTGATGAGCCTAAGTGAGGCCAGGGTGACTAGAGGTCAAAGCTGCCTATAAGAGTCAGGGTTTGCACCAGCTGCATTCAGACCGATGAAGCTGTTTGGATGAACAGCGAAACGTTTCTATCTCTCAAAAAAGAAGTCCAGTAGTCATGACTCAACTCCCAGATAAACGCACCTGGATGACTGAGAATCTTCACAGACTCTCCTCTGGCACCACATTTGAAATGAATTATTTTTTTTCCCCTGACAGCTTTCTTAAGAGGTCTTATAGAAAGCTAGAAGTTGCAGATCAAGGAAACAGCCATGTTGGGAACATAACCAAAAGGACACAGGGTGAATTCGTCCCAGATTTGTCTGTGAAGATTCTGTCATCCAGGTGAATTTATCTGGAAGTTGAGTCATGGCTACTGGACTTCTTTTTCTTGAGACATTTCACTTTTCCTCCAAACAGCTTCATCAGTCTGAATACAGCTAATGTAAGTCCTCCATCTTTTTGTCAGCTTTGATCGCTTGTCACCCTGTTCTGAAATAGGCTCATAAGATGAATAATGGCCTGAATAGGCTTGTTAGGTAGACAATAGTATCCATGTTAGTCCCAGATTGTGTGCCTTTTATTGAGACACAGGGAGGGCTGGGGGATGCTGCCTATCTCAAGTTCAGAGCATGTGCTTCAAGTCAGCAATGTTGAACCTTTTCTTCTTTTTAAAATCCCACCAGTCTCCCCTAAAAGCATTGCCAATTGCCTAGTTTAGTCACAGGGATGCATCACAACACCACGCCAAGGCCACTCTGTTACTTTATTGTCGGAGGCACGCTAATTATTCATTGTCAGAATCCAAACCAATGTTTGGCTGTTCCTACCAAAGGCCATGCCCAACTCTGTGCTACCGTATATTAACATATAGGTGGGTAGTGCTCCCCTTGTCCTGTAGAATCTGAAATCTATATTTTTTTTGTGTGTGTGGCTAGGATGAATAATTTGCGATGCCAGATCAATGCCTCCCACCTCCAAATGCAAGCTATCAATACTGTGAACTTTGAAGTCAGAGCTCTCGCCCGTCTGTTGAATATTGAACTGGTCAAAGAAGAGATTTGAAACCGCTATCTGATGGAACTCCCAGCATGATTTCTGTCCCTGGGGAACCAACCAACTAGCCCAGTGTTGGCGAACCTAAGGCACGGGTGCCAAAGGTGGCAGTCGGAGCCCATCATCACCCCTTCACAGCCACCCATATTCAGGTTAAATTACTGTATTGGCACTTCCACAACCTCTCTGATCTGATCTGATCTGATCTGGTTTCTGTCTCTTGAGGAATTTACTTCCCAGCCTTAAACATATAAAAAGAGGCTGGCCTGAGCCATAAAACTATACCGCTCTGGCCCAATTTTCTCACCATTTAATCTTCTCAACATTTCTACCAATTAACTCTCCCTCCTCTTCTTCCCCCTCCTCCTCCCTCCCCTCCCCTATCCACCCCCCAACTCTATATATTACAGCCAATGAATATCTGGACTACAGCCAATGAATATCTGATATGAAATGTATATCCCATCTCATATTATATTTCACACCTCATTCTGCTGCTATATGTCTGAAGAAGTGGACATGTCCACAAAACTTTACATTAAAATATGAAAGTTAGCCTTTAAGGTGCCACATGTGTGTGTGTTCTGTTTTGTTTTTCTTTGATTTTTGCCTGAAATGCTTGAAAAGACTAACAGGGCTACCCTCTCTGAAACTGCGAATAATCAGTGGGTTTTGAATTGAAGTTTGGGCACTTGGTCTCTAAAAGGTTCGCCATCACTGAACTAGCCAATGCCATGGAAGTGATATTTTGATGCAACACAGGAGCCTTTTTTCGGCCCAGTGATCCTGCTTTTTTAGAACTGTGTTCATGGAATTCCCTACCTGCCAGATTATCGGATTCTCAGAAAAGGACACCACAGAGGTAGAACATAAGACAGGGATTTTTATTTTTATTTATTTTTATTTTTGGACCAAAATACTGTAATTCTCCATTCCAGGAATTCTGTCTATCTTGGAAACACATCAAGGGTAAGTGACTGAGACAAAAGCTCTAAACAGAAAAAGTCTTGATACAAAGACTGGGTGGATTTGGAAAGAAGAGAGTGTTTAGAGAAACACAATGACATTGAGATGGAGGTGTTTTTTTTCCACAGCCCTCCTTAAAGGGCATCCATTGGCCTTGAACATTGCATCTTCTTCCCGGATGTGGTCAGAATGAGATGTTCAGCATTCAGCCACCCAAGGCTCTCATCTGAATTACCAGTTTTTCCCCTCTCCCCACCACTTACCGACTTAGCGTTCCAATGAATGGCCCATCGGTTCCAAAGGTTCACTATTGAGGAACCTGAGGTAGGGCAATGAATAACAATTCCTTGAGTAGAAGGGCAGCATATTCTATATTGCAGGGGAGGGAAACGTAGGAGAACAGCCTTATGTTCAATACCTAGCCCATTTCCTTTCGCCTTGACACAGGCGCAGAAGGACAGTCCTTTAGAGCCCTATTATGGGCAGGACAATGGAGATGCATTACAACTAAGACAGCAGAGAGATGAGTGTCGAACGCCCCTGTGCAGATCTAATTTACAATCTGGATTATCTGTGATGAGCTGCAATCAAACACTTTTTGTTCCTGAAGCAAGAAGGAACAGAAAGGTAAAACACCCCAGCTCTTTGGGATAAATATAATACATAATATAATCTTAGAACTGCAGAGCTGTAAGGGATCCTATGGATCATCGGTCAAGGAGGCATAGTATGGGGCCAAATTCCCAACCAGATGCCTAAACGACTGAGCTATCCAGTAGTGAAAATGCAAACACACAGAGAGAGAGACAGACAGACACAGAGAGAGAGAGAGAGAGAGAGAGAGAGAGAGAGAGAGAGAAGCCACAAAACAGTAAATAAAGCATGTGTCACAAACTCCACTTCCAGCCTTTTGAACATTTTGAATCATTTGAATAAACTACCAGAACTAGAGGACATCCACTCAAATTGAGGGCTGGGAGAGTGAGAACAGAAAAAAAAATTTTTTTTACCCAGCGTGTTGTTGGTCTGTGGAACTCCCTGCCATAGAATGTGGTGATGGCATCTGGCCTGGATGCCTTCAAAAGGGGATTGGACAGGTTCCTGGAGAAAAAGTCCATCACAGTTTACAAACCATGATGGAGATGGGTAATCTCTAGGCTTAAAACCAGGGTACTTCAAGGGCCAGATACAGGGGGAGTGTTATCAGGAGACAGATATCTAGTCTCCTGTGCTCCCAGACACATTTGGTGGGGCCACTGTGAGATACAGGAAGCTGGACTAGATCGGCCTTTGGCCTGATCCAGCAGGGCTCTCCTTATGTTCTCGTATATTTATTCCTGCCCTTTGTGTATGGTGCAAACTTAATCAAGTGGACGTAGATTAGACCCAGCAGAAGGATGTCCTGCTATGTCATCGGCACCTTGTAGTTACACCCAGGGCTTTTCGGGTTCTCCCTTGTGACAGCCGGTTTGGGACCGCCTCCTAAAATCTTACCCAATCATCGCTCAAGAAGGAAGCAACCAATCAGGAAAAAGTTGGGGATTTGAAAAGGTGGCAATGACAGCCACGTGATCCTTGCCTGGCTGAGAAAGGGAACAGTGGAGCAGGGATTTGCATTCCATGCCGTAGCAGTGAGGGTGCTGTTGCAGCACAAAACTCAAAGCCATCCTCTGCTCTCCCATTGTTGCCACCGGCACCCTTTTTTTTGGGGGGGGGACAGCACAGGCTGTGGTGCGGGGGGGGGTCTGCCCTCTCCACAGCCTCAGCTGTCAAAGCCAGCTGGGTGGTGTTTTGTTTTCAGCCCCATGGCACAGTGGTTAAATGCCTGTACTGCAGGTAAAGCTGTGCTCACGACCTGGGGTTCAATCCCAGGTAGCCGGCTCAAGGTTCACTCAGCCTTCCATCCTACCGAGGTCGGCAAAATGAGTACCCAGCTTGCGGGGGGGGGAGGCAATGAGTAGCCTGCACACCGTAATGAAACTGTAAACCACCCAGAGACTACTTGAAGTGGTATGAGGCGGATATACAAGCAGAACACATTGCTTTTTTTTTTGCTTTAATTTCCTTACCAAATTTCTATTGAAAATTCATTAATTATGAAACAGGACAAAACAAAGTGAGTGAGGAAATGAAACTAGACAAGACCATGGAATGCCCTCCCGAGTAAGCTCTGCCTGGCGCCAACATTGATGACATTTTGGTGCCAGGTTAAAAACCTTCCTGTTCCAGAAGTTTTTTAATTGATATAATATAAATTATGAATCCTGATGGCAATTTTAGTATAATGTTTTTATTATTGTATCAATTAATTATTTATTGACTTTTTTGATGTTTTAAAATTTTTAATTCTTTTGATTTATAAGCTGCCCAGAGACCTGTGGGTAGTGGGTGGCATATAAGCTGTAAAAATAAATATATGATATAATATAATAAAACACTATTTTTCTCTCCATCTCTGCCATTGACTTGATTGATTGATTGATTGATTGATTGATTATTTACGGTTATTAACCAAATACAAAAATTGTAATACAATAAAAATATAACATGATAAAAGAATATTACGGTTATTAACCAAATACAAAAATTGTAATACAATAAAAATATAACATGATAAAAGAATATAAAATAATATGATAAAACAGTATAAAATAATATGATAAAACAGTATAAAATATATTACTGGAAAATACAGAGCTTGTAAAAATGACAATTTATGAGTAAAACACTATATATAATTAGGAGAGCTCAAACCTCTATCAGTTATACATCTACGTTTGATCATAGCAGCATAGCAAAACCTAGCAACACAATTTGTGATCTGAGGGGACCTATCTGAGAGGAGTAGCTTAGCGTAGTAGTTGGTAGGTCTCCCAGGATGTTTGCAAATAATAGGATGTATAAGCTCCTTGCGTAGTTCTTGATAAAAGGAGCAGCATAAAAGAACATGGGTCACAGACTCAATTTGGCTATTATTGCAAGGACATAGCCTCTCTGGGTAAGGGATATTTTGAAATTTCCCATCCAAAAGTTTGGAAGGGAGCACATTCAGTCTGGCTAAGGAGAAGGCCCGGATTATTTTTGTAGACATAGAGCTAGAGAGGTAAAAAGACATCTTGAATGCATTGTGTGTGACTATGCTATTGGTGCCCATTTGGCTCAGGTGTTCCTGGAAATCTATATCCCATATCCTACACTTGACAGTCGCTTCGGCATTAATGTAGCCCATCGCTATAAGGGTGTTAATAGAGAGACCTATCCGTTGCGTTTCTTTAACTACAAAAGATTTCCAATCTGACTGGAAGGTGTCTAGGAGGGTCAGGGGAGCCAGACCGACAGGAAGAAGCGTAAGTTTGAGCCAGAAATTAATCATAAGGGCTTTTACCCGTGCTCTAATGGAAACTAATCCAGTCTCCAGGCGTAGGGCTGTGTTAAGGGTGCAAGGAGGCACACCCAGGACTGATCTCAAAAATTTGGTCTGGACAGATTCAAAGGAATGTATATTTGCATATGCAAATATTGGGGAGCCATACAGCAACTGTGAGATCACCTTGCCCTTGAAGACTTGTACTGCTGAGGGAACATGTCATCCACCATTAGAAAAAAAGAATCTGTTTAAAGCTGTGGTACTTTTCTGAGCATTTGATAATGAGTATTTTATACGGGATGTCCAGGAGCCTGTGGAGCTGAATACTATGCCCAGATATTTATAGCACGCCACCTGTTCTATAGGGTGATTATTTATTACCCATTTGTGTTTAGCCCTCCTTCTGCTGGTAACAAGTACTTTGGTCTTGGCATAATTAATGAGTTGTTCCTGATTACAGTATGAAGAAAAGGCTTTCAAAAATCTTCTAAGGCCAATACAAGTTAAAGATAGTAATACTGCATCATCGGCATAAAGTAACATGGAGATAGGGCGTGAGAACAGCTTAGGAGGATGAAAGTCAGATTTTGATAATTTATCCACTATGCCATTGATATAAAAATTGAACAAAGTTGGGGCTAGAATACTATCCCTGTTTTACACCATTTAACACTGGGATTGAATTAGATAAAGCTCCTGCTGAGTTGCAAAGAACTTGCAACCTGGTGTTTTGGTAAAGGCGTTGGATTAGAAGAAGGAGCCTCCTGTCTATGTTGGTTTCCTCAAACTTAGCCCAGAGTTTGCATCTTGGGATAAGATTGAGAGCTGACTTAAAGTCAATAAAAGCCGCATACAAGGCATCTCCCTTAGGGGATGAGTATTTCTGAGCAAGATGATGAAAAATAAGTCCCTGATCTAGTGTGGACCTTCCGGACCTAAAGCCGGCCTGCTCTTCTGCCAAGAGGTTCTCTGCTTCTAACCAGTCAGTTAGTTTATTCAAAAAGTGACTACTAGCATACAGTTTGCTGACTGAGCTAAGTAAACTAATTGGTCGATAATTGGCTGGATCTCCTCTGTTTCCCTTTGACTTGGATTCCTGCCTTGAGCAGGAGGATGGACTCAGTGGCCCTTCCAACTTCATTATTCTATGATTCCTAAGTCCAGATTTGCCCTATAGCAGTGGTTCCCAACCTGGGGGTCAGGACCCCTTTGGGGGTCGAACGACCATTTCACAGGGGTCGCCAGGAGCCGGTGAAGAAAAAGGCACAAACAAGCATGGGTCTGGAGGAGGGAGGGGAGGGAGGGGGGGAAGATAGGTTGAAGGGGATGTCACACAATGGCACCAGAGGCTGCTATTGGCTGAGGGTGCCTGTAGAGGGAAGTTCTCTATGGCACCTGGGGCAGTGGCCTACCAAAGGGGGCTTGCGGCCTCTTCCAAGCAGGGCAAGGGGTCACTACAACATGAGGAACCGTATTAAAGGGCCACGGCATTAGGAAGGTTGAGAGCCACTGCCCTACAGGCTGGAGGCCACCCATTGTACGAGTCCAAAACCATCTTTCCATGAAGCCCTTTCTCTTAAACCTGCTCTTCATGGAAAAGAAGCTAGCCATTTAAAAAAAATCCTGAAATGTCCTGCTACAGCAAGGACAGAACTATCTCTTCTTGAAGTGCTTTCCTCAGTGTCAGTTTAAATCAAACTCTTATGTCACTGAAAGTTACAAAAGCAGGTAGCTTCGCAAAGTCACCTTTTACACTGTCTTGGGTCAGTGAGCCTCCCAGCCCATATTCAGGATGGGTGGCAGGCAGACATTAAAATGGGCTGTTACATTCAGCTAGTTATTGTCGTTATTCATAACGATGGCTTAATCATTACATTATTTCCTTAAGAATAATAAAATACCATATCATTACAAAGTCATAAAAATGTAATAAAAGTGTATTCTTAGCAAGATTTAAAAAGGAATCTTTTTTTAAGTTGTAATACCTGCATAATTAAAATTATAGAATCATGTGTGGTAATTAAAGCACAGAGTCTCCTCAATAAGCAAAGGACGGATTCTGATACTCAAGGTGCCCTATGCGTTCTTACTCAGAATAAGCACGTTCCATTGAACTCACAGGACGGCGACTACACAGTGAGGAAAATGCAATTTAATTCACATTCTCTCATAGGAAGTCACACTGGGGCATTTGGACCACTTCCACATAAATGGCCACAGAGGAGCACAGCATTTTATTTGTTTGTTCATTTGTTTAAGCATATGTCTGAAAGTTGAGTCATGGCTACTGGACTTCTTTTTTGAGAGATAGAAACGTTTCGCTGTTCATCCAAACAGCTTCATCGGTCTTCATCAGACCGATGAAGCTGTTTGGATGAACAGCGAAACATTTCTATCTCTCAAAAAAGAAGTCCAGTAGCCATGACTCAACTTCCAGATAAACTCACCTGGATGACTGAGAATCTTCACAGACGTTTAAGCATATGTTTCATCCATTTAGTGGACAAGCCACTACTCTTGGTAGAATATACAAACTGAATTTAAGAATCGTAGAATCATAGAATCACAGAGTTGGAAGAGACCTCAAGGGCCATCCAGTCCAACCCCCGGCCATGCAGGAACCCCCATCACAGTATTTCCGACAGGTGGCCATCCAGCCTCTGCTTAAAAACCTCCAAAGAAGTAGACCCCACCACCCTCCATGGCAGCATATTCCACTGCCGAACAGCTCTAACTGACATGAAGTTCTTCCGAATTTTCAAATGGAATCTCTTTTCCTGTAGTTTGAAACCATTGCCCTGAGTCCTAGTCTCTGAAGCCATGGAAAACAAGCCTGTTCCCTCTTCAATATGACATCCTTTCAAATATTTGAACATAGTTATCATATCCCCTCTCAGTCCTCTTTTTGAAAGGCTAAACATTCCCAGTTCCCTAAGTCGTTCCTCATAAGACATTTCCTCCAGACCCTCAATCATCCCGGTCGCCCTCCTCTGCACCCGCTCGAGGTTGTCAACATCCTTTTTAAATTGAGGCACACAGAGCTGGACACAGTACTCCAAGTGGGGTCTGACCAGAGCAGAATAGAGTGGTACTATCACTTCCCTGGATCTAGACACTATGGTTCTGTTAATGCAAACAAGAATCACATTGGCTTTCCTGGCTGCCGCATCACACTGCTGACTCATGTTCAATTTGTGGTCCACCAAGACTCCCAGATCCCTTCGCAGGTACTATTTCCCCCCCCCCAGGTATCTCCCACCCTATATCTGCGCAATTCATTCTTTTTACCTAGATGTAGCACCCTACATTAATTTTGTATATACAAAAGGAAGAATATACAAACTGAATTCTAAAAATGAACATACTGTATAAGAAACAACCCTCTCATAAAACATCCAGTCTGGGAATCAGAATGGCAAACCAATCCCTCAAAGGGACTGCTTTAAGAAGGCTTTCTTTCCTCAGTCCTTCATCTTATCTTATCTTACCAGCCAGTACATCTTGGTAAACTGTGAAAAAGTAAAACTAATAATAATAATAATAATAATAATAATAATAATAATAATAATAATAATAATAATAATAATAATAATAATAATAATAATAATAAACAACTTTATTTTTATGCTGCCTTTCTCCCCAGAGGGACCCAATAAGCAAGAGATCTGCCCAAGGAGAAGATGTTAAAAAGAAAAGGGGTTTGGGAGAGAGGCTTTTCACAGAGAGGTGAGTTCTGGTGCTGCTTGCATATTTTATGTACAGTCTTCTCATTCCTCCCTCTTGAGTCAAGAAGTGAAAGGAAGGGTGCTTTGCCAAAAGATTGTGTGTGCATGTGCCTTTGACTGAACTTTCCTTTCTGATCCTACACTTTGAACCAAAGCGAAAGGATTCTGTAGAGATGACTACACACGACGCATTGGTGGGTTCAAGCATGCTCTCAGGGTCCAGTGCACTCCTTGGAGCTGGGAGCTGACTGGACTGAGGCTTTTATTAGGTGTGACAAACATCACAACGGGAGGGGTGAGAGAGAGACCTGCAGCTCATCACATAATCAATGGATGGATCTGGGAATCATTACTAGTAGAGGAAAGGGCTCTGGTCATGTATGCTTCCAGATATATCTCCTAATCTCTTGGTGCCGGGCCCTGTTATTTTGCCCTGCAGCTTCCTGAGTCAGCTTGCTGGTCTTGGCTTGCTCTCGGGGTCATCTGGAGGCCTGGCTTTCCACACTGTGGCCTGCCCTTCTTGTGGGTGACTTCAGTCCCTGGGCTATTTGGCTTGCTCCAGTGCTTTGCCAGGGTTTTGGGGGGCTGAACTCTCAACGTGGCTCCTCTACAGGATTCGACTTCTAAAAAGTGGAAGAAGGTCTCTAGTGGGGAGGAAAATATATTGACTGAGTCTGTGAGACTCTAGGGCTGATTCACATTTCCCATTGTGTCACATGATCTTCTTTTTCTTAGTTTTTGTCCCACTTGGTGGTGGGGTCCACTATTCTTGTTTTGGCCTTACACTTAGTACAGTCATAGGCTAGGTCCAACTGATTCCGAGACAACTTCATGTCATTCTCAAGGTTGTTTATCCAGCCCTGTTTTGGACTACCCCTGGTCAGCATCTGCTGACCTCTAGGGTGAGACCCCTCTTGGCCAGAGTTTCCTCATCAGCATGCAGGACATGTCTAAACCAATGCAGTCGGGCTTTGCACATCTTGTCAGCGATTGGTGCAATGCCGTATTTTGCTTGGATGTCATCATTGCTCACATGATCCTTTTGTGTGAGACCAGAGGTCCATCGCAGCATCTTTGTCTCCATGACACCTATGCAACCTTCAGTTTCTTTAGTTCCCAGTCAGCATTCTGCACCATAGTATGCAACAGGTCATACTATGGATCAATAGATCTTGGACTTAAATGGTCACTGATCTTTTTGTCGCACACGACGCTTGATGTTGAACACCATTTTAGTCGGGCACTGTGTCATGTGATGAATGGGGGGAAAGGTAAATCAGCCCCTGCAAAGCCAATAGTATTTCTTGTATTTTTCCCCCATTGGGCAATCAGGGTCAAAGGAGGCATAGGATTGAGCTATAGATCCAGCACTCAAATTGTGTGAGATAACCTGACATACAGTATAGCCATCCCTTCCAGCATATACCCAAACATAAAGCTTAGAAAAGTAATCTTTTGGACTACAACTCATTGAATCCCAAGCCAGAGTGTCTGGTGGCAATCTTAGATGGAGGATTCAGGGAAATGTAGTCCAAAATTACCTTTCTATGTTATGTTTTATGGAATATATGATACTCCATATTATAACATATGCAGTTGTCTGTATGCAGTTTGTAAATGTGCAGTTCACATCATGGTTGCTTGATTGGTTGCTCAGTGCATTCCAGGACTGTTCCACAACATGTCTGCAGAGGTGCTTCATGCATATTCAACCTTGAGTGGTTACAGAGGAGGGCAACCAGGATGATTGAGGGTCTGAAATATAGGTCTTACGAGGAACAGCTTAGGGAACTGGGAATGTTTAGCCTCTCTAAAAGAAGGCTGAGGGGGGATATGATAGCTATGTTTAAATATTTGAAAGGATGTCATACTGAAGAGGGAACAGGTTTTTATTCCATGGCTTCAGAGACTAGGATTCGGGGCAATGGTTTCAAACTACAGGAAAAGAGATTCTATTTGAACATTCAGAAAAACTTCATGATGTTAGAGCTGTTCAGCAGTGGAATATGCTGCTACGGAAGGTGGTGGAGTCTCCTTCTGAGGAAGTTTTTAAGCAGATGCTGGATGGCCATCTGTCAGGAGTACTGTGATGGGGGTTCCTGCAGGGCAGGGGGTTGGACTGGATGGCCCTTGAGATCTATTCTAACTCTGTGATTCTATGATTGTATGATTCCATTACTCTGTCTCCATTTCTTTGACCACTTCTGCAGCTTCATGCGATGCATGCACAGCTGCTGAACTGGATTTCAGTCTGTCATAAGAGTAGCTTCCTGTCAAGAATATAGGTTAGATATCAGGACAATAAATTGTTGAGGCACAGTGGTTTCTTTTATAACAATCCATAATTCTCAGTGGACATGATTCTTGTCCCTTTCATACATCCTTACGTATGTGAAATATTGGTTCAGCCCAAAGGGATGGATCTAAGAAAGAGCAGGGCTGTGAGTAAGAGATTTGAATCAGAAAGAGCAGAATAGCTGGAGAGGCCAGAGCTGCTTTTGCCATTTAAATTGCTAGAGCTCTTGCCTGTTTGAGCTAGGGTTTATAGATTTTGCATGGAGAGCAGATGTTATGGCTACTAGAGATGGGCACGACTCAAAAAAAAATAATTTCGTTTTTCGTTTTTCATTTAGGGGGTCCGTTTCGGTTCGTTTTCGTTTTTCGGGAGTTTTTTTGCACATTTTTCGTTTTCGTTTTCATTACGAAACGAAATGAAAAAACACAAACAAAAACGAAAAATTTTCATTTCGTTAGCATTTTTTTCAATGCAACGTGTCTGCCGTAACAAAAATGAAAAACACGGCAAAAGTTTCCGTTTCGTTTCCGTTGTCGTTTTGCTTCTGAAATTTTTTTCGTTTTCATTTTCGTTGCGAAACGAAATGAAAAAATGAAAACGAAAACGAAAATTTCGCTGAGTCGTGCCCATCTCTAATGGCTACCCAATCAAGTTGAGGAAGACACCTTGGATTGTTGAGTTCTGAATTTGGATTCAAAAGGGCACTTGGACTTTGCAAGTCATTCTGCAGCTTCTGTACTGGTATTGTTGCCTAGGGTGCTGTTGTCTTGGGTGTACAAACTGTAGCATGGTGTCGTTATCATTGCCGAAGTTGTCAGTTGCATAACTATGAAGTTGAAGAGGCTCATTTGGTGAAAGTGTAGTTGCCAGGTTCATCAATAGACATCTAAGTAAGAGGGGTGGGGACTCGAGGCATGGGACTCCCTGTCACATTGTGCTTAAGTCACACCGGTGACTCGTCTTGGATTCCGTTCAGGGGCTGTTGTTGTTTTTTCAGTGACTATGACTCAACCTGTGACTCAGAACCCACCCGCTCCTCTCTTTGGGGGGTAAAGCTTGTTTTTAATAGCGACTCTGATTTGGAACTTGGGACTCAAGACTTGGTACCAAAGACTTGGACTTGGGACTTGGTTCCAAAGGCTTGGTTTCAGACATGGGACTTGGACCCCAAGACTTAACAAGTAAAATAAAAAGTCTAGTGAAGGACTCGAGGCCATGGTTTCAAACTTCAGGAGAAGAGATTCCATTTGAACATTAGGAAGAACTTCATGACAGTTAGAGCTGTTAAGCAATGGAATATGCTGCCACAAAGGAGGGTGGTGGAGTCTCCTTCTTTGGAGGTTTTTAAGCAGAGGCTGGATGGCCATCTGTCGGGAGTCCTGTGATGGGGGTTCTTGCATGGCAGGGGGTTGGACTGGATGGCCTTGAGGTCTCTTCCAACTTTATGATTCTATGATTCTATGAAGCTTTTCATTCAAGGTCTACTTGTAAAAGTCCCCAACTTCATAAAACTATGAGAGGTAGACAACCCTGTCATCTCCCCCCCCCCCCGGTTATTGTAGGTGTTACCAATGCACTTAGAGGAGACTATGTGAGACTTCCTCTCTAAGAAAAAAGTGGTGGGTAAAGCGACCAAGTTCAAGAGTGATTACAATTGCGCTGATTGTTCCTTGTGCTGCATCTGAGAAATCTCATCTGTGTTAATGACATCTCGACAGGCCTTCTAGCTGTCATAAAACAGACTGGTGCAATGCAAATTCAACAGACAATCGGCAGTCCTTCTGACCTTGTTAAAACTTCTCCCTGTCTAACTGTGCTTCTTCATCTCTCTCTTTATGGCCTAGTTGCCTCCCTTCCCTCTTTCCCTCTTTGCTCTCTCTCTTCCTAGTTTTATAGTTAAACTTGTAAAGTTCAGGGTGAGAACCCCTCCCTCGATCAATTATAATTCCTTCTAAGATGCATCCGACCATTTTTATTAGGATCAATAATATTCTGCCACTCCCTTGTGCATTGCTACAGGTCACCAAAGAAAAATGCCCACCAACGAGCCTCTGTTGTGGGAGATACATCATAATTAATTTGCTGGTCACTCTGATTGATGATATTCAGGGCTCAGCCCGAGGAATGAGTAAGGAATAAGAGCTCTGGTGGCCCCCAAACAATCTATGTTCAATCTCCATGTCCACCTTGGTCTGTGTGGGAAGACAAAGAGGAAATAATGTCAAGGGACTTTTGGCTAAAAACCTGTAGGGAAGAGATGAGAAAATAAAAGTTTTAAAACACCAGCTCTCCCCGAAATGACAGAAAATCAAGACCACTGTCTGCATTTCTCCCTCCTAGTAATTTCTATGCAGGAAAACAGATGTTTATCATCATGCACAGTGCAAACTTCAAGGACTGCTCAAGAATGCTTATTTGCTATAGAGATTGATGAGCTCCCTTGCTTATGCATTGGAATCAACTCTCTGGGAATTAGAGGACCACAGATTTGTGGGTTTGGATTCCAGCTTCCAGAATTCCCCAGGCAATGTGTCTTTTAATTGTGCTTCCCAGCCTTGGGTCCCCAGATGTTTTTGCACTACCACACCCAAAAATCCTAGCTAGGACAGCTAGTGGTGAAGGTTTCTGGGAATCTAGTCCAAGAACATCAAGGGACCCAAGGTTGAGAACCATTGCTCTACAAGATCAATGAATCCATTTACCAGCTTCCTGATTGATAGGTATGAAGGCAGGCTGGTCACCTACATTCAGCTCTGTGTCACTCTGTCATTGGCATAACACACACACTAATTTATGTCAGAAAGGACAGTCAATTGTGGCAGGCCTGGTAGCCCCCTTTCCTGCAATATCCATCAAGAGACATGTTCAGAGATACATCTCAAGGTTATGTGCGGTAGTGACCAGAAACCTAATGGCTATCTGCTACATGGAGAGATCGGAGAAATAAGCTCAACAACTGATCAGCAGTGCAACAAGGAAAGGAAGGAAAATATATTTTTAAAATAACCTCCACTGTCCTACTTAATCAGGAAAGCAAAAGAGGATTGTTGTTCTTGTTGATGTTTTGCATTAATCAGGAAAGGAAAACAATTAGTTTAAATCAACTTGCAGACAGAGCCAGTGAAGGGAAAAGCTCGGCTCTTGGTTAGCTTCAGGCAGATCAAGATAAGCTATCTCAACTGCTGAGGCTCGGGAAGGAAGGAAAAGAAATCAATCAGTTTAAAAATAAACCTGTTCTCAAGACTAGAGATGGGCATGAAATGGATTTAGTATTCATTTTATTGTTCGTTATGAATTTTGTTAGGGAACAAAATGAATAACAAACTGACACATCACAGAAAGATGAAATGAAACAGAGCAGAAATTTCCACTTCATTCCGCTTCATTTTTCGCTTTCCTATGGGAAAGATTTCAAGCACCTAGCAGCTGATCTGCACTGGCTTGAAGCCAGCGCCAAACAGCTGATGGGTGCCAAAAGCTTGCTCTCCCCCCCACCCCATGGATGGGGGGGAGAAGAGCGCTTTTTAAAACTTATCTTTCCCCCTCCCGATTACAGCACCAAGTGGCTGCTCGGCACAGTCATTGGGAGTGGGGGGGAGTTTAAAGAGCCCCCTCTTCCCCCTCTCCATGGGGAGGGGGAAGAGGAGGCTCTTTAAACTTATCTTCTCCCCTCCTGATGGGAAACATCTTTCCCACCCCACCTCTCGGGTGCTCCTCACTGGCTTCCATGCACCTCGTTTTCTGGGGAAATGGGGGGGGGGCAGGGAAGCCAGCATGGAGCAACTGAGAAGTGCTGGCTGGGGAGAGCTCTTTCCCTCACCCCACCCTGGGATGGCTGGGGGAAAGATTAAGCCCGCTCTTTCCCCCAGCCAAACTACGCTGCATCAACACCACACACACCCTACACACACAAAACGAATAACGAATCAAAACGAACCAACAAAATTAATATTTCAAAAAAGTTAAAAATGAAACAAAACAAAACAAACCTTAAAACAAAACAAAACAAAACAAAATGCCTTTTTTTCCAGTTCGTGCCACTCTCTACTCAAGATGGCTGGATCAAGAGGCTAGGATGAATTGTTTCATTTCTGAAATAAATAAAAAATGGTGTTTTGTTTCATTTCTTGACAACATGCTGTTTGCTGTTTTGTTTTGTTTCATAAGGTTCCATAAGCTTACAAAATGACAAAACAGTGTGTCATTTTTCATAAGGTGCCCATCCTGTTGGACAACCCTCTGTCGGATCTGCTTTGAGTTGCCTTCCTGCCTTGAGTGTTGAGTTGGACTCAGTGGCTCAGAGACCCACGTCCATTATTCATTGATTCTCTATGCAGAGGTTATGGAAAATGGAAAAATGAGTAACAGCTATATGTTGCCTCCAGGACATATGTCACTCACCCCGGTCCTTAACCTAAAAAACATCTGTCATTGCCTTCAATTAAAAGCCAAGAAGCCATTTGAGATATTGTGCTGCTTACTGGTTGAAGGAATGTTTTAAGACTCCTCTGTCCTGAGATTATCTTCCTTTATAGGTGCCTGTGAATGATCTTTTCCTTTCCCCCCGAACCTAGCAAGGCAAATAAAAAATGTCTTGTTAAAAGAGTGCTAATTTTAGAATCTCTCTGAGCATCAAGAGATGGGGAGAAATCAGACTAGGACACTTACAGTATTTATCCCTTTATTGAGGATTACTTAGAAATCTACCTCAAAGGAGAATAACAAACTTCAGTGCACGCAAAAATAAGATAACACAAGAGTACTAGCATTGAACAAATTTGTTGTTGTTGTTCAGTCGTTCAGTCGTGTCCAACTCTTCGTAACCCCGTGGACCAGAGCTCGCCAGGCCTTCCTATCTTCCACTGCCTCCTGGAGTTTGGTCAAATCCCTATTGTTTGCATGGATGACACTGTCCAACCATCTCATTCTCTGCCGTCCTCTTTTCCTTTCACTTTCAATCTTTCCCAACATCAGGGACTTTTTCAAGGACTCCTTTCTCCTCATGAGGTGGCCAAAGTACTCGAGCCTCAGCTTCAAAATCTGTCCTTCCAGTGAACATTCGGGGTTGATTTCTTTCAGGATAGATAGGTTTGATCTCCTTGCAGTCCAGGGGATTCTCAAGACTCTCCTCCAGCACCACAGCTCAAAAGCATCGATTCTGCGGCAATCAGCCTTTTTATAGTCCAGCTCTCACTTCCATACATCACTACAGGAAAAACCATAGCTTTGACTATCCTGACCTTAGTTGGCAAAGTGATGTCTCTGCTCTTGAGGATGCTATGTAGGTTTGCCATTGCTTTCCTCCCAAGAAGCAGGCGTCTTTTAATTTTGTTGCTGCAGTCACCATCCGCAGTGATCAAGAATTTCTCTGAGCATTGCCTCCATTTCTTACCCTTCTATATGGCCATGATCTTAGTTTTTTTGATGTTGAGCTTCAGCCCATTTTTTTCACTCTCCTCTTTCACCCTCATTAAGAGGTTCTTTAATTCCTCCACACACTCTGCTATTAGAGTAGTATCATCTGCATATCTGAGGTTGTTGATATTTCTTCTGGCAATCTTAATTCCGGCTTGTGATTCATCCAGACCTGCCTTTTTCATGATGTACTCTGCATATAAGTTAAATAGGCAAGGTGACAGTATACAGCTGTGTCGTACTCCTTTCCCAATTCTAAACCATTCAGTTGTTCCATATCCAGTTCTGACGGTTGCTGCTTGTCCCACATATAGATTTCTTAGGAGACAGATAAGGTGGTCAGGCACTCCCATTCCTTTAAGGACTTGCCATAGTTTGTTGTGGTCCACACAGTCAAAGGCTTTGGCATAGTCGATGAAGCAGAAGAAGATGTTTTTCTGGAACTCTCTGGCTTTCTCCATAATCTAGCACATGTTGGCAATTTGATCTCTAGTTCCTCTGCCCTTTCGAAATCCAGCCTGCACTTCTGGAAGTTCTCTGTCCACATACTGCTCAAGCCTCCTTTGTAGAATTTTGAGCATAACCTTGCTAGCGTGTGAAATGTGTGCAATTGTGCGATAGATCATTCTTTGGTGTTGCCTTTTTTTTGGGATTTTGTAGACCGATCTTTTCCAGTCCTCTGGCCACTGCTGGGTTTTCCAAATTTGCTGGCATATCGTATGCAGCACTTTTATAGCATCTTCTTTTAAGATTTTAAAGAGTTCAATTGGAATGCTGTCACCTCCACTGGCCTTGTTGTTTGCAGTGCTTTCTAAAGCCCACTTGACTTCACTTTCCAGGATGTCTGGCTCCAGGTCAGTAACTACACTATCTTGGTTATCAGGGATATCCAGATCTTTCTGATATAATTCCTCTGTATATTCTTGCCATCTCTTCTTGATCTCTTCTGCTTCAGTTAGGTCCCTACTATTTTTGTCCTTTATCTTTATTATTATTAATTTATTAACACATTGGGTCTCAGCCATTTTAGGGTTTTATGAACAGTGATTCTTTTGCTGGAGAAAAGACTCAAGGGTTCAGTGGTCCCATTTTTTTCCAGAGAGTTTATGTTTTTTTCAGATCCTTTTTGTATCTCTTCCATGCAAATGTCAGTCCTTTTGTAGAAGATAGCACAGAAGAAATATTTCTTTGTCTGTCTGTTTTATGCTGATTAGATCCTCGTCTTTTCTCCAGCAAAACCCAATGGATACTTAAATTACATTTTAACTGGCCGGCCTGGCATTCTTCCAATACAGCTGCCCACATTTCTCTTGAATGTTGTAGCTGCTGACCTCAGATATCCTCGTTTTTAATTAGACAAGCCCTCTGTTTATTCAAAGCCCTGCCTGGCTAAACTAGGATATATGATCTTTTAACACGATACTCAGAAAGAGACATATAACAAGATGCATCTCTTACTGCATAACTCCAGCAAAAGGAAGCCCCATAGAAATTGACTGGGCTTTTGAATATAAATGACCAATTTGGTCAATGGATCAATTTCACAAGGATGAGAAGAGTGAATGCAGATGAAAGCTCTTTTAAACCCTATTTAAGGCTGCAAGATGCTATTTGTTCACAGTTGTTTCACTCGACCCTCTTTCTAATATTTCATCTATATTCATTTTTATAGCTTTTTGAATTGCAGATGTCACCTGCACCGGGGGAAGGGGCAGGGAAGAGAAGGGATAGATGGTACATTAAAGATATGGTAGAACATGAATTAAATGGACAAAAGGCAGAAGAGCAGGGATGGATAGCACTTTCTAAAAAGTAAGAAGGTTGCAGCCAAGAATCTTCTATCACCATCCAAAGGCTTGTTATGTGCTAATGCTTTCCCTGCAAAAACATCACTTCTGTACACAGTCCACGTGACACCTCAGCTTCCGACAAAATTGCTGTGGCTATACAATCATGGGACAGCAAAGGGAGCCATAATTCTATAACAGAGCAGACATCTTACATACAAAATATTCCACATTCAGTTTAGAGCCATGGGTTTTCAACCTGTGGGTCGGCAGTTGTTCCTGGACTGCAACTCCCAGAAGTCTTCATCACTAGCTGAACTGGCCAAGATTTCTGGGAGTTGCAGTCCAGAAACATCTGGGGACCTACTGGTTGAGAACCACTGGTTTAGAACATCCTGTTAGATTTTGGAAATAACAAGCCACAAATCACAACCTGCAAGTAATTCATCTTTTCCATAATTCTATAACAACAGAGCAGACTTGTGCCTTCACGGGCCCATGAGGGCACAAGTCTGCTTTAGTCTGAACAATAGTCTGAGCCTTCCATGAAGACATGACACTTATTTGGGGAATATGGTTCAGTACCATGGATAGCTCGTGAAAGTTTAAACAAAAATCTGCAGAGGACGACCCACTTTCTCTGTGAATCAGAGTCACCCAGTCTCTGCTTTCAAGAGAGATGAGAGTGACCTGGAAAACTTCAGAAGATAAACTGCATCCAAGAGTATTGAAGGAAGTGACTGAAGAACTGTCATAAACATGGTCTATTATTTCTTGAAATCATAGAGTATGAGTGCTGGATGAATGGAGGAGGGCTGATGTCCCTATGCTCAAAAAGAAAGAAACAACTACCCACTAGTAAGCCTGGCATCAATTCCAGGGAAAATTCTGGAGCAGATTATAAAGTGATCACTTTGCAAGAACCGTAAAATAATGCAGTAATAACTAGAAGCCAATATGGATTTGTCAAGGACAAATCCTGCCAGATCTTATCTCATTTTTTTAAATTGAGCAACCTCTCTGGTAGATAGTGGGAATGCTATAGATGTACTATATCTTGACTTCAGCAAAGGCCCATAATATTCTGATTAGCATATTAACTGGGTGTGCACTGGACAGAATTGTCAGATTTATAGATTTATAGATTTATAGCTGGTTATGGAATCGTACTCAGAGAGTGCTTACGAATGGATTCTTCTCAAACGAGGAACTCATAACAAATGGGGACCACAAGGCATGGTGCTCTTCAACATTTTTATTAATGATGTCAATCAGGGATGCAGGGAATGCTAATAAAATTTTCAGATGACACAACATTGAGTGGAATTGCTAATACCTTAGAAGACAGAAGCAACATTCAAAAATATCTTGATAGGTCCAAGCACTGGGCTAAATTCAACAGCATGAAATTTAATAGGGATAAGTTCAAAGTTCTACACCAAATTCAAAGTTCAAAGTTATACACCAAATGCACAGTTACATGATGGGAGATACCTGGCTCAGTAATGCTACCAGTTAGAACAATATTGAAATGACTGTTGATTATAGACCACAAGCTGAATATGAGCAAAGAGTGGATTCAGCTGCACAAGAGCAAAATGCTATTTAAAGCATTAAAATATATTTATTTTATTTATATTTATTTTTGCATTAGTATACCACTCCCATTTCCCAAAGGAACTCTGGGCGTTTCACACAATATAGTTTCTAAAACCCATTAATTATTAATTCCCCTCTATTCCATAATATTTTAGGCCTCGTCTTGAGTATTGTGCCCAGTTCTGGATACTGTACTTTAAGAAAAATGCCAACAAATTGCAACAAGTCCAGAGAAGGTCAGCAAAGACTTGAAACCAAGCCCTATAAGAAAAGACTGAAAGAACTGGGCATGTTTAGCCTTAAGAAAAGAAGGCTGAGGGGTGATATGATAGCTCACTCGGAGGTAGCCACTTTTCAAATATTTGAAGGGATGTGATACAGTGGAGAGGCAGTTTCCCCGTTTCATTTTGTTTCGTTAGCTAACGAAATGACAAAACAGTGTTTCATTTTTATTTTATGCCCATCCCTACTCAAAAGTAACATTCTTGATGTCTCTATTTTAACTTTCCTTATCCTGCTACTCATTCTTTCTCTTACCCTTATAGCTTCCAGGTATTTGTGTTACCCATCTGTAGGAACTGAACATGAGTTTTGAACCAAGCCTGTTCTACAACATACTGAGCCTTCTGGTTAATTCAGGCCAGTGTATTCCTATAATGGCAGGAGACTGATTGTGTATTGATCACATGAATCAGCCCTAAACATGGAGAAAATTGAAGCGTTATTGCCAAGCCTTAGAAGCCAGTTCACTGTCCCTCGGGGGGTCATAACCCTTGACTGAGAGACCAGTGGCCACGTTAATGGAATATGCTGCGTTTCTGCTCTCATTCCAACTCTAGTCTCACACAAGAGACCCATAAATGTGATTATCACTTCAGATCTCCTCAAGGCCTGTGGAAAATTAATTAGAGGTCTTAATTTAGCCTTCTGCAGACACATTTCTGCACAACCGCACAGTGAGGAAGGTAGGTTAGCAGTTAACGCAACATGATTAAAAACATTGACCATATAAATCACAAGGATAGTTGTCGCTAGATGCTGGTCTACACAATCCATTTTTGTTCCACATGAATAATCCGGATCCTTCCTGGGTATCTGCGGGAAGAAAGAAAGAGAACAGAGCAAGCAGTCAAGGATACAGCCCAAAAGCTGCAATATACAGCAGGCTGCAAATGAAAGATTTAGCTGTAAATTGTCCACCTTTATTGGTGACAGACCTGTGCCCAGTTTACCTCAGGTGGCAGCAATTCCCAACTTCCATTTTAAGAGCCTTGGCTTGAGATTTTTTCCAAACAGCCGATGAATAGGTGTGGGCCTTTTTGTACTACGCACCTTTGCATTTTGATTTATATGCAAAGAGAAACCGCTGAGAGCATATTTACTTTTGGGTGGAATTGGATGGGAATATTAGGGATTGTTCGCCACTTCCCAGGGAATTGATCCTGTTAGAAGCTGTGAACAATTTCTCTCAAAATGGCTGACAAGCATAGCCTGCTATTCAGTTCTTCATCCCTCCTACCACAGGTTCAGTCATCTAAGCCAGTGTTTAAGACAACTGTGCATCCCCAGATATTCTTGGACTAAAATTATTCTAAGCCGAGTGGCAGCCATAAGAACATAAGAACAGCCTTGCTGGAAGAGTCCACAGCCCATCCAGTCCAACATTCTGTCTCGCACAGCGGCTCACCATTTGCTTCAGAGTATTCCCAAGCAGATGTCTTCACCTGCTTATGATTCCCTACAAATGGCATTGAGAGAGATCCTGCCTATCTCTCCAGCCTGGACGTTGTCCTTAGGCATCCACAATGATAGCCATTGATAACCTAGTTCTCCATGAACTTGTCCAATCCTTTCTTAAAGTTGTCAAGGCTGACAGCTATCACCACTTCTTCTGGTAAGGAGTTCCACAGACCAGTGATCCTGAAAATGTACTTTCTCTTATTTGTTTGAGATCTAGCACCCAAACGTTTCATTGAGTGCCCCCTAGTTCTAGTGTTGTGCGATAGGGTAAACAGCTTTTCCTTATCTACTTTGTCCACACCGTGTATGATTTTATAAACTTCAATCAGGTCACATCTTAGGTGCCGTCGTTCAAAAGTGAAGAGGCCCAGCTGTTGCAGCCTTAGATTGTAAGGAAGGTGTTCCAGTCCCCTAATCATTCTGGTTGCCCTCCTCTGCACTTTTTCCATTTCCATAATATCTTTCTGGAGGTATGGTGACTAGACATGGGCATGGAGCGGCGAAATTCTCGTTTCCGTTATCGGTTCTCGTTATCGTTACGTAACGGGTAATGGTAACGAGAATTACTCCGCTCCAGCTCGAACCCGACCCGAAAAAGCAAAATTGGGTCTGATTTTTCGTTGTCGTTCATGGCATCACGGCAATCGCGCGATGCCAAGCAGCACAGAAAAAAAGTTTTTAAAAAAAACCCGATTCCCGGCCAAAAAAGCAGGCGAAAATATGCCTGCCTCAGTGAGGGCACCTACCAGAGAGGGGTGGTTTCTGGGGGGGGGGTCCCCGGCCTCCCCCCTCCTGTCCTGGGCTGCTGGTACCAGGCTGGGGGGGGCATCCTCGTCGTCTCCATTTGCCATATGGTGGGGGGGATCCAAAATGGCAACCGCAAGATTTATTTTTAAATCGTGGTCCAAAAACCCATCAAAGCACCACAGAAACATTTGAAAATTAGGTATTTTAAATGCCTGATTTTTATAGTAGCAGCAGTGGGTTTTTCTTGCAACAAAACGTCTCCATTGATTTTATTTTATTTTATTTTTATTTTATTTTTTACACCTGCGCAATGATGGGCTGGCCATGGGATGGGACCATGCAATTTTTTTGACCCATTCCACCAATCGCATGGCCAGGTTTTGACTGAGACTTCTGGATGTGCCAGAGGGCATAAAAAGCCCACAAACCCTAACCCTAACCCTAACCCTAACCCTAACCCTAACCCTAACCCTAACCCATATGCCAGTACACTGTCCTTCTTAGTGGGTCAGAGGCACCCAGAGGTGCAGCCCACTAACCCACCCTAGCCTTAACCGTAACCCTAAGCCTAGCCCTTACCCTAACCCCAACCCTAACCCAGATCCATACGCAAGTACGCTTCCCTTCTTAGTGGGTCACAGAGGCACCCAGAGAGGTGCCTCCCAGCCAGAGCCCACTACCCCTACCCCTACCCCTAACCTGTACGCCAGTACGCCAGTATGCTTTCCTTCTTAGTGAGTCAGAGGCACCCAGAGAGGTGCCTCTGCCACTTACCCCTCAACCCGAACGTAATCTATGGTACGCGGCGGCTACGCAAAACGCTTCCCTTCCCTTCCCTTCTTAGTGGGTCAGGCATCAGAGGCACCTAGAGAGGTGCCTCCAAGAGCCCACTTACCCCAACCCCAACCCCAACACAAACGACAACGACAGATTTTTGAAAATTTCCACGACAAATGGAAACGACCCGAAACGGAGCCGTCCCGACAAACGACAACTCGAAACGTCATTTTTCCTGGTCGTGCCCATCTCTAATGGTGACCAGAACTGTGCACAGTACTCCAGATGGGGCCTCACCATAGATTTATAAGAGGCAAAATGACACTTGCTGATTTATTTTCTATACCCTTCCTAATGATCAATAGCAGTGAGTTTGCTTTTTTCACTGCTGGGGACAACCTTGGGTCCCCAGATGTTCTTGGACTTAAAATTATTTTAAGCAGATTGGCAATCATTGAGGGCAAGAGACACAGCAGCAAAACACAGAGGGCTATATCCTATTGGGCTTAGACTGAGTATCACATATTACTGCTACAGTACAGTACAGTACAGTACAGTACAGTACAGTACAGTACAGTACAGCACAGTATTATTTATTTATTTATTTATTTATTTATTTATTTATTTATTTATTTATTTATTTTGAATATTTTACCCCACTTTTTGCCTTGTATCTTTTTCTTCACACATAGAGCTTATGCATAAGGGACTCTGGCATATTCATTTGCAGCAAAGTATGTGACACCTACTTGTTCACCAGGTTCAAAGTTTGCTTTCTTGGTGTTCGTCATCTGAGTGGCTGGCCTCAAGAGGACACCAACTATGTTG
This sequence comes from Phrynocephalus guinanensis, assembly GCA_037367245.1. Taxonomy (NCBI): domain Eukaryota; kingdom Metazoa; phylum Chordata; class Lepidosauria; order Squamata; family Agamidae; genus Phrynocephalus; species Phrynocephalus guinanensis. The sequence continues at coordinate 194,205,684 of CM074732.1, forward strand.
AGCATCCTCTGGTTGGCACTGCCCATGGGAATGGCAAAGGGTACTTTTTTGCAATTATACTGTGAGTAGAGACTGGCACAAATCGAAAAAATGGCATTTCATTTCATTAAGGAGCTTGTTTTGTTTTGTTTCGTTTCGTTTCTTGCAAATTTTCATGAAAAAAATCATTTCATTGTTTTGTTGTTTCGTTAATTTGTTATTTTCCCTTTTTCCCAGTGCCCACTGCATGGCCCCTGGGGCCCAATCAGAGCTGGGGGGTGCCTACGAATGGGTGTGGGAGGAATAAAGAAGGGGAGCGGCGTTGGAGCCGCGCTGCTCTGGCCGCCTAAGCACGGCCTCCTTATCTCCCCGCCCAATCGGCCCCACGATAACGGGCCATGGGAGGGAGGCACAAGGGGGCGGCTTTGAAGCCACGCTGTTCTGGCCACCTAAACACAGCCTGCTTATCTCTCCTCCCGGGGCTGGGCTGAGGCTCAAACCCACTGCGTCCCTTGATGGCACCGATGAGGTGCGTCCTCCCTCCGTGCAGCTCGGCGCGAAAGGACCTCCGGGCCAGTACCAGGTAGGAGACATCTCCGCCCCCTATTAACAAAACAAACCTAACCGAACCAATTTTTCTCGGTTTGTTTTGTTTTGTGTTAAATTTGCCACTAGGGTCGTTATTTGTTTCCTTATGTAACAAACGAATAATGAATAACGAAATAAAAAACATCATTTTGTGCCCATCTCTAACTGTGAGTCAAACCCAACCCTTCCTGATCATCATTTTTGTTCATTAGATCTGTAAGGGAATATTCCCAGTTTTTCATCTCCAAGTGAATGTCTGCATCCCTTGGCCTGAAAAAGAAGATCCTCCTATCTTTTTTTTTTTAATGCACGGGGGTGGAAAGAATGCTAATTACACCCCTTGTTCTTAACCATTTTAGCTGTGTCAAAGTGGCAAGACCCTTTGCAAGGTGAATGTTAAAACACAGTAAGACTCCCAGTCTCCTGTTGTGAGACAAGAAGCTCTTCCAGCCACCCCACCCCGCCCCTGAAATCCTTTGTGATTTGTGAAAAACGTTTCCATGACTTTTCGCCTTTGAAAAATAAAGGGCATCCACCCTCAAACTACACACCTGCCAAGCAAGCCTAGCTGATTGTCAAGAAAGGTGCAACCAACCCACTGGGTTTTCAAATTCTTCAACAAGGAAGTGGTATCCTAGTATGGGGGAAAGTCACACAATGCATGCCATTTGCAAATTGCTTCGAATCCCAAATAATTCGGAGCAAACACAAGGCAAGCCCCGAATCAGGGCTGATGACATCATTTGCACTCCCCAGTGCAGATCTGCTGACAGGATTTCAAAAGTATTGATTTCAGCAATCAATAACATTTCATGTCATACTCATGTATGCTTAGATACATACTGTATTTAAGGGTTTTAACAGTTTTTAACTGTTGATGTTTTAATGTTTCTAATTGTTTTGATTGGTATTTTAATTTTAAATTGTAAACCTCCCAGAGACCTTTGGGTGGTGGGAGACATATCAGTTGGAAAATAATAAATAAATAAATAAATAAATAAATAAATAAATAAATAAATAAATGTGTATACACGCACAAGCCAAAATGGCTATTTTCTCTCTCTCTCTCTTTCTTTCTTTCTTTCTCTCTTTTCTACTGTTCTATAGAGAATGTGCTGTAACTTGTGCAGCCATGAACTGGATTATGCCCCTTTCCTGAAGCTCTCCTTGGAAGGCGAGAGACTATTGATTTGAATTTGTAATATTTAATGTACTGTGGGAGTTTCAAAGGGAAGCATCAGGGCTTCAAGGAGATAAATTGGCCCAGTTGAAAGGGGGAAAATGTTTTTGATGAGTGTTTTAAATCTCTTGGGAAATGGTGAATTGAAAGGTACTCTCAGCGGACGGCTGATACAGATTACCCACAAAGAGCTTACTTCAGTAGGTCACCAATTATGGCGAGACGATGGAGGTGGCTATGTAAGTCCATGTCACAAGTCCACAGATTTAGCCATTCCGGTATCATTTCTCTCCTATAATGCAGTCTACTGTCAAATAATCACCTCAGACGATATAGCTGTTCATAGGGCTCCTTGATGCTCCATGAATGGGTGCTGAAGGATGCCATAGAATTGTTCTGTCCCCAGAGAACATGATTGAAAAGATTAGTATTGTGCTTCTCAGGGCGGTTATGAGTAATTTGAAAACTCGACGACATAACAATCTATGAAATGAGATTTGAAAGATAGATTTTTTTTAAAAAAAATCCCCAAAATTACACTTTTCCAATGGAAACTTTGTCTCAAATTGAAAATAAGTGCATATAAATAAATAAATATATGTGCAGGAAGCAGAAGTGTGTGTTGGGGGGAAAGGGGTTTTTATGTCAGGCTGTGCACCAATTCTGGTCAGATTCCAGATTACTATCTGCATAGGCTGGATCAATCTGCATGAAGTCCAGTTTGAAGTGGAATGACTAGATTCTGCACTGGAGAAAAGAAAAGCAGATGAACGCAACAGGTTGTGTCCAAGACACAAATAGAAGCAGATGGGTCATAAACCACTTCAGATTTGGAACTCTTTCTTCTTCTTCTTCTTCTTCTTCTTCTTCTTCTTCTTCTTCTTCTTCTTCTTCTTCTTCTTCTTCTTCTTCATCATCATCATCATCATCATCATCATCATCATCATCATCTCCGCATGTTTTACCAAAGAAGCACACACGTACAAAATACTGTTACATATCTACTGTCTGAAAATATTAAAATATTAAAATAATCTCCCTCTTTTCTGGCTTCCCTCAACCTCATCCATTATTGTTTTCTCCATAGAATCCTTCATTTTCATCATGTGTCCAAAGTTGGACAACTTCAGTTTCAACATGTTAACCTTCAGAGATAGTCCTCGCTTGATTTGACGTTAAACCCCATTTGTTGGTCTTTATGGCAGTCCAGGGTATCCGCAAAGCTCTCCTCTAGCACCACAATTCTAATTTTTACCTAGCACATTGCTAGTCTGTGGAACTCCCTGCCACAGGATGTGGTGATGGCATCTGGCCTGGATGCCTTCAAAAGGGGGTTGGACAGATTCCTGGAGGAAAAGTCCATCACAGGTTACAAACCATGATGGGGATGTGTAATCTCCAGGGTTTAAACCGGGGTACTTCAAGGGCCAGATGGAGGGGAGTGGTATCAGGAGACAGATATCTAGTCTCGTGCACTCTTGAATGCATCTGGTGTGGCCACTGTGAGATACAGGAAGCTGGACTAGATGGGCCTTTGACCTGATCCGGCATGGCTCTTCTTATGTTCTTATGTTCTTATGTTAATGAATCATACTTTTTTTACTGTCCAGCTTTATTAAGTTTCCAGTTTTCACACCCGTACACAGAGATCAGATATGTAAGGGCTTCATTTCCGTACTCAGATGAGGGTACTGAGCTGGGGTGCAGCAGAAAAAAGACTAGTATTAAAAAAATCCCTTAACTGGAGTTGCAGAGAGATCAAGAGTAAGAAACAGAACAGGACTACTGGTGGAATTCATTGGTTTCTAATCCAGGGGACGTTTACTAGTTTAGAAATTGAATATTGGTCCATATCCTCTCGTGTGGCTAAACTAATGACATGGCCTTTGGAGGTGAATTCTTACCAGTTGAGAAATCAATGTGAACTCATACAAGATGCAACTGAAAATGTTGGCAGTAACTTGCTTAGTTGCAACAATTAACCCACAGAAGCTGCACTGTTTGTGCTACACCAATGCAACCGAGGAAGAGAATTTTGGCCACCGGGGGAAAATCAGTCATAAGAAATATTTAAAATGCAATTTGTTGTGGAATTCTGCTTTTTAAAAATATGCATGTTTAAACGGGCACAACAGATGCATAAACAGATGCAGAAATGACACCAGGAGGAAATGTACAAGCACCCATCTCTAGTTAATATCAGTGGGTGAATTGCACTAAGGCTTCCGAAAACTGTCGGCAGCTTGGTGGTTCGAATCCTGGGTAGAGATGGGCACGACTTGAAAAAAATTTTTTCCGAGTTGTTGTTAGTCGGGCCGGTTCTGTTTCGGGTCGTTTCCGTTTTTTGCGAAAATTCGCAAAAATTAGTCAGTTCGTTTTTCGTTTTTTCATTTTCGTTAGTACTGGTTTTGGGGGGGGGTAGCGGGCTCCTGGAGGCACCTCTGTGGGGTGGGTGCCTCCTCTGGCCCGCTATAAAGGGAAAGCGGGCTCCTGGAGGCACCCGTGGGTGCCTCCTATCCTCACCCACTAGGAAGGGGAAGCAGGCTCCAAGAGACCCCTCAACATGGGGGTCTCCCCTCCTCACCTGCTGCTGCAAAATGGCATGCATAGCCATATGGATATGCGTACCAGTTGCAGACAGTGAGACCAGTGAGTGAACCCAGAGCCATAGGGTGATGCCTAAGGCTCTCGCACCGCCATGTCTCACAAAGAAGGGAATCGTACTTGCGTGTAGTGCAATGCAAGTAGATCTGGCTTAGGGTTAAGGTGGGTTAGTGCAAGGGCTAGGGTTAGGCTAGTGACGGGTAAGGTTACGGTGGGCTAGTGGGTTGCACCTCTGGGTGCCTCTCTGACCCACTAAGAAGACAGTCTGTGACGTATGGGTAAGGAGTCAAGGATTAGGGTTAGGGTTAGGGGGCTAGGGCAGGTTTTAGGGGGCTTTTTGGCACATCCCAGAAGTCTCCATGGCCAAGTGGCCATGCGATTGGTGGGATGGCTCCAAAAATTTGCATGGTCATCCACTCCCACATGGCTGGCCACTCGGCCAGCCCATCATTGCGCAGGTGTAAAAAAAATAAAAAAAATAAAATCAATGGAGGACAGAGGAGGAGAGGAGAGACATTTTGTTGCAAGAAAAAACCCACTGCTACTGTGAAATATCTGGCAGTTTATAAATTTTCGCGTGTTTCTGTTGTGCTTGTGTGTTTTTGGACCACGATTTCAAAAACAATATTGCGTTCGCCGGCCCATTTTGGATCCCCCGCCCACACCGCATGGCATGGCGAGTCTGGCTGCCCAGGACGGGGGGGAGGCGGGACCCCCCCTCCAGAAACCACCCCTCCGGTAGGTGCCCTGCGCCCTTAGTCAAGCAGGCATTTTTCCGCCTGCTTTTTTGGCCCGGGAATGGGTGGGGGGAGAGTTTAAAAGTTTTTTCCTGTGCCGTCCGTGCCGCTTGCTTGCGCTTTAATTGCGGCGGCCGGCGGCGAGACTGGGCTTTTTGCTGGCTGCGAGCCTGCGGCGAGTCCCACCAGAGCAGCCCAGGACGGGGGATGGGGGGGGAGGCCGGGGACCTCCAGAAACAACCCCTCTGGTAGGTGCCCTGAGGCACGGCAGGCATTTTTCTGCCTGCTTTTTGGCCGGGAACCGGGTTTTTTTAACTTTTAAAAACTTTTTTTCTGTGCCGCGTGGCATCGCGCAATTGCGCGATGCAAGGAACGAGCACAACAAATCAGACCAAAATTGTTCATTCGTCGGTTCGAGCTTGAAATCTGGTGGAGTAATTCCCGTTACCGTTTCCGTAGAGTAACGGAACCGAGTAATGGAAACGGAAACGGGAATACCGCTAAGTCGTGCCCATCTCTAATCCTGGGTGCCATGCAGCGGAGTGAGCTCCTGCTGATAACCCCAGCTCCTGCCAACCTAGCAGTTCAAAAGCAAGTAAATGCAAGTAGATAAATAGGTACCACCGTAAAAAGTGGGAAGGTAAAACAGTGTTTCCTTGCAGCCATGCTGGCCACGTGGCATTGGACTTGCACAACACTGGCTCTTCAACTTGAAGACGGAGATGATCACCACCCCTAGAGTTGGACATGACTAGCACACATGTGCGGGGGGAACCTTTAGCTTTACCTTTTTTACCTTCCCTTGAAAAGCTGGATAGATGCTGTTGTTTGCCTGTGGTGTGCCTCATAGCTGTCCTTTTGGGGACCAGAAACCATCGTTAGATTAGAAAGACCTACCCTTTGAACGGGCAAGCTGACCTATACATGCCCCATCAGAACATAGAAAAGTTACTTGATCCGATGGAATCTATCGGATTAGACATTGCCGACATGAGTCTAATCCAGTTCTCTTCTTGTAGGCGTCACATGGTCTCATGTGGTCTCTCCTTTGACCTCCAATCCATGAATGAAATCCTGTCACTTGGGGAATGTTAGCTGCAACTAGCGTAGGCCTGTGGCATCAATGGAACATATGGCCAAGTTGAGTCACCAAGTCCTCATGGATCCAATGGGACTACTCTAGCTGTGCTTTGCTACACTGAGAATAAGATTTCCGCCCATGATTCTTTGGTCTGAGAAGGGCTGCCATTTTACCATCCAGTCTCGCCCTATCTGTGATGATCTGCAACTATTATTCAGGTCTTCTATAGCAGTCTGTCCCACACCAGCCATCCAGGAACCTGCCAACTTGAATTACCAAGACATGACCTTCTGCAGCCAGTCTTTAGGAGTCTAAATAAAACAGAACTGTTGCAAAGCTTGGAATTCTGTGGTTATTTTTTTCTCAGCTGTGCAGCAGAAGTGAAGGGATTGACGACACATTATACAGTAATAGCTACTAGTTTCCAGATAATCAGCCTCTCTCATCAACTGGCACTTACATTCTCACTCTGAGGCATATACACATACAGTGGTACTTTGTATAAAGGATATTAATTCATTCCAAATGAAATTCTGTTAAGCAAATTTTCCTTTATACAAATTTCCCATAGGAATGCATTGAAAACAGAGTAATCCCTAATTGTGACCATTTTTATGTTGCACAGATTTGTCCCATAGGCGAGTCTGTTAAGCACATTTATTTATTTATTTATTTATTTATTTATTTATTATTGAATTTATATCCCGCCCATCTTCCCGATGGGAACTCTGGGCGGCGAACATGGCGAAACAAAACCAGAAATACACATAGTAGATACACTACAACACAATAAAGAAACATAAACAGCAAGTAAACATAGATTAATAAGAAGCATATTAAAAAGAACAAAAAACAGCAGCAGGGGCGCACCCTTTAAATCAACCTCGCTGCTGCTATGTCAAAATTCGACCTAATTATTGATGGCGGGGAAAAAAAAAAAAAAAAGGCTAAGCTAGGTCACCAAAGGCCTCGCGGAATAGAATGGTCTTCACCGCTTTACGAAAGGCCAGCAGGGACTCTGCAGAGCGCACTTCGCTGGGGAGGCTGTTCCATAAGGTTGGAGCAGCCACCGAGAAGGCCCGGTTCCGAGTACGGGACCGCCTGGCTTCTCGGAGGGATGGAACCTGCAGCGAGTGCGCCCGCGACTGCCGAACCGGTCGGGCCGATGTTGACCGCTGGGCGATCCGCTCCGCCAGGTAATCCGGGCCCAGGCCATGGAGGGCTTTATAAACTAAAACCAAGACCTTGAATCTGATCCAGGAGGCAACGGGTAGCCAATGCAGCCGGGCCAGAACCGGGGTGATGCGGTCATAACGACGCGCACCCGCCACCAGTCTGGCCGCTGCATTTTGCACCCGCTGCAATCGCCGGAGGAGAGTCAAGGGCAACCCCATGTAGAGAGCATTACAGTAGTCCAGCCTCGAGATCACCAGCGCCTGGACCACTGTTCTCAGGGAGTCCCCGTCTAGGTAGGGGCGGATCTGGGCGATCTGGCGAAGGTGAAAAAATGTGGTCCTGGCCACGGCCGCCACCTGGGCATCCAGGGACAAAGCCGGGTCCAGGATCACGCCCAGATTCCGAACCCTCTCCGCCAGTTGGAGGGAAACACCCTCCAGACTGGGGAGAGGGCCTCCATACCCAGACGAGGAACTCCCGAAGAACATCACCTCGGTCTTCTCAGGGTTGAGTTTGAGCCTGTTGGCCCTGGTCCAAGCCATAACCGCCTCCAGACACTGGTCGAGGGACCGGACAGCTTCCACTGCAGAGGTGGAAAAGCAGAGATAGAGCTGCGTGTCATCAGCGTACTGATGACAACGCAGCCCAAATCTCCTGATGACCCCAGCCAGCGGCCTTACATAGATGTTAAACAGCATGGGGGAGAGAGACGACCCCTGCGGAACCCCACAAGGGAGTGTCCACGGGGCCGACAACTCTCCCCCATGCTGCACATACTGGAGCCGATCCTGAAGGAAGGACCGGAGCCAACTGAGAACAGTGCCCCCAATCCCCACCTCCAGGAGCCGGTCCAGTAGGATACCGTGGTCGACGGTATCGAAGGCCGCTGACAAATCCAGGAGAACCAACAGGGTAGAGGAACCCCTGTCGGCCGCCCGGATTAGGTCATCTTGCAGCGCGACCAGAGCTGTCTCGGTACCCCGGCCAGGCCTGAAGCCAGACTGGCAAGGATCAAGGCACCGCTGTTCCTCCAAGAATGATTGAATCCGCACCGCGGCCACCCTCTCGATGACCTTGCCCATGAAGGGAACATTGGCAATCGGTCGATAGTTGGACAGTTGGTCCGACGCCAATCCCGGTTTTTTCAAGATGGGCTTAATCACCGTCTCCTTCAGGCGAGAGGGAAAAACCCCCTCACTGAAGGAGGCGGTGGCGATGGCTGCGGCCCAGTCGGGCATGCTCCCTCCGGCAGATTTAATGAGCCAAGATGGGCAAGGGTCGAAGGGGGTGGTCGCGGGACGGCAATGGGCAATAGCCCTGGAGGCTTCCAATGGGGAAACAGGCCCAAACTCAACCAGTTGAGGAGAACGGGGGGGTGAGGGGGCTGGGGATGGCGAGGGAGGGCCAGTGCCACTGGATTCAAAGCCAGCACGGATGGCCTCAATTTTGGATCTAAAAAAGACTGCAAAGTTCTCACTACTGAAATCAGTAGGAGGAGGCCTAACCAGACTAGGATTGGTGAGGTCTCGGACCACCCGGAAAAGTTCTGCCTGGCGGTTCGAGGCCTCACCAATTCTCAGGGAATAAAAAGATCTTTTGGTATCCCTGATCGCTCGCAAGTAGCGCCTAGTCTGGATCACAACGGCAGTCTTGTTTATCGCCGTGCGGCTTTGTCTCCAGATGCTCTCCAGTCTCCTCCGTTCCTGCTTCATCGCCTTTAACTCCGCCGTGAACCACGGAGAGGTTCGGGCTCTGCCCCGGAGGAGACGCTTGGGGGCGATTCGGTCGACAGCTCCGGCAGCTGACTCAAACCATTGGTTAGCCAGGGCTTCGGCCGAATCGTCAGCCAGACCGCCAGAAAGCTCCCCGAAGGCTTCCCGGAACCGAGCCGGATCAAGAAGCCTTCGGGGGCGGGCCCATACAAGGGGCCGGTGGTCCCCGCGAGGAGGGGCCGCCATTGCTAGGGAAAAGGACAACAGGTAGTGATCTGACCATGACACTGGTGTGGGAACGATGTCCCGCACCTCCAGATTAAAGTCCCCCGACGTGGAGGTAAATACCAGATCCAGGGAATGCCCACTCCTGTGGGTAGGGCAAGAAACATGCTGGGATAGGCTCATGGACGTCATGGTGTCCATGAATTCCAGAGCTGCGCCGACGAGCTCATCACCGACATGCACGTTAAAGTCCCCGACGACCAAAAGCCGGGGGGACTTCAACAGAGCAGCGGCGATGAACTCCGCGAGCTCTGGCAGGGATTGTGCAGGGTTGCGGGGAGCACGGTAGCCCAGCACAATGCCAAATCTATCCCGCTGACCTACCAACAGGTGGAGGCATTCAAGCCCTGGAATCACCAATGTCGAGGCCCTGGTCACGTGAAGCGATTCCCTATATACAATGGCGACTCCTCCCCCCTTCTGGCCCTCCAACCTGCCCACTCCCTGGACCAGGAACCCAGGGGGGCACAGCTGGGCGAGGGAAGCCCCCCCTCTGAGCCCACCCAGGTCTCCGTTATACAGGCCAGGTCGGCCCTGCCGTCAGTGATGGTATCGTAAATGACGGCGGTCTTATTGTGGACCGACCTGGCGTTAAGGAGGAGGCAGGACAGGTTGGAGGCTCTGGCGGAATGGCTCCCGGATACGTGGAGGCGAGTCACGGGGTCAGAACGTGGGACAGGCACGAGTTGCCTGACCCTGGTTCTTCTTATCCGACTAACCCCGTGACTCCTAGCGTATCGTCCACGACCCAACACGATTGGTATATGAGTCCCTGCAGACATGGTGACCCAGCCAGGGAGGGGGGGAGGGGAGGAAGGGAATTAAAAAAACAACAACAACAACAACCAGGCACTAAAATATAATAAATACAATTAACTCAGCAACCAGACAAAAAGCATCAAACTATACAAAAGCAGCAAACTATACAAAATAGTACAATGACTAACTACATAGATAGCTGCTGCCAGCAGAAGGAGTTACACACCTGGGAGAAAAGCCCAGGTGATCCAAGGCTGAGCTAATTAGTGCCAAGGACACTATAGATCTATTAGCTACAAGCCTGGCAGAAGCTAAACACAATACAAAAAAAGACAAAAAAAAAATCATTACACAGAGTAAAACAGAGCAGAGCAAAATAAAAGAACAAAATCATAAAACAAAGTGAAACAAAACAGAGCAAAATTAAACAGAGCAATGTAAAGTAAACTAAATAAAATACAATAAAATAAAATAAAATAAGATAGAATAAAATAAGTTAAGGGGCCAGACAGCCAGGGCACAGTTGGAAAATACCGGGGGGAAGGGGAGTTGTTAGAAAAGGGGGCAGGAGCAGCTAGAGAGCAAAAGGGGAGAAACCCCTGGGGCTAGGCTGAGGTGGGGTGGAGGCAAACTCAGGCTGGAATCGGGAGGGGGCATGATGGGCAAAACGATGACCGCGCCGGTCCCCCCCAATCCCGATCCCCGAACAGCAAGTCACGATGAAAGCAAGGGGGCTGGCACCGGAGGGGGCAAGCCCTCCGGGTACGGTTCTAGTTGGAAAATTGCCGCGCCAAGCCCAGGTCCAGGAAGGGGGGGGAAGTGCCGAAAGCCAGGGAAAGATTGAGGTCCTGAGGGCGGGTGACGGTCGCTGCAGGCACCGGTGGCCGATCTGCCACCCGAAGCTTGCGGGGAGACGATAACGGGGGCGAGCGCCTGGTCCGTTCTAACGGGACACGCAGAGCGTCGGCGGCCGAACCGCCGCTCGATCAGCGGCGGCCGAGTCGCCGCTCGAGCTCCAAACCCGGCCGCCGGCCATGTCTGGCGACCAGTCGAACCTGCAGATCGCCGGCGGCCGGACCGCCGCCCGAGCTCCGAAGCCGGCCACCCACCAATGCCGGTGGCCGGACCAGTCCGCAAACCGCCGGCGGCCGAACCACCGCCCGAGCTCCAAAGCCAAACATAGTCCAACATCGGTGGCTGGCACAGCCAGGTCGAAAAAGCCAGCGGAGCTGGGCGAGGGGAAGAGCCACCGGCAGGAGAGATGAAACAGGGCGACCGCACATCGCATGGAGCCCGCAAGAGCGCCCCTCCAACCCACCGACCCAACTGCCAGAACGAAGGCAGGGCCATCCATAGCCAGGCGATGGAAGGGAGAAACCCCAGCGGACGGCGGATAGTCACGGCTTCCATTGTCGGTGATCTCAGGAAGGGGCCAAGATGGCTGCGACGAGCCACAGGTCCTCGGGTCTTCAAGACAGCCAGGGAGCGGGCACAGCGCGCCTCAAGACCCCCTCACGGCAGGAGCTGATGGTCGAGCTGGTGGTCACACAGCGGAGCCGAGAAGTAGAAATGGATATGAGAGGTACGGAGGGGAAGGGACGCTTGGCGGGACTCAAGCTTCGGCATTTCCGTGGACAAGGTGGTAGCTTCTCGGGGTGAGACGACTGATCTTCAGCCTCCCGCTTCAGCCACACGAATGCCTCACAAAAGCTTCAAACCGCCCCGTTAAGCCCCTTAAAACCCCTATCAGAGCCCCGGTGGTCGGCCCAGGCTAGGCCCGAAGAAATTAAAATAAAAACATCACAAACGGCAGCGCTAAACAGAAAAAATGCTGAAACGTCAGGGTGCTGTCAGAAAGGGAGCTGCTGCCGGCCGCCATCTTCAAATGAATAGGAATTCTATGGAATTTTTTATGTTGTACAGATTTTATGTTATACAAAAAAGGGTCCACTCTATATATTGAGTGGGGCTGTTAAAAAGCAGTTATGCTGTTAGGTTGTTGCATATATGCAACAACCTAACAGCATAACTGCTTTTTAACAACTTTGATTCTACATACTATGACAGACTTTTTTTCCCTAACAACCACCATCAATGGACATTAACAGATTCTCGAAGGAAAAAGAACTCTCAGCAAGGAGGCGGGTCTGTCTTTGAATTCTGACACAGGAGAGAGCCCTTGATTAAGACTGGACAGACTGACAGTCCCTCCCAGTCAAACAAGCTAGAAGGCAGCATGCAAGGTTGCAATAAGCTTCAATAAGAACTATCTTGTTTTGGTTACATTCGGTGTGTTTCTGTAGCTCCCATACTTCACACTGGGTTGTGAGACTTTGTTCCCTGATTTGTAAGCAAAATCTGTATCCATTTCATTTGTGCATTTTCCAGCATTTACTTTTCTTTTTAAGGAGGAAGGTGATGTAAACATTATAAAAATAAATGAACAATAATAAATGTGTACATTTTATAGGTAATTTCTGTATTGATAAAAGCATGTCTGTGCATGTTTTCCAGCCGTACGTATTTTTCTAGCTGTTTATTTAAAAATGTACAATAAACAAGAATTGGAACTGGAAAAGCTGCAAAGGAGAGCGACTAAAATGATTACTGGGCTGGGGGAATCTCTCTTATGAGGAAAGGCTAAAATATTTGGGGCTGTTTAGTCTGGAAAAAAGACACCTGAGGGGGGATATGATTGAGACGTACAAAATAATGCAGTGCATGAGTAAAGTGGATAAAAGGACATTCTTCTCCCTCTCACATAATGCCAGAACTAGGAGACATCAACTCAAATTGAGGGTGGGTGAGTGAGAACAAACAAAAGAAAAAAATTTACCCAGTGTGTTGTTAGTCTGTGGAACTCCCTGCTACAGGATGTGGTGATGGCATCTGGCCTGGATGCCTTCAAAAGGGGATTGGACAGATTCCTGGAGGAAAAGTCCATCACAGATTACAAACCATGATGGAGATGTGTAATCTCCAGGCTTAAAACCAGGGCCAGATGCAGGGGAGTGGTATCAGGAGACAGATATCTAGTGTTGTGCGCTCCCAGAGGCATTTGGTGGGGCCACTGTGAGCTACAGGAAGCTGGACTAGATAGGCCTTTGGCCTGATCCAGCATGGCTCTTCTTATGTTTTTATGTTCTTATGTTCTTTATACAAATTTTATTTCTTCAAAATATGCCTCAGTGCTCTAAGGGGAGATATTGTTTGTCTCACAAGAGTCAGAATCCTTTTGATAGTTCCAACTAAGGTAGGCCCATTGAAGCCAGGTTCTAATATAAGCACGTTTCCCTGCAAAACCCTTTGAATAAAGATTGGCCAAAGTCTAGTAGGAAATTGCATCTGTTATAGACCTGTGGAATCAGGAATCAACTCCACTGCAGGGTCTACTAATTAAATGTGTCTACAGTAGTTGTGACTTACTACTGGAATTTAGCTGACACCAAGGGTTTTGAAAACAACCACCATATTTATATGTGATGGCATATCTGTACATAATCAGCAAGACATCAGACGATGTATACCACCAAATGCATTTCGATCTCTTCTGCCAGTGCATGTTAAGCCCTGTTTTCTATGATCAACGGTGAGCTGAGTGCTCAATCGATCAATATAACGACTCCACTATTTATATAAGAGCCACTATACACAACCTCTCTGATGTTTACATATGGCTCCATTCGTTTTAATAAAGCAGAAGGCTTAGCAATGAGCTGAGTTCCATCAGCTTCTGTAAACTGCAGAAGGATATTGCCGTGTGGAAGTCTAGGTCAAGCAAGACTTCCTTGATCTCATCCCATTTCCATAATAATCTCTGTCATTTCAGAAAGAATAAGAAGGTAAGGGCACTTTTATTGCAGCAATAAAAACAGCAAAGTGATCTTCTGATGGTACTTAATTAGATTCATTTTATCTTCTCTGACTGATCATGACATACTGTAGCTCTTATTTATGAAGCAAAAAATGAATGTCTTATGGTTCCTAACACAATTGGAAAAGAAATTACCACGGGTATGCAGCTTAATCTGTGTTTGTATTTGACACAAATGATCTTAAGATAAATTGCAGGAAATTATTTTCAACTCCTGGTAACCATAGCAACAGATGAGAATTGGGTTCTAGTTCAGTGTACTGGCTCATCTCCGGCTCTTTCATGAGGGGTAGGGAAAGCAGAAGAGACAAAGGCATTGTTGGACTTTTTATAGATGGGAGATGCAAGACAGTTTTAAGAGAAATCTGGAAGTTGAGTCATGGCAACTTGACTTCTTTTTCTTGAGAGATAGAAACGTTTCACTGCTCATCCAAAGAGCTTCATCAGTCTGCACATAGTCTGATGAAGCTGTTTGGATGAGCAGCAAAACACTTCTATCTCTCAAGAAAAAGATGTCCAGTTGCCATGACTCAACTTCCAGATAAACTCACTTGGATGACTGAGAATCAAACAGAGGAGTGACTTTTGGGAGCAACAGTTAAGAAAGGTTTATTCTAGGTCAGTGATGGCAAACCTTTTAGAAACTGAGTGCCCAAATAGTGATTAAAAACCCACTAATTATTTGCAAAGTATCAATACAGCAATTTAATCTGAATACAGTTGGCTGTGAAGGGACAATATTGGCTGCCCACAGAAAGAGCTCTGGGTGCCACCTTTGGCACCTGTGCCATAGGTTCACCAACACTGTTGTAGGTTACTATCCATTAATATGTTTGCATATTGTGGAGCCATGTGAATGCCCATTGTTGCGAGCATGTGTATTCTGCTGCCATCATTTAAATTATTATTGTATTTGAAATCATGGAGTCTCATATTCTTCTTTCTTTTAAAACTAATAAAATGGTTTATTGTACTACAAAGAATAAAGATGTACATGTTTTTTATTATTATTGTATTTGAAATCATGGAGTCTCATAATTCTTCATTCTTTTAAAACAAATAAGAATGGTTAATTATAGTACAAAGAATAAAGATGCACATGCTTTTTGATATTGTCTTAAGTCACTATGTCTATATTGAAAATTTAGCATACTCTTCAAGTTAAACTACTTCATAACTTTTCATCTGCCAGGCCTTATCTGGATCTCTGAAGGCCCACAACAACTCCTACTGGAGTATGCAAAACAAGATATCTTTAACATTCTAAATAATAAATATTCATGAACCAGGGGTGAGTGCCACACCAATCAGTTTAATTGATCCAGAGGTAGGTTTTGTTGTCAAAAGTGAAATAATTGTGTGAGTATAAAGTCACAGAAGGTGGAGTTGTATGATGTCTCTTTCATACGAGGAAGAGATGAACCATATTAATTGTAGCTATTATGCATAGTATAATATGATTAGGAATCAGTTGATGAAGCCTGCTGATTTGTGTAACAAAAGCTCCACATTCAGTCCATTGTTAGTCATCAATTTAAGAATTGCTACAGTGATTCTTGAGGAGTATACACCAGCTGGCTTGGTGCATGCTCAAGAACTGCAGTGGTGACTCTTTAATTGACAGCTGGGAATATACTGACAGCTAGCACCAAGATTTCAGCCACTGTACATCACAGAAGCTGTCTACTCCTAATTATATTTTTTGAAAAATATTCTGCACCTCTGACTGCTGGAAGGAATGTATAAAGCTGTATTTTTCTGTGAAGATGCAGAAAAATCAATATTTTCTTGCATTTTAAAAAAATTAAAACTCAACTGCCAAAGTTTGGCAACTGTTTTTTAATACTGACCTCCATCTTGAGTCTCTATTTTTGTCTCTATTTAGGAACATGACTTTTATTTTTACACATTGGCCAGTGGCAGCCATGAAAATAAGCTTCCATAAACCCTTGGTGAAATAAATTGTCTTTCACAATAAAAAACAAAGCAGAGTTGAAACTCCTGAAGGGTGTAGGATCATATTCTACACCAGTGGTTCACAATAAAGGCAGGAAGTTCTTGATGGTGCTAATACCGTTTTTTGCAGTTTATACAACAGTTGCAGCCCACCCTAGTTTCCTAACTCAATGGCAGATGCTGCTAAACAGAAGCAGCAGCAGCAGCAGAAGAAGAACAAGAATCATAGAATCATAAAATCATAGAGTTGGAAGAGACCTCAAGGGCCGTCCAGTCCAACCCCCTGCCATGCAGGAACCCCCATCACAGTATTTCCGACAGATGGCCATCCAGCCTCTGCTTAAAAACCTCCAAAGATGGAGACTCCACCACACTCCGTGGCAGCATATTCCATTGCTGACCAGCTCTAACCATCATGAAGTTCTTCTTAATGTTCAAATGGAATCACTTTTCCTGTAGTTGGAAATGAAACCTGTTCCCTCTTCAATATGACATCCTTTCAAATATTTAAACATAGCTATCATATCCCGCTCAGCCTTCTTTTTGAAAGGCTAAACATTCCCAGCTCCCTAAGCCGTTCCTCATAAGACATTTCTTCCAGACCTTCAACCATCCTGGTCAGTCTCCTCTGTACCCACTCAAGGTTGTCAACATCCTTTTAAACTGAGCTGGACACAGTACTCCAAGTGGGGTCTGACCAGAGCAGAATAGAGTGGTACCATCACTTGGAACTAACCCCATGGGAGGTGGACTTAAGGAGCACCATTTTAAGTATACTGTAGTTTCAATTGTTCCTTGATGATCAGTTCCAGCAGGACATCCTAAAAAGGCATCTAGATATTTGGGTTGTTGATTCTTCATGGAACAACTTTTTACCTCAGATTATTTAGCAGCCATGTAGAACTTCTGTGAGAGATTGGCCAGGAGGTTGTAATACATTGCCCCAAACATGTGGATGTTACAAAGTTATTTATGTCCTTCCTTTTCATCAAATAATTTCCCATGATTCCCCAACCTAGCATCAGGCTGGGCCAGCATACAAATTTAAAATGGCTCCCTTAACTGGGAAGTGCACGACTTTAGCAAGAAAGGAGGAGTTGCAGTATTTCAATCAATACCATTGGTGGGAGGTTGCATTGAAAGTGCAGCATGAGGATTTGGGAGATACAGATTACAGTCCAATCTGTGTCTTTAAAAATAATAACAATATGTCCATCACTACTAGAGTGTAGGTCTTGATCCGTTCAGTCTTGGTTATCACCATTCAGAGCTGGCCTTTATTGCTTTCTTCTCCAGCTCTCTGGCCATGGCTGCCATTTGGTAAGTGATTGACTGTATTCATCAAGCACAGTTATATACATTTAAGAAGCTACGAAGGAGCATTTCATTGACCTGTCATTTTACACACCTTTAAGATTTTTTATGGCCAAATTGGAAAACAAATTTTGCTGTAGCTGAAAGCAAATTGTGAAGAAGCCTTTAAAGGGCCCCAGACATTCAGGCAAATGATTGCCGCCATCTTTCCCCATGTCCCTGTTTATTGCTTCTATCTACAAAGTTCTCCATCCCTTGTAGACTGATTTCCCAAGGAATTTTTATTTTTATTTTGAACAGTCATGCTTCATTCATCAAGTATGGGATAGTTTTCAAGGCTGATGACACCACATTGACACACATACAAAATTTCAATTTTTCACATATCTCTTCATAAACCCCTCAAAATATTAATATCTCAGCACTGGAAACTGTTGGAAGAGGCTGGTAGAAAAGAAAGTTCAGTTTGCCATATTTTATTAGGTCTTTGTTCATCTTGATTCCTCACAGAGCAGAGCTGAAACTCCTGAAGGGTGTAGGATCATATTCTACACCAGTGGTTCTCAACCTATGGGTCCCCAGATGTTCCTGGACTGCAACTCCCAGAAGCCTCCAACACTCGCTGTGCTGGAAGGATTTCTGGGAGTTGCAGTCCAGGAACATTTGGGGACCCACAGGTTGAGAACCACTGTTCTACAGCCTTGGGGAGCTAACAACAATGTCAACATGTACAGTTGCTTTTCTTTCTCTCTCTCTCTTTCTCTCTCTCTCTCTCTCTCTCTCTCTCTCTCTCTCTCTCTCTCTCTCTCTCTCTCTCTGTGTGTGTGTGTGTGTGTGTGTGTGTTGCAAGCTCTCGTCTATGTGGATATACACAGACTTTATTCATTAGCAAAAGATCTTTACGAATAAACGACATGCTTTGAATTCTTAAAAGGGCAATATTATTTTATACCATTTATTTTCTTTAAGTCACCAGTTGAAAACCCCACTGTTCTTCCAAAAATAAAAAAGATCCTTTGGTTAAGAAAACCAAAACACACAATAAAACAAAACAATCTTGATTAAAAACATAAAACCAGAGGAAATCAGCTAAAGAAATCAGTAAAAATCAAACTAAAGGGAATAAGCAGCAGTCAACCAATTTAAATGTACCTAAGAAAAGGTATTGTTACCCCTGGTGGATAGGCAACATAAACAGGGATGTCCCCCACCTTCCTCATAAGGACATAAATCCTGATTTGATTTGCCTCTATGGTATAAACAGGAATACTTCAGTATTTTTATCCCTTCAAAGTAAGCACCACAAGACTGGTGTATGCTAGTGTGTGTGTGTGTGTGTGTGTGTGTGTGTGTGTGTGTGTGTGTGTGTGTGTGTGTGTGTGTGTGTGTGTGTGTGTGTTGTCTGTCTATCTGTTAATTTGCTAGATATTATAAACAGAAGTTGCATACCAATTGTATATTTCAGGCAAGTGTAAAAATCATGATATACACTTTTTCCCCATTTGATTTGCAAGAGGCAATATCTCTTTGAGGAAAGTAGAGCAGCAGTCCCCTACCTTTTGTTACTAGGGACTAGTATCGGGCTTCTCTCTGTGTGTGTGCGCGCACACAGATTAATGTGAGTACTCAACGCCTCTCCTCCCATCCCCTCTCCTCCCCGCTTTGGTTCCATTCTGAACAAAACAAAAGGGTGCATAGGGGAGAGAAAAAAACTTATGTGGAGGGAGAAGTATGTTTGCCCACTTGGATGCACACCTTAGAAGGAGGCTTGCTGGCCACTGAGGCACTGGGTTGCCCTGTTCTGAACAGGCCACAGACTGAGACAGGTCCATGACCCAGGGGTTGGGGACCCCTGAGATAGATATTCCCCAGGGTGTTTCCTCAGCATAGCAGCTACTTATGACATTATTTGTCATAAAAGTAACTAATTGCTGGCAATTACCTCACTTGTGAGTAGTTGCTCCCAATATCTATGAGATTAGGTTGAACCTAATAAAGGCCAACCTTTCCACGGTGCTTGGGTCCAGATGTGAGCGGCGAGGTCTCAAAATGTTGCTAAGTTGTGCAAATACTTGGTCACTCTGGAAGCTGCTGGGAGGGATGGAGAGGAAGTTCACAGCCACACTGGATGAAAGGGGCCAGATCTCTGCCTTACTCGCCCAGTACTGGAGGATATCTGGCATGGTAGTTGGAGGGGCTCGCCCATGAAGTCTCTGACCATGGCCTATGCAGAATCCTGATCCTCTGATGGCCTCTCCTCCACAGAGCTGGAAACTGCCCAGGTGATCACTGAGGCCTTACTGAGCCTCTGGTTAGTGCACCCCAATAGGAAGGACTCCTGGAATGAGCCCTCCCCCAACTCAACCTGGCGCCTTTGCATCCCTGGCCTGGCAGTGCATGCCTGCCTTTTGCTTCCACAACCTTGCGTACCTCAATGGACAGCTCTGCCTTCCATCCCTGAAGCTCTGCAAAGCTGCTAGCCAAGAACAGGCAACTCTGGATCTAATACTGTGTGATACTCAGGACCTGGTCAGGGATGTGAATGTCACTCAGCCTCTGGGGAACAATGACCATGCTGCAATCTCCTTTGCCGTGCATGTTGGAGGAAGAGTGTCATGCAAATCAGACATAAAAACCCTTGATTTCCAAAGGGCAAACTTCCCTCAGATGAGGAAACTACTTAGAAAGAAATTGAAGGGGAAGGTTAAAAGAATCAAATCTCTTCAGAGTGCATGGAGCCTGTTTAAAACAACGGTAATAGAGGCCCAGCAGAAGTGCATACCACAAAGAAAGAAGAGCTGCTCTAAGTCCAAGAGGGCACCGGCATGGTTAACAGGTGGAGTTAGAGAGGCTCTAAAGTGCAAGGAGATGTCTTTCTGTAAATGGAAATCCTCCCCAAATGAGGAAAATAAAAAGGAACACAAACTCTAGCAAAAGAAATGTAAGAAGATGATAAGAGAGGCAAAGAAAGATTTTGAGGAACGCATGGCTAGCAATATAAAGGTAAATAATAAAAGCTTCTTTAAATATGTTAAAAGTATAAAACCTGCCAGAAAACCAGTTGACCCTCTGGAAGGTGAGGGAAGAAAAGGGGAGGTTAAGGAGGACTTGGAAATTGCAGAGAAATTAAATGAGTTCCTTGCATCTATCTTCACGACAGACGACCTTGAGCAGATTCCGCTGCCTGAACGGCCCCTCTTGACTAAAGAATTAAATCAAATACAGGTTAAACGAGAGGATGTTTTAGGACTAATTGATAAATTGAAGATTAACAAGTCACTGGGCCCAGATGGCATCCACCCAAGGGTTATGAGGGAACTGAGAAATGAAATTGCAGATCTCTTAACGGTAATATGCAACTTGTCTCTTAAAATGGCCACAGTGCCGGAGGACTGGAGGATAGCGGATGTCACACCAATTTTTTAAAAAGGAAGGAAGGGGAACCTGGGAAACTACAGGCCGGTTAGCCTTACGTCTGTCCCAGGGAAAATGGTGGAAAGCCTCATCCAAGAGAAAATCTTAAAACACATAGAAGAACAAATCTTGCTGAGAGCAAATCAGCATGGATTCTGTAAGGGTAAGTCTTGTCTGACAAATATTTTAGAATTTTTTGAAAAGGTCAACAGGCATGTGGATTTGGGTGAACCGGTGGATATAGTCTATCTGGATTTTCAAAAGGCTTTTGACACAGTCCCTCACCAAAGGCTGCTGAGAAAATTGCACAGTCAGGGGATAAGAGGGCAGGTCCTCTTATGGATTGAGAACTGGTTGAGATCCAGGAAACAAAAAGTAGGTGTCAATGGGAAATTTTCACAATGGAGAGAGGTGAAAAGTGGTGTGCCCCAGGGATCTGTCCTGGGACCGGTGCTTTTCAATCTGTTCATAAATGACCTGGAGACAGGGCTAAACAGAGAGGTGGCCAAGTTTGCAGATGACACAAAACTTTTCCGTGTGGTAAAAACCAGAGAAGATTGTGAAGAGCTCCAGAAGGATCTCTCCAAACTGGGGGAATGGGCTGAGAAATGGCATATGTGTTTTAATGTAGCCAAATGTAAAGTAATGCATATTGGGGCAAAAAATCAAAACTTTATCTATCAACTCTTGGGCTCTGAATTATCCGTGATGGATCAGGAAAGAGATCTTCATGTGTTGGTGGACAGTTCCATGAAGGTGTCTACCCAATGTGTGGAAGCAGTGAAGAAGGCCAATTCCATGCTAGGGATTATCGAAAAGGGGATTGAAAATAAAATGGCCAACATTATAATGCCTTTATACAAAACAATAGTAAGGCCGCACCTGGAGTATTGTGTACAATTCTGGTCACCGCATCTCAAGAAAGACATAGTGGAACTGGAAAAGGTGCAAAAGAGAGTGACTAAAATGATTACTGGGCTGGGGCACCTCCCTTATGAGGAAAGGCTAAAACATTTGGGGCTCTTTAGTTTGGAAAAAAGGCGCCTGAGGGGGGAGATGATTGAGATGTACAAAATAATACAGGGCATGAGTAAAGTGGATAGAGGGAAGCTCTTCTCCCTCTCACAGAGTACCAGAACTAGGGGACATACACTCAAATTGCGGGCTGGGAGAGTAAGAACAGACAAAAGAAAACATTTTTTCACCCAGCGCATTGTTAGTCTGTGGAACTCCCTGCCACAGGATGTGGTGATGGCATCTGGCCTGGATGCCTTCAAAAGGGGATTGGACAGATTGCTGGAGGAAAAGTCCATCACAGGTTACAAACCATGAGGGAGATGTGTAATCTCCAGGCTTAAAACCGGGGTACTTCAAGGGCCAGATGCGGGGGAGTGCTATCAGGCAACATATCTAGTCTCATGCGCTCCCAAACGCATCTGGTGGGGCCACTGTGAGATACAGGAAGCTCGACTAGATGGGCCATTGGCCTGATCCAGCATGGCTCTTCTTATGTTCTTATGTTCTTATGTTCTAACCCTCTGCAAGACAGGAAGTGCATGGATCAGGGGGATGACATGTCCCAGGCTTGTGTCAAAACCAGGGCTTCAAGACCTAATGATAACTTACACCTTTTTACATCTAGTGACACCAGGCCACTTGTTAAAAAAAACTCTCTCTGTGTCTATGTGTGTGCATGTGTGTGTGTGTGCACGTGTGTGTGTGCATGCATGCGAGTGCTTGGACATGCATGTGTGCAAGTGCACGTGTGTATGAGAGAAAGAGAGAGAATGAGATTGATAATGTGATTTTTTTTCCCATGCACTGCCTCCAAAACAAATATTTAAATATAGCATAAGGCCGGAACAAGCACAACACACCTTTGCTTTGAACCAGTCAGCACTGACATCAAACATCTGTGGGGAGCAAATGCGTGGCCAGGATTCAAAACCACCTCATGCAAAGGGTAGGGATACACAAGTCATCATGACTCTCACCCACGACCCGACTCTTCTCTCAACTCCAGGTTTGTTGGTTTGTTTTTTAAGACCTGGTCTCACCTTGAGACTTAGGCCATTACTTCATGTCCCTCTTGTCCCTCTTTGCTATCCTGTTTGGGACTAGAGATGGGAACGACTTGAAAAAAAATATTTCAAGTTGTCGTTAGTCGGGCCGGTTCCGTTTCGGCTCGTTTCCGTTTTTCGCGAAAATTCGCAAAAATTAGTCGGTTCGTTTTTCGTTTTTTCGTTGTCGTTAGTACTGGTTTGGGGAGGGGGTAGCGGGCTCCTGGAGGGAGCTGCAGGAGTCAGCCAGAGCCACAAGTGACGGACTGGCAGACTCTTTGCACCCACTGTGTCTCACGTACTTGCATGTAGTGCAATGTAAGTAGATCTGGCTTAGGGTTAAGACGGGTTAGCGCAAGGGCTAGGGTTAGGCTAGTTATGGGTGAGGTTAGGGTGAGTATTGGGGTGCACCTCTGGGTGCCTCTCTGACCCACTTAGAAGGACAGTGTACTGGCGTATGGGTTAGGCTTAGGGTTCGGGTTTGGGCTACGATTAGTGGGCTGTTTATGCCCGATTGGCACATCCCAGAAGTCTCTGTGGTCAACCTGGCCAAGTGGCCATGCGATTGGTGGAAAATTTGCATAGTCTACTCCCATGGGCGTACTCCCATCATTGCAAATGTGCAGGTGTAAAAAAATAAAATAAAATAAAATAAAATAAAATAAAATCAACAGAGACTTTTTTTGCAAGAAAAACCCACTGCTGCTACTGTAAAAATTTAAGCATTTAAAATAGCTAATTTTCGCATGTTTCTGTGGTGCTTTGGTGGGGTTTTGGGCAACGATTTCAAAAAAAATATTGCGGTCGCCATTTTGGATCCCCCCCCCACCGCATGGCAAATGGATGCGCCCTCCCAGCCTGGTACAGTCAGCAAAACCTGGCCATGCGATTGGTGAAATGGCTCCAAAACTTTGCATGGTCCACTCCCATGGGCGAGCCCATCATTGCGAATGCACAGGTGTAAAAAAATAAAATAAAATAAAATAAAATAAACGGAGACTTTTTTTGCAAGAAAAACCCACTGCTGCTACTGTGAAAATTCAAGCATTTAAAATAGCTAATTTTTGCATGTTTCTGTGGTGCTTTGGTGGGGTTTTGGGCAACGATTTCAAAAAAAATATTGCGGTCGCCATTTTGGATCCCCCCCCCACCGCATGGCAAATGGATGCGCCCTCCCAGCCTGGTACCAGCAGCGCAGCAGTAGCAATAGCCAAGGAGAGGGGGGCGGGGAAACCCCCCCCCCCAAATAAAACACCCTTCTGGCCTGGTAGGTGCCCTCAGACAGTTTTCGCCTACTTTTAGGGCCGGGAATCGGTTTTTTTTTAACTTTTAAAAACTTTTTTTCTGTGCCGCTTGGCATTGCGCGATCGCCGCGATGCAAGTAACGAGCACGACAAATCAGACCAAATTGTTCGTTCGTCGGTTCGAGCTCGAATTCTGGTGGAGTAACAGAGGCCACAGCCTTAGACATTAATAGAGGTGTGTGTGCGCGTGCTTATTTAAACAGAGGGTGCAGCCTTAGACATTAATAGAGATGACATGAACTACCAGTTCAAGGATTCATGCCGATTTATTTATCGGTGAACTGGTGTTTGGTGCTTTGCAGCCCCACCTCCTTTGTCAGAGGCAGCACCGAGAGAAGCCAGGGCACAGCAGGGTTGAATCAATGGCTCATGGCCTTTAGTGGACAAGGCACAAACAAGGGTGTCAATGATAACAGGACTTACTGTGGGCCATTAATTTATGGGGTCACCATGCTAGAAAGCACGAGGCAGCACATGACAAGATAGGAGAGAATTATGTACACGTTTAGCGCCCAATTGTCCTTTGTAAGCAGCCTATGTAGCCTTGGGCTAGCTGTAGAATCATAAGAACATAAAAAGAGCCATGCTGGATCAGGCCAAAGGCCCATCTAGTCCAGCTTCCTGTATCTCACAGTGGCCCCACCAGATGCGTCTGGGAGGGCAACCCCAGAACAGAATAGTAAACAGTGTTTGAGTATGCCTAGAAAAGCCTGGAAAATGCTGCTCCAAGGGCGCTATCACATGAGGGGGAAGATGCGATAAATAAGAAACTCCAGCTTTTCTCCTTACCTGATTACTTGATTGAAGATGGGGGTTCCGAGCCCCCCACATCCTTTGGAGTTGCTAGGCTTCTCTTCTGTTCCCACGGCCCTAACCTGCTTCAAGCAGGCACAGAGGAAATTTAAAAAACGAAACAAAATGGCCGAACAGCCACAAGGCTGGCTGCTGGGAGCTAAGGAGAAATTAAAAAAATAAATTTAAATAAATTTAAAAATGTCCTGACTGGCCAGGCCAAACAGCCCCAGGGCTGGCTGGTGGGGGCTAAGGAAAAATAAAAATAAAAAATAATTTAAAAAATGCTTCACCTGCTGGCAGGCCAGCTGACTGACGCTGGGGGGAATAATAAAAAAATTAAAGAAACAGTGCTGACCAGCCCCAGGAACAGCCCGTCAGCACTATGAAAACAACAAAAAAAACAAAACAAAACACTGGATCATATATGCACTCCCACTGACTTCTGGCTCTAAAAAATGTGTTTTTTTAAGCTAGGCAAAAAATCCCCAGCTTCTCTGGTAGATATTGGAAAGCTCGCTGGGGGGGCGTGTTTTTGTTTTTGTTCTTTTTTTAAAGCCCGGTGGCCGTGGGGACAAGGTTTTGGACACAGTTTGTCTTGAAATTTAATCTGGATTTAAAGGGATGTGTGATAGCACTGTCAGAATCAACTTGAGAGCATGTTGTTGTGATTGCTGCAGCTGCTGTTATCTCACTCCTCTCTGAGGTCTCCACCTTCTAAATTAGACTACTAAGAACCTCAGATATGTGACCATCATTTGCTTTCTGCTGGGGCACTCTGTAGATATCCAGAGGTATCTATTCTAGAACTTCTTGATGAGCTAAAAATCAATATTTTCAAGGGAAATCACCAAGCAAATGCTCGCACTATGGAATCTACAGTTTTGCAAGTGAGCACAATGATAGAAACAAAACATTAGGATGAAAAACACCACAGATCAAGGGAGTTCTGCTTTAAAAGTGAAATGTGCAGCTCACCTGCATTCCTAATGGTCACCGTGGACATCATTAGAGCTAATACATTACTGCTGCACTCTGAAGAGCAGACTGGAGGGTGAGCCCATTAGACTTCTTTGCTCATTTTAAAAAAGGGCTGCTTATAGAAAACACAAGAACGATCAGGAAATAGGAAGAAATCTGTGGATCGTAGAATCATAGAATCATCATAGAGTGGAAGGGACCTTGGAGGTCCTCTAGCCCAACCCCCTTTCCTGCCATCTTTGTTAGAGGCATCACTACCGTAGAGATTCTATGGTACCTGTTGTGGGTTTTTCAGGCTGTTTGGCTGTGTTTGGGAAGTTTTTCTTCCTGACGTTTCGCCAGACTCTGTGGCCGGCATCTTCAGAGGGCAAGGAACTCAGGCACACACACCCCTGTGTGTGTGTGTGTGTGTGTGTGTGTGTGTGTGTTCTGAATTTTTTTTAATCTCTTGAGTCCACTACTCTAAAAAATATAACCTATTTAATTGTTTCTTAATATGACAATGTTTCTTAGTATGACAATGGAATCAATTACATTGGGAGGTGGTGAGTGCTTCATTACTAGAGACATTCAAGAGAAAATTGGACACCCACCTGTGAGATACAATTTGATTCGGATTCCTGCACTGTGCAGAGGGCTTGATTCAATGGCCTGATAGATCCCTTCCAACTTCTATGATCCTTTGATTCTATCTTATTGTGTTTTTAGCTGTATCTGTATTTGTATTCATGCTCTGAGGTCTTGTACAGGGGGAAATCAGTGTTACAAGTAAAATAAATAATAACTAAACAACCTTTAACTAGGGATGGGTGAGCATTATGTTCCATTTGTGCTTTCTAAAAAATAAGATTGTTATTCCAAAATTCACATAATTCTTTACATATGGGAAAAAACGAATGTGGTAGTAAATGAACCTGACAATTCTATATCTCTAGGGAGTCTCTGAGTGCTCAACCCTTAAAAGTCTGGCTTTGCATCTAGCTATGGTGAACTCAAGTTGCCAGTTTTTTTCCTGACAAGCTTTTTATCTTTTAAAAGCCTGGAAAGTTACTTTTAAAAAATAACCATTTTATAATTACAGTTCCAAGACCCCAAAAGCATTTGATATAAGCTCCTCAATTTAAGAAAATTAGCAATATTCAAATACTGACTGATAAACAGAGGTAAATAATGTGAGATCAAAGGGTGCAAGGGATCCTTATCAAATGTGCAAATGATGCAAAATTAAAAGGGTATTAAGAGAAGTATAATTTCCAAATCCCATGAAGTACTAGATCTCTATTCAGTACATTAGACCTCATCTAGAGTTACCGTGTCCATTTCTGGACACCATAGTTCAAGAAGGATGACAAGAAAGTGGAATTGGTTCAGAGGAGGACAGCAAGGATGATCAAGGGACTGAAAACCAAGCCTTCTGATGAATTGACATGTTTAGCTATGAGAAAAGAAGACTAAGACCATGGTCACACCTGGGTTTCGATCCTGATCTTCTGAAGGTCTGGCTTTTCCTGTCCGTCCCATCACGTGATTTAATATGTGGGACAAAAGTTCTCACGTCAAAAGCTGCTTTTTTATTTTAAAGTGCAGTTCAGACCCCTTGGACAGCAGGTGGTGCTAGTGTTTGGGGGGAAAACGGACCACTTGGCTGGGGGAAATTAAAACTTGTAGGACGGGATTGAACTTCCTGTTACTCCGATATGCGGGCAAATTTAAAAAACCAGCACCGATTAGCCCCAGGAACAGCCAGTCGGTACTATGCAAAAAGAAAGAAAAAGAAACCCGGATCATCTGCGTGGTCCCACGGCGTCTGCCTCCTTAAAAGCTGGAGTTTCAAAGCGAGGCAAAAAATTCCCAACCTCGTAGGTGAGTCACAGAAACCTCGCTTAAGGGAGCATTACCGGGTTATCTTTTTTCTTTTTTTCAAAAAGCCCGGTGGCCGTGGGGACAGCATTTTTAGACACAGTTTATCTGGTAATTTAAACTGTTTTTAAAGGGATGTGGGACCGAGCCCTTATAAGAGGGGATATGAGAGCACTGCTCTAACCATTGAAAGATAGTCATAAAGAGGAAAAGCAGGATCTGTTTTCCATCATTCCAGCATGCATGACATCCAATAATGGTCTTAAATTATTTCCGCTAAATATCAGGAAAAACCTCTTAACACCTTGAGTAGTATGACAATGGAATCAGTTACCTTGGGAGGTAGTGAGTGCTCCAACACTGGAGGCATCTGAGAGAAAATTGGAGAACCACCTGTTAGATCTTATTTGATTTCAATTCCTGCACTGAGCAAGGGGTCAATTTGATGGCCTTATAGGCCCCTTCCAACTCCATTATTCTATGATTCTACCATTCTATGAGTTTTTTAAAAAAAAATAGAGAGAAATTGAGATTGAGAGAGAGAGAGAGAGAGAGAGAGAGAGAGAGAGAGAGAGAGAGAGAGAGAGAGAGAGAGAGAGCAAATAGATTCATCCAGCTCTACTACTTCTCATCCTAAGGTAATGGTAAAGGTTCCCCCCACCCTTGCATGCTAGTCATGTCCGACTCTAGGGGTGGTGCTCATCACTGTTTCCAAGCCAAAGAGCCAATGTTGTGCGAATCCATGTCCATGTGGCTGGCATAGCTGAATGCATTTCTGCACACGGAACACTGTTTACCTTCCCGCTTTGTATGGCAATGCCCATTTATTTACCTGCATTTACATGCTTTCTACCTGCTAGGTTGGCAGGAGCTGGGGTTAACAGCGGGAGCTCACTCCACTGCATGGCACCTGGGATTCGAAAAGGCCGACTTTGCAGCCGACATTTCAGTGCTCTAGCCTGCTGAGCCACCATGCCCCCTCTCTTGATCCTGATGGATTTGGGTATACCTTGGGTGGGTATCTGGCAGACCTGGCTGGTGGCCCTGTCACAGTGCAGGTCAATAGGTGGCATGCTGATAGGACCCTGGTGGCTGACATGATCTTCTCATCCTACTAGCACTTAATTCAGTTTTGTTGCATTTACTCATTAACAATGTGAACTGCTTCATATAGAAGCCCTGAGTAGGCCACATCTTCAGTTACCCAATAGCTGCCAGCTCGACAGCAAGGAAGCAGTAACAACTCAGCAGTGGTTGTTTTAATTACTGCAAATATGTAAGCCGATTTATCAAAAAAAGGACATCCTGCTTTACCACTTCATATAGGTGTCCTATCGTCAAGCCATCACAATATAAGAAAGCACATGCTAAGGACACCACTAACTATGTGAAAAGTCCAAGAATGAACCAAGCCCATAGACTGGCATCAAGAAATCTTTTTTGTTATTCTAAGAGTAATATGATTTTTTTTATCTTGTATAAACGTTTACAATAAAACCCATTCAGATAAAAAGGTGCAAATTAAATTTAGTTTATATAAAATAAGGCAAACAAGGCATCAGCGGGAGAAGGGCAAGGTAATTTGCGTGTTGTACAACCCCTAGAGTAACCTGGTAGCTAGCCAAGCAGTATAGAAATCTAATAAACACATTTTCATTCAGCAGTGGTAATCCCTGGTCTTGGTACTGTGAAAGTATGCCACCAATTGAAGGTCTGATATAGCCAGGATTCATCCATTACAGGAAATTACTGTATTTTTGATAACAACCCATAATGACCACCTTTATGAAGCTAATGACATGATTTAGCTGAAACTGGGAGAAGTATCAATGAGAATTCTCACACTTGTGAGAATTACCATATATACTCGAGTTTTTCAGCCCTAATTTTGGGCTGAAAAGGGGGGCCCTCGACTTATACTCGGGTGAATACGGCAGGGTCGATGGGGAGGAGGAGAAGCGGTGGGTTTTTAAAACTTTTTTCTCTCCCGAAGCAAGAGGGGGTAAAAAGTTTTTAAAACCCTCCACTTCTCCTCCCCCCCCAATCGGGCATGTAGAGGGAGAAGCAGAGGGCGTTTTTTTAAAACAAACAAACAAACAAACAAACTTTTCTCTCTCCAAAAGCAAGCGCTGATGGCAGGCATCAACACTTGCTTCAAGAGAGAAAAAAGTTTTTAAAACCCTCCGTTTCTCCCTGTCCATGCCCGATTTGGAAGGCATCAGCGCTTGATTCAGGAGACAAAAAAAAGTTTTAAAAAACCCACTGTTTCTCCCCCCCCCCCCATTGGAAGCAGAGGAGGAGGAGGAGGAGGAGGAGGAGGAGGAGGAGGAGGAGGAGGAGGAGGAGGAGGAGGAAGGAAGGGGAACCGATGTGGAAGCGGCAATAGCTGCAGCCACCAACAGCACCGATAGCACCAGCAGGGCAGGAGGGGCTCCGGGATCACCCTCCTCAGCCCCATCTTTTCTCACCAGCAGAGGGAAATATTGACTCAGGTTATACTCGAGTCAATCAATTTTCCCACTATTTTAAGGCAAAATTAGGGGCCTCGACTTATACTCGGGTCGACTGATGCTCGAGTATATATGGTATTTTGTACCTGCACCTATCCCATTGGGTGCAGCCAGAAAATAAGTATTACTATTATTTATTATTTTGAATATTTTTACCCCACCTTTCTCCTTGGAAAAGGACCCAAGGTGGCTTACAATAATGAGGGACAATATACAGCCCAGAACATTTATGACATATTCAAACTTAAGAAAAGGGTATCAGAAAAGGTGTGTTACAACTTTAAAAGGCAACATTTGAACTAAAAAGAGCACATGAACAGTTAAAAGTGGGAGGGAGTTCCAAAGTCTGAGAGCAGCAACAGAGAAGGCTCTTTCATGTGTTCTTATGAGATGCACCTGTGAATATGGCGGGATAGAGAGGAAGGCCTCTCCTGATGACCTAAGCACCTGAGCAGAGGCGTAGCTAGAGTTTGGAGCATCCGGGGGCAAAGTCAGTTTTTGTGCCCACTCCTTCCTATAACTGTGTCTCACCGACCCAGCAAGGGGGGGACAGATCCTGGGGAAATGGTGGGGGAGAGGAAGAAGGATCTCTCCTTCTCATGCCCTCTTTGTTGGTCTCCTTTCCAGTTATGGCTCTCCTGTGCAAACCGCACAGTGTGCAGCTAGTGCCAAGCAGGATTTTTTTCCAAGCATCACCTCCGTAGCACGCTTCCCCCTCCTCCTTTCACATGGCTAAGGCTTAGTGATTATTAGCTCAGGGAAAGGAGGAGAGGGAAGCAGGCGATGGGATTTTTTTCCCAAGCAGCACCTCCGTCACACGCTGCCCCCTCCTCCTTTCCCCTGGCTAAGGCTTGGCGATCATTAGCCCGGGAAAAGGAGGAGAGGGAAGCAGGCAATGGGTTTTTTTTCAAGCAGCACCTCCGTTGCATGCTTCCCTCTCCTCCTTTTCCCAGGCTAACAATCACCAAGCCTTAGCGGGGGTGGGGGGAAGGGGGGAGCAATTGACAGAGGAGCTGCTTGGGGAAAAATCACCTGCTTCCCTCTCCTCCTTTTCCCTGACTATGTGTTGCCAAGCCTTAGCTGGTGGGAGGGCACATGGCTCTCCTCCTCCTGCTCCCCCTCCAGGTGCGCCCAAATTGCTGTGTGCCCCAGGGCAAATGCACTCTTCTGCCCCTCCCTAGTTATGCCAGTGTATCTGAGCTGGTTCATACTGTGAGATTCAATCTTTGAGATAGCTTGGACCCAGTCCATTTATTTATTTTTATTTATTTATGTTATTTACAAAAACTACCAAATGGGCTCTTTTATTTAGTGCTTTGTAGGTTAAAAACAGCACTTTGAATTGTGCCCGATAGCTGATTGGCAGCCAGTGCAGCTGCTTTAGTCGGAGTGTAATTAGAGATGGGCACGAACCGAAAAAATGGCAATTTGTTTTGGTTCAGTTCGTTTTGTTTTTAATGAATTTTTTAGAAAAAATTCATTTCATTGGTTCATTGATTCGTTATTCATTTTTTCCACTTTGTGCGATTTAAGCAATTTGGCAGCGCATGGATGGGAAAAAACATTTAAAAAAATAAAAAAACACACATTGCAACTGCAGAAACTGGACTGGCAGCATCCTCATCCTCATCATCCACATCATCCTCATCATCTCACCTGGCGGTGGCAGCAGCAGCAGAGCAATCTTTTTTTTAATTTAATTTTATTTTATTTTATTACTTCCGGGTTCCTGTCCCACGCTACACTTGTAGCGCGGGCCTTTTTTTTTTTTAAGCACCGACTGCGTGCCCCCTGGGGCCAGGTTGGTGCTGGTTTGATTTTTAATATTTTTTTCTTTATTTTAGTGGTTTCCCTGGGGCCAGGTGGGCGCTCTTTTTTCCCCCAAGCGCCAACTGCGCAGCCCCTGGGGCCCAGTTGGTGCTTTTTAAAAATTATTATTTTATTATTATTTTATTATTATTATTTTATTTTTTACTGCCGACCACGTGGCCCGTGCTACAGCTTTTAGTAATTATTTTGCCGGCCACAGGCCAGTTCCGTGGCCCGCGGGCTGGTTCCATGGCCCGTGGGCCGAGTCCAGTGCTCGCGGGCCAGTACTGGGCCTGCGCACCAGATTGGGGTGTGGTTTTTTGTTTTTGTTTTTTGTTTCTTCAGTAGCTCTAAAATGGTCTTTGTATGATATAGCAGAAGGGGTCATCATTGTTCCTATTAGCTTGTCTTCCAGAAAAGCAATGTTTATTCAATGAATTGGGGTGAGGGGACACTATTTAAGGAAAGGATGCATACCAGTGTCCACGTAAACAATAAAATCGAACTGTTTCCCACTTTATGTGACCATAGGGGGTGATTATAAGCACCAAGAAGACGAGCTTCTGAGTTGTACATATTGATTCTCTGCCACTGTGTAAAAGTGCGGATGCAGGCACTGGCGTAATAAATCTAGGTACCAGGATGACACAAATCTATGTTCTTGATCTGTGTGGCATGTCATGCAGATGGTGGGTGGGGGGGATGGAAGTTAAAAAACGATCAATACACCTCATTTCACTTATGTGTTTGTGGGATATATAATCTAAAGGGGGAGGGAGATTACTAAGCAAGCACTAGGAAAGTCCAGTTGAAATTTCCTTACCTATAGAATTCCATTGTGTTTCAATAGCGGCCAAAATATGTCCTATCCCATCTGGGAATCAGCAGCTACAGCTAATGCTCTACCAATAGGTTGGAGTCTGGAAACCAAGCGGTGGTATGCATAGAAGTCATGTGCCAAATGTTACATCTCTCTCTCTCTCTCTCTCTCTCTCTCTCTCTCTCTCTCTGTCGTGTGTGTGTCTGTGTGTGTCTGTGTCTGTGTCTGTCGGTGTCTGTGTATTTGATAATGTTTCTGTTCTTATTTTTTGTTCTTGTTGTTCTTACTTTTTTGTTTAATTTGTTGTTCACCACCTTGAGTTACTTTCGCAAGTGGGCAGTAGACATGGACACGACCAGAAAAAATGACGTTTTGAGTTTTCGTTTGTCGGAACGGGTCCATTTCGGGTCGTTTCCTTTTGTTGCGAAATTTTTCAAAAATTTGTCATTTCGTTTGTTGTTTGTCATTTCCACCGCGATTTAGCGCAATTTGACTTCCCTCAGAGCATAGGGACGTCCCACAATCAGGGCCGGCGCTAGGTGTTTTTGCGCCCTAGGTGGCGGGCGGGACGGGGGGCAGGCGGCGGTGGCGGGGGGCATGGGCGGGCGGCGACAGCGGCAGGGGGAGGCGCGGGCAGGCGAGTGGGCGGCCGGCGGCCACGGGCGGGCGAGTGGGTGGGTGGCGGCGCGGGCCGCAGGCGGGTGGCGGCGCGGGCGGACGGGTGAGTGGGCAGTTAGGATATCACTTAGGATAGAGGTTCTGTTCTTGGCTTGCACCCCAAATGTGTGTGTGTGCAAGCAAATTGAAGTTGGGAAAATAGAAAATAAATGGTAGTATATAATATATATTTAAAATAAATCCACACCTCCCACTCCCAGTCGAACCTCCCTCTTTATCCAATATCAGAAAAAAATCCTCACAAACTGCCAGAGAAGAAATAAATAATAAACTGCTATTCCCTTCAGCAGACAAAGCTGCAGGGAATCAAAGAAATTATTTTCTAAATTCAGTTCCCTCCCTGCCTGCCTATCTTAAATCCTAAAGCCTCCAGCCTCCCTCCTCAATCTCGATCGGATCACACCAGCGCCAGCAGCCAGCCCTCCTCCCTCAACCACATCCATACACCCGACTGCGATTTCTGGAAGGTGCCTCGGCTTTTTATGCCCTCCGAGACATCCAGAAGTGTCAGTCAAAAACCTGGCAATGCCCTGATATGCTTTTGTCTTCTTTGTTCCTCCTTGTTTCTCTGAAGAGGTCACTTCTGGCTTCTGCTTCTCTTTTGGCTCAACTGATAGGCAGACTTGCAGATATGGAAGGCAAGGAAGCGGTTATCTCTATAACATTTTGGAAAACCATTCTCAGGTAATATCTTAATTTGATTTAAACAAAGAATATCCCCCTTTCTCTTTTGCTTCACTAACAGTTTCAGGTGTTATTTCTCCTCCTAAGTCAGATCTCAAACATACCAGAGTGCAGGACGCAAAACAAAGAGTTCAAGTTAAGAGAGCCCAGCTTTTTGTTGAATATCAAGAAAAACATCCTAACTGTTAGAGCAGTACAGCAGTGGAACCAATTACCTTGAGAGGTGGTGACTGCTCCAACACTGGAGGCATTCAAGAGAAATTTGGACAAGTACCTGGAAAATATCCATTGATTTCCATTTCTGCATGGCATGGGGGGGCGGACTTGATGGTCTTATAGGCCCCTTCCAACTTCACTCTTCTGTAATTCTATGATTTCAGGGTGGTATCTCAGAAAATTGATTGGGAAAATTATTGTGAAGAAGGATTTGCTTCCATACTTGTTTGTGAGGAATCCCTACCTCAGTGGTTCTCAATCTGTGGGTCCCCAGATGTTCCTGGAATGCAACTCCCAGAAATCCTGGTCAGCTCAGCTAGTGATGAAGACTTCTGGGAGTTGCAGTCCAGGAACATTTGGGGACCCACAGGTGGAGAACCACTGCTCTATCTATTCTTAACTGACAGCACAGTCCACTAGCACAGCACAAACGTGTGTGTGTGTGTGTGTGTGTGTGTGTGTGTGTGTGTGTGTGTGTGTGTGTGTGTGTGTGTGTGTGTGTGTGTGTGTGTGTGTGTGTCGTGTGTGTCGTGTGTGTCTGTGTGTGTAGCTCAGTATGGAACAAGGGGTGCCAGTGCACCCACCGGTCACCTGTCTAAATCCTCCCTCCTCAATCCTAGGCACACTGTGGCATAAGGTTGAAGGCTGCAGGTGAAGCATCAGCATCACAACTTCTGAAACTTCTTTTCCCACACGCTCTGGTACAAGTAGTACAAAGTGCAGAAGAAACCTCCTGTAGTCTCCCCCATTGCAAAAGATCACTACCAGTCCACAGATTTGTGTCCTGAAACCTCCTGGCAACCCTACAAGTGACCCCCTCCATTATATTGAAAGACACATAATAGGTGGTACTCCATCATTCAAGGAAAGCTTGCCTGAAGAGAAAGGTCTTTGCCTGTTTCCAGAAAAACAATAGAGATGAGGCAGTCCTGGTCTCGAGTGGGAGGGAGTTCCAGAGTCTGGGTGTAGCATCCGAGAAGGTCCTTTTATGGGTTCCCACAAGACGTACCTGTGAAGGTGGCAGGATGGAGAGAAGGGCCTCTCCTGATGACCTTAACACCTGAGTCGGTTTCATACTGTGAGATTCGATCTTTGAGGTAACTAGGACCCAGGTCGTAAAGTGCTTTGTAAGTCAAGGTCAGCACCTTGAATTGTGCCCAATAGCTTATTGGCAGCCACTGGAGCTGCTTTAATAGGTGTGTAATGTGATTTCTGTACCCTGCCCCAGTAAGAGGCCTGGCTGCTGTATTTTGAACCTGTTGAATTTAAAATAGATAGTCCTTAGGAAGAGACCTTTTAAGCGTGGTTTGGAGTGCAGCAATTTCCCTGTGTGGACAGGACCTCAGTTGCACAGTCAGAACATGACCAGGCAGATGACCAAGCTTACACCAAAAGGGGAAAGAGGGAAGGGGGGAAAGGAAAAAACACATATATGTGAAACTCAGGGGAAGTGGTCTTCAGTATCGTCCAGGCAATTTTGCTATAAAATGTTAACTCCATTACCTTGATCAGAACACAAGAGTCTTACAATTGCTGCATCGAGGCATCAATTAAATGGAGAAGTGTCACTCTTTTCATTATGTTAATGCTTTTTGAAAAGAAAGGGGGAGGAAGACAAGCCTTCTCCTAACTCTAAGTAATCAGCTCCCTCTTATTGCAGCAGAAAAGGGATCATTAAAATTAGAAGGGAACAGAAGACAAGTGCACATTGAAGCGAGGGAGCTTACAGGCAGTTGCATGTGACTGCTGAAATCATGTCCTGCAATTTGATAGTGGCTCACCTTGCTGAGTGTTGCCATTCACACATACTGTAGGAAGCTACCTTATGCAAAGTTATACCATTGCCCTGCCTAGCTCAGTAATCCCCAACCTTGAGCCCCAGTGGTTATGATATCAGAACTGAAGAGTTGGAAAGGACCCATGGATCACTGAGTCCAGCTTGTCAACGAAGCACAGGGAGGACTTTCTGGCTTAGCAGTCAGATACCTAAAACACTTTGCTACGTTCTTGGCTTCTCCGTTCGACCCTTGCCCTTCCTGGCTGATTAAGACCGCAGGGGGGAGCATGCCGAAATGGGCTTCACTTATCGCCTCAGCCTCCTTCAGAGACGGGATCTTTCCCAGTCTTCTGAAGGAGACAGTGGTGAAGCCCATTATTAAAAGACCCGGCTTGGCTGTGGACGATCTGTCCAACTATCGTCCCATAGCCAATGTTCCCTTTTGGGGCAAGGTGATTGAGTGAGTCGCCACCCTGCGTCTCCAGTCGTTCCTGGAGGAGAACCATGTCCTGGATCCCTTCCAGTCCGGGTTCAGGCCGCGGCACGGGACCGAGACGGCCCTGGTCGCGCTGCATGATGATCTGTTGAGGAGGGCCGACAGGGGTTGCTCTACCCTGCTGGTCCTTCTCGACCTGTCAGCGGCTTTTGATACCGTCGACCACGGTATCCTGCTGGAGCGGCTCTCGGAGGTGGGGATTGGGGGCCAGGCCTTGTGCTGGCTCCGGTCCTTCCTTGAGGGCCGCACCCAGCGAGTGAGCTTGGGGGGTGAGTTGTCGGCTCCCTGGACACTCTCTTGTGGGGTGCCTCAGGGGTCGTCGCTCTCCCCAATGCTCTTCAACATCTATATGAAGCCGCTGGCTGAGATCATCCGGAGTTATGGAGTCTGCGGTCACCAGTATGCTGATGACACGCAGCTCTATCTCTCCTTTTCCACCGGTGCAGTGGAGGCCGTTCGGACCCTTGACCGTTGCCTGGCTGCGGTTCTGGACTGGACCAGGACGCACGGACTCAAGCTCAACCCCGGCAAGACCGAGGTTATGTTCTTCGGGGGTACCTCGGAGGGGTATTGGGGCCCTCTTCCCAGTCTGGGTGGGTCCGCCCTCCAGCTGGCGCAAAGAGTGAGGAATCTGGGCGTCGTCCTGGACCCGGATCTGACCCTGGAATCCCAGGTGTCAGCCGTGGTCAGGTCGGCCTTCTACCACCTAAGGCTTATCGCCCAGATTCGCCCATACCTCGATGAGGGCTCCTTGAGGACTGTGGTACAGGCACTGGTCATGTCGAGGCTAGACTACTGCAACGCTCTTTACATGGGGCTCCCCTTGAACCTTGTCCGGCGATTGCAGCGGGTCCAGAATGCGGCGGCCAGGCTGGTGGTTGGTGCGCGCCGTTTTGACCGCGCCACCCCCATCCTGGCCCGCTTGCACTGGTTACCCGTTGCCTCCCGGATAAGGTTCAAGGTGTTGGTTTTGGTTTACAAAACCCTCCATGGCTTGGCCCCTGCCTATCTGGCGGAGCGTCTTTCCCGACAATCAGATCTAGCCCGACCCACCCGCTCATCGATGGCCCTTTCATTGAGGACTGTTGCCCCGAGGGAGGCCCGTAAAACAAGAACTCGAGGACGGGCCTTCTCGGTGGCTGCACCATCCATGTGGAATAAGCTCCCCAGTGAACTGCGGCTGGCTCCCTCACTGGCGTCATTTAGGAAAAATTTAAAGACCTATCTTTTCCGTGACGCCTTTGGAGATCTCTAATGGATCCACATATGTAGGTCCTTTTTTTTTTTTTTTAAATATCCCGCCGATCTATTTATTCTTGGAAACCATTGTTTTAGTTACTGTATTGATTCATTGTTTTATCATGATTGCTGTAAACCGCCCTGAGTCCTTCTTATGGGAAATAGAGCGGTATATAAGTGTAAATAATAAATAAATAAATAAATAAATTTCCAGAAATGTTTGCTCATTTCATTTCATTCTTTATTATGTGGTCATAGATCCGATTAGAGATGGGTACAAATTGAAAAAATGGCATTTCTGTTTTTTGTTTTTCATTGAGGGGTCCGTTTCGGTTCGTTTTTGTTTTTTTGCGATTTTTTAAAAAAATTATTTTTGTTTATTCATTTTTTGTTTTTCATTTTTACCCACTTTTTGCATGATTTTTAAAGCATTTTGTGTGCGGGCGTCCCCCAACGCCCCAGACCAGAGGGAAAACACTAAAAAAAAACTGATGCTGGCAGAGACACAGTATAGACTAGGTACGCAGGGAGGCTGCAAAGGCAGTGGCGCGTGTTGCCCAGGGTGCAAGGCAGCCGCAGAGTGAGTGCACTGTGGGGCAGGGGAGGGTACTCACCGAGAGGTATGCATGCACGCACGCAGGGAGGCTGCAGGACTAAAGCTAGAGAGAAATCTCTTCTTTCTCTCCCCTAAGAGCCAGGCTGCAGCCGGCAGGAACACAGAGACACATACAGGTACCTGCCTGGCTGGCCTAAAGTGAAAATAATGAGTCACAGAGACAGCAATCCCACCCTAACTCCCACCGGGGACTGCAAGGAGGACAGGGGCTGCCAGAACTTTTTATGCCCTCTGTGGCTGCCAGACCTGCCCAGTCTGCAACCTGGGGATGCTATTGGTTGAACTTGTCCAAGAATTTACATGATCCCATCACATGGCCTGCCTACATTTTGTGGCTGGTGACATCCATTTTGTCATCCTTAAAGGGAAAAGAAAAATACATCGCGATGGGAGACGACAAAAACAAGTAGTACAAAGTACTGGCCAGGATTTCTGGAAATTATAACCCAAAACCAGCTGGAGAACCAAGGCTCAGAACTACCAGTCTAGTCCAATGCTGGCTACTCAAGGGGTTGGCATCTTATAGCCTTCCAGATGTTATTGGACCTCTGCTTCCACCCACAATCAGCAGCATAGTGAACAGAAGCATGGGAGTTAACAATGGCGCTGTGTGTGGCAAAGCTATAAAATGTTGGGCAGAATCCTGTTAGGAAGTGCAGCGCATAGCTGGTGCATGGGCGAAGTACGCAGTGGACTCCACACTATGTGCCAGTGTGTGGCAAATTGGAATCACCCCTTTGAAAGCAGAGAGGCAGTGAACACCTCTTGAACAAACAACTGCAAAAGGACAAGTGTGCCTGTTAGGGACCATTAGAAACGTGGTAAAAATGAACAGGATTTTGACTGGAGTGTGTGGCTGCCTTCATTAAAATAATAAATAAAATCAGGATTAAACTAGGCATTACCCTTCTCTCCCATGGACAGCTGCAAGTCCAACATCATTTGGATGTAAACATCTTGCCCTCCTTGGTCTAACCAGGATGGCAGTAGCAATCTCAATTGATTGATTGATTGATTGATTGATTGATTGATTGGATTGGATTAGATTATTATTCCACTAATCTAGTGGCATCTCACTACTCTGGGCAATTACAAAGAAAGTAACATAAATGTACAACCCAAATTAAAACAACACATACAAACAAAACTCAGATTAGCTCAGCAATTGAGGTCTCTGGCTGCAGAACCTGAGTTCAATTCTTCACTGTGCCTCCTTGAAAGGGCCTGGACTTGATGATCTATAGGGTCCCTTTCAGTTTTGCAGATGATGATGATGATGATGATGATGATGATGATGAAAAGCACCTATCTTACAGCCACCCCCAGGTCTCAGGACAGCAAAGCAATAACAACTATATCAAGCATTAGACAGTAAACCAAATCCTAGAGGGTGAATGTGCAATTACATCATGAATAGAATTTAAGAGGGGTAAGATTCTCAAAAGCCTGCATAAACTGCCAGGTTTTAACTTGCTTCCTGAAGTTCAGGAGGGAAGGGGATTGACCAACTTGTTTGGAGTGGCCAACAGCAACATCAGAGATTGGGAGGTGCAGGTGGGATGGGAGTTTGACCTGAAGGAAAGACAACCTGACAGGCAGAAAGGTCCTAAACTGGTGTTATGGTTTAATTGAGCGCCTTGAATTTGGCATGGAAGCTTATTGGTAGACAGTGCAGAGGGGCTAGATCAAACTTAGATGTCTCTTTGACCAGCCTGGCCTCCGCATTCTGCACTTGCTGCAGCATCCTGCACACCTTCAAAGGCCGCTGCATATAGAAAGGATTGTTACAGGATGCTCTCCTAACAAAAGGATCTCTGTCTTGTCAGGATTCAACCTTGTCCTGTTACCCCTCATCAAGTCCGTAACTGTGGCCAGCCAGCCCTCCTGGCCCTGTACAACTTCCCCTGCGAATGAAACCATTGAGCAATATGAACTATTAACAAAGGAACTAATCAACTCACTCAGTGAATACACATTAAAGAAAGTGAGGACTGGGTCCTTTAGATCCAAAAAGTGGTTCGATCGAGAGTGCTGGGATGCTAAAAAAAACCTTTTTGCCAATTTTAAACTACGCAAAGCAAACCCAACATCAATAGAACTGGCAGATGTCCTTCAACTTAAAAAACAGTACAAAAATTAATAAGGGATAAAAAGAACAATGCTCAACATGAGGCTTGGGAACAACTTTTTAAGGCAGTTAGCAAAAAAGACGACAGTGCTTTTTGGCAACTTACTTCATCAGCTATGTCTAACTGTGCAGCACAATTAGAATGTCACATTCCAGTTGAAGTGTGGGAGGCCTATTTTTACAAACTATATGCAAATAAGGAACCATCTGCCTTCCATATAGAGCATATTAAAGTAAACCTACCAGCTTGGCCTCCAGTTTCAGT
The DNA here is from genome assembly GCA_037367245.1 of Phrynocephalus guinanensis. Classification (NCBI taxonomy): domain Eukaryota; kingdom Metazoa; phylum Chordata; class Lepidosauria; order Squamata; family Agamidae; genus Phrynocephalus; species Phrynocephalus guinanensis. The sequence continues at coordinate 194,246,578 of CM074732.1, forward strand.
AGCTGAAATAATTGATCTGGCATCCCAGCTCAAATCAGGGAAAGCCCCAGGGTATGATGGCATTCCTCCTGAGCTCATAAAAAGAAACATAAAATGGTGGGCCCCAATTCTGGCAAACCTCTTTACGTAGACCAGAATGCCCACATCCCTTCAGACTGGAGTACAGCTATTATTATTCCAATTTACAAGAAGGGCAAAAAGGATAATCCTGCAAATTACCGCCCAATCAGTTTACTAACTATTGCCAGCAAACTATATGCAAGACATCTCTACTGGAAACTACTTAGCTGGCTGGAATCGGAAAATATCCTGGCTGAGGAACAAGCTGGCTTCAGAACCGGAAAATCTACCATGGACCAAGCCCTGATTCTACATCATCTAGTTGAAAAATATACTATTAAAACTAAAGGATCTTTATTCAGAGCATTCATTGATCTTAAATCCGCCTTTGACTCCATCTCAAGAAATAAACTGTGGTGCAAATTAGAGGCCTCTACAATTGATCGGTGCCTCTTACTTCTCATCTATAAACTTCATGAAAATACCAATATGAAAATAAGATGCAACCAGAAAGGTCACCTATCTGACAAAGTACCCACATATAGCGGAGTTAAGCAGGGATCTATATTGGCACCACTATTATTTAATTTTTATATTAACTCAATGGTTGCGGCCCTTAGTCAGGCTGATTTCCATCCCCCAAAGCTAGCAAACAGAAACCTTTCGGTGTTGCTGTATGCTGATGATGTGGTGATACTGTCACAGACACCTATTGGTCTGAAGAGGGCATTGCGTGCCCTGACACACACACTAAAGAGAATAATCTTCAAATTAACTTTGAGAAAACCAAGATTATGGTATTTGCAAAAAGACCAAAACTCTACAAATGGGTAGTAAATGGCCACAAAATTGAACAAACTAAAGTCTTCAGATATCTAGGCACAGTTTTCCAAGCAAATGGCTCTCGTAGGGCGCATGCTAACCATGTTGCCTAATCAGAACCGAGATCGGCCTCTGCAATCCTAAAATTTTTCTACACCAAGGGTGGGCAGTATATCCCCGCAGCCTTGAAGGTATTCCAAGCCAAATCCATCAGCCAACTCCTTTACGGTGCACAGTTAGGTCCCTATCCTTCTTTTACTCCTATTGAAAGGGTCCAGTCAAGATTTCTGAGAGCACTCCTCCAGGTACCACGTTGTGTTACCAATGCAGCTTTGCGGCTGGAGGTGGGGCTCCCGAAAGTTGAAGCAAGGTTTTGGATAACCATTTTTAGATTTTGGTTGAAGTTATCCTTCTTTCCAAGAGGCCTAACCACGCTAATCCTACAGGACAACCATCTATCAAGTTGGATGAAAGCACTGTCTGCCAAACTCAGAATGTATGGATTCTCAGAGGACTGTGTAATCCAAATGGGCTATGATGCAGCAAACCAAATGCTTAAACAACGTATTATGGAGGTTGAGAGGCAGCATGACCTGGGGGCAACTTCAAATAACATCTCTTTGGATAAAGCACTATTGCCCTTTAAACCAGCCACTTACCTCTTCATGCTACCAATTAAAAAACACCGCAGAGCCTATACCCTTGCTCGCCTAAATGTATTACCATCTGCAGTATTGGAAGGGAAGTTTAAGAAAACTCCATACTCTCAACGCAAATGCCCCTGTAATTCAGGTGCAATAGAAACTGTAACCCATGTTCTCCTGTCTTGCCAGTTTTACTCTGATATCAAAGAAGACTCATTGAATCCCAATTAAAATTATTCCCTGGGCGTTCTGAGGCATTTTATACTCTATTACTTCTATCAAGACAAAATTCAGCCACTTTGCATAATGTGGCAAAAGTTTTAGTTGCTGCTATTAAAATCCGGGAGGGAAAGGTTTTAACAAAATAAGGATAGAACCTTAACTATCAGTGGGATTTTTCCTTTCCTCTCCTCTCTTTTCCCTTCTTGCTCCCCTTCAAATTAAGATGTGAGTGAAAGGTGTTTATTTTTTCTGTTAGGCCATTTTAACTTTGCACCTAATTCTTTTAGAAATGTAGTATGTTTTAACTTGCTCTTGTATATAGTATTTGGATGTTGGCCTACGGCCGTATTAAAGATTTCGTATTCGTATTCGTATTCGTAACTTCCCCTGCCAAAGAAGAAAGGGAAAGATAAAGTTGAATGTTGTCTGCGTAATCAGCAACCTCTCCCAGCAGCTTTAGGTAGATGTTAAACAGCAATGGGGAGTTGATCGATCCCAATGCGATACCACATGGTAGCACCCACAGGGACAAAACGACATCCTCAAGAAAACCATCTGCCACCAGCCATCAAGGAAGGAATAAAAACAGCACAACGCTGAGTTTCCAATCCCCAACCCAACAGATGGTCCAGTAAAATACCATGGTTGACAGTATCAAAGACTGCTGAGAGAGCCAGGACACTCTTCCCCTCAATCAGCCTCCCATAACAGACGATCTAGCAGGGTGCCCAGAACTGTCTTACGTCCCATAGGTTAACCTAAACCCCAAATGAAACCAGCTTCCTCATCAACAAGGAGTTCACAATCTGAGTTTATAAAATCATACATGGTGTGGATAAAGTAGATAAGGAAACACTGTTTTCCCTATTGAACAGCACTAGAACTAGGAGGCATTCCATGAAAGTTTTGGGTGCTACATCTCAAACAAATAAGAGAAAGTACTTTTTCACCCAGAGGATCACTTGTCACTGGAAATCCCTGCCAGAAGAAGTGGTGACAGCTGACAGTCTTGACAGTGTTAAGAAAGGATTAGACAAGTTCAAGGAGACCAAGGGTGTCATTGGCTGTCATGATGGATGCCTTGCCTAAGGACAACCTCCAAGTTGGAGAGACAGGCAGGATATCTCTCAATACTATTTGCATGGAATCATAAGCAGGTGAAGACACCTGCTTGGGAATACTCTGAAGCAAATGGCGAGCCACTGTGTGAGACAGAATGTTGGACTGGATGGGCTGTGGCCTGTTCCAGCAAGGCTGTTCTTATGTTCTTATGAGTGGCTTACTCAACTAACACCTCCCTAGCTGACTGTAACAGCTAGGAGGGACATGGGTCTGACTGCTCTTAATGCCTACAAGTGCTTTCTCCATGTTATCAGGTCAAAATATAACTAGACAAAACTATCCTCCCTCAATGTATTTGATTTTGATATATGGGTCCTTGAGACCTGTTGGATATGCTAATTTCTTTTGAAAGCCAAAGGGGGGACACAAGACCTGAATATTATAAATATTAATTCATCATGTCATCTATCAAAATGAGAACAGCCAGTGAATATTCATTCATTTGTTTGATTATATGTCAGTTGACAAAGCCTATATTTATCTTTACATGCAATCAATCAAGTATTGTCAAATATTGTTGCATAGCAACTATAAAAGGGTCAATTATAATATGAGATAGGTTGCATGAAATGTCAACGCTACTGTGTCATCCTTCTTGTCATGTATATCTCAGCTCAGGAGTATATTGAGTCAGTCCACTTACTATCCACTCTATGCACAAACCTTCATTTCTCACGGACTATTTTATTCTATCATTGCTACTACTTGCATGACGGATGTTCTTTTGTAAAACAAAAATTAATGTGCTTTGTGCATTGAGATTTTTCTTCTATTGTGTACTGACAATTCCATTTTGGACTTCCTATTGTGCAGCATGGGGTTCTTATTTTCAGATATCCTTGATATCTGGAGGAAGATAAATTCATAAGAACATAAGGACATAAGAAGAGCCATGCTGGATCAGGCCAAAGGCCCATCTGGTCCAGCTTCCTGTATCTCACAGAGCCCCCACCAGATGCGTTTGGGAGCACATAATACTAGATATCTGTCTCCTGATACTACTCCCCTGCATCTGGCCCTTGAAGTACCCTGGTTTTAAGCCTGGAGATTACACATCTCCATCATGGTTTGTAACCTGTGATGGAGTTTTCCACCAGGAATCTGTCCAATCCCCTTTTGAAGGCATCCAGGCCAGATGCCATCACCACATCCTGTGGCAGGGAGTTCGATAGACTAACAACGCGCTGGGTGAAAAAATATTTTCTTTTGTCAGTTCTTACTCTCCCAGCCCTCAATTTGAGTGAATGTCCCCTAGTTCTGGTATTTTGGGAGAGAGAGAAGAGCTTCCCTCTATCCACTTTACTCATACCCTGCATTATTTTGTATGTCTCAATCATATCCCCCCTCAAGCGCCTTTTTTCCAGACTAAAGAGGCCCAAATGTTTTAGCCTTTCTTCATAAGGGAGGTGCCCCAGCCCAGTAATCATTTTAGTCGCTCTCTTCTGCACCTTTTCCAGTTCCACTATGTCTTTCTTGAGATGTGGTGACCAGAATTGTACACAATACTCCAGGTGCGGCCTTACTTTTGTTTTGTATAATGGCATTATAATGTTGGCTGTTTTATTTTCAATCCCCTTTTTGATAATCCCTAGCATGGAATTGGCCTTCTTCACTGCTGCCACACATTGGGTAGACACCTTCATGGAGCTGTCCACCAACACACCAAGATCTCTTTCCTGATCCGTCACGGATAACTCAGAGCCCCTGAGTTGATAGATAAAGTTTGCATTTTTTTGCCCCAATATGCATTACTTTACATTTGGCTACATTAAAACGCATTTGCCATTTCTCAGCCCATTTCCCCCAGTTTGGACAGATCCTTCTGGAGCTCTTCACAATCTTCTCTGGTTTTTACCACACGGAAAAGTTTTGTGTCATCTGCAAACTTGGCCACCTCACTGTTTATCCCTGTCTCCAGATCATTTATGAGCAGATTGAAAAGCACCGGTCCCAGGACAGAGCCCTGGGGAACACCGCTTTTCACTTCTCTCCATTGTGAAAATTCTTTTACGATCTGTTGTGATATTCCAGTAGTTCACAGCGACCATCCATTCACATGGTTAGACCTGGGGAAGAGATGGATCTGCTAAGTTTTCCCCAAATGTTGTTCTCCCTTTCTCTGTGTTCAGCATTCCATGACGGAATTCTTGTTTATGTCTTCTTCTGAAATCCCCTCACTTGCCCTTTCCGTTATTTGCCCTCAGTAGCTATAACATACTGATATCAAAGTCTGGAGAATAAAAACTACAGGATAAGAATCAAGAGAACAATATACATAGACTTAATGCCAATCCCATTGGATTCAATATTAGCCAGAGTTTTTTAGGACATTATCAAATGTGTGTGTGTCCTTCTCTAAGGTAAAGGTAAAGGTTCCCCCTGCACATGCGTGCTAGTCGTGTCCAACTCTAGGGGCAGTACTCATCTCCATATTCAAGTCAAACAGCCGTTGTTGTGCAAGTCCGTGGCCATGTGGCCGGCATGGCTGAACTCATTTCTGGACATGGAACGCTGTTTACCCTCCTGCTTTTTACAGCAGTACCCATTTATCTACTTGCATTTACATGCTTTCCAACTGCTAAGTTGGCAGGAGATGGGGTTAACAGCGGGAGCTCGCTCCGCTGTATGGCACCCGGGATTTGAACCGCTGAGTTGCCGACTTTGCAGCCGACAGTTTCAGTGCTCTAGCCTGTTGCTGAGCTGCATTTGTTTACTAACTAACCAGACTGACCTTGCAAACTTCAAAGGTAATCAGAGATATAACAACAACAACAACAACAATCCAAAAAATGAAAAAAAATATTTATAGGTTGAGCAGACCATATCTAAAATTTGTAAGGCGGCAGCTAAAATCCCAACAGTTTTCTGCTCTTAAGTCGGGGTACCACTGTGTTGTTTGTTTGTTCAGTCAGTCAGTCAGTCAGTCAGTCAGTCAGTCAGTCATTTTTATGCTGCCTTTCCCTCCTGTTATTGGTATTTATTTATTTATTTATTTATTGTTGGATTTATACCCCGCCCATCTTCCCAAGGGAACTCTGGGCGGCTTCCAGCAATCTGACCGGTGCAGCAATGGTCAGGGTACAATACAAGATACAATAAACGGTGTCAATACACAATACAATATGACAGACAAACAGGAAATTAAAATAAGCACTGCTAGCACCCTTCGCAGGCATAATAGAGGCCTCAATGGCCCAACATCTTTAAAAATAATGGCAATGACGGCAGATGGTGGGTTAAAAAAAACTGTGTACTCTCAGGCAAGTTAACCACCAATAATTGTCTGCCATTTGCAATAAGGAAAGGGACTGAATATTAAACAAAAGTAGAGACAGGCATAAACCAGTCAACAGGCAGCTCATGTCTAAAAACAAAATAACACAACATCCGCCTAGAAAATGAATCCATTCATGATTTGTTTTTTCCAGTTCTAGCCTGAAAAGAGGCACTGTACCTGCACTGCCCCCACTGCCTCCCTACCTGCTCTATCTGCAGCCTCCTCCTGCCTCCTCTGAAGCATTAGGCCTGACTTGTCTTCCCAGAGCCAGGCGTGCTGCCTCTGCACCTCCATCCACTGCCCAGCTCATGGCAGGGAAGCCAAGTCTCCCACCTCTGTGCATGCACCTGTCTCTCAGCTTGGGCAGGGTCTGCATGCGCAGAGGGCCTGGCTCTCTGGAAGGGAACCCAAACCTAATGCCTCTGAGGCAGGTACAGGTACAGAAGCACCTGCAAATGTGGGAAGGGGCAGAGTGCGTAGGCCTCCCCTTTTGCTGAATAAAACCAAACCCCAATGGGAAGAAAGTTTAGCCCTCCAGCAAAAAGGGATCCCTGAGCCTGTTCGCTAGCTAAACCGTGAGCCAGACTGATTTGTTGGTTGTTTTTCTCTGGTTCGTGGGTCAGTCCGGGTCCATCACTAAACATTACAAAGTGTGAAATGTCACCTAATCGACAGCTTGTGTTGAGAAAACAAAATTTCTTTTTTGGGCCGTGTATAAACGAAGGAATATTTGCCTTGCCTTCTCCCTCTTAGGTCTGAGAAAGTGGACTTGTCCACAAAAGCTCTCCTAATTTAAAGAACCAGAACATTTGAAATGTTTCTTTCTTTGAATTCTGACTCACCTCTAACTGGTTGTTGTGATGCCATCCTATTCGCTACATGTTGGAGCAGGATTGCCCCTGGATTGAAGCTGACAGGAAGAAAAAAAGCAACAATGAAAGAACAGACAGGAGAGACAGCAAGAGAAAAACAATGATGCTAGATTAGGATGGAGGAAAACACACAATATTCACAAAATCTAAGTGTTTTGAGATGGGAATGCTTTGTTTGTACCTCAAAGAAACAAAGTAAACTGATTTTCTTCTACGTTAAAGCTAGAGAATAGTACCCAATACTGGGTTTAAAACCATAGGTTTAAAAGTCACCAACTCAGGGTTAAAAGACCACCGTGTATAAAATGTCCATATTAATCTCTAAGGGTAGCAATGCATCCTTGTTTATGCATCCCAACAGAACAACTTATAAGAACAGACAGGCATTTTTCCAAAATCATGTGATGCAGCTTTTAAATACAACTTGTTTCTTTGGATTACAACTTGCACAGTCCCAGATGGTGCCCTGCATACATTCGTTGTAATTAAGATGCAAATATATTCCAGCTTCTTCAGATGTTGTCGAACACAGACAGCAGCAGCAGCAGCAGCAGCACGGGGTACACCTTAAATGCAAAGTGCAGCAGACAAAAGAACGGGCGATGAAATAGAATGTTTTGCCAAGTTCTATCCAAGACAGTAGTAGCAGTACAAGAAATAAAATAAGAAGAAGCATGTAGTGGGTGTTACAGCCTGGTGATGTATTGAAATGAAAGAAGTGACATCAATATGATCTCTGATTCCCCTTTTTTCTGAGGCACAATGGATATATACAATAGCAGGGAGGAAAAATACGAGAAGGGATTTAAAAGCATAATACAGGAAACTCATTCATTACAATCCGTTAGTGGGAAACCAGCTGTATTGCAAGCAGACAGTGGGATAAATCAAAATTGGTTTGGGTGCCACTGATGGGGAAATACCAGCGTTAGTCCAGAAACATGTGATGAAGCTTTTAAATACAACTCTATTGAGGCTGACACAATGCCTTAAGGACAAAGTGGGTTGGATGGAGCAACAGGATCGGAGGGGCTTTTTTTCATTTCCTGGAAGCAGAATCACTTATGTGGAAAGCTTCTGAGAGCTCAGCCTCCTTGAGGTTTCCATTAGGGATGGGCAAAAAACAGAAAAATTGTATTTTGCTTTGTTCTGCTTCATGCCCCCCACGTTTCGTTTTGTATCGTAACAAAAATGTTCAATTTTTTGTTGCTTATGAAACAAAACGAAAGGAAATGAATCCACCCACAGCACCAGCACTCTAGCCAGTGTGGTGGGGGATTCAAAAGCTTCCTCCCCACCACCTCCCAGCTGATTTTGACAGTTTGATCCCAGCTGGGAGGTGGGCAGGTAAGAGGAAAGAAGCAGCCAGGCAGAAGTAATTTCCCTGGCTGACTGTTCCTTTCCCCCCTGCCAACCCTTCCTCTCAGGGAGGAAGCAATGTGTGTTGGGAACGTGGAGGCAATTAGGGAGTTAATATAATAGAGTAAACTCCCTGATTTGCCTCCACACTGTCAGCACACTTTGCCAATTTACTACCCCCAGCCCCTTTAGAGCTTCATAACTGTGTCCTCTTACCCCCAAATCTTTCCAGATTTCAGGGGGTTCCCTAAAATTGTTTTGGGAATGTACCCCTACTATTTTGGAACCCCAAGGTAAGTAAATTTTGATTTCAGATTTTTAAAAATAATTCTTAAGCGCATAAAAATATGCACTCAAAATTACTTACCTTGGGGCACCAAAGTAGCAGGGGTACCTTCAGAAAGCAATTTTAGGGAACCCCCTGAAATTTGGAAATATTTAGGGGTAAGAGGGATGAACTATGAAACTCCAAAGGGGGTGACCCTAGGAGAAAACCTTCTAATTGGAATCATATGGGAAGTGGAGGCAGCATTATCGCTTGCCTGATCAGCTTCCAATTCCAATTAGAAGTTTTTTTCCTAGGGGCACCCCCTTTGGAGCTTCATAATTCAGCTCCCTGACCCCCAAACCTTTCCAAATTTGGGGAGCTTACACGGAAGAGCTTGAGGACGCTCCCCTGTCATTTCCTTTAGAACGAATAATTTCATTCTAAAGGGGGGAATTGTGTTTCATTTCATTTGTAACAAAATGCTGCTTCCCCGTTTCATTTTGTTAGCTAACAAAATGACAAAACAGTGTTTCATTTTTTGTTAGTTGCCCATCCCTAGTTTCCATTGGCCGCTGGTGCTCCTCCAGCAAAGTGAATGGGGATGGCTATTGCCAGAGGTTTGGCCCATTTGGGAAAACGACCTGCCTCCTTTCGGCAGGACCAAGTTGAGGGACAAGTAACCAGGGCTATGCCCTGGGGTTTTAAATTTAGACAAATTTAGACAGCAAAATTGAGATATAACACTGCTGCTGATGTCAAGAAAATACAGTAGGGAATATTCCTGATAATTCCAATGCATAATTTCAATAATATTTCAATGAAGTTATCAGAAGTGGCCACTAGGGAGACCCAGAGACTATGTTTTTTTTTATAAAATCTGCTATTATAGTTAGAGATGGGTACCAAACAAAAAATGAAATGCTGTTTCATCATCTTGTTACATAATGAATTGTTTCATTATGTAATGAAATGATAGAAACCATTTTGTCATGAACCAAATTGAACCACTTTTCTTTTGTTCGGGAAACAAAACAGGAGAGCTTCTTCAAGCTCTTCTCTGTAAGACCCCCAAATTTGGAGAGATTTGGGGTTCAGGGGTATGAGTGATTCAACTGCAAAGAGGGTCCCTCATAGCAGTAATTGGAAGTGCTCTGAATGCGCCATGCTGGCAATAGGGCAATTTATTATTTCCCCTTGCTTAACTCCTCAATGTACTCAAAAATAGAATTCACAGGCATCTGGAAGAATGGAAATCAAAGGGGAGTTTCCTCATGTTCTTCCCTGAAAGCCCCTCAAATTTGGAGAGGTTTGGGGTTCATGGGGCTGAGTTCTTCAACTCCAAAATTGGTCCCCTCAGGAAAAAATATTTGTCATTGGAATGAATTTGTAATTGAGTCAGAAAGCCACCAAGAGGGATTGAGAGGGATGAAAACCTGTTGACTAAGTGTGTGCCTGAGAATCCTGGCAGCAATTCATTTATTGCTAAGTAGAACCAATTGAGTTGCACCACTTGCCTTCCTCATGGTTAACAAAACAAAAGGATTTCCACTAGGGATGGGCACAAAATGAAAAAATAGTGTTTTGTTTTGTTTCCTGCCCACCCTGTTTCATTTCATTCTTTTTCTTACACTTTATTTTAAAAAAATTGTACAAAATGAAATTAAACAAAATGGCCTGTCCTGTAGGTGTCTCATCCAGCACAGGGACCCCCTTGCCCCCCCCCGGGAGAATCCATCCCTTACCACCAGCTTGCTGGGTATCGGTCCAGCCAATGGGGGAACGTGCCACAGCTTGAAGGGTTCATGCGCAGCTCCGGTGCTCCCCACCTCCTCTCTTCAGCCTGGGTTGTGGGGCCTGGCTTGCCGAGGCTGGGGCATACATGGTGCCCACTGACCAGGAGGATGTGCCATGGCTCACTGGGGCCTTGCTGCAACTTCAGCGCCCCCTGCCTCATCCATTCAGCCCAGGTGACAGCAGCGATGGTGACAGGCCTAGGCCAGCTGGGCCAGGCCCGCTCTCTCCCTCTCCAGCCTGGCTGGGTGGTCTCAGCAGCAGTGGTGGCGGGATACAGGTAAGGGACCGTTTTACAGACAAAATGAAACAGTTGTTTTTAACAAAAAACCTAGAATTTCGTTTCTTCTGTAACAAAATGCTGCTTCATTGTTTCATTTAGTTTCATTTCGTTAGATAACAAAATGATGAAACAGCATTTCATTTTTCATTTTGTGCCATCCCTAATTTCCACCCATGTGTTTTAATTTATTTTCAATTATCTCTCATGTTTCTGTGTTTTCCCATTTTGTAATCCACCTTGGCACCCTGAATTGTATGAAAGGTGGAATACAAATACTGTACAAAGAGAGAGAGGGAGAAATTAAATATTCAAGACTATACCTGTTCAGATATACGGAGCCAAAATATTTTGTAAAATTCTGATTTCATGGCTTAAAAGAATTTTAGGCTACCTAATTGCTACCTGCAGTCTCGTTACTTCCTGGATGATGTACTGATTTGAGATTCTGATGTGAATAAAACCCCTTTTAAAACACCAGAGTACATCTAAAGTGGTGCAAAAGCACATGATACATTTGTGCAAACACATGAATTTTGTCCAAAAGATGAGGTCTTATGTGCAAAAAGCATGTTTTTGTGTGAAAAAGCATACCACTTTTTACTAATGCTGCTGCTAATGAATGCTGATTTTTGGTTTTACAGGAATGAGAAAACTCTTCCTAAGGTTGACAATTTTGCTGATTTAAAAACGTATTTGTTATACCCATAGGAGGTGGGGAAATATGCCTAGCTCTTTCTTCTGCCATGCAACAGATTGCCATTGACCCAGTAGAGATCGTTACCCACTGGCGATAGTTCTATGTAAGCTTGAACCTTGACATATCGTCCTCGCAGCCAAACAATATGCACTCATTATTAACAATCAAGTTGGGAGAGAAGGGTTAGTAGGGACATGATGTCCTCCGATCCGCAGATGCTGCATTTATGGGAGCTCGTCCATCACTGCATCTATTCATTGTCTGATTCCTCTTCTAAATATTTAATATCTCACCCGTCGCCCTGGTGTCTCAGTGCCATCAAAAACAAAAAAAGGCCGCAGCAGTGATCGATAGATCAACATTACTAGCCCCACAGATGTCAGTTTGATGAGGATATTCCCACGGATGACTGGATGTCGGAAAGAGCTGAGTGGGGATGCTGGCGGCAGAGTTCTCCTGCAGAATCCTTTAGATGATGCCCATACTTTGTCTGTATCCTAAGATCCTGATCCTTGCTCATAGTTAATTGTGACCCCTATTTGTTTCCAACATTCTTTTAAGTTCTTTTTTATTAGATCAGGGGACTGAAAACCCTTATGAGGAAAGACTGAAGGAACTGGGCATCTTTACCCTTGAGAAAAGAAGACGGAAGAGAAATCTGATGGCACTTTTCAAAGACTTGAAAGGTAGTCATACTTCCCACTCTCCTTTTCCAGTCTCCAGGTGAAAGTCCTAATCAACTTGCTCCGACAACAGCCAGGAAGGGGGTGAGTGTGGGAGTTTAAAGGGGCAATGGCGAGAATCATATTTGATTCCTTTTTAAATGGACAACACATGGAGCCTGTTGTCTGTTATTGTTTTTCCCTGCCCATCCTGTACCCTGGATCTGAAATTAGTGACACTGCAACCACAATACTTTGGTGATTTAATCAATGCCATTGCCAAATAAAGTTTATTTCTAACAGCGTGTTCTCTTTCCTTTAGCAGCAGGATGTCTCTGGGTGCCTGACCAAAATATATACATGTATATATATACATTAATTAAATTAATTAAGACTTTGGTGATTAATTAAATCACCATAGTCTTGTGGCCTCAGCGTCACTAATTTCACTAATTTCTCTTTGTGCTGTGGATCTGAACTCATGAGGCACACACACACACACACACACACACACACACACACACACACAAGTTCAGATCCAGAGCACAAACAGAATCAGACGAAGTACAGATTTTTCAGCATTTTTTAAAAAATTAAACTTTTAAAGTTTTTATAGCATACAGCCTGTACCAATGCTCAGCCCTAAGAACTGCTGTGAAAAACTTAGTGTTACATTATATATTTAGTTTTGTATTGTAACATTTGCTATTAATTAAATAATGGTAGCTACTACCTAGAAAATGTTAAAATGTTAGTATTAAGGCAAAGATTTTTTCTGATTGCAATTATGTACTAATGCAACGTAGTAAAGAAATGCCTATTACAGTTGTATTATTTATTTATTTATTTATTTATTTATTTATTTGCATATAATTTTAGCCACCTCATTACCAAGTGGTCTCTGGGCAGCTAAAAAAATTATGATGCGCCTCTTGGAACACAATGGCTGGAGTCCTACTGGTATTTGTTTAAGTTCTGTAGTGGCTGTTGCAACTGACAAATGAAATGCTGGAGCACATTCTGGTTGTACAAGTGAGTGCCTGACTAAGTAACGCCCAATACGTCATCAATTAGCCAGAATTAGCAATAGCACATTACAGAAACCGCATGAAAACACCAGTAGGAGTCTGGCCATTGTTATGACTGCTACCGCACTTAAGATTTGAAATGCCTTTTCCTTAAAGACAAATCGCCTTAAAGACCACGGTTTTGGCCTTCTTTCTTTCTTTCTTTCTTTTTTCTTTCTTTCTTCCTTCCTTCCTTCCTTCCTTCCTTCCTTCCTTTCTTTCATCTATGGGCAGAATGTCTGTGAAGATTCTCAGTCATCCAGTTGAGTTTATCTGGAAGCTGAGTCATGGCAACTGGACTTCTTTTATTGAAAGATTGAAACATTTCGCTGCTCATCCAAACAGCTTTGTCACAAAGCTGTTTGGATGAGCAGAGAAATGCTTCAATCTCTCAAGAAAAAAAGTCTAGTTGCCATGAGTCATCTTCCAAATGTATGGGTGGAGTTGAACAGCCTGAACAGCCTGAACAGCCTTTTATTTTGACCTCTTACTCACCTTCAAGATTTGATCACAAGACATTTTACATTTTGCATATATACCCTAAACTCACCCGACATGCTTCGATGAGCAATCACTGAGGCTTCTGGGTTTACTTTTCAGGGAGTTGTCGGCCTTGTAAGGACTAGGCAAGTAGCTCGCAGTTGGCTCCTGCTCAGTTAAGAATGCAAATATTATCATATCAAAAGGCAATTACTTCCTGAGCATTTTATAGTCCCCAAAGACCAGCCAAGAGACACACCTCCTTCTCCAGGCCCATCGTATTTCATCTATCAAGGACGTGACCCTAGTTATTTACAGACTGTAATGAGACTGCCCACTATTTGATGTTACCATAAATAAGCTGGTAAGACTGCTGAGTTTCATGAAATCCAGACTGATTGCCTAGCAGACAGGATCATTTTAATAAAAAAAAGAATGGCATGTGTAATCACTAAATTTATATTACCTATACCAAAGTGAACTCGAATTCCACACGAGTGCCCAGGCTTTATGGAGATCTATTGCTTTTCCAGAGACCACAGTGCCTGTGATTCTATAATATTATTTTACATCCAACTTTCAAATTCCTTCAACAACAAGGTGTGCCCAGGTTGTTTAGGTAATGTGTCGAGAGTTTTGGGGTGGGTGAAGAGGATCACTATTCATGGTTGGGATAATACATAAAACAGGCTCTGCAGGGTTTTGTATGGTTTCCAAAACCTGCAAAAGCTACTTGACCAGATGTGGCAGAAGAAATCAGTGGTGTAGCTATAGGGGGGGGGGCAAGAGGGGCAGCAGCCCCCCTGTAGTGATCTGGGGGAGTCAAATTGATGTTATATGACCACAAGAACCTTCTCCTCAGGAGGGATAATTACCTGGGGGTAATTATCAAAGTAAAGCAAAGCAAAGAGTTCTGCTTATATACCGCCCCATACTACTTCAAGTAGTTTCTAGGCAGTTTACAGTTTTAATTACAGTATGCAGGCTACACATTGCACACACACCCCAGCAAGCTGGGTACTCATTTTACCGACCTCGGAAGGATGGAAGGTGGAGTCAACCATGATCGGGCTACCTGGGATTGAACCCAAGGTTGCGAGCACAGTTTCACCTGCAGTACAGGCACTTAACCACTGCACCATGGGGCCAAAAGCTGATCATTATAATACAGATAATTAATACAGTTAAGACAAAAGGGAGATAAGAGTTGTAAACATTAACACCTTGCTTACCAAAACAAATGCAGAAGTTTGCAGACTCTTTACATAAGGTTTAAAACAGCTGAACCTAATAAATATTAAGTACTAAATGGAAGAAAGTTAAATTTATTTATTCGTTTATTTATTTTGAAAACTTTTACCCCATCTTTCTCCTTGGAAAAGGACCCAAGGTGGCTTACAATAATGAGAGAAAATATACAGCCCAGAACATTAAGACATATTCAAGTTAAGAACAGGGAGTTAGAAGAGGCATCTTAGAACATTAAAAGGTAACACTAAAGCTTCAAAGAGCACACAAAAAGAAAAAAAAATCCATTAAGAGGGGTGGAAACTAACATGGAAAACACTGGTGTTCTTCTGAAATCAATCAATCTAGTCATGCATGGTAATCCATATAAAAGTCAAATAGTAGGTAGTCCATCTTGAAAGAAAGTAAAAGGCGGATCTTGACGGATCCTCTTGATTTCATATGATTTTTGCATGGGATTCTTCCCAAAACACCCTCAAATCACTCATCTCATTCATGTCCAAGTATTACACAATAATAATCATGCCTCTTCCAATGCATGGCTCCACAGTGGCACAAAAACATGATGTTGCGGGACGCCCATGCACAGAAATGCTTTAAGTCACACAAAAAGCGTGTAAAAACAAAAAACAAAAAAGAAATGAAAATGAACCAAAAAATTCATGAAAAATGAAAATGAACCAAAATGGACCCGCAATGAAAAACGAAAAACCAAAACGTGATTTTTTTCTATTCGTGCCCATCTCTAATTGAATCATGAAAAAACCACTATCACACATATACAACCAATGACGCAAAAACATGGATCCAAGCACGGGAGGTGCCCCAGCCCAGTAATCATTTTAGTCGCTCTCTTTTGCACCTTTTCCAGTTCCACAATGTCTTTCTTGAGATGCGGTGACCAGAATTGTACACAATACTCCAGGTGTGGCCTTACTATTGTTTTGTATAATGGCATTATAATGTTGGCTGTTTTATTTTCAATCCCCTTTTTGATAATCCCTAGCATGGAATTGGCCTTCTTCACCGCTGCCACACATTAGGTAGACACCTTCATGGAGCTGTACACCAACACACCAATATCTCTTTCCTGATCTATCACGGATAACTCAGAGCCCATGAGTTGATAGATGAAGTTTTGATATATATTTTTGCCCCAATATGCATTACAATATGCATATCAGTTCCCTAATAACCCTTGGGTGGTTGCCATCTGGGCCCGGTGACTTGTTAGTCTTCAGTTTATCAATTAGTCCTAAAACATCCTCTCTTTTAACCTGTATTTGATTTAATTCTTTAGTCAAGAGGGGCCGTTCAGGCAGCGGAATCTGCTCAAGGTCTTCTGCCGTGAAGACAGATGCAAAGAACTCATTTAATTTCTCTGCAATTTCCAAGTCCTCCTTAACCTCCCCTTTTCCTCCCTCACCATCCAGAGGGCCAACTGGTTCTCTGGCAGGTTTTCTACTTCTAACATATTTAAAGAAGCTTTTATTATTACCCTTTATATTGCTAGCCATGTGTTCCTCAAAACCTTTCTTTGCCTCTCTTATCATCTTCTTACATTTCTTTTGCCAGAGTTTGTGTTCCTTTTTATTTTCCTCATTTGGGGAGGATTTCCATTTATCTAAAGACCTCTCCTTGCGCTTTAGAGCCTCTCTAACTCCACTCGTTAACCATGCCGGTAACCTCTTGAATTTAGATGGGCTCTTTATTCTGGAAAAAAGGCACCTGAGGGGGGATATGATTGAGACATACAAAATAATGCAGGGCATGAGTAAAGTGGATAGAGGGACGCTCTTCTTCCTCTTACAGAATACCAGAACTAGGGGACATCCACTCAAACTGAGGGTTGGGAGAATGAGAAGAGACAAAAGAAAATATTTTTTTTACCCAGTGTGTTGTTAGTCTGTGGAACTCCCTTCCACAAGATGTGGTGATGGCATCTAGGCTGGATGCCTTCAAAAGGGGATTGGACAGATTCGGGGAGAAAAAGTCTATCACAGGTTACAAACCATGATGGAAATGTGTAATCTCCAGGCTTAAAACTGGGGTTCTTTAAGGGCCAGATGCAGGGGAGTGGTATCAGGAGACAGATATCTAGTCTCATGCACTCCCAGAGGCATTTGGTGAGGCCACTGTGAGATACAGGAATCTGGACTACATGGGCCTTTGGCCTGATCCAGCATGGCTCTTGTTATTTTCTTATGTTCTTATGATATGCTGTCTAGGGATGATGGAAGTTGCGGTTCAGTAAATTTAAAAGGCACCGGTTACCCACCTGCTTTGCATATGAAGACATTCATACATGCACAGGAGCTGGCATTGCCAACAAGGAAGCAAAGAAAAGAAGAAAACCCAAACTCTCCACAAGTCTTCATTAGGAACACTGCTTGGTAATAAAGTGCACTTAAAATGCTGTGGCAGAATAAACTCACTAAACAAACAGATTTACTATGTGATTCTTCCTACAGTCGATGTTCACAGTACATTTCCCTATTGCCATCCATTAGTTCTAAACAAGCCCATAACTTCTTTATGCTCTCTATAAAGTTATTTACAGTTTCTACCACTCCTCTGTGTGACGGCCTTTCTCTCTCCTTGCAGGCAGCTTTGAACTCTTTGGAAGAGTGCTTCTTCCCACCAAGAGCACCGCATTTCTTTAATGGACATCACTGTGCCTAGGTGGCCTGATAAATGATGTTTGATTTCTCCAGTAAAAGCTTATGAATGTCATTATTTGGAACTAAAATAAAATCTCTTTGTATGCTGTTAAAGCTGTGAAAACCATCCTCTAAGACCTAATCCAGTGGCCATACTCGAACTAGGGGATTCTGGGATGTAGTAAAATAATGTAACTTTCCTGAATTGCAGACCAGAGATGGGCAAGGAGTGCTTCGTAGATCAAATACAGAAAGCAAAGTGTTCTGCTTATATACCGCCCCATACCACTACAAGTAGTCTCTGGGCGGTTTACAATTTTTTAATTACAGTGTGCAGGCTACACATTGCCCCCCCCAGCAAGCTGGGTACTCATTTTACCGACCTCAGAAGGATGGAAGGCTGAGTGAACCTTGAGCCTGCTACCTGGGATTGAACCCAGGTCGTGAACACAGTTTTACCTGCAGTACAGGCATTTAACCACTGCGCCACGAGGCTCATGTTAAAAGAGAGGATGTTTTAGGACTAATTGATAAATTGAAGATTAACAAATCACCGGGCCCAGATGGCATCCACCCAAGGGTTATTAGGTAACTGAGAAATGTAATTATTATTATTATTATTATTATTATTATTATTATTATTATTATTATTATTATTATTATTATTATTATTTGTTAATCTTATACCCCACCCATCTTCCCAGTGGGAACTCTGGGCAGCTTAGAATAAAAATAATAATACAAAAAGAAAAAAAAACAGATAACAAGCAAGCACAAAACACAAGGGAAAGGAGCAAGATGGCGGGCCAAAAAAAAAACCTAACTAGAAAGGTCGCCAAATGCCTCCCTGAAGAGGTGAGTCTTCAGGGCTTTTTAAAGGTGGGGAGGGACTCAATCAGGCGCAGCTCACTGGGTAGATGGTTCCAGAACACGGGATCTAACACAGAGAAGGCGCGGTCACGCGTACGTGATTTCCATGCGTCTCTGGGTGTGGCCACCCTTAGTGAGCGTGCCTGCGCCAATCTCGTGGGTCTGGTTAGGCTAGGAATAAATTACTTGATTTATTTAGTCATGCTTGACCCAGAGTTCCGAAGGTGGCAGTGGCAGGCGGCAAAAATTATCTTCTTGTTCTTTAAAAAGCAAGGGAGGTTTAAAAATAAGCCGGGGAGCTTCCCTCCCCCAATGTGCCCAATCAGCACCGGGAAAGCAGGGGCTTTTAAAACTATTTTTTGCCAAGTCCCAAGCCCCCCCCCGCACTACAGCTGATCAGTGCTTGGGGCTCTGCCCCAAAAAAGCTGCAGTTTCCTGCGCCGTTTTTCCCCCACAGCTCCAGTCCATTTTATCGCACGCCGCCACTAACGGAAATGAACAGCACCGAACAAATTTTTCTAGGTTCTGTTCGGTTCGAGCCTGACCCGTCCAAATTGTCGTTCTTCGTTCCGTTACATAACGGAACGACTAACGACTAACGGTAGTGGTAATTTCGTCGTTTCATGCCCATCTCTAGTCTAGATCATGGGAAAGGATAGTACCACTCTATTCTGCTCTGGTCAGACCCCACCTGGAGTACTGTGTCCAGTTCTGTGCACCTCAATTTAAAAAGGATGTTGGCAACCTCAAACGGGTCCAGAGGAGGGCCACCAGAATGGTTGAATGTCTGGAAGAAGGAACGGCTTAGAGAGCTGGGAATGTTTAGCCTTTCAAAAAGAAGACTGAGAGGGGATATGATAGGTATGTTTAAATATATGAAAGGATGTCACATTGAAGAAGGGACTGGTTTGTTTTCCATGGCTTCAGAGACTAGGACTGTAAGGAAACTCAGGAGTAGGAGTGCAGCTAGCCGAGAATTACCTGAGTTCCCGTGGGTTCTTTTAAAGAAAACCAATAGCCTGAGAGCATCAATTTAATGACATCCTTTTATTCACTGCTTTAAGTTACAAAAATGAAAAAATAACTCATAAGATCACCGAAAAATATAAAAATACTTATCAGATACAATCGTATAATATTGCCTGAAAATAATAAAGCCTATGATATTCTCACTATCTTAATACTATGAAACTTACACGCCTCTGATGGCTAGGTCTAAATCTAGCTGACTGCATCTTGATGCCCATTTCCAAGCAAGCCTTAAGTATAAACTTTTCTTTTTCCCAACTCCGAGAATCTTCAAGATGTCATGTGAAGTAATTGACCAATGGTAGCTGTCTAATTTTCTCTAACTTGCCTTGTTATGTCTTCTTGACTGTTACATTCCATAGATAAGCGTCCAAGACAAAGCTGTAAATGTGCAGTTAATATTGAGCCTTATAAATCACACTATATCCCATCATGCCAATTTCCTTTCATGCCGTGTCCCATCATCCTAATTCTGTTACAAGGACATGCAGCAATGGTCTCAAACTATAGGAAAAGAGATTCAATTTAAACATTAGGAAGAACTTCATGACGGTTAGAGCTGTTCGGCAGAGGAATATATGCTGCCACAGAGGGTGGTGGAGTCTCCTTCTTTGGAGGGTTTTAAGCAGAGGCTGGATGGCCAACTGTCGGAAATTTTGTGATGGGGGTTCCTGCATGGCAGGGGGTTGGACCGGAGGGTCCTTGAGGTCTCTTCCAACTCTATGAGTCTATGATCAGTGCAGTGCCAGGGATCTCCGAGGCTGGTGGTGCTCCAGTGGGGCACGGAGCTTGGGTTGTCCTTCCCAGACTCCTCAGGCTGCTAGCCAGTTGTGGCTTCCTGAGGAATTTTCTCTGTCCCACCTCCTCTTTGGACTGGCTGGCAGACTGTTTGGCTACTGTACTTAGAAGTTGCCTTTACAAGCTCTTTCTCTTCTTTCTTTCTTTCTTTCTTTCTTTCTTTCTTTCTTTGCAATCAGAATCATCATCACAGGATCACTGGTCTGTGGAATTCTGTGCCAGAAGAAATGGTGACAGCTGTCAGCCTTGACAGCTTTAAGAAAGGATTCGACAAATTCATGGAGAACAAGGGTATCAATGGCTATCATTATGGATGCCGAAGGACAACCTCTGGGTTGGAGAGATAGGCAGGAGATCTCTCAATGTCATTTGCAGGGAATCGTAAGCAGGTGAAGACATCTGCTTGGGAATACCCTGAAGCAAATGGTGAGCCACTGTGAGAGACAGAATGCTGGACTGGATGGGCTGTGGCCTGTTCAAGCAAGGCTGTTCTTGTGTTCTTATGTTCTTATGTTAACTGAAGAGCTGGAAGAGACTCTATGGATACTGATCTTCTGCATGGATGATAGAATTTTGTTTCTGATGAAGATTTGTGGCTCGTCACCTCTGTCACATCTAGTCCCACATATGCCTCTTGGGTTTGGCCTGATTATCCAGCTCAGAGGTTGCTATTCTGGGCCACTGTCTCCCATCCTTGCAGGTCTAGGGACTAGAGATGGGCATGAACCAGAAAATCCATGGTTTGGGTTCGTCTGGTTTAGGCCCACCCTTGATTCGGTTTGAGTTCTAATGAATTTTTTTAAAAAAAAATCGTCCGAACCCGAACTGGTTCAGGTTCGGGTACTTACCGGTGGCAACGGCTTCAGCGGCTGCTCAGCAGCTCCTGGCCCCTGCTGCAGGGGCTTTTGGGGGCACTGGCATGGGGCCAGTGCCTGTTGTTTTTTTCCCAAGCGCCCACTGTGCACGCTCCGGGCAAGGAAGCAGGAGACAACCCAAGCTGGAGAAAGGGGCGGCAGAGGCAGAGGGTCCTGGTTCGCCCAAGCACGCATCCTCCTACCCGAACAAGCCTCACCTCTCCCCGGGAACCGGGTCGCCTCCTCGCCCAGCCTTGGAAGCCGAGGGTCCCAGCAGCAAGAACGCCGGCGTAAAAATGACTGCTTCACGCTGCCAGCTCGGCACCCCAGTCCTCTCCCTCTGCCATTTTAACTTCCGGGTTCCTCTCCCTCCGCCTTTTTAACTTCCGACTCCCCCCCCCATTTCAGCGCTAACCGCGCAGCCCCTGGGGCCCAGTCGGTGCTGTTTTTTATTTTTTTATTTTATTTTAGGGTGCCGACCAGGCCACCCTTGGGGGCTGGTCAGCACCCCCCTTTCTTAGAAATTATTTTTATTTTATTTTAGTCCCCCCCTACTTCCGGGTTCAGGCCCCGTGCTACAGCTATAGCGCGGGGCTTTTTTGTTTTTTGTTTTCCCCTTTCAGCGCCAATCGTGTGGCCCCAGAGGCCCAGTCGACACTGTTTTTGTTTTTTTATTATTATTTTTTATTGTAGTATGCCAACCAGGCCACCTGTGGGGCCTCGTCGGTGCTCCTTTTTTTCCCCCACTTGACAACCACATGGCTGCGCTTCAGCTATAGCACAGCCATCGGCGCTTTTTCCCCCTGGTCGCCGTCCCAGAAGCCAGGAAGACTGGACCTCTGGACCAGCACCAGGTAGGAGACATCTCCGCCCCCCTCATTAATGAAACGAACCTAACCGAACCAATTTTTCTCGGTTTGGTTCGCTTCATGTTAAATTTACATAACGAAACAAATAATGATTAACAAAATGAAAAAAAAATTGTTTCATGCCCATCTCTACTAAGGACAATAAAAGGTTAATAGAAAACCTTTTTAAGGACTACAATATTGTCCTGATGTTAGTCCATTCCTTCCCACAATTCTTGGCACTCATTTTTATTTAAAGCGCCCCATTCCAGCCTTTAACTCCTCCCAAAGAAAACATGTTCTCCATCTGCCCCTACTCCAGATGTAGCGGAAAGTACTTGGTTCATGGCAATAATCCTCTAGTACAGCGGTCCTCAACCTAAGGCCCCGGGGGCGGAT
Source organism: Phrynocephalus guinanensis (assembly GCA_037367245.1). Taxonomy (NCBI): domain Eukaryota; kingdom Metazoa; phylum Chordata; class Lepidosauria; order Squamata; family Agamidae; genus Phrynocephalus; species Phrynocephalus guinanensis. The sequence continues at coordinate 194,268,910 of CM074732.1, forward strand.
GCGGCCCCCCAAGCTCCTGAATCTGGCCCCTGGGACCAATTGCAAACCCCCCCATCTACCCCGTTTTGTGAGCAAGCCAGCTTCTGCAGCTGCTTTTGGATTGTGATCTGGCCCCCAGTGGTGTCTGGGTGGTGGTGGACCGGCCCGCTGTTTGAAATCTTTGAGGACCCCTGCTCCAGTAGCTTTGCGTGCAATCCAACATCTCAATACCTTTGTGCCCTGCCTCATGACACATGTGGGAAGGTGAAGGGTAATGAATCCTGATAGATATGGGCCTTGAATGGTTGCCCTTCAAGAATCATTACAAGGAAAAGGGATGGTTTTGTGGTTTGCCCAGGCTAATGAATTCTGACAAACAAACACAAAGAGGAAATTTGATTGCCCAGCTAACAGGAAGGGTTACCCCAGTATTTATTATGACAGACTATAGGATGAAAAATCAGATTCATCATGCACAGTCAAAAACTATTCTTGTCAACAAAATCTGATCAGGTAAAAAGATATGGTATTAGAAGCCAGGGCTGGGTTGAAAATTCATCATCATCATCATCATCATCATCATCATCATCATCATCATCATCATCATCATCATCTTTTTTTTATCTCTGGGGACTAGAGATGGGCACGACTCAAAAAAATTGTGTTTCGTTTGTTGTTTGGTCGTTTAGGGGTCCGTTTTGGTTCGTTTTCGTTTTTGTGACGTTTTTCACAAAAAATTTCGTTTTCGTTTCATTGGGTAATGAAATGAAAAAATGAAAACAAAAACAAAAAATTGCTGTTTGGTTAGCATTCTTTTTAGTTCAATGCATCTGCTGCAACGAAAACGAAAAACATGGCAAGTTTGGTCGTTTCGTTTTCGTTTTGTTTTTTTAAAAAAATTGTTTCATTTTCGTTGCATAACGAAACGAAAAAACAAAAGCAAAAATGAAAAATCACTTGTTTCGTGCCCATCTCTACTGGGGACTGCTGCTATTGCAATGTGCTATCTCGCCCACTTCTGACTTATGGTGACCCTGGAAGGTTTCTAAAGAGTGTAAGGTGTTCAAGATTTATTATTGCCAAGTCCCCAATGAGTTTCAAGAACTGAAAAAGGATTTGAACCCTGGTCTCTTGAACCCTAGGTCAGCACTCTGTCTTCTGTACTGCACCATCAATTCCTGGAAATTAATCCAACGGATACCATTGCCATATCTTTAAAATCCCTTCTGTGTACTACAAGGCCTTAGAAGTGTGAAGGGGTTTTAATTTATCTCCTGTTCTCCTCATGGGGAGGAGAGTTGAGTTTCCACCTCAGTTTCTTCTGACAAGTTGAGCTTTGTATTTTTCCCCATGGTGCCCCAACGTCATACATAAGAACATAAGAACATAAGAAGAGCCATGCTGGATCAGGCCAAAGGCCCATCTAGTCCAGCTTCCTGTATCTCACAGCGGCCCCACCAGATGCGTTTGGGAGCGCATGAGACTAGATATCTGTCTCCTGATACCACTCCCCTGCATCTGGCCCTTGAAGTACCCTGGTTTAAAGCCTAGAGATTACACATCTCCATCATGGTTTGTAACCCGTGATGGACTTTTCCTCCAGGAATCTGTCCAATCCCCTTTTGAAGGCATCCAGGCCAGATGCCATCACCACATCCTGTGGCAGGGAGTTCCATAGACTTACAACACGCTGGGTGAAAAAATATTTTCTTTTGTCAGTTCTTACTCTCCCAGCACTCAATTTGAGTGTATGTCCCCTAGTTCTGGTATTTTGAGAGAGGGAGAAGAGCTTCCCTCTATCCACTTTACTCATACCCTGCATTATTTTGTATGTCTCAATCATATCCCCCCTCAAGCGCCTTTTTTCCAGACTAAAGAGGCCCAATTGTTTTAGCCTTTCTTCATAAGGGAGGTGCCCCAGCCCAGTAATCATTTTAGTCGCTCTCTTCTGCACCTTTTCCAGTTCCACTATGTCTTTCTTGAGATGCGGTGACCAGAATTGTACACAATACTCCAGGTGGGGCCTTACTATTGTTTTATATAACGGCATTATAATGTTGGCTGTTTTATTTTCAATCCCCTTTTTGATAATCCCTAGCATGGAATTGGCCTTCTTCACTGCTGCCACACATTGGGGAGACACCTTCATGGAGCTGTCCACCAACACACCAAGATCTCTTTCCTGATCCGTCACGGATAACTCAGAGCCCATGAGTTGATAGATGAAGTTTGGATTTTTTGCCCCAATATGCATTACTTTACATTTGGTTACATTAAAACGCATTTGCCATTTCTCAGCCCACTCCCCCAGTTTGGAGAGAACCTTCTGGAGCTCTTCACAATCTTCTCTGGTTTTTACCACATGGAAAAGTTTTGTGTCATCTGCAAACTTGGCCACCTCACTGTTTATCCCTGTCTCCAGGTCATTTATGAACAGATTGAAAAGCACCGGTCCCAGGACAGAGCCCTGGGGCACACCGCTTTTCACTTCTCTCCATTGTGAAAATTTCCCATTGACACCTACTCTTTGTTTCCGGGATCTCAACCAGTTCTCAATCCATAACAGGACCTGCCCTCTTATCCCCTGACTATGCAATTTTCTCAGCAGCCTTTGGTGAGGGACTGTGTCAAAAGCCTTTTGAAAATCCAGATAGACTATATCCACCGGTTCACCCAAATCCACGTGCCTGTTGACCTTTTCAAAAAATTCTAAAAGGTTTGTAAGACAAGATTTACCCTTACAGAAGCCATGCTGATTTTCTCTCAGCAAGGTTTGTTCTTTTATGTATTTTAAGATTTTCTCTTGGATGAGGCCTTCCACCATCTTCCCTGGGACAGATGTAAGGCTAACCGGGCTGTAATTTCCTGGGTCCCCCCTCCTTCCTTTTTTAAAAATTGGTGTGACATCTGCTATCCTCCAGTCCTCCGGCACTGTGGCCGTTTTAAGAGACAAGTTGCATATAACCGTTAAGAGATCTGCAATTTCATTTCTCAGTTCCCTAATAACCCTTGGGTGGATGCCATCTGGGCCCGGTGACTTGTTAATCCTCAATTTATCAATTAGTCCTAAAACCTCCTCTCTTTTAACCTGTATTTGATTTAATTCTTTAGTCAAGAGGGGCGGCTCAGGCAGCGGAATCCGCTCAAGGTCCTCTGTCGTGAAGACAGATGCAAAGAACTCGTTCAATTTCTCTGCAATGTCCAAGTCCTCCTTAACCTCCCCTTTTCCTCCCTCACCATCCAGAGGCCCAATTGGTTCACTGGCAGGTTTTCTACTTCTAACATATTTAAAGAAGCTTTTATTATTACCCTTTATATTGCTAGCCATGCGTTCCTCAAAGTCTTTCTTTGCCTCCCTTATCATCTTCTTACATTTCTTTTGCCAGAGTTTGTGTTCCTTTTTATTTTCCTCATTTGGGGAGGATTTCCATTTACAGAAGGACCTCTCCTTGTGCTTTAGAGCCTCTCTAACTCCACTCGTTAACCATGCCGGTGTCCTCTTGGACTTAAATGAGCTCTTCTTTCTTTGTGGTATGCACTTGTGCTGGGCCTCTATTATTGTTGTTTTAAACAGGCTCCATGCACACTGAAGAGATTGGATTCTTCTAACCCTCCCCTTCAGTTTCTCTCTAACTAGTTTCCTCATCTGAGGGAAGTTTGCCCTTCGAAAATCAAGGGTTTTTATGTCTGATTTGGTTGACACTCTTCCTCCGACATGCATGGCAAAGGTAATTGCAGCATGGTCACTGTTCCCCAGAGGCTCAGTGACATTCACATCCCTGACGAGGTCCTGAGTATCACACAATATTAGATCTAGAGTTGCCTGTTCTCGGGTGGGCTCCATGACAAGTTGCTCTAAGGCACAGTCATTCAGCAAGTCGAGAAACCCAGTTTCTCTTTCTTGCCCAGAGCTCGCATTGGCCCAGTCAATGTGGGGATAATTAAAGTCCCCCATGATTACTATCCTATCCCTCTTAGCCACCTCCATGATTTCTCTCCTCATTTCAAGGTCCCCCTCAAGTTTTTGATCTGGTGGACGATAGAATACTCCAACTATCACATCACTCTTTGGACCTGGTAGTTTAACCCACAGTGATTCTATGGCGGAGTCAGACCCTCTGTCAATTTCCATTCTGCTGGATTTTATGCCTTCTTTGACATAGATGGCCACTCCTCCTCCAACCCGCCCCTCTCTATCCCTTCTATAGAGTTTATAGCCTGGGATTGCTGTGTCCCACTGGTTCTCCACATTCCACCAGGTTTCTGTTATGGCTATTATATCAATGTTATCCCTAGCTGCCAGATGTTCAAGTTCTCCCATCTTTGCTCGGAGGCTTCGAGCATTGGCGTAGAAGCACTTGTACAGTGGGTCCCGCAACAGCTGCTGCCTTGTTCTTCTCCCCCCACAGCTTTTATTTTCAGTAGACGAACTGTCACAGTCCGCTATTCTGCCAGTGTTAATACTTGCTATGTCATCTCTATGTGATTCTCTACCCTCTCCAACCTCATTCCCCGAGGATGAGGTGTTCCAAACCGGATGCCACACAGCTCCTGTCGGCTTTCCCCCAGTTATCAGTTTAAAAGCTGCTCTGCTGCCTTTTTGAGGTTGAGTGCCAGCAATCTGGTCCCATCATGATTCAAGTGCAACCCATCCCTCCTGAACAGGTTTGGCTTGTCCCAAAATGTTCTCCAGTTCCTGACAAATCTAAAGCCCTCCTCTCGACACCATCGCCTCATCCACGCATTGAGGCTTCTGAGTTCTGCCTGCCTGGCGGGACCTGCACGAGGAACAGGTAGCACTTCTGAAAATGCTACCTTGGAAGCCCGGGACTTCAATCTTCTACCTAGCAACCTGAATTTGGCTTCCAAGACTGACCGCTTGGCCTTCCCGACATCGTTGGTACCGACGTGTACCATGATCACTGGCTCCTTCCCTGTTCTCTCTAACAAGCTATCTATATTTCTGGTGATGTCTGCAACCTTTGCACCCGGCAGGCAAGTGACCATCCGGTTATCATGCTCCTCACAAATCCATCCCTCCGTATTTCTAATGATAGAATCCCCTAGCACAATGAGCTTCTCTCCTGCAGCCTGGTCATCAACATGTACCTGATCTTGTATCTCATCAATAGTGATGAGGGAGAGATCCTCCGGTGGAACCACTTCTTCCTCTATGTGTGCCTCATGAGGTGTGCTGAGGGAAAGAGCTTCAAATTGATTGTGCAAGATGAGACTCTCTGAGCGATGCCTTGGCCTTCTACTCCTTTGAGTCACATTCCTCCACCCATCCACCTCCTGAGTTGGGGGAGTGACTTCCTCCTCTGAAGTGTGCCCTGTCTCTTCTTGGACCTGGATAGTCTCTTCCGCTCTGTCCAGGAACTGCTCAAGCTCCTTAATATGTTGCTGGTCCACTATGCGAGCCTCTAGCTGCTGGACCTTCTCTTCCAATAGCGCTACCAGCTTGCACTTGCAGCAGATGTAGTTCTGCACACGCTCTGTCAAGATAACAAACATAGCACAAGTACTGCAGGTAACTACAGCTGCTCCCTCCAACTCAATTTTAACTATTACAATAAAATGTATTCAAGGTCTAAAAAATGTAAACTTGCACTTTTTTTTTAATCTAGTAAGACTCTTTACTTCTTTTATTGTTTAGTCAAAATCTAACAGTGTAGGGGCCGCTAAAGCACCTCTACTCCAACTGCAAGCACGTCAGGAAGTGTAGGACCTCCTGAGGAGTTGCTTGGCTTGGGAACTCAATTAAACCCAGATTTTTTTTTTTTTTAGTTTGCTGGTAGCAGCTATTTAAAGCTAAAACTCCGCCCCTTGCTCCTGCAAAAAGAAGAAGTTAGCTCTGCCCTTTGGCCGTGTGCTCCTCTGACCAGCTCCTTCCTCTCTGCTGCTCTGCCAGAAAAGGACTGAGAGACTGCTGGTAGCAGCTATTTAAAGCTAAAACTCCGCCCCTTGCTCCTGCAAAAAGAAGAAGTTAGCTCTGCCCTTTGGCCGTGTGCTCCTCTGACCAGCTCCTTCCTCTCTGCTGCTCTGCCAGAAAAGGACTGAGAGACTGCTGGTAGCAGCTATTTAAAGCTAAAACTCCACCCCTTGCTCCTGCAAAAAGAAGAAGTTAGCTCTGCCCTTTGGCCGTGTGCTCCTCTCACAGCCTGCTTCCTCTCTGCTGCTCTGCCAGAAAAGGACTGAGAGACTGCTGGTAGCAGCTATTTAAACCTAAAACTCCGCCCCTTGCTCCTGCAAAAAGAAGAAGTTAGCTCTGCCCTTTGGCCGTGTGCTCCTCTGACCAGCTCCTTCCTCTCTGCTGCTCTGCCAGAAAAGGACTGAGAGACTGCTGGTAGCAGCTATTTAAAGCTAAAACTCCGCCCCTTGCTCCTGCAAAAAGAAGAAGTTAGCTCTGCCCTTTGGCCGTGTGCTCCTCTGACCAGCTCCTTCCTCTCTGCTGCTCTGCCAGAAAAGGACTGAGAGACTGCTGGTAGCAGCTATTTAAAGCTAAAACTCCGCCCCTTGCTCCTGCAAAAAGAAGAAGTTAGCTCTGCCCTTTGGCCGTGTGCTCCTCTGACCAGCTCCTTCCTCTCTGCTGCTCTGCCAGAAAAGGACTGAGAGACTGCTGGTAGCAGCTATTTAAAGCTAAAACTCCGCCCCTTACTCCTGCAAAAAGAAGAAGTTAGCTCTCTGCCCTTTGGCCGTGTGCTCCTCTGACCAGCTCCTTCCTCTCTGCTCAGGAAAAAAAATACATCTTGTGTCAATTCCCCAAGGATGAAGTAACAAAGCTTAATCATGTTCTGACAATACTAACAAGATAGGCCATTGGCTTATTTTTACATATTATTAATAAAAAGTAATCTTGAGAAATGTCTCATTAACTTATTGAAAACTCTGTTGTATCAAAACACACTCATTCTGGAGGCAGTTTTACATGTTGCTAATAGGGATGGGCATTTCGTTTCGGAACCAGTAGGTTACGAAACGAACCATGTGAGCTCAGGGGGTCCTCGGAACCGGCTGATACATGCAGATCCAGTTGCTTTACCTTTCTCTGTCTCGTGCAGAATTAAAATCCAACGAGGAAGCATTGAGCAGTTTTGAAGGTACCATATATTAACGTATGGAGAACTGATATCCAAAATGTCTTACCAATAATAGCCCATCTTGCAAAGAATGGAAATGGTGAGCACTCAAGGTTGTGGGTCCCTTTATAGAGACAATCCATCTCATACTAGGTCTCCTTTTCCTGCTGCTTTCAATCTTTCCTCACATTATTGGGTAAGTTATGCCTGGGCTGAGAGTTCAATCCCTAACTGTGCCTCCTAGGAGAAGAACCAGCCTAGGGCAACCATGCTTGAATACTTTATACGCAGTAGGACCCCGAAACCCACTGATTCATTAACCAATGATTCAGTTATCCACAGTTGGCAGCGGAAAAAATTAAATAAATAATTCAGCAGCTGCCCAACAAGCTACTGTTATAAAACAGCAGCTGTAAAGCAAGGTACTGTCACAAACCAGCAGGTTATTTTGGGGGATGCTGTTCTCTCTTATCCACGGTTTTCATTATAGAGGTGTTATTGAATCTATCATCTGTTCCTCTATAACTCTCTGGTTTAGTTCTGCGACTAAGCAGGACAGATATAGACTTCAAAGGATAATTGGAACTGCAGAAAACAATATTGTTACTAATTTGCCATCAATTGTGGAATTGTATACTACACGAGCTAAAAAGAGGGCGATGAAAATATATACAAATTCCAGACATCCTGGACGTAATCTGTTTCAATTGTTACCCACAGGGCGATGTTTTAGGGCATTGCATACTAGGACAACTAGATATAAATATAGTTTCTTTCCAAGTGCTATCAAACTGTTGAATAATCAATTTTTACTTCTTTTCTTCCTTTTTAAATAATAGGTTATATTGTATTATTGTATTGTGTTTTATTGTTGAATATATGATTCTTATATTTCCTTTTATATATGGAGAGCATTTTTTTACCAAAACAAAGTCTGGGTGTGTCCAACCACACTTGGCCAATAAAATGATTCTGATTCTGATTCTGATTCTGAAGGCCTGGAAACTAATCCTCAGCGGATACTGGGCTCTTACTGTATAGAAAACCCTGAAAAGGGTTACCATAAGTCAAAATTGACCTTATGGCATATAATGGTCAATAGTTTTACATCAAGACAATGCAATTTTTATTCTAGGCGAACATATTTTAAAAATCCACCAGTCCCTATTAAAGCATGGGATGGTACATTTCTGCTGTAGATTACTGGTCATTTTAGCCTTTGTCAGGAGTGTATTATTCATCAGAGCCCTCTTCAGTTTTATTTCCGTTTCTGCTTGGCTCACTGTATTCAGACACAGATACACATTTCATGCTTTCTGACTGTCTCTTGATTGCTTTCCTGTCAGTAAAACATGGGGTTGATCTAATTAATTAGGGGATGGCTCTTGTTGAAAGGACCCGATAGGACCCGCTAATGCAAAGGATTAAATCTTAGTTTTAAAAAATAGCCAAATGTGATTTCATCTGTTTTTATTCTTTTAAATGTTTGCAATTTGCCCTGAGTGTTTTTTTTTAAACTGGAAACCCTGTGTTAAATATGATAAACAAATACTGTCACAAACAGCAGCTGTAAAGCAAGCTACTGTTGTAAAACAGCAGCTATAAAGCAAGTTGTGGGCCAAACCCACAACTAGGGTCTGTGTCACCTGGGGAAAACATGGATTTCGTAATGTCCCCCCCCAACGCACGCACGCACACACACACACACACACACACACAGAGAGAGAGAGAGAGAGAGAGAGAGAGAGAGAGAGAGAGAGAGAGAGAGGAGGGGGGGTTCCTGGAATAATGCAAAGTACAAATATATTTTTCACATTATGGCTGCTGTGTCTCATAACATGGCACCGGGGCCCATGTTCCGCTTGCCCCCTCCTCCTCAGGTGCAGCCCTGAGAGCAGCAAGCTAGTGATCAGATTATTTTATTTATTTATTTAAAGCATTTATATTTATGTGGTGTGTGTGTGGTGTGTCATTACAGTTGTGACCAACTCTTCGTGACCCCATGTCCATGGAGTTTTCTTGGCAGGAAACCTGGAGTGGTTTGCCAGTTCCTACTCCAGGCCCCTACCACACCTGGCATTCCCTGGTGGTCTCCCATTTAAGTACTAACCAGGGCCGAACCTGCTTAGCTTCGGAAATCAGGCGAGGTCGGATGTGTACCTTTCTCCTAAAAAGGAGAAATCATCTGATCTAAAACTCAGTTAGAACTGCAGACCCAATAAAGCATGGAGTCCAGCCCATGACAAGGAAGCACAGTACAAGACTCAGTACCCAGCGCGTTGTTAGTCTATGGAACTCCCTGCCACAAGATGTGCTGATGGCATCTAGCCTGGATGCCTTCAAAAGGGGATTGGACAGATTCCTGGAGGAAAACTCCATCACAGGTTACAAACCATGATGGAGATGTGTCATCTCCAGGCTTAAAACCGGGGTCCTTCAAGGGCCAGATGCAGGGGGCAGTAGCAGGAGACAGATAACGAGTCTCATGCACTCCCCGAGGCATTTGGTGGGGCCACTGTGAGATACAGGAAGCTGGACTAGATGGGCCTTTGGCCTGATCCAGCATGGCTCTTCTTATGTTATGTTCTTAGGAACTCCCAAACCCTTTCTCTGCAATGAGATATCTAAGACACTAAGCTATCTAGCAGTTATGACCTTTTATCATAAAGACTATCCATGCCCTTAGAGATGGGCACGGAATGGATTTTTTTTCATTTCATTATTCATTATTCGATTTGTTATGTAACAAAATAAATAACGAACCTAGGGGCAAATTTAACACAAACCAAACCGAACTGAGAAAAATTGGTTCGGTTCGGTTTGCTTCATTAATGGGGGCCGGAGATGTCTCCTACCTGGTGCTGGTCTGGAGGTCTTTTTGCGCCGGGTTGTACAGAGGGAGCACGCACCTCGTCACTGCCATCGAGGGATGTGGCAGGCTCGAGCCTCAGCCCAGCCCCAGGAGGAGAGGTAAGAAGCAGGCCATGTTTAGGCAGCCAGAGCAGCGCAGCTTCAAAGCCGCCGCCCCTTGCGCCTCCCTCCTGCGGCCTGTTATCGAGGGGCTGATCAGGAGGGGAGATAAGGAAACCACGCTTAGGTGCCCCCCCAGGGGCCACACAGTGGACGCTGGGGAAAAAGCTGGTAAAAATGAATAACGAATTAACAAAAAAACAAAATGAACTTTTTTGCAAAAATTCATGAGAAACAAAACAAAATGAACCAAACGAAACAAAACGAAACACCATTTTTTTTATTTGTGTCCATCTCTACATGCCCTGGTTTATCCATTCTTTCCCCGACTCCTTTTGCGAATACCCAGTTGTCATTGATCAAAAAATAAGATGGACTTGTGCATCACTGACAAAAGTCTTGCCTGGTACCTTCTCCCATCTCTCATTTTATTAAGTGCCATCGTTTAATTTAGGATGCAAATCAATATGTTTTTGGGGGGAGGAAGAGAGAGACCTATAATTTTTTAATGTCATCTCTGCAATCACACTAAAGATTGATTCCACCTTGAACTCATTGTATTATTGCTAATGACAGAAAGCTCACGCTGTACTTCATCAAGCGAAGTCAGTCTTCGGAGAACTTTCTAATTAGTGCTACTAATCACTTATTCCTTCTCCGGGAGAGAGCAGTGCATTATGAGGCCGACTGGTGAAATACGCCGAACAACATATACATCTTGTTAAAAATGACACTTCAGAGATAGCGCCCCTCACATCCATCAGAGACACTTAATTTATCAAATGGAGATACGGCTTTAAATACGGGCGCGTACAGGTTGGTGGCTGGGTTGATGCATCTTCTCCCCCTGTGCCTGGTAGGTAGCCTTGATGTCTCCATGCTTATGGGCTTTGGAGAGATGCCAAGACTCTTACATCATCTAGCAATTAATGTACCTACTCTTGGATAACAAGAAGTTCGGGAGGCAGTGGGAAGTATCCACCGAGTGGAGGCGACTTGATGAAATTAGCTGCAGGAAATCTATTTTGTCATAAAACTGTTCATAAAAGGGAAATGTCATTTAAAGGCGCAATTTCCATGGAGGATAACTTTTTATATCTGTGTGCATCTTGGAGGCACAAGAGCTTTGCTTTTTAAGATGGCTTTTATTTTAAATAGGTTTACCGAAGCTTGGAATTGCAGAAGACCCCGGGGAAACTTGTTATGTTGTACATGCACCTCTTTGTATGAGGTTTGGTGGTATGACGGGGGTTCGGTGTGTGCGCACGTTCCCTTCTGCTTCTCAATTGGTTTCTGCACATGCATCTCGAAGTTGTGTTTCTTTTAGAGAAAAAGAAATGGAACAGATTAGCACCTGCGATTAATGGTAGACATGAACTCTGCCGTTATCTCTTGTCTTTTTAAAATACATTTCTGATAACATAGATGTGATATGATAGGCCATGATTCAGAATATGCTAGACAATGTTGGCAACTTTTTCCACCCATCACTGATAAATACCTTCAAAAACATCTCAGCCTTCAAACAACAGATGATCATACATATTGCAGACATATAAGGAACGGCTTCTATTAAAAATATTTATCTATTGGCTAACCTATAAAACTTATTGTATTCTCATCAGAACTCATCAATCCATTGCATTAATTAGACATGTTAGTATGTGTGCTAGTCTTGTCTGACTCTAGGGGCAGTGCTCATCTTCATATTCAATCTGAAGAGCCGGTGTTGTGCAAGTCCATGGCCACGTGGCCAGCATGGTGCAAGGAAACACTGTTTAACCTTCCCGCTTTTTATGGTGGTACCTATTTATCTACTTGCATTTACATGCTTTCAAACTGTTAGGTTGGCAGGAGCTGGGGTTCTCAGCGGGAGCTTGCTCCGCTGTGTGGCACGTGGGATTTGAACTACCGAGCTGCCGACTTTGCAGACAACATCTATCTATCTATCTATCTATCTATACCCTCTGAAATTCAACTATAGGGTGCTATCACACGAGAGGGAATATGCGATAAATAAGAAACTCCATTTTTTTTCTCCTTACCTGATTATTTGAATGAAGCTGTGTGTTCAGAGTTCCCACATCGCTTGGAGTTGATAAGCTTCTCTTCTGTCCCCACGGCCCTAACCTGCCTCAAGCAGGCACAGAGGAAATAAAGCTAAGGAGAAATTTAAATAAATAAATAAATAAATAAATAAATAAATAAATAAATAAATAAATAAATAAATGCCCTAACCGGCCAGGCCAGCTGACTGGCGCTGGGGGAAATAACAATAAAAAATTAAAGAAACAGCACCAACCAGCCCCAGGAACAGCCTGTCGGCACTATGAAAAACAAAACAAAACACTGGATCATATATGCTTCTGGCTCTTAAAAAATGTGTTTTTTTAAGTGAAGCAAAAAGTCCCCAGCTTCTCTGGTAGGTATTGGAAAGCTCACTAAAGAGGGCTTTACCGGGTGGGGTGGGGTGTTGTTTTGTTTTTTAAAAAGTCCAATGGCTGTGGGGACAAGACTTTTGGACACGGTTTATCTTGAAATTTAATCTGGATTTAAAGGGATGTGTGATAGCAGCTTTTAGACTTATCCACATATAACATTTGTTCTTCTAAAAGTGCTGTGTTCCACACTAATTTTATTGATCTTTTCCCCACCATTAATATAATCCAAGGTTTGTATACAGTTGTCCATTCTTTTCCTCATGAATTTCTGCTGTTTATGAAACCTTGAAATGGAACGGCTTTTGGAGTAAGATACTTCTTTGTGCTATGTGCAGGAACTGATTATTTTGGTTTATGAACTAAGTGGTTATTGTTGTTGTTTTGACTTATATATCACCCCATAGTGCTAGGACACTCTTCAAGCAGTTTACAAAATAACTGTGCGAGGAACACTTTGTCCTTCAGTGAGCTTTGTACTCATTTTAACAGCCTTGGAAGGATGGAAGGCTGATTCAACCTTGAGTTGGCTACCCAACCCCCATTGGGATCGAACTCAGGTTGTGAGCAGAGGCTTGGTTACAGTTCAATAGTTTAATCATGGGGCTAATATGATCTACAGAAAGAAATGCTTTCACCTGTGGTTGAACTTAGGGACTGATACAAACTGCGAGAACAAACAGATAAATCAGTGTGTGAAAGAAGAAATCATGCCTTGATTTCTCATCCGGAATTCTTCAAAGCAGCAAGCTAGCAATCCTATGTTATCTTTCCTCAGAGTTACTTCAAAGTGGACTGGGTTTATGCCTTCGCATTTTATACATTTCAAAGCATTCCCTCTTATGCATGTCGGTTACTGTGAAGGAATTCCCTTCTATACCTTAGGAGATATAAATGTTGCTATCTGAGAAGGCAGAAGCTACCCATTGCCTCGATAATAGATGAAAGGTATTAGGGATGTACGATAATTAAATTTTGCTAGCAACATGAAACCTGAAATAGTCATTAACCTGTATAAAGAGAAGTCAACAGAATTAGTGCCTTCAATTCTTAGACTCCTGTTCAGGAAGGAACTCTTTGCCTTCCTAAAACTCACGAGTAGACCTCATCCGCAGTAGTGTAAGTATGGCATAGGTGACATAGAGTTCTTATTTATTTATTTAAGCTACTACCCTGCCCATTTAGTGGACAAGCCACTACTCTGGGTGGGTTCCAGAACACACACACACACATGTGGGGGGCGCATATACAGGTTTTGATTTGCTTTCAAAAAAGGCCGGTGTGACAAGAATCTATGAGTGACAAAGTAGAATCCATTCTTCCTCGTACATGCATTTAATCAACTGAGGACCACCCCAAAAGCTTCCATGAACATTTCTGGTTTAAATTGTTTTTCAAAGACACAAAGGGAGGGAGGTAGCAAATTATCACTTGTTGGCCTAGGAATGCAGGTGTGTGTGTGTGTGTGTGTGTGTGTGTGTGTGTGTGTGTGTGTGTGTGTGTGTGTTTCTTGGCAGGAATACTGGAGTGGCTTGCCAGTTCCTCCTCCAGGTGCCTACAGCAGCTAGCATTGTGTTAATGAACAGCAATTTGCCATCAAAATTTAGATTATTTCCCTGATGGAAGCAGAATTCTGATTGTTTTAAATATGTGTGTGTGTGTGTGTGTGTGTGTGTGTGTGTGTGTGTGTGTGTGTGTGTGTGTGTGTGTGTGTGTTTTACAGTCCTTCTGCAGATTTTTAGGGTTGCATACACATTGGCTGGTCTACTTACTCAGTTTCATGTCTTGACACCTGTATATCACCTGTTGAATTTATTTTATGAGGAGGCTAAATCATCATTGTCACCGTCATCTTATCCATCATCATTTCAATGGGCATTTCGGTGCGAAACCAGTAGGTTATGAAACGAACCATACGAGCCCAGGTGGTCTTCGGAACCAGCAGATACACGCAGATCCAATTGCTTTACCTTCCTCTGTCTCACGCAGAGTTAAAATCCAATGAGGAAGCATGCTGCAACATCATCTGTGCTTGATCTGTTGTGCTGACCAATCAGGATCTGTGCAGGGACAGGCATCATACTGCCTCCCTTTCTGATTGGCCAGCAGCATGGAGCAGGAAAGATAACGTTGCAGCATTCTTCCTCATTGCATCTCAGCTCTGTGCCGCAGAGAGAAAGATAGAGGAATTGGATCCACGTATATCAGCTGGTTCAGAGCACCACCTGGGCTCACGTGGTTCATTTTGTAACCTGCTGGTTTTGAAATGAAATGCCCGTCCCTAATCATAATTACCAGTGGAGGAGCCATTTTCCCTTGGACCTAGTGGAAAACAGTTGCAGGTTGCTTCTGACATGCTTCTGATATTTCTTAAGTCTGGAAAAAAGGTGCCTGGGGGGGGGGATATGACTGAGACGTACAAAATAATGCAGGGCATGAGTAAAGTGGATAGAGGGACGCTCTTCTCCTTCTCACAAAATAGCAGAACTAGGGAACATCCACTCAAACTGATGGTTGGGAGAGTGAGAACAGACAAATGAAAATGTTTTTTTGTTTAAACCAGCGTGTTTGGTCTCTGAAACTCTCTGCCACAGGATGTGGTGATGGCATCTGGCCTGGATGCCTTCAAAAGGGGATTGGACAGATTCCTGGAGGAAAAGTCCATCACAGGTTACAAACCATGATGGAGATGTGTCATCTCCAGTCTTAAAACCAGGGTACTTCAAGGGCCAGATGCAGGGGAGTAGTATCAGGAGACAGATATCTAGTCTCATGCATTCCCAGACGCATTTGTTGGGGCCACTGTGATATACAGGAAGCTAGACTAGGTAGCCTTTGGGCTGATCCAGCATGGCTCTTCTTATATTCTTATGTTCTTATGACGTTCCATGTGTTGCAAAGGTGTGCCTGCAAAGTGCCCCAAATAATGTTGGAGATGTCGTAATCCCATTCCTTACCCCAGCTCATTTCTTCTGTAGCCATTCTGCCTGTGACCAGAACTACTTCTCTGCAGAACCAAGTTGGGGGGGGGGGACGACTCTTATCAAGTTATTTAGTATAATGTATCTGTTGCTATTATATCCTTGGCGATGGGGCAGGTGGGAAGATGACTTATGGAGTCATCGGAATTGAAGAGAAGAAGAAAAAAGTCTGGTGGAAAAAGAGGTCATAGCAATCTAGAAGAGAGATGACCCAGGCGGATACAGGGGTTTGAGGGACAAAAAAAAGCTAACAATGACTGGGTGGGAGGGAACAAGAGGGAGAAAGGACATTTATTCAACCTCAAAATTGGAATTATATTGTTAGCAATATAAAATCCATCCAGTTTTGTAACACCATCACTATCTTATAAAGGTTTTGCCATCTATTTTAACCTTAGCGCTAGGTGAGGTATCAACTATGTGGTAAATATGTCTATTTTTCCTTGTGGAGTTATAGCAGAGAGAGGTGAGTGCCTGGTCCATTTCATTATTTATTGTGTCAATTCAGTGCAATTCAATATATTGTGTTAATTTCCTTTCTCGCCCTTTTTAAAGAAATAATCTGTCACCCAGGTTGTAACGGCGCCATCTCTTTAATGGAGGCGCACGAGGCAATGGCATTGAAATTGGATCGGTCCAAATGGAATCATTATCTTGTGTCCATTGAGAACCTAAATGGCTCCATCAATCGAAAGGGATAAGACAGTGCCCAAGGTGGTTGGAGGAGGATCTGTGGTACATCTAAAGTACGCTGAATCTTTCTAGGACTTGGGAGTGCAACAGCATGAATTTAAAAAGCATACTTCAACAACAAAAATCTCCAAGAGACCCATTATCTGCAGATCATATTCACAATGGACTCTTTTGATGCCATGACCGTCCATCACATCAATAGGCATTTAGTGCATCATCATCCTGATAGATCATACAGTGTCAAGGGCTCTTTTGTTTGGTTCCATCCGTGTGCAGTAAGGGATTTTCTTCCCCTCCCCAAATCTTTGTTTTCATGATTTCTTAGGTCTGTTTTTATTTGCCAAGAGATTTTGTTTAGGAGAGAAGGTAAGAAAAAAAAGAAGAAAAATGATTACAACTAAGGAGTAGAGGGATGCTGTTCTCCCTCTCACAAAATACCAGAACTAGGGGACATACACTCAAATTGTGGGCTGGGAGAGTAAGAACAGACAAAATAAAATATTTTTTCACTCACCGCGTTGTTAGTCTGTGGAACTCCCTGCCACAGGATGTGGTGATGGGATCTGGTCTGGATGCCTTCAAAGGGGGATTGGATAGATTGCTGGAGGAAAAGACCATCACAGGTTACAAACCATGATGGAGATGTGTAATCTCCAGGCTTAAAACTGGGGTACTTCAAGGGCCTGATGCAGGGGAGTGGTATCAGGAGACAGATATCTAGTTTCATGTGCTCCCAGAGGCATCTGGTGGAGCTACTGTGAGATACAGGAAGCTGGACTAGATGGGCCTTTGGCCTGATCCAGCATGGCTCTTCTTATGTTCTTATGAGTACGAAGGAAAGCTGTATCTAGGGTGGGACAACCAGGACTTTGCCCCCAGAGTGCCAAAATTTAAAGGGCACTGGACTCTAAAGGGGAATCCACCGGCAAGTGTTAGAAAAATAAATTGCAACACTACCTGGCACTATCCACTCTACTTCCTTTTCCTTTGAGAACGCATATTTCACTTTTTTTCTTGACAGGCCCTCAGGCCATGCCTCCCTTTGGAATATTGAGATAGTCAGGAGAAGTCATTCACTCAATCCCTCTTCCTTCACAGGTGCATTTAATGGGGGAAACGGGAGACAGCTTTCTATGTCACTGTTTGCAGATACTGGAACTCTCTCCCATTGGGTTGGGTTGGAAACATAATCATGAGGCATAACCCCATTGGTGCTGAAATTACGAGCTACTTGTTTGGCACAAAGAATGTGAATTTCCTGGAGCACTATTGTTGTGTTGTTGTTTTTATCAGCATTACTTGATTATGTGTTAATTTCTAAACAGCGACCAGGATGTAGACACTGGCCTACTAGGAATGGGCACAAAATGGAATAATTGCATTTTGTTCCATTCCATTTCTCCCCACCCCACCCCACCCTGCATTTCCTTTTATTTTGTTTCATATGTTTTTCCCCAAAACATTTCTATGAAATGAATTTTTACAAAACAAAATGTGGGGGGGCTGGAATGCCCCTTCCCAGGCAGCCCATCCCCTCCTTCTGCTCTAGGGCCCCTACGTACCCCTCTTCCTGGGCTCGTGCACTGGCTTTGGCCTTTGGTGGTGGCAGTGGTGGGGGGGCGGTGTGGTGTACCATAGAATAATAGAATCATAAAATTGGAAGATACCTCAAGGGCCATCAGTCCAACCCCCTGCCATGCAGGACCCCGTATCACAGGACTCCCCATCCAGCCTCTGCTTAAAACCTCTAAAGAAGGGCCTTCAGAAGCCGTGGGGCAATCTACTGCCAGGCTGCTAAGCCTCCCCAGCCAGCCAGGGCCTCAGCAGCAGCTGGGTGGTCTACCACTGGGCCGCTCAGCCTCTGAGGCCAGCTGGGGCATGCGGCGGTGGCAGCAGAACAGGAGGAGGAGGAGGAGGAGGCCCAGGCCAACATGCTCGGCCTGGCTGGCCCCCCACAGCGGCTTTGGTGGCAGTGAAGGAGAAGGAGGAGGACCACACCAGCCCGTTCAGCATGGCTGGGCCCCGCGGCAGCACCCGCAGCAACAGAGACGATGAAGGAGGAGGAGACAGAGGCCCAGGCTGGACTGCTGGACCCGCTCCCACTCTCTCCGGACTGGCTGGGCCGTGGCAGCAGAAATTCAATCTTCTCCAAACCTGGAGGGATGATAGAGAACTGTCAGGGGGAGTGTCTCTCCAATTTGGTGTCTCTAGGTGCCTTGAGGTCTATTTTATAGGCCAACAAATAAGGAGATCAAAAATAGCAAAAATGTATTCATATTTGTTCGGTGTATTGATTAGAATGAATTAGCAATTTTGAAAAAATTTTAAACAAAAATTGTGTCCATTTCTAGGGACGATCTAGCAAATGGGAAGTTCCTCCTATTGCTTGAAATAACATGAGTTTAATTTTATGTGAGAAAGCCAGCAAGGGAAGATACCTAGCAAGGAGTTCCAAAATTGCATCTTGGGAAAAGATATTTTTCCCAGTTGTGTTGCTAATGGGAGGACCAAAAGCTGGAAGTCAACTGAAGGCATGTGACAATAATTTTTAAGAAGAAAAGAAGAGCAAAAAATCCATTAAATAAATGAATTAAACAAATTAATTCAATAAATAAATATACCCCATCAGACACATATTGCACAAGTACGGCATGCACCTTTTCTTAGTACACACTGTATCAGTTGATTTATGTATCATAATTAGAGATGGGCACAAAACGAACAACTTTTTGTTTCCCTTTTTGTTTTTTCATTTTGTTGTGCAACAAAACGACAAACGAATTTTTCTCCAAAATGAAACAAAACAAACAGAAACACTGGTAATTTTGTCGTGTGTTTCGTTTTCGTTACTGCAATACAGTGAACTGCTTAAAATGCTAAAAAAAGTCACAAAAATTAAAATAAATGGTAACAAACTGGTAATGAAACAAACAAAAACGAAAATGATTTTTTTGCAAAAAATTCACGAAAAATGGAAACGAACCGAAACGGACCCTCCAAACGGCAAACGACAAACGAAACATCATTTTTTTTATTTGTGCCCATCTCTAATCATAATACAGTACTTTATTTATGTAGTGTTTCAGCCAAGACCTTCATTGCAGCACGGGAAGAAATGGAGAATCCAAAGGATGAATATCTATGTTGCAACCAGCATCTGCATGTACTGAGCACAGGTGGTGGGGAAGCCATTTAAAATACAGAGGGCACAAAGTTTTCCAGCACTCTCATTTGACTGAAGACAGTCTTGTACTTGAATATGACCTCTGTCTGCAGGGCTGTTGGGCCCAAATACAATCTACAAATAGAATCTTGCCTGTTTGGTCTTTCTTATGTTAGATGAGCCTGTGACCGAAAACATCCAGTACTTCA
Organism: Phrynocephalus guinanensis; assembly: GCA_037367245.1. NCBI lineage: Eukaryota > Metazoa > Chordata > Lepidosauria > Squamata > Agamidae > Phrynocephalus > Phrynocephalus guinanensis. The sequence continues at coordinate 194,288,422 of CM074732.1, forward strand.
GCCCCATATTGCATAAGATTAAGGACCACCTTCTTCTTCTTCTTCTTCTTCTTCTTCTTCTTCTTCTTCTTCTTCTTCTTCTTCTTCTTCTTCTTCTTCTTCTTCTTCTTCTTCTTCTTCTTCTTCATTCCAACACAGCCATCTCCAGTTTCTGCAATGGGAAACCAGAAGTTGCATGGAACAGCAAGAGCAGAGCTCTATGCTCTGCCCACATGCATCAGGTGTTGGTCCATAGACCCCTAAAGATGGGATGCAAAGATGGGATTCAAAGCCTTGAGCCTATCAGCACTTCATAACTGGAGTAAGAGGGACACTCGGTCAAACCAGAGTGCAGGGCACATAATAATTGGCTCAAATTACAGGAAGCCAGATTTAGGCTGAATATCAGGAAAAAGACATATTGACTCTTAGGAGCAGTATGTTCACAAAACCAATTACCTCCTCATACAGGAGGCATTCAAGGGAAAAATCGCACAATAATCTGTCAGATCTGCTTTGTCTTGGATTCCTCAACTGAGTAGGGCAGGCATGTCCAAACTTCGGCCCTCCAGATGTTTTGGAACATAACTCCCACAGTCCTTTGCCATTGGAAATACAGGCTTTGAATTCTGGGAGTTGTGGTCCAAAACATCAGGAGGGCTGAAGTTTGGACATGCCTAGAGTAGGGAGTCGGACTTAATGGTCTTTTGGGTCTCTTTCCAACTCCATTATTCAATTACTTTAAGCCATTGTTCTTATGCTCATCCACCACAATGAAAGGCACTGCATTTCCCTCACAATGAGATACAATATACTTGAAACATATTATATGAAATGGGATTATATGTGTAAGCACATGTAATTTGATGGAGGTGTGTCATCTTTTGGTGTGTGTGTTTTCTTTTTGTTTTTTTCACAAGGCATTTATTCTGTTTTGGAAGTATATCTGTGGCCAGTCTTCTACCAACACGCCTTAAGAAAGGGTGTAATCTAGAATCCAGAATCATCTTTTTATTACTGCCAACTCTGGTCTCGAGCAGATGCTATTCCTCATGTCTTATTGCCACCTCAGATTCTGGGGGTTTCCTTAGCTACTCTTCTAAATTGTCAGCCTGAAAGGTAACACATCAGACGCAGAAGTCAGAGCTGTGTGTTTATGTCTGTCGCTTCCAGGCAATCCTTCTACATTAAGTCCCATCGCCTGTCGTAGCTTTCAATCAAACAAAGCAGAAAATGAATGGCGCTTTATGTACTCGGTAAATACCAGTGATCGGAAAGAATACAATCATGCAATCCAAAGCTGTCTTGTCATGCGGATATCTTGTCAGTCTGTATTATGGGATATCAATAGTAATGAGTTCGTTCTAAAACTGACATCTTAAAAGAGCCCATGTAATTCCTTTTTGTAGAGCAGATCTTGAATAAGCGGGGCTGCTGATTCCCATTTCCTGGGATCACCCAAAGAGACAAATCAAGAGATGACATTTGCTACAGATTTGGCTCAGTGCCTTAATATCGGAGCACAGAGTGGGCTGCTTAGTTCTCAGGAGTAGATTTTTTTTTGGGGGGGGGACCCTAAATTTTGATGTTGTTCTGTTTTGTAAGATCTCACCTGAATTCTCTAGCAATCCTTGTTTCATATGTTGGAGTTTTATCTATAAGCCCGCATATAGAGATGGGCACGACTTAGCGGTATTCCCGTTTCCGTTTCCGTTACTCGGTTCCGTTACTCTACGGAAACGGTAACGGGAATTACTCCGCCAGACTTCGAGCTCGAACCGACGAACGAACAATTTTGGTCTGATTTGTCGTGCTCGTTCCTTGCATCGCGCGATTGCGCGATGCCACGCGGCACAGAAAAAAAGTTTTTAAAAGTTAAAAAAACCCGGTTCCCGGCCAAAAAGCAGGCGGAAAAATGCCTGCCGTGCCTCAGGGCACCTACCAGAGGGGTTGTTTCTGGAGGTCCCCAGCCTCCCCCCTCATCCCCCGTCCTGGGCTGCTCTGGTGGGACTCGCCGCAGGCTCGCAGCCAGCAAAAAGCCCAGTCTCGCCGGCCGCCGGCCGCCGCAATTAAAGCGCAAGCAAGCGGCACGGACGGCACAGGAAAAAACTTTTAAACTCTCCCCCCACCCATTCCCGGGCCAAAAAAGCAGGCAGAAAAATGCCTGCTTGACTAAGGGCGCAGGGCACCTACCGGAGGGGTGGTTTCTGGAGGGGGGGTCCCGCCTCCCCCCCGTCCTGGGCAGCCGGACTCGAGTTGCCATTTCGCCATGCCATGCGGTGCGGGCGGGGGATCCAAAATGGGGTGGCAAACACAATATTGTTTTTGAAATCGTGGTCCAAAAACACACAAGCACAACAGAAACACGCGAAAATTTATAAACTGCCAGATTTTTCACAGTAGCAGTGGGTTTTTTCTTGCAACAAAATGTCTCTCCTCTCCTCCTCTGTCCTCCATTGATTTTATTTTTTTTTTTATTTTTTTTACACCTGCGCAATGATGGGCTGGCCGAGTGGCCAGCCATGTGGGAGTGGACAACCATGCAAATTTTTGGAGCCATCCCACCAGTCGCATGGCCACTTGGCCATGGAGACTTCTGGGATGTGCCAAAAAGCCCCCTAAAACCTGCCCTAGCCCTAACCCTAACCCTTGACTCCGTACCCATACGTCACAGACTGTCTTCTTAGTGGGTCAGAGAGGCACCCAGAGGTGCAACCCACTAGCCCACCGTAACCTTACCCGTCACAAGCCTAACCCTAGCCATTGCACTAAGCCACCTTAAAGCCAGATCTACTTGCTTGCATTGCACTACACGCAGCAAGTACAATTCCCTTCTGTGTGAGACATGGTGGTGCCAGAGCCTTGTGAAGGGCGGGCATGACGCTATCACTCTCACTGGTCTCACTGTCTGCACATTCTGTTATGCAATATCCATATGGCTATTGCATAGCATTTTGCAGCAGCAGCAGGTGAGGAGGGGAGACCCCCATGTAGAGGGGTCTCTTGGAGCCTGCTTCCCCTTCCTAGTGGCAGGAGGCACCCACGGGTGCCTCCAGGAGCCCACTTTCCCTTTATAGCGGGCCAGAGGAGGCACCCACCCCACAGAGGTGCCTCCAGGAGCCCGCTCCCCCACCAAAACCAGTACTAACGACAACGAAAAAACGAACCGACTAATTTTTGTGAATTTTCGCGAAAACCGGAAACGAGCCGAAACGGGACCGGCCCGACTAACGACAACTCGAAAAAAATTTTTTTCAAGTCGTGCCCATCTCTACCCGCATACTGTCTGTAGTGTGAATGACTATGAGGGACTTCTTAGGGATGGGGTGATGATCTGATTATCTACCAATAACCGATCATAACTTCTGCTTTTTGAAAATTAAAAGGAGTCCCACTTCTGTTTGTCAGTTGGTGGCACTGCCATCCAGTTGGTTGCTAGCATGTGTGCTGTAGAGTAGAGATGGGCACGAAACGACAAGAAAATTTTCTTCGGTTCTGTTACTGGCGTTGTGCTGCTCGCGTGATGAAAAATGCAGCAGCGGAGGGCGGCGAGGGGGGGCTGGGATCCCGCCTCCATGTGTGGAGGCGGGATCCCAGCCCCCTGTCCAGCCATCTCCGATTGGTGAATGATAGCCCGTCGGGCTGTCATTCAACAAGCGGAAGGCGGCAAGAAGGGGCTGGGCCTGGCGGAGCTTCTTTGCCCCCTCCCCGCCAGAGCCGATGTGAGACTTTGCCAGTCTCACAAGAAGAGGCAGGATCCGAGCCCTTATGAGGGCTGGGCTCTGGGATCTCAGCCTCTTCGTCAACACTCGGCAGGCTTTGGAGGGGAGGATGTTGGAGCTCGGATGCGCCAGGTGCCATCTTGGCCACATGGTGAAGCGGCAATGGTGCAGCCGGCTTGGAAGCAGGAGCGGAGGGCGTCGTTGGAGCACGGGGGAGTGCAGCGGCACGCCCCCCACAGATTTCCCAGGTCTGGGCCCAGGGGGTATGCGGGGTGGCGGTCTGCTGGGGCGGCAGCTCCCGGGGTGGAGTTGTTCCTGGGGAGAAGGGCCCCAGTTAGGGTGGCGCTCTGTGGGGCTCCAGGGTAGCGACCCAATGGGGGTGGCAGATGGAGCGGCGGATTGGTCCTTGGGGAGGGGGCCCAAGGTAGGGTGGCACTCGGCAGTGCTCAGGAGTGGAGGCCTGAGCAGCGCCCGGCTCTGGGAGGGCTTCCCGTGGCCACGGGATCGCTCTCCCAGCAGGCTTGCCACCGGCTCTGGTGGCGCCCGGCCCCAGGAGGGCTCTCCGTGGCTGTGGGACGGCTCTCCTAGGAGGCTTGCTCCGGCCCCGGGAGGGCTCCCCGCGGCCGTGGGAACGCTCTCCCCACCCGCATGCCTCCAGCTCCAGTGGCGCCCAGCCCGGGGGGGGCTCCCTGCGGCTGCACCTTGCCGCACCCCCAAAAAAGAAGAAACGGAAACGAAGCAGGCCCCGGGAGCCCGAAAAACGGAAATGGAATGAAGCGGGCCCCAGGGCCCAAATAACGAACACGAAATGCCATTTTGGCATTCCGTGCCCATCTCTACTGTAGAGAAAGGAGGATACACAACTATAATTTCAAGCTATCGTAAGAAGAATTTTTCATTTCTTCTCTTACAAACGTCTCAAAGTGAGCTATTGAGATTTTAAGTACCAGCTTAATGAGATAGAGTGGTCTCTTGAGAACCTGAACCTATTATCCTTATTGGTCTCTAAGGTTCTGCTGTGTAGCAAAAAGAGAATTTTACCAGAAATTCAGCAACATCATAAAAGTATTGCAAGGGTTCAGTGCAGACCTCCTGCAATGAATTTTCCTCACAATTTCATAGAATCAGAGAATCATCGTAGGGTTGGAAGGAACCTTGTTGGTCTTCTAGTCTAACCCCCTGCCCAAGACAGGAGCCATCCCAGACAGATGGCTATCCAATCTTTTCTTGAAAACCTTGACTCTCACCGTCAGGAAATTTCTCCTTCTCTGCAGGTTGGTTCCTTTGATGAGATGGCCCTTTGATGAGATGCCCCTTGAGGTCTCTTTCAACTCTATGATTCTATGAGTTTCCATTTTAATGGGAGTTTCCTGGTATACACATTCATTTGTGTATTTTATCTAATTATGGAACTTTTTCCAATTGACTACAGTGAGTTCTACTCCCACCACTAGTTGTTTAGATGTTAATATTTCCATTTCAGCTTATGCACATTTAACATCTTGACCTTGTAAGCCTCAGTGTGTACCTTCTTGAGGCTTGACATAGTTTTTTTCCCCTCACAAGGAGTCCGAGGAGGTGCAAAAACGCATCAAGACTCCTGAGTTGTAAAAGAATTATTTTCCAACATCACTATTTTACGTATCACTCATTTGTGAGGAGCACAGATGACACTTCTTGCTTGAGGGGCAGGCTACAATATATATATAAAAGAACCCTACATATTAACAGTAGGCTCTGCTGTGCAGAATAGAGACGTTGATATTGATTTGCCCATGTACAGTACATCTGGACCCATTAAGATGGTCCGCCCACGTAGACTTATGGATCCTTTGAGATTTCAGGAGGTCATGAGTGGGATTCCTGATGAACTGGTTGGCGTGCCTGTTGATGCTTTGGTGGAAGGGTGGAACTCTGCTGCCTCCGGGGCAATTGACACGTTCGCTCCTGAATGCCCCCTTCACTGTCAGGTCCGTGGAGCACCTTGGTTTAACCAGGACCTCCGGGCCCTAAAGCAGAATAGAAGGAGGCTAGAGAGCATTTGGAGGAGTGCCCCGAAGGTAGGTAATTTAACTGCCGTCAAGATCATGTCGACTATCTACTCAGCCAAGATTGGAACTTCAAGAAGATCTCACTTCGCTATCTGGATAAACCATCAGGCTGAGCTTTTCCGTATAGTCCGTGATCTATCCGGGGTTGGTAGCAGATATGCAAAATAACAAAAATAAATTGATAAAAACACCCTCCTTTTTTCTACATTCTCTCTTTCTCATAAGGATGATTCTCATCATAGTCCTTTCTTAGAAGCCCTCAGTCCACAGTCACACCCCTTCGGTAGTCCTAATGTCCATAAAGGCGAAATATTAATCGGTAAGCCTTCTCCCTAGCATCAATATGTTCTGCTTCAAGAGTAATCCAGCCAGAGAGTTTTTATCCACACTGTAATTTACAAGCCATCTGGAGTACAATGCATTTTTAATAATAATAATAATAAAAATAGGTACAAGCAGATACAGGGGATTAATCGTTGTATTATAATTTTACAGTGTTCAATATATACTGCCATAGAAAAGACAATCAAATATGGGTACCATCTCAAGAACATAAAATGAGGTATTTATTTTTTTAATGGAAAAAAGAATTTTGGGAATTACTGAAGCACGACAAGTTGATGAATACAATCAGCCAAATAAAGTCCACCCTGAAAGCCCGGGTGAAGTAAATAAAGGTGTTGTAACTGTTTCTTTTGGATGCAGGCACCCTAAGCAGAAATGTTTATCATGGCTGTGGGTTTTATTATACTTCTGGAATCACTAGCAAAATGCCCATTCGTTTTTACTGGATTGGTCCAAGCAGAAGAGCCAGCCTGTGTGGATTTGGGCTGTGCAGTCCCACTGCATCCCAAGAAAATCAGAATGGTAAAACTGAGTGCTCTTTATGCAGAAAACCCTGGGGAGTGTGACTATAAGATGGTTACTTGACGTCCTTCCTTGTTCTGAGTTGATGTTCATTTCATGATCACGTCGCTCGTGGTCACGTGGTCTTGTCCCAGTACTGTCCCTGTTCCTGTGTACCCATGGGTGTGATTGATGGTACCATGACGACTGTTACTGCAGATCTTTGTTTCATGACAACATCTGAACTTCTCAGCCTTCGTTCTCAGTTTTTTCTTTGGCCTGACCTTCCATTTTTCAATCTTTCGAATCTCCTCAACTTTGCCTTCAATGCGTTATGGAGCTAAGTTCGAGGCATTTGTCTTTTAATCTCTCTGCACTGCGTTGCTGACTCCATAGGGAATGTACTAGTGAATGGCACTTCACACTCCTGCCACTAGATGGAGAATGTGTTCATTCCTTACTTCACTGGCTCTCATCTCAGAACGAGAACTGAGATTAGCAGATTCCCGAGGCCAGTGAGGGGAATCGCTCATCCCGCTTAAATCCCAGTTCAGGGTGTGTGGTCAGGACGAACTCCCGTCGTCACGCAATGGATGTGGAGTAACATTTCTTCGTACCGGGATGGCGAACCGTGATGAAAGGGATGTGAAGTAATGGCCTAAGGCAGTATCAATTGATGGAATGTAATTCTTGGTAAGTGAGCACAAGGGGAGAAGACCTCAGTGGGTGATGGTGAGACAGCTGTGTACCACAGGCCCTGGACCTTGGAAATATGACTAAACCTCCCAAGAAGCTGGGGAAACCACAATGGCCAATATCCTGTTTGGAGTGGCATCTGGTCCTGTAAATGTTCCCTTACTCTGCCACTGTCTTTGTCGAGCTGGAAATCACGTGAACAGTCATGCAGCTACACCTGCAACTACTACACAGTTAAGGATGTGAAAGAGAGCCTTCCAGAGGGGGCAGAGCACTTACTGTAAACAATCATCTTCCACTCCAGAATTGTTTCAGGGATAATGTATCTAAGACGCTTCCCTTTTCTGTACTAGCCCATTTCTCTATGTTATGTCTCCTTTAATCTCAACTCATAGAATCATAGATGAGGGGAGGATCTTGTAGGTGATCCAGGCTCCTTCTGGCTGTGGGAGATCTGGGGCCCTAGACCAGGCATGTCCAAACCTTGGCCCTCTAGATGTTTTGGACCACAACTCCCACAGTCCTTTGTCATTGGCAAACTAAGCTTAGAATCCTGGGAGTTGTGGTCCAAAACATCCGGAGGGCCAAAGTTTGGACATGCTTGCCCTAGACCATCATCAGGTGGTGGCTGCCAAGGAAGACATCAGTTGAAGCAGAGCATCAGCTGTCCAGGTAAAGGATTCCACCGCTGAAGCATTCTCATTGTGATGTGTAGGGATGGGCACAGAACAAAAAATGAAATGCTGTTTCATTGTGTCATTATGTAACAAAAGGAAATGAAACGAAACGACACGAGGAAGCAGGGTTTTGTTGCAGACAAAATGAAATGGTGTGGTTTTTGTTGCTGTTGTTGAAACGAGCCATTTCATTCCGCCTGTAAGCTGCTTGGGGGAGGAGAAAAAGTTTTTTGTTAAAAAAAGCCCTAGGCTTTTCAAAAAATAATTTTCCCTCCCTTCACCCCCTTCATGCCAGCTGATCGGCGCTAGGGTGGGGAAATTTTCCCCCCACCTCAGTGCCGATCAGCTGGCAAGTGGGGCTTTGGGGAAGAGAAAGAAGTATTTCTTTTAAAAAGCCCAGGTCTAAAAAAAAAATAAAACCTTTTCCCCCTCCGCCATTTTCCAGCCCCCCCCACACAAACCATTTTATTAGTGGTTCATTTCATATATATTTTTGGGAAAAAAATCGTATGAAATGAAACAAAAAAATGGGGGGGGGGAGAAAATATACTTTATTTTATTTTATTTATTTATTTATTTATTTTCACACTTATATACCGCGCCTATTTCCTACATAGGGGACTCAGGGCGGTTTTGTGCCCATCCCTAGTGATGTGCATTGTGTGTGTGTGTGTGTGTGTGTGTGTGTGTGTGTGTGCGCGCACACACACACACACACACACACACACACAGGACTTAGGGAATGCAGATTGGTGCCTGCCTGCCCTGCCTCTTTCTGTAGACAGTTGGTCAGATCCTTGCCTGGATGCATGTCAACATATGTGCATTTTCACTTCTCCTGCAAATCCCGATCCGGTCGACAATGGCAAAGCCCAGTCATAAATGAAATGGCATGGAAAGGACAGAAATGTTTCTGTCCAGGCAACAACCGTCTACAAATGCAGGCTTCTATGTTCTAAATTCAATTTCAGGTTTTCCCCTTTGCCCCCCTCCAGCTGCTAAGAGGATAAAAAAACACCCATCATCACCTTCCTAAGGACTCACTGGTGGAATTTAACATGACAAACGGGTACAGTCTTGCTTAACTGCTTTTGGAGAGCTCAATGCAAGAAGCCTGCACACCTCTATACTTGCTACTCTTTCTTCCCAACCCTTCCTCTTCCATGGATCTGAAAGCAACAGTTCTATGATCACAGTCATTCCATGGACATGATTTTCATTGATGCCTATGCAGAAAGAAAAGCAAAAACGAAAGTTAATTTCTGAGCTAAAGAGTAAACTCTCTTTCTCCTTTGCCAACAAATAAACATCTTTGTGACTCTTTCTCTTCACATGAGGGATCCACAGGGGTGCTGCTCCACCCTGTTAATGCCGCTGGGCTCTTCTACCCCATCACTTTCAAGAAATACACAACTATCCCTGACTCTTGTTTGTTTTTAAAAGTTTGTCAGGAAAAAAAGCATATCTCAGAGTGTTTAGCATTGAGAAATGTCTTCCAATGTTCAACAGTAGAGATGGGCACGACTTAGCGGTATTCCCGTTTCCGTTTCCGTTACTCGGTTCCGTTACTCTACGGAAACGGAAACGGGAATTACTCCGCCAGACTTCGAGCTCGAACCGACGAACGAACAATTTGGTCTGATTTGTCGTGCTCGTTACTTGCATCGCGCAATGCCAAGCGGCACAGAAAAAAAGTTTTTAAAAGTTAAAAAAAAACCCGATTCCCGGCCCTAAAAGTAGGCGAAAACTGTCTGAGGGCACCTACCAGGCCAGAAGGGTGTTTTATTTGGGGGGGGTTTCCCCGCCCCCCTCTCCTTGGCTATTGCTACTACTGCGCTGCTGGTACCAGGCTGGGAGGGCGCATCCATTTGCCATGCAGTGCGGGGGATCCAAAATGGCGACCGCAATATTTTTTTTTGAAATCGTTGCCCAAAACCCCACCAAAGCACCACAGAAACATGCGGAAATTAGCTATTTTAAATGCTTGAATTTTTACAGTAGCAGCAGTGAGTTTTTCTTGCAAAAAAAGTCTCCGTTGATTTCCCTTTATAGCGGGCCAGAGGAGGCACCCACCCCACAGAGGTGCCTCCAGGAGCCCGCTCCCCCCCAAAACCAGTACTAACGACAACGAAAAAACAAAAAAACGAACCGACTAATTTTTGCGAATTTTCGCGAAAACCGGAAACGAGCTGAAACGGGACCGGCCCGACTAACGACAACTCGAAAAAAATTTTTTTCAAGTCGTGCCCATCTCTATTCAACAGATTTGTTTTGTAGCTCATGTCTACTAGTTCCTGTCACACCTTCTGAGCAACAGAGGTAGTTGAAGAGTGCTATCTGTTACCCTAATGTTCTCTTCTTGAAAACAGACATAGGCGGTTACTTCACATCCGTTTTGGCTCTGTTAGTGTTGCGCTTAGGAGCAGTACAAAGATGTTACTTCATGTCCGTGGCGCAACTACTGACATTTGTCTCGACTACGCCCCTGGAACGGGTGCTAAGTGTGACAATACTGTACCTGGTGCTGGCATAGAGTTTTCCCTTGTCACTCTTTGTTCCCGCTTTCTGTTCTGAGACAAGATACCATGTAGTAATTCACACAACAAAACATTCGTCTCTGAGAAAACTATGTCCTTTTTTTTTTTACTTTTCAGAAGTGAAATATTGAAAGAGATTTTTAAGCCCCCCCCCCCCCCAAAAAAAGGGAAAAGGAAGCTAGACAAATTCAGTGTTTGTCACGGTACAAGACTGTGAGGTAACACTTGTCACGAGACAAGTTATCACGACCATGGGAACACTGAAACAGGGACAATACTGTATCACGTGATAGCGACCAATGCTGTCATGGTACAAAACTAGTCACGGAACAAAGAAGGATGTGAAGTAACCACCATAGCTAGTTTACATCATGGGGACTTTTTTCCCACACTGTTGATCATGTGTTTTGCCCTTCTTTTCATCCTCGTTTGACTTGTCTTTATAATCTCCTCAAAGCACAGTACCCATAAATAGAAGACTGGCAATCTGGGAGGGCAGCCTCTGATTTCACCTGGAACAGGGATGTGACTAGCAATTTTGGTATGTGGAGCAACTGGCACGTTCTTTACCTACTCCACCTGCAACATTGGCAGGAATGCACATCTCAGAAAAATGGAGGAGAGGAATGCACCCCTAGGAGGGAAAGGGGGGATTTCTTCTTCCAAGCACAACAAAACGGCAAGCGAGTACACTGAAGAAATGTTGCTGTTTTATTATCCTAATATGCACTGGTAGGTTCACTTCTAGATATTGGTGCCCCTGAAATTTTGCTATTCTGCGGGCAAAAGCTCTGTTGACGCTGCTTAAAGCTCTGACACACAATGAGGCACTCTGTCAGCACTGTGGGGGGAGGGGAGTCTCCTCAGAGAATTGTGACCATTTTCAATCAGTATGTTATTTAAAAAGAAAAAAAAAGAAAGAATTTGCCTTCAAAAAGAATATCAAAGGAGGAAAGAGGTTGAGAGAAATTCTCGTGGGTGAGGTTCCGGACTCTTGTGCTTACCTTACTAATGAGGTAGCTGAGGAGTGTGAATGTTTACCTCGCTTTTCCCTCCAAAGATGCCTTGGTGGCAGCCGCCCACAGCCTTCTTCGCTTCTCACACTCCAGTCAAAGCTGAGAGGAAAATCTAGTAAGTTTCGCCGTTACGCCACGTCCACCTTGTACCGCAACAAAGAGAAATGTGTAATAAATCTTGTTGTGGTCACATGGTTTTGTTGCTGTTCCTGCGTCCCCAAGGGCGCACCTCATTGTTACGTAACATCCGTGACCTGACGGACAGGGTCCTCTTCAAAGTGCCTTTTGTTTTATTTTCTCATGGCACTATTTTTTTAAAAATTAAAAGCCGATAGGTAGGTATATCAGTATATCGCTTTTCATTTATCATTTGTAGAACTTTGAATACTTCTTTTTTGGCTTCTTTCCGTGCATAGTGGCTTCTCGTACTGTGAATTTACTGTCATGTGGCTGCTCCAAGTAGTGCCACTAGGTGGCCCTATGGCGATGGAACAGTTATGCTGAGGATTAAATGGTATCCCATAGCGTATGTACTGGTTTAAAAACCACAATGGAACAGCAACAAGGATTCCACCACCCTGAGGCCAGGAACAAGAAAGTTGTGTTCAGTCGCGCTTTGGGGGGCTTGGTCGCACTTTATTTTGTTTAAAGCACAATGGACGTGGGGGAAACAATTTCAAGATCTGCATCTCAGAGCACTTTCTAGAGCAACAAAGTGGACGTGGGGTAACGGCCTTTGTTAACCAAGGAAGGAGCCGCAAGTGGCAGGTAATTAATCCCTGGCTTGGGACCAGGATACCTGGCGGAGCGCATCTCCCAGAGGGCATCTAGATCCAGACCCACGAGATCGTCGCAGGCGCACGCATTGAGAGTGGCCACACCCAGAGAGGCGCGGAAAACGCTCACGCGAAACCGCACATTCTCTGTGGTGGGGCCCTCGCTCTGGAACCATCTTCCTTCTGAGCTGCGCCTGCTGGAGTCCCTGCCCGCCTTTAAGAGGGCTTTGAAGACCTTCCTCTTCAAAGAGGCTTATGGTGACCTTATCAGTTAGTTTTTTTTCTTTTTTTCGTCCTTATCTTTTGCCGCCATCTTGCCCTCCGTGGCCTTTCCCTTGGAGACTGCTACTCATTTTATGATTTTTATTGATGTTAGCCGCCCAGAGTTCCCGTTCGGGAAGATGGTGCGGGATATAAGTATTTAAATAAATAAATAAATAAATAAATAAATAAATAAATAAATAAATAAATTTGTGGACTTGGCTCCAACAACTGGAATGGTTAACAGAGCATGCTTCAGCCTTTGCAAAGAAATCACACCCAGACTTCTTATTTGGGCCCTTTTAAGGAGAAAGGCAGGGTAAACAAACTGTCTTAGCATCAGAACGGTTGTATTCATTTCAGAAGTACATTCAGGAAGCTAAAAGAGGTCATAAGTCAAGGTACCTTGTGTGGTGCAGTTACAGAGCGATGGAGTAGGATTCGTGCAACCTTGAATTCAAACCCTCCTTTGGCATGGAAATTCACTGTGGAGACTTTGATGAGATTTTGACAGCTTCTCCCTTGTCAAACCCCATTTCCCTGACATGCTAGTTTTTTTGTAGGCGGGGAGTTCCTTCTGATTCACCAGGGAAGGGCTTGTTGGCCTTATAGGTCCCTTCCAGCTCAATTATTCTATGATACTATGAAAGTATCCACACAACTATAAAGCTTCTTCAATTGTCTTTGGGGGGCTGATGAAGGATTTTAAAGAAAACCCAGGCACACAATAGATTGTCTCAAATTGCCAAAAAGTTTTACTGCGGAACTTTGGGGAGCAAGAATCTACTCAGAATTCTTCTATTCATGCAGTTCAGCTCATTCCCTCATTGGCGCCACAGCCTCATATTAATTTCTGTTTTTTGGTCACAGAAGGAGCGTGACAGCAACGGAACTGTGGCAGCTGCTTCGAATTTATACCGTGTGTCATCATTTTCCTTTGTATAATGGAACATCTGTGCTGCAACAACAGCGGCGACACTTCCGCTATTGGGACAGGATTCTCAAAAGCCTTTTAAATATAGGAATTGGGAACCAGAGGGAGGGAAAGAGGGGATATCGGGAAAAGCTTGCGCTCTGTACTCCCCGGTTCCTTCATGGCCTGGTGGTAACCCAGTATTTAATCTGCAAAGCAAGCCATTCGGACAGCTAAGCCAGAGCCGATCAGGACAGCTGCCAGGAATACAAAGATATCCCCAAAATTAGCTATGTTGGAGCTGTGCTTCTAATTACTCTTGAGAGAGCTCTTCGGGAAAGAAAAATCCCATCATAATGAGATTGCACATGAACGAAAGGGAAGGTGTCTCCCCTCTTTTGCCCAACCCTCGGAGGGTTTCCAGTAGTACAAACCTCGATGCTTTTGAAGGTGGACATATCCCAGTGGTACCCTCATTCCTCCTCCTCCTTCATCATCGTTTTCTTTTTCTCCCCTGAAAGCAAATCTGTCAGCGACTTGGGAAACATCAAATGCGAAATGCCAACAATTAAAATTTTTGACAGGGAAGCATGCCAGCAGTGGAGAACCTCTCCAGTGGGAGCCTGCCTTCCGCACGCTGAAGGTTCTCCATCCACAGGAATTAGCATAAGCAACGCACGGGCTTTTGAAGCCTCCTCCTCCTCCCCTTCCTGGGAGATGTGAAGTCTTTGAAGTTATTAAGCATGTAGTAATCATTCCGAATAGGTAGATTCTCAAGGAGAGGTGGAAGGAGGGAGGCCTAAGCCTATGGTACAAGCCCTCAATGTTTTGTCAACAAATAACAAATGCAAAAGAAGATGGGGAGGAGGGGGAAAAACAGCAACCATGGAGCTTGTATATCTAACACAGGTCTGGTGCCTGGATTTGCACGGAATGTTGCTTTGATATGTAGAATTCCTTCATGCTTGGGGAGCATGGGAGAAGCGGGGAATGGGATGGCCATTTGCACATTGCCAAAAATATAAAATAAAATAAAATAGGGCATCCATTCTCAAAGGGAGGGAGGCAGAGAGGGCAGGGGGAAGGGCGGCAGCAGCAAGAGGGCCCTGCTTTACATAACTTCTGAGCATGGTAATTTCTATGTATGGAAGAGTGAGAATGGATCCCAGTTACGGAAAGGGTGGAAGTACAATCTCACTGTAGTGGGAAAAGCTGCAACCTGGTGACCTAATTGGAATCAGAATTTCAGAAGCCAAGCCGTGGGCAAGTGATTAGCGCCACTGTGGCTTGGGTTGCAATTCCAATTTGAAATATTTTTTTCCTAGGGTTACACCCTTTGGAGCTTCATAAGTCACTCCCCTGAACCCTAAACCTCTCCAAATTTCGGGGGCTTACAGGTAAGAGCTTGAGGGAGCTAACCCTGCCATTTCCATGCCGAAACATAGCTGTGATCCATATATTTTTTTGGGGGGGGGGAGCTCACATAACATTTTGGTCCTTTGGGAACTAGGGGAGCATAGTATTTTGTTTCCTTTCATTTCATTTTGCAATGAAACTACTTCGAAAATTCATTACAAATGAAACAAAATGAAACTACTAAAGAAACGAAAGGAAACGAAGTGACATTTTTCTGTTTCGTG
The DNA here is from genome assembly GCA_037367245.1 of Phrynocephalus guinanensis. Lineage (NCBI taxonomy): Eukaryota > Metazoa > Chordata > Lepidosauria > Squamata > Agamidae > Phrynocephalus > Phrynocephalus guinanensis. The sequence goes on from CM074732.1 coordinate 194,303,536, forward strand.
CCCATTTCTAATACAGAATAATACACATGTACACATACACGCAGCCATGTACCTTTCAAACAAATGAAGCATTAACTGTAGCTCCACTCATTTACCTACTTTTAGCCCACTGAGGTAGGACTTTTTCTTGGGTTTTGGAAAACTTATTAGCTGTATGTTGCAGAGCTGCCCCTAAAGTGAATATTTTGCAACCAACAGCAGAACAGAGCTTCTCTTCTTGTAGAGTTTCAATAAGGAGCAATTGACGCTCCAGCCACAGTGTAATGAAACCCTGCAGTGCATTTTGTACCATTGTCATGAATGCCAATGATCTCTAACAACCCTTCCATGGGGGAACTCATTGATTCCATCTTTGTTCCAGCAGGCAGCCAAGACAGCATTATTCCTCTTGGCCTTTTTCAAACTGGCTGTTAAAATCATACAAAATCTGTTTTCGGAGAAATGTTTTAAATGAATTTTATAATGCATTGCTTTGAGAGTCTGGTAGAGATAAACATGAATCACGGTGAAGAGGAAGGAGGGGGAGCGTTATTCTTTTTTCAGCAAAACCATTAAATGACATGTTAGATCTCTTTGCTTTCCCCTTCTTCAGATGGGATTCAACATACATAACACAGACTTGTAAATGAATTAATCCTTCTAGTTCAAATGCCCCTGCTGTTTGGTTGTAGCTTTCAAAACTATTTAACAAATTACAAAATCCCTATTAAGAAGACAAATTATTCTGACTGATCAGCTCCAATGCAGTCTTTCATTAAGCGAGTTCCTTTGCTAAGCATCTTTAAATATTAACCAGATGCGTTTTTGCATTTGCAAAGATGACCCAAACCAACTTGTATGCTTCATAATTAGTTTAGCTGCAGCAGGGCAGTCCCACGAACCACAGAACATCATTCTCTGGACTAAACTAATGTCTGCTAACTCTCCCTTCCTTTTCATTCTGGTTATAATCCAGTACTGTTAAGAAATGCCCAATTCTTGTAAGGAGGGGTTGCCACTCTGTGTCATCCCACCACCTCCACCTGAGACCTTTTTAAAAAGCAACTATGCATGCAGCCCTTCCAAAAGTCATCAACAGCAAATATCAGAAGTAATGGTTAGAGTTAGAGGCCACGTTCCTGATCGCTCGGTCTGTATGCCCAGCTCTCCCTTGCACGTACACCTGAGTTCTTATGGGGCTGTCACCCTTTCTCAGGCAGCTGTGGGGACAATGCCTGGCTTCAGGGGTCCTTGGGGCTAAGGAACCATGAAGAGGGGACCAAAATGCTGCTTTCATCACCTTTCCTGTAGTGCATTGGCCATCAGGAACCCCCAAGCCAGGCATTATCTGCCTACCTGGCTGAGAGGAGGTAAGGTTGCATTCACCTCAGCAGGCTTAAGGTGTCTTCTAATGCCTCTAGTTGTGCAGCACTGAGCTATACAAAGAACCCCTTAATTTTATATTTATTTATATATTTATTCATTCAATTTTTATAACCCCCATTGAACCCAATGGTTGCTCTGGGCCGTTCACATAGAATCATAGAGTTGGAAGAGACCGCAAGGGCCATCTAATCCAACCCCCTGCCATGCAGGAACCCCCATCACAGGACTCCCGACATGGCCATCCAGCCTCTGCTTAAAAACCTCCAAAGAAGGAGACTCCACCACCCTCTGTGGCAGCATATTCCATTGCCGAACAGCTCTAACTGTCATTAAATTCTTCATAATGTTTAAATTGAATCTCTTTTTCTCTGAAGCCATGGAAAATGAACCAGTCCATTCCTCAACGTGACATCCTTTCAAATGTTTAAATATAGCTATCATATCCCCTCTCAGTCTTTTTTTTTGTAAGGCTAAATATTCCCAGTTCCCTAAGCCACTCCTCATGAGACATTTCTTCCAGACCCTCAATCATCTTGGTCGCCCTCCTCTGGACCCATTCAAGATTGTCAACATCCTTTTGAAATTGAGGTGCACAGAACTTTTACACGGTACTCCAAGTGGGGTCTGACCCGAGCAGAATAGAGTGGTACTATCACTTCCCTTGATCTAGACATGCTGCTTCTTTTGATGCAATCAAGAATTGCATTGGCTTTCTTGGCCACCGCATCACACTGTTGACTCAATTCAATTTGTGGTCCGCCAAGACTCCCAGATACAATAAGAGCATAACAAAAATGTGACATAAATGGTGGCAATATAAAACAAATAACAAGTTAAATAAAATAGCAAAACAGAACATTTAAACGATCATTCAGGAAATTCAGAACATTTAAACGGTCATTTAAGAAAATTGAAGAAAATGTTTAAAAGGTGTTAATTAGATAAAAGGCTACGACTGCACTCAGGTCTTAATTTGGCACATTCTGAAAGCCCTGACGAGCCGACAGGCTGAAATATGAGCCCTGTAATTCTGCAGTTGTTTTGAAAGGCAGACAAGCAAGCAAGCAGCAGGTGGAGGGTAGGGTAAAAGACTCTTTTAGCATGTATTAGCATACATGTCAGCTCAGAGCAAGGAGGCTCAATAAGCAGCTCATTGATCAGTTAGTCAACGGTAGAAGCAGGGGAGTATGCTGCATTTTCTATACCCTTCAAAACAACCATTTGCATAGATCAAAATATCTTTAGTATGGCAACATGCAACATGCAGACTATATGCATACCAGTCTCTCCTTCACATACATCACCTTCTAAAGCAGGGGAACCCAACAATCAGGGTAGGACAGATAATACCCATACCATTATTGATATGGTAATGGTGATGGTAAAGCATCTTCAAATCAAAGAGAAATAAAAACCATAATATTGTGGCACATTAAATGCCTATGGAATTTATTCTTTTTGCGATTAATCTTGAATTCCTATGGCCCAGGGACTGGAATCATTAACAACGGATGTGTGCATAGAATACAGCTGGCTCACCAAATCCCTACTGATTCAGTGAGTTTATTTTACAATCACTTACTATACTAACAGGATTTCCACCCTTGTGTGTTACAATTTCTGAACAAAACCCAAGAAATAGCACCAAAGCACTTTTTCTCATTGCAGCCTTAAGCAGTAACATGTTACTTTTAAAAATAAGAATTCCCAATCTCTACGTGTGGCATTCTTTATAGATTGCCAGGTTATGGCTCAAATCCTGTTGCACAGTTCTTCGAAAAGAATAACTTTTTGACATGGATTGCCATAAATTAAGAAATCTCCATCGACCTTTCTTTTTCACTCTGAGACAGCTCAATACCCAGCGGGTAACATCTTACAGTGATTTATTAACTGGCAGCAAACACCTTTGAAACACCTCCTAACTGCTAATTTCAACCATGATCTTATATGAGTATTTTGCATTTGCAACCTGATATCATATTGCTGTATTCCCAGTCCTCACTATCGCCCTTGATCCATTCCAGTTGGGGATCAGGTCGCAACATGGTATGGAATTGGCATTGGTCGCCCTGCAAGATGACCTGTTGAGGGAGGCTGACAGGGGCAAATTGTCCTTGTTGGTCCTTCTCGACCTCTCAACGGTTTTTGATACCATCGAGCACGGTATCCTCATGGGGAGGCTCTCCGAGTTGGGGGTTGGAGGCACTGCCTTGCAGTAGTTCCACTCCTTCTTGGGGGACCGTCTCCAGTGAGTGCAGCTGGGGGAGATGACTCCCACCCCTTGGTACACAAATTGAACATGAGGCAGCAATGTGACGCTGTGGCCAGGAAATCCAATGTGATTCTTGGTTGCATCAAGGAAAATCAAGGAAAGTGATAGTACCACTCTATTCTGCTCTGGTCAGACCCCACTTGGAGTACTGTGTCCAGTTCTGCCCAACTCAATTTAAAAAGGATGTTGACAACCTCGAGCGGGTACAGAGGAGGGTGACCAAGATGGTTGGAGGTCTGGAAGAAATGTCTTACGAGGAACGGCTTAGGGAGCTTGGAATATTTAGCCTTTCAAAAACAAGGCTGAGAGGAGATATGATAGCTATGTTTAAATATTTGAAAGGATGTCATATTGAAGAGGGGACTGGTTTGTTTTCCATGGCTTCAAAGATAAGGACTCGGGGCAATGGTTTCAAACCACAGGAAAAGAGATTCCATTTGAACATTCGGAAGAACTTCATGACGGTTAGAGCTGTTCAGTAGTGGAATATGCTGCCACAGAGGATGGTGGAGTCTCCTTCATTGGAGGTTTTTAAGCAGAGGCTGGATGGCCATGAGAAATACTGTGATGGGTTCCTGCATGGCAGGGGGTTGGACTGGATGGTCCTTGAGGTCTCTTCCAACTCTATGATTCTATGATTGTATGATTCCATGTCCCTCAATTTTGGGGTACCTCAGGGGTCTATCATCTTCCCTATGCTCTTTAATACACATATGAGGCCACTGGGGGAGATTGTTAAGCAGTATGAGGTTTCATGTTAAGTGGTATGAGGATTCCTGTCATCAGTGCACTGATGACACCCAGGTCTATATCTCTTTTTTTCAATTTGCAGTGGATAACATTTTGTCCCTGGATTGCTATCTGGGTGCCATTCTGGAATGGATGATAGCAAATAGACTGAGGTTGAACCTAGGCAAGATGGAAGTCCTCCAGTTGGGACCACCTGGTGTTGGCTGGTTGGGAAACTCCCTCAGTTTTGGGAGGGGTGACTCTTCCCATGCAGGATGAGATGCACAGTCTTGGCATAATTCTGGACCCGGTGCTCACTATGGAGGCCCAGGTGGCATCAGTGGTCCTTATCGCACACTACCACCTTAGGCAGATTGCACAACTGTGCACCTTCCTGGACCCTGGTGCTCTCACTATGTTGGTCTATGCACTGGTAGTCTCAAGATTAGACTACTGTTGTGCTCTCTATGTGGGGCTGTCTTTGAATTTAATGTGGAGGCTCCAGCTGGTGCAGAATACTTGGGCCAGACTAGTTTCAGATACTAAAAGATTCCATCATATTACCCCGACTCTGACCGCACTGCACTGGCTGCCGATCCATGACCGTATTGACTTCAAGGTCTTAATGTTGCTATATAAAGCTCTAAACAGTTTGGGACCTTCCCAACTGTCAGAAAGGCTCCTACCCCAGAGTTCTGCCCATGTCATTCGTTTGTCACAGGCCGGTCATCTGAGGGTGCCAACACCGAGGGAAACCCGCAAGTCAACAAGGAACCAGGCGTTCTTGGTGGTAGCTCCTAGACTCTGGAACCATCTCCCCTTGGAGATCTGCCTGGTCCCTCATTGTTGATCTTCAAGAAAAGATTGAAGACTTGGTGATTTCAATCTGCTTTTCCTGGTTATTAACTGTTACATGGCCTTATTGATTTAGTGACCCAATCCCGTCTGCCATTAGCTTATCTTAATTATCTTTGATTTTTATGAATGTTGTTTTAGTTATGCTTTTATTTGTAATATTTTTGCTTTTTATTATTTTGTGTATCTGTATTTTCTAATCAGTTTGTTTTATGTTGTAAACTGCCCAGAGTGGCTTTCTGCCAGATGGGTGGTATATAAATCAAATCAAATAAATAAATAAATAAAATATTCTTGCAGATACAAGAATACAAATACAAATAAAAAAGAAATACAAATATTTTTGAAGGCCAAAGGCTATATTTTAGCAAATATATAAGCAGTTAGCCTTCTTTGGATTGTATCATCCCTGAAACCTTTTCATGCTTTTGAAAATAAAAGAATAAAATAAATGTGGGTGGGTGGCATTTTTATCTTGACAGTTTCATGAAATGGCAGCAGAGGCCTCCCTATGAAAAACAAAATATTATTTATGTAATTCCTTCAGTGTTTGATGGCCCATCATCCATTAGTTTGACATCCAACATTTGGACATTAAAAATCCCTAAATTACCCAGCCATCTGGGCTCTTCAGCTGATCCATAAAAGCAGGCACTTAGCAGAGTCTAAAGACAGGTAGAAGGAACCCAGAGCACATGAGCTTTTCAACATCTCTACCGAGGCATGCAGAAATAAACAGATGCAGGGCTGACTTGCGGCTGGGTGCTTTCGTACAAAGTAAAACAGCAATGACCTGAAGCCATAAAAATATCTCCAGATTTAAACCCGGACTCGGAGCAATCTCTGCTGCATATCAATAGCAATAAGAGCAGAGGGGGAAAAATAGAAATGTATTATTTATAGGCTTATTTATAAAAACCTAAAATACTTCGCCGGTGGAGCTACTTCTCTCTGAATTGAATTGCTTTTTATTCCAGCGCATTGTGCAATTTTATGTGGCATGAGACAACCCCCCCTCCATTCATGAAAGGATCTCTATCTACACAGAGCCAATGCTCAAACTGGAGTTTTAACCCCACTTACAATGTTTTGTATCAGCTTTGCACTGCCTGCTTCCATGGGATGGCCTTTGTTAAGCACTGGACCATAAGAACTGTCAAGAGCTGGGATGCTCCCCACCGCCACCCCAAGGCTAATCACAAAGCATATGGCCATATGGGAAACACAGTTCTGGTTCATCTGATCCCGGAGGATATGAAAGCTAATTTCCATGTGGCTGGATCCTATGCACTCTGGCAACATCTGTCAGGGAGAGCCAGCTGGGTTTGATCAAGGCCAAATACTCACAGGCTTCGTAATGGAGGGTGGAGGGCTCAAGGTGTTGTTGGGCTGTGTCTCCCATTAGTCTTGGCCAACATGGGCGCTTTTACACGACCCCTAGGATCCGCTGGCAACTTAAATTCGGAGCAGAGATCTTGGGGGTTTGCTCCTCTTGCTGTGTTCCCACCCCTCCGCACTCCCTTGCTCCTGTCTGCGTGAGGGGAGGGAGAAAAAAAGGGAGAAAGAAATGCAGGCTCACCTCCGCTCTGCATAGGAGCTGCCGGGAAGCATCCCAGTCTCTTAAAGGGGCCAGGGGCAAAAAAAAACAAAAAAACCACAAGGCGAGGAGAGCCCGGCACTCACTGCTTTGCAATCCGCATCAGAAATTTGTCACCTTCGGAGACCAGGTACTTGGAAAATGTGCTGGGACACACTTAGGTGGGCGTGGTCGTACTTAGTTTTTTTTAAACTCTGGAGCTGGTGGGAAAACAATTTTAAGCTCTGCATCTGGGAGCCCTTTGCCTCGGATTTCAGGGGTCGTGTAAAAGCGCCCATAGACAACAGTGAGGGGTCATGGCAATTCCAATGCAAAAGTATCCAGAAGGCAATACATTTCCTGCGAGAAAAGTACTGTTCTTATTAATGTGTGTGCTAGACATGGGTTTCAAGGGGTTCTCCCCCACTAAAGCTACCAGAACCCAGTACCAACCAACCAACCCAAAATTTTAATTGCTTGACACACAGGCCATTGCAGAGTACATCAATTAAAAACAGTAGAATAGAATACAAAAACAAGGAGAGAGAAAAATAAGTCAAGACAGAATAATTTCTATTACACCCCAACTTTCTAAAATTTCTAAACTCTTGGAGAAAGAGTGAGACGAGTTTTTATCCGTAATCAATAAGCAGTACCAGTTACAAGCCTCTAGAGTCCCAAACAGATGAAAATTTAGGAACCAACTAGGAAATTCCCCCCGCTAGAATTTTGACCATTTACCAAAATAATCCCATAAATTCCCATAAGAGTTTCAGGATGCTCACCCATTCTTTGTTCTCTTTGCAGAAATGGTCATTAAAGCATGGAGAAGGCCATTGGTGGAGTTTTCTATGCTCCATGATAACTCCAAAGCGTTGGTGGGCAGTAGTCTTTACAGGGTGCCTCTGAAAAAGACCACCTTCCTCTAATGCTTTGCAGATGCCACGGAATGTGGGAAGCTCCGCCCATTCCTTCTCTATGGCTAATAGCTGTGGCAGCAGAGAGGATGTAGCCAAGAAGTAGACGTGTCTACTGAAACTCCTCTAAGAACTTGGGTTTTGGGCTAAAACTGTCAAAATTCTAGCTGGGGGGGTGATTCCTGGTGAATTGTGGGAGTTCTGGGCGGGAGACTGGAAAACCTCATAGTTAGTGTGTGCAGCACTATTATTAATGGCCCTCATTACATTCAATAGAAGGTGTGCCTGCTTTGGGGCATGGGGCGTGGTGGCTCAGTGGACTAACGCTCTGAAAACTGTTGCTTGCAACGTCAGCAGCTCAGCAGTTCGAATCCCGGGTGCCACGCAGCGGAGCGAGCTCCCACTGATAACCGCAGCTCCTGCAAACCCAGCAGTTTGAAAGCATGTAAATGCAAGTAGATAAATATGTACTGCTGTAAAAAACAAGAAGGTAAAATGGTGTTTCCTTGCAGCCATGCTGGCCACATGGCCACGGACTTGCCCAACACTGGCTCTTCGGCTTGAATATGGAGATGAGCACCACCCCTAGAGTCGGATATGACTAGCACGCATGTGCGGGGGGAACCTTTACTTTTACCTTTACCTTTACCTTTACTGCTTTGGGGGATTTTCTGTGCCTTTGGGGTGACTTGAGGGTGTAGACTCTGGAAATCGTATTCTTCCATCGCTTTATTGTGCTTGTTTCTTTGTTTTAGGCCAGTGACTTTGCGGTTGTTGTAACTTTACTTTTCTTAACATTTGTAATGGAAACCCGATATAAGACGGTCCATGCACTCTTTGTTCAGACTTTACACAGGTTTTGGAAACTTTGCCTGCTTTTTATGGATTAGATTATATACAAATCCCAGAGGTAGTCTCTACCTAGGCTTGGAAAAAGAGCCCTATCCAGGTGCTTCCCAGCTCAGTTTTCTTAACACACACACACACACACACACACACACACTATATATATATATATATATATATATATATATATATATATATATATATATATATATATATATATATATATATATATATATATATATATATATATATATATGTTTTCGTAGATTTTCACGGGTATAGGTATGCATGTTAGGGTGGATTCGGGTTTCTTCCCGTGTAGAAAACTGGTTGTTTTGGCGACGTTTTGACGAGGTCTCACTCGTCATCTTCAGGCTGGTGTTCTGGCTTCTTTCTTCTTGAAGCAAAGCGTGGTCTCAGTTGAAGTCCTTCTATAAATACTGCTGGGGGGGTGTGTGGTTTGCTTGCTCTGTTGCTGATTGTAGGTTCGTTTGTTCTTTTGTGATCTGCTGTGTGGCTGAGGCGATCGTTAAGGGCTTAACTGCTGGTGGGTTAGATGGCTGTTTAGAGACATCATGTGTGGGTGAGGTGCTGGATGTGTGTCTATTAGCCTTTTGTTTCTTAACGACCTTGGTGATGGGTGTTCTGGCAGCATCCTGGGCTTTGGTGGAGTGGGGTCCTGTGTCTTGTGAATTCATTTTGGTCTGGCTGCGTGTCTGTGGTCTCCCAATGTTTTTTTGGCATGTGTAAGTGTGCTCCATGTGGTGGCTGGAGTGGGGAGTAGCGGTAGATGGTGCAGTCGTGGTTTTGTTATTGGATGGTGGTTTCGTTTCATCTGTGGGAAGGGTCTGGGTTTGTGTTTGGTGTGGATGGAAGGTGGTGGCATCTTGTGTCCTTTTGGACCTGGTGTCAGTCTTTGTGACAGAGGCTCGTCTGTTGACCAGGGCTAGTTTCCAGATGTCAGGCAAGCGGGAGGTGTCATCACGTTTATTCATGTTGTTTGGGTGTTTCTCTATTTCAATGGCTTCCATGATTATTCGACTGTTGAAGTGTTCAGTTTTGGAGATGAGTTTGGTTCTTTTAAAATCAATTTCATGACCTGTTGTTTTTATGTGCTGGAAGAGAGAGGAAGATTTTTCTTCTTTTTTGACTGCGTTCTTGTGTTCTGCGATGCGTGCGCTTATTCTCCTGTTTGTCTGTCCGATGTATGTGGCTGGGCAGACTTTGCATGGTATTTCGTAGACTCCTTGGTTTTCTAGCTCAATCTTGTCTTTGGGGTTTCTTAAAATGTTGGCTATTTTTTGTTCGGTGCAAAAGGCTGTCTTGATATTGTGTTTGTGGAGAATTTTGCTTATTTTGTCTGTGGTGCCTTTGATGTAAGGGAGGAGGGCAGTGCCGTTGTTCTCTTCTGTTTCTTGGTTTCTTGGGGGGTGTTTCTTTTTGGATTAGTTTGGTGATGGTGTTTTTTTGGAATCCGTTCGCAATTAAAGCATTCGAGAGAGTGTGTAATTCAGTTTTTAGGTGGTCTTTGTCAGCGAGGCGTTTGGTTCTGGAGATGAGGGTTTTTGCTACGGAGTTGATCTGTGCAGGGTGGTGGTGTGATTGTGCATTTAAGTAGCGGTTTGTATGTGTTTTTTTTCCGGTAGATGGTATGTCCTAAGGAGCCGTCGGGTTTTTTGTAGATTAGGACGTCCAGGAAGGGAAGTTGGTTGTTGGCTTCTATTTCCATAGTGAATTGTATTTTGGGGTGTAGGCTGTTGAGATGTGTGAGGAAGTTGTTCAGTTTGTCTTTCCCGTGTGGCCAGATAACAAAGGTGTCGTCAACATATCTGAGCCAGAGTTTGGGTTTATGTTCGGACTTCTGTAACGCGTTGGTTTCAAAGTGTTCCATATATAGGTTTGCGATGACCGGTGAGAGGGGTGATCCCATGGGTGCTCCTTCTATCTGTTTGTATCTTTGTCCATTGTGGATGAAGTATGTGTTGGTTAGGCAGTGGTTGGTCAGATCTAGGATGTGCTTGGGGGGTTGTATTTGTTGTGGATAGCTGTCAAGGCTTCTTGAATGGGCACTTGTGTGAAGAGCGAAACAACATCGAAGCTCACGAGTAGGTCATTGGGTTGTAGGTCTTGTTTCTTTATAATTTCTATGAAGTGGAACGAGTTTTGTACGTATGAAGAGATGGATTCTGCATAGGGCTGGAGTTGTTTGGCAAGAAATTTGGCGAGGTTTTGTAGGGGTGAGCCTATGGAGCTGACTATGGGTCTGAAAGGTGTTCCTTCTTTGTGAATCTTGGGGAGGCCGTAGAGCTTGGGGCATCTGGATGATTTCTCTCTGGGGATGATGCTTGGCTTGATTTCTTCACTTAAGGGTGAGGCTTTTATTTTGGCTTTGGTGGTTTTTTCCAGGTAGGTGGTGGGGTCTGTGTTCAAAGGTATGTAAGCAGGGTCTTGTAGTAGGTTGGATAGTTTGGCTTGGTAGTCAGATGTGTTCATCACCACTGTGGCATTGCCTTTGTCTGCTGGGAGAATGATTATGTTGTTGTCTTTCCTCAGGTTGGTGAGGGCTTTTTGTTCTTCTTTGTGTAAATTGCTTCTGGGTGGTTTGCTGGAGCAGAGGATATTGGTGACTTCGAGTCTGATTTTGTTGGCTTCATCTGGGTTGATTTTGGTTAGGCTGGCTTCCACTCCGCATATGATGTTTTCAGTGGGGATGTGTCTGGGGGCGACTGCAAAGTTGAATCCTTTGGACAGGACTTTGGTCTCTGCGATGGTGAGTGTCCTGTCTGATATGTTGTGAACTGTTTGTTTCATGGGCTGCTGTGGGGGGTTGGGCTTCTGGCGTTTTTCCAGTTTGTGGAGTTTGTTGGTGTGTATGTCTGTCTTGTGGGAGGTCTCTGTTTCAGCTCTCCAGGCGGCGAGTTGCTTGGATTTCTTCCAGAGTGTTGGGTGGATTTTGTTGCTGAGTTTCAGGTGGAGAGTGAGTAGGTCTCTGTTGGTTTGATCTAGTAGGTATCTTTTCTTGTGTAGTTCGTTTCTGATTAGGGCTAGTTCTGTTCTTTTCAGGATCCTTTCGCTGGATGGGGTTTTTGAGTGGAATTTCAGTTGGAAGCTTGTGGGGATCACATTTTTATGTCGGCAGTTGCGTACGAAATACCATGCAAAGTCTGCCCAGCCACATACATCGGACAGACAAACAGGAGAATAAGCGCACGCATCGCAGAACACAAGAACGCAGTCAAAAAAGAAGAAAAATCTTCCTCTCTCTTCCAGCACATAAAAACAACAGGTCATGAAATTGATTTTAAAAGAACCAAACTCATCTCCAAAACTGAACACTTCAACAGTCGAATAATCATGGAAGCCATTGAAATAGAGAAACACCCAAACAACATGAATAAACGTGATGACACCTCCCGCTTGCCTGACATCTGGAAACTAGCCCTGGTCAACAGACGAGCCTCTGTCACAAAGACTGACACCAGGTCCAAAAGGACACAAGATGCCACCACCTTCCATCCACACCAAACACAAACCCAGACCCTTCCCACAGATGAAACGAAACCACCATCCAATAACAAAACCACGACTGCACCATCTACCGCTACTCCCCACTCCAGCCACCACATGGAGCACACTCACACACGCCAAAAAAACATTGGGAGACCACAGACACGCAGCCAGACCAAAATGAATTCACAAGACACAGGACCCCACTCCACCAAAGCCCAGGATGCTGCCAGAACACCCATCACCAAGGTCGTTAAGAAACAAAAGGCTAATAGACACACATCCAGCACCTCACCCACACATGATGTCTCTAAACAGCCATCTAACCCACCAGCAGTTAAGCCCTTAACGATCGCCTCAGCCACACAGCAGATCACAAAAGAACAAACGAACCTACAATCAGCAACAGAGCAAGCAAACCACACCCCCCCCAGCAGTATTTATAGAAGGACTTCAACTGAGACCACGCTTTGCTTCAAGAAGAAAGAAGCCAGAACACCAGCCTGAAGATGACGAGTGAGACCTCGTCGAAACGTCGCCAAAACAACCAGATTTCTACACGGGAAGAAACCCGAATCCACCCTAACATGCATATATATATATATATATATATATATATATATATATATATATATATATATATATATATATATATACCGCCCAACTTTCGAAAGGAACTCTGGGTGGTTCACAGCAAGAAAATCCATACAGTTCAGTTCAGCTATAAAAACAAATGTAAAACAAGCGCAATCAATCAAGACATTACAATCAATTAGAAAAAACATGGGATATACGATAGTGGCAAAAAAGAAGGGAAAAGAGAATAGGATAAACCACCATTAGTCGCCAAAAGCAGCCTGGAAGAGCCAAGTTTTTAATCGCTTCCTAAAGGCTGAGAGGGGCTCCACGGTCCTAATATCGCTGGGAAGCCGGTTCCACCAAATGGGACTTACCCCAGAAAAGACACGGTTCCGGGTAGAGGTCTTATGAGCTTCCCGCGGGGTAGCGACTATAAGCATGAGGACCTGCGATGATCATAAGAAGATATAGAAGGGATTGTCTAACCCTCTTCTACCCAATCACTTTCTTTGTAGCATTTTCCTTCTCTTTTTTAGAGCCACTATCCATGAGGAAGCACATGGATTTTCCATAATTGTTGCTTGCGTGGGGCATTTCTTTTTTAGATGTTGCAAAGATCTCATAAAGAATCCATCAGCAGAGAGAGTGGGGTTATATGCTTCTCTTCTCAGTGTGCTGCTGGGAAAAATCTAATCCAAAAGAATGGAACAGGGCTAAGGAGTCTAAGGACTTCCAGTATGGTGTAGTGAATAGAATAGGACTCCAGAGAACAGGGTTCAAATCCCCACTTGGCCAACGGAACTCATTGGGGGAATGGAACCAGTAAAACCAATCCTTAAGTACCTTACACTCATTGAAACCCCTCATAGGGTCACTATAAATTGTTTCCAACATGACAGCACAGAACAAACACACAAGGAAATGAGGGATGAAGGTTAACCTGTATTTAATCGCAGTGTGGGAGAGAACACTCTCAGGATGCTGATAGGAAGTTTATTAAAAGTTTATTAAAATAGCCCAACGCGTTTTGGCCCAAATGGCCTTCTTCAGGGACTTTTATACTGTGCTCAAAGAAACTCTGGAGACGGTTTAATGTCTTGCTTCTCAGTCATAAACTTCCTATCAGCATCCTGAGAGTGTTCTCTCCCACATTGCGATTGTCTGTGGATGCTCCAGTCCTTTCACCTTGGTCCTAACCTGTATTTAACTAAACATAACATAGCCCATTCTTAGAAGAGAGCTCTAAATGTGCAAAACTAGACATATCAGCCAGAATCACATTGGTTAGTTGTGTCTGTGGATATTCTCAGTCACCCAGGGGGAAGTTACCTGGGAGGTTAGTCATGGCAACTGGACTTATTTTCTTGTGTGATCGAAACGTCCCACTCCTCATCAAAGTACTGTAGCTTTGTCAGTCTGAGAAAAAGTTGGTGGAAGTCTTCCAATTTATAATTCATCTTGGTTCCACTCCACCCTGATCTGAATAGATTTGTTAGGTGGACAGTGGCCTGAATAGGCTCATTAGACTAGAGGAGGTCCATTGAACCAGTGGGAATTTGGTCAGTCACATTCTCTGTAACTTCCATTGATTCAAACCAGTCAATTCTTCCTGGGTTTTATTTAGCATCTTAAGACAGAGTAGGAGCACTTGAATAAATTAAATGTATGGAGGAATTGGCTTGCTAAATCCTCATGTCTTCAGTGGGGTATGATTTAGTAAGCTAAGCATCTCGATTTTGACTCCTATCTTGAACAGTTGGAATGTCCATCTCTTACTTCTAGTATCTTCTTATGCAGTTCAGGAGTGTACTAGAAATTTCTAGCACCGAATTCCAACTGCCTCATCAAATGATGAATCCCAGATTCCACAAGGTTGGGACAGTTGAAGTACTGTCTAACTGCTACAATTGTGTAATGGAGACACACCTTCAATCAAGATCAGGACTGTTGCATGTGGGAAAAGAATGCTGAAAGTCAGTATTCTCAGATCAGTTGGAAGTGATATCATTACTAAGGGTCAAATTACATGACATTCTTACCATGTTTTTAGAAGCAGTACTCCCTCCAGCGATAAAAGCCATCTGATTGCCACAGGACTTATGTTCCCTGGATGACATATTGTATATTTAGTGTACTTTGCTTTTGATTGGTCATTGGAAGGTAAAATGTAGGGTGGATTTGGAAATTAAACTGCTAACGCATGTACATCTGAGGAAAGCCCAGCATGGAAGTGGAAATAAGTTAATCTTTAGCAATACTTATTCTAATGTCCAATTTGACCCTATGTGATACCCAGTGTGGGCTAATATCATATCACTCTACTGTTGCAGAGTACTATTTTCACCAGCTTCTAAAAGGCTGGATTTTCAACCAAACATTTGTTAATATTCTAGAGATAGGCTCAAAAGCTCTGATCGTGGCAAGATAGGCAGCCATCTTTCAGCAATGGAACAGTTGTTGATTCCCAGACTGTATTAGAAGGCAGATGATCCTCTGGCATTAACCCTCTGATCTCCAGACAACTTCATGTCAACTTCTACTATAGTATATTTTCTTCTGCTATCCTTTTCCTGGATCTTAACACCAAGGGAATTTTCGCCCCTGGAACAATTCAACTAGCTGACAAGACTGCCATCTAGTGGCACACCTTCCCAGTGGGTACATAATAGATCACATGCACACAAGCACACACACATATGCATGGGCCCATACACTTAACATAAAAACAGATGAAAGGAAGGACTCAGTTATGTGCCAAGAAGGCAAACTAGTTTCCGTTCTTTTCTATTGCAATCATCAACAAGTTTTCTTTCTTGTTCCTTTAGATTCCTTCATGCTTTCCTTCTCTTCCTGGCTTTTACATGTGCTCTCGAAGTAAGCGGCACCAGGGCAACCCAACAATTACCACAGAGAACTTCCAGGAAGGCTCCCTTTAGTCAGATCCACTTTGATGGAGCGGCGAATCAATACTACTTTGTAAATTTTTAATGTTTGTTCAGTGTGGAATGGTGTAAATAAAATAAGCTCACCCTGAAAAACTGTTCTTCATAGTTCCTTCTGTTCTCTCTCTCTCTGTGTGTGTTTTTTTTTAAAGTGTTGGTTCAGCAATACAGCTAACTACCAGCTATGGATACAGACCTTAAAAATGTCAAGACTAATAAATCAAGGGCAGAATTTGAATAACCTCTAGTGGCAGGTAATTTTTCAAAACTCTCCAACTCTTTCTTTACTGCTAGCAATGATTACACTGGTATAGGTGGGGGCAGTTGGGTGTGTGCATTCAGAATGATGAATACCAAATCCATAAATAAAACAAAAGCTGCATCGAGTTGTCCTTGTGTTTAATGGAGTAAAAATATGCAAAACATTTATATTGGCTGGGGATATCTGCCATGGGAAGAGCTGAACTTTTTTATTTATTTGTATTTGTACTTGTTAACCACCCAATTTTCCCTTGGGAACTATGGGCAGTGTAGAGCAAATAACAAATACAAGAACCCAGTCTAAACCCCCTTGATAAATAAACAAACTATCAAACTAAAAAAATGATAACAACACAAGTAATGTGACCACAAAAAGTCCAGCAAGAAAAAGGACAGGGACACGATGAAACAACCAACAACAACTCACAGATGTACGCTCAGCGATCACCAAAGGATTCCACAAAAAGCCAGGTCTGTAAGGCTTTCCTAAAGGCCGGCAGAGACTCCGCCAGCTTAATCTCCAGCGGCAAATTATTCCAGAGTGTTGGGGCGGCCACCGAGAAGGCCCAATTACAAGTAGACATCCTACGGGCCTCCCTCGTAGTGGCCACCCGAAGCGAAACGATCAGCGAAACTCTGGTCAGTCAGGATGAAGCTGATCTCTGGGAGATCCAAAGACACCAAGGGATTGTCTGGTGTTGGATCCATTTCCTGTTGTAGCCCTCGTCGCATGGGCTTCAGTTGACAAGGGCCACTGCAAACCACCACAGATGACCATTTTCAGAAGTTGAGCAAAACACACATATTTGCACCTTGCTCATAGAAAGCCGACTCTGAAAACTTTCCAGCACAACCTTACTTGGGTTAACTTGGGAGTAAACCACAGGAGCTGCTAGAGGCTTACATCCAAGCAGCAGGTACAGGGTTGCCTTCCATTTCCACCTGGGAGGAGGCAGAAACGGCTCTGGTGTCCACTGTCTTAGAATCTTCTTAGAACTGCAGAGGTGGAAGGATTTTTATGGACCATCGAGGCCGCCCTCTGTCAAAGAGGCACAGTAGGGAACTGAATTCCCAACTTATGGCTCCACAGCCAGAGACCTAAACCACGGAGCCTTGTTGACTTAGCCCAGTGGTTCTCTACCTTGGGTCCCCAGATGTTCTTGGACTAAAACTTCCAGAGGCCTTCACCACTAATACCGCTACCGCACTTCTGATTTAAAACACCTTAAAAACAAGGCACCTTAAAAATCACTGTCCGGTTTTCAAAACAATTTATCTGAAGAACCCCCTTGGCCATGTCCATTTTTGCCCATGGTGACACTTTTTTCTTGCGATGGCCACTGGGGGTGGTGCTTTTTTACATCGCTTCCTGCATCTCCCTTTTAAGCGATTTGGTTGAATTTCTGGACATACTAAGTCACGTTCCCCCTCCTTGCGCCCTATTCTTAGCCTTTTTGCTTTCAGAAAACACGGAAAACAGAATCGTACCACCATGCCAGGACGTTTACCAACTTCATTATGCAAAAGTTGCAGCTAGTTGTCACTTAATTTCATTTACTTGGTTGAAGAGAAATGCATTGGCATACCGAGTTTTAAAGCGGTTCAATAAAGTGAGAACTGGAAATCCGACTGCTAGCTACCCGCTTAAGTGCGAACAGAAGAATTCCTATAACAACCACGTGACCACGGGAGGAGAAAAGGCGATCTAAAATAAGAAGCGGCTGCTCGCGGAAATGCGGTAGCGATCTAAGTGTGCCAGTCAGGATTTCTGGGTGTTATAGTCCAACCAAGAACATCTGGGGGCCCAAAATTGGGAGCCGTATATGATTGTGTAACGGTGGTTGCATAAGCACCTCCTCCAGAACTTTACCTTTGTGTGCCCAACCTCACACTGACAGTATTAACAATGTGGCATGGCCCAACCTGCAAAGGGGAGCCAGCAGGAGGGGAAGAACAGCTGCAGAATTGCCCTCACATGCACAGTTTTCCTCCAGTTGGATTCTTGACAATTATACTTTGATATTTCCACTTGCCCCCCAGTTTGGTAATTCTGTTTTCCCATAAAGAACTGCATAGAAAAAAAATACATACGTGAGGGGGAAATATGCATAAAAATGCATTGGTTAGTGAACCTAACGTTCAGAAATGCATCATACTAGGGGAAATTGCTTGTAAAAAAATAAACATTCGGGACAAACTGCATTAAAATGCATCTGTTTGGAGAAATATGCGCGGAAATGCACAAACTGGTGTAGGAATGAGTCCGAATGAAGTTTGAAATCCTTGGTGTTCTATAATTTTGTTGGTGTAGATGGTCCCTCCTTGAAGTAGCAGTAAAACTTTATTGTTATTAGTCCCTTCTTTCATGTAGATCACAAATAGTTCATTGTGGGTTTCTTTTTCTTGTTGCACTACTTCTTCATCAGATGCTGAACCTTTTGCTGGAATTTTATTGAAAGCCTCCCATGTTTATACTTTGAGTGACTTAGAAGGACTTTTTCTGTGGTAGTGTGACTGTTTCTACCATGCTAAGGATTCCTTCCGGCCTTTGAATTTGTCATTCCACCACCTCTCTGCTAAATGTTCCTTTTTCTTTCATCTGTTGGTTGGAATCAGTTGTTTGTTTGCTGTTCCTTTGGTTGCTAATTATGTGTGCTGTGCAGTAAAGAAAGCAGTATACACAAGCTGAAGTTTGTAATTTCAAGCAACTGTATTTAAAGATATGTTTTTATTCTTCTCTTACAAATGTCTTAGACTGAGTTACTCAGACTTTAAAGGTAAAGGTCCCCCCCCCCGCACATGCAGGCTAGTTCTGTCCGACTCTAGGGACAGTGCTCATCTCCATATTCAAGCCAAAGAGCCAGTGTTGTCCAAGTCCATGGCCACATGGCCGGGATGGCTGCAAGGAAACACTGTTTTACCTTCCCGCTTTTTACGGCAGTACCTATTTATCTACTTGCATTTACATGCTTTCAAGCTGCTAGGTTGGCAGGAGCTGGGGTTATCTGCGGGAACTCGCCCACCGCATGGCACCCAGGATTCGAACTGATGAGCTGCCGACTCATCGCAGTCAACAGTTTTCAGAGCCTTAGTCCGCTAAGCCACCACGCCCCTCTCAGACTTTGTGTGTTGTGTTGTTACAGTTGTGACTGACTCTACGTGACTCTATATCTATGGAGTTTTCTTGGCAGGAGTACTGGAGTGGTTTGCCAGTTCCTACTCCAGGCGCCTACAGCACCTGGTAGTCGCCCATCCAAGTACTAACCAGGGCCAACCCTGCTTAGCTTCTGAAATCAAGCGAGATCGGATGTGCTTAGGGCATCTAGGCAGCTCTCAGACTTGTGTGGACTCTGAACAACCTGTTGCTATTCTTCTCTATGGGCCTCTGTACTTCTACTGTGCAGTAAAAATGGAATTCTACCAGACATTTGAAACTCTGCAACACCTTTCAGTGATCAACTTCTCTGCACTTACGCTGCTCATTGGATATCAGATATGTAGGATATCACTAGATTGGCCCTACTAGATTGGTAAAGCAAAGCAAAGCAAATGATGAATGGCAAGAACAGTGTGAAAAGGAGGGGGAATTAAAAAGAGAGACAAGACAGAAATTTATGTAGATTGAGAAGGAGGTTGACATGGGCTTGCCATTGCCACTTCCTTTACCCATAGAGTGGTCCGCACAGGTATTAACAATTTATGGAAATGAAAGACTAAGAGAAAAGATACAGTAAACCCCCCCAATCGCGGGGGTTAGGGACCCACCCCACCCGCGATCTGTGAAAATCCGTGATATGCGGAAGCGGGTGGGGGGGCTGGGAGGCGATCGCGTGCCTGTGGCAGAGCGTGGGTGGGGTGGCACGGAGCGACCCCATCACTCGGCGCTGCCCTCCCACGCACCTGGGAGGCTTCTAGAGCGGGCAGGGGGCAGCGCCTAGCGATCTGATTGCTCGGCATTGCCCTCCCACACACCCGGAAGGCTTCGGGGGCGGGGGGCAGCACCTAGCGATCCGATCACTCGGCACTGCCCTCCCACACAAACGGGAGGCTTTCTGGGCGGGGGACAGCGCCTAGCAATCCGATTGCTTGGCACTGCCCTCCCATGCACCCGGGAGGCTTCTGGGGGGCGGGGGGGCAGCACCTAGCGATCCGATCGCTCGGCACTGCCGTCCCACACACCCGGGAGGCTTCGGGGGCAGGGGGCAGCACCTAGTGATCCGATCGCTCGGCACTGCCCTCCCACGCACCCGGGAGGCTTCTGGGAGGGCAGGGGGCAGTGCCTAGCGATCCGATTGCTCGGCACTGCCCTCCCATGCACCCGGGAGGCTTCTGGGGGGGCAGCACCGAGTGATCCGATCACTTGGCGCTGCCCTCCCACGCACCCGGGAGGCTTCTCCATTGAAACGCATTGGCAATGCTTTTCAATGGAGATTGCAGCCCCGCCCCCGGCGCTGCCCCCCCCCCTGCACGGCCCAAGACTTCTCAGAGGGGGCAAGGGGTGGCGGGGAGCCATGTGATGGCTCCCGGCCACACACACCCCTCCGGGAAGCCTGGGAGGCATGCGGAGGGATGGCGGGGAGCAACGCGATGGCTCCCCGGTAGTGGTCTGATTGTCCCCACCCCACCCCCAGCAGTGCAGGTACTGCGATCCTGTGATTTCCCCATCAGAGAGCAAAATATTGAAGGAAGATTATAATAAAAGTTCTCCTCTTTATGTTGAAACTCAAAGTTTGCCTCTTATTGAAGAATAGGTAAAGGTAAAGGTTCCCCCCGCACATGCGTGCTAGTTGTGTCCAACTCCGTTTCCAAGCCAAAGAGCCAGTGTTGTGCAAGTCCGTGGCCATGTGGCCGGCATGGCTGAACGCATTTCTGCACACAGAACATTGTTTATCTTCCCGCTTTTTACGGCGGTACCTATTTATCTACTTGTATTTACATGCTTTTGAACTGCAATTTTGGCTGGAGCTGGGGTTAACAGCAGGAGCTCACGCCACTACGTCGCACCCAGGATTTGAACTGCCGAGCTGCCAACTTTGCGGCCGACATTCAGTGCTCTAGCCCGCTGAGCTACCACGCCCCTTTGTATTGAAGAATACAAAGTGTTAAAAGATGTGAATGAACAAGTTGAGTCTTTTATATCTGATAATAAAAACAAAAGTTTGTTGAATTTTCAGTTGTCGCCAGTTGTTTATTGACCAGTTTTCATTGGAACCATTATGGGATCATCACGAACCCTCTCAGCTGGACACCTGGGATCGAACCCAGATCATGAGCCCAGTTTGGCTGTGGTACAGCCGTGGAACCACTGTGCCACGAGGCTCCTTATGGTAAAATCAACACAGCTTGTGCTTCACTGACATAACTTTTGGCAGGTCACACCCAGGTCTCCTCTGCTTGCCACAATGGTGGGGTAGATGTTTATGGGAGCACACAAAGTTATGGGTGGATAAAGAAGAGACTGTATGGCCCCCAAATTGGAAGACTTTCTTCCTCTCTGTTTTCTTCAGTGTCTAAGAATCAAATTAGGTTAATATGTGTTTTATGTGAATCTCTTCTTCTAACCACTGCAGCATTTCCTTTGAAATACATGCCTCAGCAATCAGATTTGCAAACCAGACATCATCTCTCAACAACCAATGACAAAATAAAGCATGCTGGAGCACAAGATTTGGAGTTGAGGAAAATCACATGCCATATCAAACATATTTATGTTTTACCCCTTTCTAATTACACAGGCCAGAATTCAGTACTGGCATTCTACCTTTTAAAATCTGCTCAGGGAAACATTTGATACTAGGGATAGGATTTTTCTGAAATACAAAATACCACATTTCTCTATTCTGGGAGTTCTACTTACCCTACAGAGAACTTATAAACACATAGATGTGATGCAGCTGGGGAAAAGACATCTGTGAAGATTCTAAGTCATCCAGGTGAGGTTATCTATAAGTTCAGTCAGATCTGGAAGCCATTCACGTGTGTACTGAAAAATCCCTCTCTCAGCAGAGTTGGGGGATTTAGGCACAATCTGCCTGCCACTTATCATGCTGCCCTTTCATGGATCCCCAGACAAACTGGAAGCACTTCACACCTCCACCAGCAAGGTCACAGCTAATTACCCATATTTAACGGTTGGTGGGAAGGATTGCACAGGTGGGATTTTCACACACCCCAGGCCACTGTCCACCTAATCAGCCTATCCAGACCAGGGTAATGTGAAATCAAGGTGAACTATTAATTGGAGACCTCGCCACTAACTCATCCGACTGACGAAGCTGCTTGGATGAGGAGCAAAACGTTTCGGTCTCACAAGAAGTTCAGTTGCCATGACTCAACTTCTAGATTACCTAGGGAAAAGATCTAAATTGGAAACATTTTAGGCTGAGGCAGGCCTAGCTCTGCCCAATCTTCCTGCTCCTGTCCCAGTGCTAGCTAGGGGTTTTCTTTCTAAGCAGAAATCTTAAGCACAGTTAGGCTTAATTTCAGCCTCAAACCCCTCCAGTTTAGGTCTTTCTTCCAGGTGAGGCTCATTTAAGTGTCTTTAAAAGGTCTGCATATTAGACAGATATCCCAGATGTGTGTGTGTGTGTGTGTGTGTGTGTGTGTGTGTGTGTGTGTGTGTGTGTGTGTGTGTGCTTCAATCCATATCAATAAAGCAAAATTCCAAGTCTGCTAGTGAGGAATGCCTATATTAGGACCAGAGTAACTTTTGGTCAGGTGGCGGGGTATATAAATCAAGTAAATAAATAAATAACAATCCAAATCCATAAAACGGTGAGCTTTTTGAAACTCCTCGTCTGCCCAGAGGGTAAAACATCAGGGGGAGTGTAAAAGTCCCTTAAAGTAACAAAAAATAAAATAAAATAAAATAAGCTTAGCAAAGGCCTCAATATTTATTTATTTATTTATTTATTTATTTATTTATTTATTGAATTTATAGACTGCCCAACTTTCCCAAGGGAACTCTGGATGGTGTGCAACATGGTAAGCAACATAGTATTCAGGCCAGATAAAATGGCTTATAAGTTATAACAGTGGTCCCCAACTTTGGGCAAGCTACTACAGTTCTCAGAAGACTTCACCACAAGTTGTGGTAGCTGGGGTTTCTGGGAGTGGCACTCCAAGAACTCCTGAGATACCCAAGGTTGAAAAAAAATTAAATTTAATTTTTTTTAAAAAGCTTAGCAAAGGCCTCAATATTTATTTATTTATTATTTGCATTTATAGACCATCCAACTTTCCCAACTTTGGGCAAACCACTAGAATTCTCAGAAGACTTCACCACAAGTTGTGGTAGCTGGGGTTTCTGGGAGTGGCAGTCCATGAACTCCTGACTAGAGATGGGCACGAAACAGAAAAATGGTGTTTCAGTTTTTCGTTTGTCGTTGAGAGGTCTGTTTTGGTTCATTTCCGTTTCTCGGGGAATTTTTTGAAAAATTTCGTTACCGTTTTTTGTTTTTTCGTTTGTCATTTCTACCCGCTTTTTGCGTGATTTTTAAAGCATTTTCGTGCGCAGGCATCCCCCAACGCCCCAGACCAGAGGGAAAACACTAAAAAAAAATGGATGCTGGCAGAGACACAGTATAGACTAGGTATGCAGGGAGGCTGCAAAGGCAGCGGTGGGCATTGCCCAGGGTGTAAGGCAGCCACAGAGTGACTGCACTGCGGGGCAGGGGAGCGTACTCACCAAGAGGTACGCAGCATGCACGCACACAGGGAGGCTGCAGGACTGAAGCTAGAGTCGCAGAGACAGCAATCCCACCCTAACTCCCACCAGAGACTGCAAGGAGGACGGGGGCTGCCAGACCTTTTTATGCCCTCTGTGGCTGCCAGACCTGCCCGCTCAGTCTGCACCCTGGGCAAGCTATTGGTTGAACATGATCCCACATCACATGGCTTGCCTCCATTTTGTGGCTGGTGGCGACATCCATTTTAAAGGGAAAAGAAAAATACATTGCGATGGGAGAAGACAAAAACAAACGTTTTAAGGACCCCAACCCCCCTGGTAGGTATTATCAGACAATATAAATAATTATTGCTGCGTTTTTACAGATGCCCAGGGCGTTTTTAACATTTAAAACAGCTCATTTCATTGCGCGTCGCCATTAACGGAAACGAAACGTAACGACCACAATTTTCGTGGATCTGTTCGTTTTGTTTCCTTTTCATCACAATTTCCGTTTGTCGTTTTGTTACATAACAGAAACGACAAACGGTAACAGAAATGAAAAAATGTTTGTTCCATGCCCATCTCTACTCCTGAGATACCCAAGGTTGGGAAACACTGGTTTAAAATGCAGCCAATTCTCCCTTTTCCCCACCTCATCCACCTCAACATTTGTTTCTTCTGCATGTGTATACTTGATCCTTGCAAAGATTTTCTGATCTTGCTCTAACAGGAAAGTAAATTATCGTTTCTTTTGCTATTTTTGTTCTTTTACTGTTAAGGATGAGGCGAGGGTGCTTATCAGATTTTCTGCTTTGTGTAAAATGTCATTTCCTGCTGTGCCTCAGGCATCAAAATATATTGGGCTAATTCACTTTCCTCTTTCGTGCCATGAAATGGGCCTGGACCACAGCTCATCTATCGGCTTCACCTACCTCACAGGGTTGTTATGAAGTTAGAGGATGCCTTATACATGCCGCTGACCTTTTCAAAAGAAAGGTGAGATAAAAACACAATAAATGCATAATTTTGCGTTGGTCTGACCTCCAGAAAGTAATTACAGCTTGTCAAACCATACTGGGGAATTTGTTCGTTTTCTGTCTGTGTCATTTTCTAAAATGAGATAAGCTCTTCTATCTGTAGCTTATTTATATTCATCCCTGCTTAACTGCGCTGTCAGCTATCCCCCTCAAATTCTTTCTTTCATATTTCTGGATGTTGTTTTAACAGACTGTACAGCTCCTGTCATCTCTTGGCCTCCCATCCCCCCAACCCTTTCCCTCCTGCATGAAATTTGGGATTGGAAGCTCCTTGGGGCTGGACCCTATGACTTTATATTGGTGCATTTTGAACCACAGAATCATAAAATCATAGAATAATTCATTTGGAAGGGGGCTATAAGGCCATAACGTCAAAACATCCAGTTGATTGGCATCCTTCTTAACGTGTGGTGTCCCACATTGGGCAAAGTATTCGAAACAAGGCCTAACCAATTCCACATAGAGAAGGGGTAGGACTTCACAGCATTTGGAGATTGTATTTCTGTTAATATGGCATAAAATAGTTTTTTTCTGCAGCCAGATTGCATTTGTTGGCTCATATTCCTCAGAGGGTCTACAAGAATTCCAAGATCTTTCTCACTTGTAGTAGCCTTGTGTGTCACACTTTGAAGAGCAGCAGAAGCAGATTCCCCCATGGCTAGTTTTATATCCTGGATTCGTCTTTGAAAGGTTGCTCAACTGAAATCTATCTGAAAGGAATAAAACCATAAGGAGTAGGGATGGGCAAGAAACAGAGGAATTGCATTGTGTTTTATTGTGTTCCTCCCACCACCACCACATTTCCTTTTGTTTCGTTTTGTATGAATTTTTCCCCCCAAAAATCGTACAAAATGATTTTTTTTACAAAATGAAAGTGGAAGGCCCAGAAAACCCCTTCCCGGGCAGCACACCCCCTCCTCCTGCTCCGGGGCCAGGGCCTTCAGCAGTGGCAGTGGCCTGGCCTACCAGCAGGCCACTCACCCTCTCAGGTGTCCAGGACCTTCAGTGGCAACGGCAACGTGACATACCGCCACGCCACTCATACTCTCAGACTGCCCGGGGCCTTGAGTGGCGGTGGCAGCATGGCATACCGGCAGGCCGCTCGCAATCTCAGGCTGGCCGCGACCTTCAGCAGCAGCGGCAGTACTGGCATGGCATACCACCAGGCCACTCACCCTCTCGGCTGGCTGGGACCTTCAGCAGTGGTGGTGGCGCAACGTACAGCACTCTCAGCCCAGCCAGAGCCGTTCAGCCTCCCCAGCAGGCCAGGGCTTTCAGCGGCTGCAGCAGCATCACAATTTCCTCCTATTCCGGCCATTGTTCATCGTATGAGCCTATTTCAGACCAGGGTGACATGAGGTCAAAGGGAACTATAAAATGGAGGACTCGCAACTAGCTTTCCTCAGACTGACCAAGCTGTTTGGATGAGCAGTGAAACGTTTCAATCTCTCAAGAAAAGAAGTCCAGTTGCCATGACTCAACTTCCAGACAAAATGGAGATATTATCACTCCTCTCACAGATTCCACATTTTTTAAAAAAAGATGAATCTGATTACAGTTCTGTTAACAGGGTGCTTGAGGGCAGCTGAGTGACTCAGAGCAGGCATGGAACATATGCAGTCCTCAACATTCTCACAATGGTAAAGGTGACAGATCTGCTAAGGGGCGTGTGGGAAACAGTGCTGCTGCATTTTGAGGCCTCCAAAACTCCCAAATTTTTATTAAAAAATTAAAAGCATTTTCAGTCGCTGGAAAGCAAAAGAATTTTTTTCCTGGTTAAAAACACTGCCAGAATATTTTGGAAGAGTGGGTGGAAGATGGGGTGTAGCTCTAAGGTCAACAGACGTGTGTGTTTGGCCCTTGGAACGCTGGAGGCCGTCCTTGTCTGCCACAGAGGGTTCTAAACAGGTCATGTGGCACATAATACACTGCCCATTATCTGCCCATTAGCATTTGCCACCTGAGGTGGCAGCCTAACTCTGCCACATGGTAGGGCCGGCCCCAGTCTGAGAAGTGGAGTTTCCCCATGCATAAAACAGATCCACGGTGTGATGCAGCAGGACTCTTCGCACATCCTGATTCATTAATTTCTAATTCGTTTGGCAACAATTTCTCACATGCAGAGGCAATCTCTCCTGGTCTGTGGCACAGGCCATAGCGAGTGAGAATTACTTTTTAATGTGAAATCTGCCAAATTAATTCTATAGCTTTTCTGCCAGGCTCCGCTAAGGCTTATCTGCCGGGCAGAGACATCATACGACGAATGTTAAACTAGATAATCTCAAGGGCCCTGTGTTTTGTAGTATATGTGAAGGTATACCTGGATTCAAATTTACTTTCTGCCCATATGAGATATGCTGCAGTGTACATACCAACACTGACCTTTGAAATAATCCCTCAGTAGCGTCAAAGGACGATAAACCACCAGAAGGAGATGATCGGAAATCTGACAGGCTCGAAACGGAACCAGTGGGATACAGCAATCCCAGGCTATAAACTCTATAGAAGAGATAGAGGGGGGCGGGTTGGAGGAGGAGTGGCCATCTATGTCAAAGAAGGGGTAAAATCCAGCAGAATGGAGATTGACAGAGGGTCTGACTCCACCATAGAATCACTGTGGGTTAAACTACCAGGTCCAAGGAGTGATGTGATCGTTGGAGTATTCTATCGTCCACCAGATCAGAAACTTGAGGGGGACCTTGAAATGAGGAGAGAAATCATGGAAGTGGCTAAAAGGGATAGGATAGTAATCATGGGGGACTTCAATTATCCCCACATTGACTGGGCCAATGCGAGCTCCGGGCAAGAAAGAGAAACTGAGTTTCTCGACTTGCTGAATGACTGTGCCTTAGAGCAACTTGTCACGGAGCCCACCCGAGAACAGGCAACTCTGGATGTAATATTGTGTGATACTCAGGACCTGGTCAGAGGTGTGAATGTCACTGAGCCTCTGGGGAACAGTGACCATGCTGCTATTACCTTTGCCATGCATGTCGGAGGAAGAGTGTCAAGCAAATCAGACATAAAAACCCTTGATTTTCGAAGGGCAAACTTCCCTCAGATGAGGAAACTAGTTAGAGAGAAACTGAAGGGGAAGGATAGAAGAATCCAATCTCTTCAGAGGGCATGGAGCCTGTTTAAAACAACAATAATAGAGGCCCAGCACAAGTGCATACCACAAAGAAAGAAGAGCTCATTTAAGTCCAAGAGGACACCGGCATGGTTAACGAGTGGAGTTAGAGAGGCTCTAAAGCGCAAGGAGAGGTCCTTCTGTAAATGGAAATCCTCCCCAAATGAGGAAAATAAAAAGGATCACAAACTCTGGCAAAAGAAATGTAAGAAGATGATAAGGGAGGCAAAGAAAGACTTTGAGGAACGAATGGCTAGCAATATAAAGGGTAATAATAAAAGCTTCTTTAAATATGTTAGAAGTAGAAAACCTGCCAGAGAACCAGTTGGCCCTCTGGATGGTGAGGGAGGAAAAGGGGAGGTTAAGGAAGACTTGGACATTGCAGAGAAATTGAATGAGTTCTTTGCGTCTGTCTTCACGACAGAGGACCTTGAGCGGATTCCGCTGCCTGAGCCGCCCCTCTTGACTAAAGAATTAAATCAAATACAGGTTAAAAAAGAGGAGGTTTTAGGACTAATTGATAAATTGAGGATTAACAAGTCACCTGGCCCAGATGGCATCCACCCAAGTGTTATTAGGGAACTGAGAAATGAAATTGCAGATCTCTTAACGGTTATATGCAACTTGTCTCTTAAAACGGCCACAGTGCCGGAGGACTGGAGGATAGCAGATGTCACACCAATTTTTAAAAAAGGAAGGAGGGGGGACCCAGGAAACTACAGGCCGGTTAGCCTTACATCTGTCCCAGGGAAGATGGTGGAAAGCCTCATCCAAGAGAAAATCTTAAAACACATAAAAGAACAAACCTTGCTGAGAGAAAATCAGCATGGCTTCTGTAAGAGTAAATCTTGTCTGACAAACCTCTTAGAATTTTTTGAAAAGGTCAACAGGCACGTGGATTTGGGTGAACCGGTTGATATAGTCTATCTGGATTTTCAAAAGGCTTTTGACACAGTCCCTCACCAAAGGCTGCTGAGAAAATTGCACAGTCAGGGGATAAGAGGGCAGGTCCTCTTATGGATTGAGAACTGGTTGAGATCCCGGAAACAAAGAGTAGGTGTCAATGGGAAATTTTCACAATGGAGAGAAGTGAAAAGCGGTGTGCCCCAGGGCTCTGTCCTGGGACCGGTGCTTTTCAATCTGTTCATAAATGACCTGGAGACAGGGATAAACAGTGAGGTGGCCAAGTTTGCCGATGACACAAAACTTTTCCGTGTGGTAAAAACCAGAGAAGATTGTGAAGAGCTCCAGAAGGATCTCTCCAAACTGGGGGAATGGGCTGAGAAATGGCAAATGCGTTTTAATGTAACCAAATGTAAAGTAATGCATATTGGGGCAAAAAATCCAAACTTCATCTATCAACTCATGGGCTCTGAGTTATCCGTGACGGATCAGGAAAGAGATCTTCATGTGTTGGTGGACAGCTCCATGAAGGTGTCTCCCCAATGTGTGGCAGCGGTGAAGAAGGCCAATTCCATGCTAGGGATTATCAAAAAGGGGATTGAAAATAAAACAGCCAACATTATAATGCCATTATACAAAACAATAGTAAGGCCCCACCTGGAGTATTGTGTACAATTCTGGTCACCGCATCTCAAGAAAGACATAGTGGAACTGGAAAAGGTGCAGAAGAGAGTGACTAAAATGATTACTGGCCTGGGGCACCTCCCTTATGAAGAAAGGCTAAAACATTTGGGCCTCTTTATTCTGGAAAAAAGGCGATTGAGGGGGGATATGATTGAGACATACAAAATAATGCAGGGCATGAGTAAAGTGGATAGAGGGAAGCTCTTCTCCCTCTCCCAAAATACCAGAACTAGGGGACATACACTCAAATTGAGGGCTGGGAGAGTAAGAACTGACAAAAGAAAATATTTTTTCACCCAGCGCGTTGTAAGTCTATGGAACTCCCTGCCACACAATGTGGTGATGGCATCTGACCTGGATGCCTTCAAAAGGGGATTGGACAGATTCCTGGAGGAAAAGTCCATCACAGGTTACAAACCATGATGGAGATGTGTAACCTCCAGGGTTTAAACCGGGGTACTTCAAGGGCCAGATGCAGGAGAGTGGTATCAGGAGACAAATATCTAGTCTCATGCACTCCCAAACACATCTGGTGGGGCCGCTGTGAGATACAGGAAGCTGGACTAGATGGGCCTTTGGCCTGATCCAGCATGGCTCTTCTTATGTTCTTATGTTCTTATGTAAATGAAGACCAAGCAAATGGCTGTACAAGCCAGCAATCCCTAAAACATTAGGGACTAATTTCTAACAAACCATTAACGGCCTGGGGAAATTGTCAAACATTATTAAATGTAATTTGCCCCATCTGTTTTATTAGGGGATTCATTTGGTGCATATGTTATTCATATTGTACAAGACTAGGGGAGGGGGGGTTGCCTGAGTTGCTGTTGTGAGTGTGTTTGTTGTGTGTGGTGTGCGAGCTCCTTTTGCCTCATCTATAATGTATACTCTGTCTTTGCAAACTTTCTTTATGAGTGTTTCTTTTTTCAAAGCCCCACATCTTCTTAGCAACAGCAAAAAGTGAGTTAGGAGACACTAAATTCCCCTCCCTCATAAACCCCTAGATTCTTCTCTCATCCATTTTCTCTTTAGCTAACTTTGTGATGAGACTCTATAAGAAAGCTGCCCATAGTAGCATTGCCTGTGTAAAGCTTGCCATGGGAATTACTGCACCCCAGGGCTCCTACGCCCAAGGACTGGAAAAGGAGCCCTGGAAACAGTAGATTGCCCAAGACATCGGAATATGTGCTACTCTGGGAACCAAGAATCTCACACAGGAATAAATGGACCAGTCTTGAACGTATTCTTGTTTTGTTTCTCCTTTTGAGGTTTTTTTGTTTGTTTGTTTGTCTGCTAATTCAATCCAACATGAAGGAGGAGGAAGAGGAGAACAACAACATGCAATGGTTGATTTCAGCTTATTGAAACCATTTCCAGAGTTTTCTAGGTTTAATGCACCACCATTCCCTTCTTCCGGAGGTGTTCCAGAATGCTCAACCAGGGGGTACACAGGCTGGCCCTTCTCTCAAGAAACACGTTGGGAAATTGAACTCCCTGTCCTCAGTCAGGTATCTGGTTCTCCAAACCACTCTATGAATTTTCACAAAGCAGGTTGGTGAGGAACAGAGGGAGGGCTTTTTCTACGACTGCTCCCAGTTCATAAAACTCTCTTCCTTGGGCGGTTTGGTTGGCCCGTTTGTCATCCTTTGTCATCCTTTTGTGTCTACCCAATGTGTGGCAGCGTTGAAGAAGGCCAATTCCATGCTAGGGGTTATCAAAAAGGGGAATGAAAATAAAACAGCCAACATTATGATGCCATTGTACAAAACGATCGTAAAGCCACACCTGGAGTATTGTGTACAATTCTGGTTACCGCATCTCAAAAAAGACATAGTGGAACTGGAAAAGGTGCAGAAGAGAGCAACTAAAATGATTACTGGGCTGGGGCACCTCCCTTATGAGGAAAGGCTAAAACATTTGGGGCTCTTTAGTCTGGAAAAAGGCGCCTGAGGGGGGATATGTTTGAGACATACAAAATAATGCTGGGCATGAGTAAAGTGGATAGAGGGACACTCTTCTCCCTCTCACAAAATACCAGAACTAGGGGACATCCACTCAAATTGAGGGTTGGGAGAATGAGAAAAGACAAAAGCAAATTTTTTTTTTACCCAGCGTGTTGTAAATCTGTGGAACTCCCTGCCACAGGATGTAGTGATGGCATATGGCCTGGATGCCTTCAAAAGGGGATTGGGCAGATTCCTGGAGGAAAAGTCCATCACAGGTTACAAGCCATGATGGAGATGTGGAATCGCCAGGCTTAAAGCCAGGTTACTTCAAATGCCAGCTGCAGGGGAGTGGTACCAAGAGACAGATATCTAGTCTTGTGTGCTCCCAGACACATTTGGTGGGGCCACCGTGAGATACAGGAAGCTGGACTAGTTGGGCCTTTGGCCTGATCCAGTATGGGTCTTCTTATATTCTTATGTTCTTATATCCTCTAGCAATAGAAGACCTATATCTTTAGATAAGCTTTAAGGGAGCAGCAGACTATCAAGATGGGGAGGGTTTGTAGGCTTTAAAAAACTTTTCTTTACCATTTTGAAATGATGTTTTACAATATTTATATTTCACGGTTCTAGAATTGTAAGCAGCATGTCTTTAATTGGCTGAATAGCTCAGTGGTTTAGGGATCTGGCTGTGGAGCCAGAGGTTTGGAGCTTAATTCGTCACTGGGCCTCTTGTGAGTACAGCCAGCCTGTGTATCCTTGGGTGAGCTGCACAGTCTCAGGGAGCCCTCCAAAATAAGAGAACAACTTCTGAATACTATTTACCTAGAAAATTCCAGGAAGGATCTCCATAAGTCAGAATGGACTTGATGTCACATTATTGTGGTGCTGATTGAGATCTGTAATTACTTATGGTTTAAAAAATGTAAGCCATCCTGGGCCTGGAAAAGGGGGGGAGTGTGACAGAAGACAAACAAAGGTGGTTACTTCATGTCTGTTTTGTCTCTGTAAGTGTTGCGCTTCAGACCGTTACAAAAAAAAAATCTTACTTCATGTCCGTCGCACAACAGCTGCAATTTGTCTTGACTATGCCCCCAGAGCGGGATCAGAGAGTGACAATAGTTACCTGGCACTGGGTTGGGGTATTCTCTTATCACAGTTTCTTCCCGGTTCCTCTTCCGAGTAGAGATGGGCACGACTCAGCGGTATTCCCGTTTCTGTTTCCGTTACTCGGTTCCGTTACTCTACGGAAACGGTAACGGGAATTACTCCGCCAGACTTCGAGCTCGAACCGACGAACGAAAAATTTTGGTCTGATTTGTCATGCTTCTTCCTTGCATCGCGCGATCGCGCGATGCCACGCGGCACAGAAAAAAAGTTTTTAAAAGTTAAAAAAAACCGGTTCCCGGCCGAAAAGCAGGCGGAAAAATGCCTGCCGTGCCTCAGGGCACCTACCAGAGGGGTTGTTTCTGGAGGTCCCCGGCCTCCCCCCCATCCCCCGTCCTGGGCTGCTCTGGTGGGACTCGCCGCAGGCTCGCAACCAGCAAAAAGCCCAGTCTCGCCGCCGGCTGCCGCAATTAAAGCGCAAGCAAGCGGCACGGATGGCACAGGAAAAAACTTTTAAACTCTCCCCCCACCCATTCCCGGGCCAAAAAAGCAGGCGGAAAAATGCCTGCTTGACTAAGGGCGCAGGGCACCTACCGGAGGAGTGGTTTCTGGAGGGGGGGGTCCCGCCTCCCCCCCGTCCTGGGCAGCCGGACTCGCCATGCCATGCGGTGCGGGCGGGGGATCCAAAATGGGGCGGCGAACGCAATATTGTTTTTGAAATCGTGGTCCAAAAACACACAAGCACAACAGAAACACGCGAAAATTTATAAACTGCCAGATTTTTCACAGTAGCAGTGGGTTTTTTCTTGCAACAAAATGTCTCTCCTCTCCTCCTCTGTCCTCCATTGATTTTATTTTATTTTATTTTATTTTATTTTATTTATACCTGTGCAATGATGGGCTGGCCAGGTGGCCAGCCATGTGGGAGTGGACGACCATGCAAATTTTTGGAGCCATCCCACCAATCGCATGGCCACTTGGCCATGGAGACTTCTGGGATGTGCCAAAAAGCCCCCTAAAACCTGCCCTAGCCCCCTAACCCTAACCCTAACCCTTGACTCCAGTCCTTACCCATACGTCACAGACTGTCTTCTTAGTGGGTCAGAGGCACCCAGAGGTGCAACCCACTAGCCCACCGTAACCTTACCCGTCACTAGCCTAACCCTAGCCCTTGCACTAACCCACCTTAACCCTAAGCCAGATCTACTTGCATTGCACTACACGCAAGTACAATTCCCTTCTGTGTGAGACATGGTGGTGCGAGAGCCTTAGGCATCACCTATGGCTCTGGGTTCACTGCCATCACTAGTCTCACTGTCTGCAACTGGTATGCATATCCATATGGCTATTGCATACCATTTTGCAGCAGCAGCAGGTGAGGAGGGGAGACCCCCATGTTGAGGGGTCTCTTGGAGCCTGCTTCCCTTTCCTAGTGGGTGAGGATAGGAGGCACCCACGGGCGCCTCCAGGAGCCCGCTTTCCCTTTATAGCGGGCCAGAGGAGGCACCCACCCCACAGAGGTGCCTCCAGGAGCCCGCTACCCCCCCAAAAAACCAGTACTATCGAAAACGAAAAAACAAAAAACGAACCGACTAATTTTTGTGAATTTTCGCGAAAAACGGAAACAACCCGAAACGGAACCGGCCCGACTAACGACAACTCAAAAAAAAAATTCAAGTCGTGCCCATCTCTACTTCCGAGACAAGGGGCCGTCTGGTAACAACTGTCATGCAACAAGCAGTGTCCACCTAGTGGTCAGCGGCTGAAGTGGCATACGACATTAGTTTCCCTATGGGAAACACCATGCAGCACAAATGTTTATTAAAGAAAGTACTGAAAATTCTGTAGCATTGACGTGTAAATCCCAGAAGACCGGTAAATCAAAATATCGAAAAAGTTTTATTTACAATATTAAAAAGAAAGGAAGACAAATTCAGAATTTGTCACGGAACAAGACTGTGAAGTAACAGTTGTCGTGAGACAAGTTATCACGACCGTGAGAAACAGGAACCAAACAGGGACAAAACCACGTGATTGCAACCAACGCTGTCACGATACAAAACTAGTCACGGAACAAGGAAGGACGTGAAGTAACCGTCAAAGAAGCAAACAAAAAAATTGCAGGGCCAGGTGAAACTCAGATCATCATCAAAATAAGACCAGAGTACAAAATGACCGGCTTTGCTGAAAAGGCTGGGCTTTGGATGGAGCAAATAAGGGAGTCCCTGTGTTATATTAGAATCCTGTCCCAGAATCTGAGAGCCATACCTATCGAGCAGCTGCGCATGGACACTTGTGTGTGCAGAACTAAGCAGCAGCCCCAATCCTTTATCAGTGCTTTTTCTTCCGTGTAATGGCTCTGAACACATGCTTTTAGAACGGAGCCCTCAGTCCAAGTAGGGACAGCTTTCTCATCAATACCATCGAGCCATCAATATTTAAATAGACACGTGCTTTGAATTTCCAACGAGGGGAAGGCTGGGTGGGTGCCGACGTCTAATATTCGAGCTGCGCCTGAATAGCCCATAAGCGCCGGCATCGGCCCCATCATCGCGCCTTCAGCTCTAATCTTGATCAAAACTAATAACACCATCCATAATACTGTAAAGATTTATTAGCTCTGACAGATCTATACATTAAACAAACCACACTGTGGGCCTGAATGTTAAGTCAATGGAGCCTTTCTAATCAAAGGAGGGGAGAGAAGAGAAGAGAAGAGAAGAGAAGGGGTTAGAGGAGAATTTGGAGCAGAAAAAAAGTAGAACATAAGAAGAGCCATACTGGATCAGGCCAAAGGCCCATTAGTCCAGCTTCCTGTATCTCACAGTGGCCCCACCAGATGCTTCTGGGAGCACATGAGACTAGATAGCTGTCTCCTGATACCAACTCCCCTGCATCTGGCCCTTGAAGTACCCTGGTTTTAAGACTGGAGATTACACATCTCCATCACGATTTGTAACCTGTGATGGACTTTTCCTCCAGGAATCTGTCCAATTTCTTTTCATCTGTTCTCACTCTACCAAACCTCAGTTTGAGTGGATGTCCTCTACTTCTTGTATTTTGTGATAGGGAGAAGAGTGTCCCTCTATCTACTTTACTCATGCCCTCCATTATTTTGTAATCTGAATCATATCCCCCTCAGGCGTCTTTTTTCCAGACTAAACAGCCCCAAATGTTTTAGCCTTTCCTCATAAGGCTCTCCATTCCTCAGCCCAGTAATCATTTTAGTCACTCTCTTCTGCACCTTTTCCAGTTCCACTATTTTTGAGATGTGGTAACCAGAATTGTACACTTACTATTGTTTTGTACAATGGCATTATAATGTTGGCTGTTTCATTTTCAATCCCCTTTTTGATCATCCCTAGCATGGAATTGGCCTTCTGCACCGCTGCCACACACTGGATAGACACCTTCATTGAGCTGTCTACCGACACACCAAGATCTCTTTCCTGATCCGTCACGGATAGCTCAGAGCCCATGAGTTGATAGATAAAGTATGGATTTTTTGCCCCAATATGCAATACTTTACATTTTGCTACATTGAAACACATTTGCCATTTCACAGCCCATTCCCCCATTTTGGAGAGATCCTACTTATAAGATGGGGGATACTAGGCTCACTAATACTATGAGGGGAAAGGATTTTGAGGTTGTTGTAGATCAAAAGCTGAATATGAGCGGAAAAAAGAGTGATGTGGCTTTAAAAAAAAAGCCAAAAACATTTTTAAGAGGCATTAACAGAAGTACAGTAGCAGCCCTGTAGCCGCTGATTCACCATCTATGGATTCACTTATCTGTGAATGGCAAGTGGCCATGCAAGGAGCAGGGACGGTGGCGGCATACCATCCCAGGTGGCACAGTAGTAGTATCTGCAGAGGCCATGCGGCCCAGGGGCGCCTACCCACATCATTGGCGGCAGAGGTGGCACAGCCCGCAAGCACCCGCCTGCAGGAGCAGTGGCAGAAGCGGAGCCTGTGCAGTCTGTGAGCTCCTGCCCGCAGCACCATGGCGGGGGTTCGCTGGGATGCTGGTGAGGGTCATCAAGACACCTCTGCTGCCTGGGTGCCAGTGCTGGTGGTGGGCAGGGAGGCAGAGAGGCCCCTGAGGACTGCCGCTCCTTCCCTCCCTCCTTCGGCTGGCAGGCCCATCTGTGCCCAGCACAGCTTCTCCAGGTACAGCCTGCTAGCCACCGGCAGGCAGCCTACCCCGCGCCTCAGCAAGCAGAACAAGGAGGTGGAAGAGGCAGTTCGGGATGCATGAAGGAAGGACAGGCAGTGTGGCGCCACTGCTTTCACTCCCAACAAAATTGCTCGTTGATCAAGGCAAAAATCATCAGAAATCTTTGCTTGTTGATCAAAATACTCGTTAACCAAGGTACTTGTAAACCGAGGTACCATTGTATATACGTATCGCCTACAAAGCATATCTAGTGCTTAGAAACATTGGGGTGGGGGCCGGACCATCGCTCCCAGCACCTCCCTGTGGCTAAAAGATCATGGGAGCCAGGAGCCAGAAGTGTTTTTTCAACAAACTGAAGATATTATGTCAGATGATCCAGTTTGGTACCGTTACTAGCTGCAGTTCCATAGAAGGTGCCTCCATGAGTTGAAATCATTCAGAAGTTCCCAGGTCCTCACTCAAGCATCACTCAGTAAAGCAATAACCTCACACTGACCACCTGAACTCACATAAATGCAGTTTCACTGCTATGGTGGCCAGATGTGAAGGGTAACAAAAAGGTAATAGCATTTCATCTGCCATTTGGTCCTCTGCACAAACAGGCTGGTTCACTCCTAAAGCTAATGATTGGAGGATGTCTTTGTTAAGAGTGAACCAGCTCATTCCCAGGGTGTTCCTATCAACAGGTTTCAGGGCCCTACCAGAGGCTTCTGCATCTCCCAAAAAGTGAGACTCCCCCTCTCAATTTTCCTACATTGTGAATTGGCTTCAGAAGAAGCAGGAAGATATAGGAGGGAGCAATGCCTTGAGTCTCTTTACAATGAAAGCTGGTGTAAAAAATATTTCAAATTGAATGAATGAATGAATTAATGAATGAATGAATGAATGAGCCCCGTGGCGCAGTGGTTAAATGCCTGTACTGCAGGTAAAACTGTGCTCACGACCTGGGGTTCAATCCCAGGTAGCAGGCTCATGGATGACTCAACCTTCCATCCTTCCGAGGTCGGTAAAATGAGTACCCAGCTTGCTGGGGGGGGGGGTGTAGCCTGCATTACTGTAAATAAAACTGTAAAGAGCCCAGAGACTACTTGAAGTGGTATGGGGCGGTATATAAGCAGAACACTTTGCTTTGCTTTGCTATTGAATGAATGAATGAATGAATGAATGAATGAATGAATGAATGAATGCATGAGGATTTAGGATTTATTTGGATTGCTGTTCTTGTATGTTCTTGGGCACCATGGATCACCAGAAACGCAGATAAAGGGGTCCTTGATTGAATCATAAAATCATGAAGTTGGAAAGGGCCTACAAGGCCATCAAGTCCAACCCCCTGCTCCATGAAGGAATCCAAATAAAAGGACACCTTCCTTGTGGTTGCCTGAACTTTCTCTAGAAGCCAAAATGTTGAAATTGAGCACAGCATAAGAGAAGTGTACTTTCAGGGAAAGACAATCATGCTAGGAAAAGATGAAGGCAGCAAGAAAAGAGCAAGACCAAATATGAGCTGGATTGACTCCCTCGCAACCTTGAGTTTCCAAAGACAAAGCAGGGCTGTTCATAACAGGACCTTTTGGAGGTAATTCATTCATAGGGTATCCCTATGTCAGGGGGCAACTTGATGGCCCACAACAACAAGGAAAAAATTAACATGTTTTTTAAAAATCCCCCAACAGTATTGGATTTTGTAGCTCATAGTATCATAGAATCATAGAATCATAGAGTTGGAAGAGACCTCAAGGGCATTCTAGTCCAACCCCCTGCCATGCAGGATCCCCATCACAATATTTCTGACAGATGGCCATCCAGCCTCTGCTTAAAAACCTTCAAAGAACGAGACTCCACCACCCTCTGTGGCAGCATGCTCCATTGCCAAACAGCTCTAACTCTTATGAAGTTCTTTCTAATACTGTATTCAAATGGAACCTCTTTTCCTGTAGTTTGAAACCACTGCCCCGAGTCCAATCTCTGAAACCATGGAAAACAAACCAGTCCCTTCTTCAATGTGACATCCTTTCAAATATTTCATCGATGCTCATTTACCATTCTAGGAAGAAAGTTTCTAGGAAGAAACTCCAGAAGATGGGTTAGTAAGGAATACTTGAGAATTTTGACCCAAGCCCTAGGCAACTTTTTAATTGAAGAGAATGATAAACTTAGAAGCTAGTGCTAATGGCCCTGTTCCCATCCACTTAAAAAGCTTCTTACTGTGCTATCCTATTCACATCCTTAAATCCGGACTTCTTAAATGGCTAGCGAACCATGTTATCTCCTCTCTCAGAAGAGCCGTTATGGGTCTTAAAGGCAAATTGAGAACGGAGAAAAAGCTTCATCGACGTTGGTTTTAAGCCCAATCTTCACATTAAGAGCCGCCTCTCTCTGCCATGATTCATTGTTTCGGATGAAGAGCGTTTACGAGGTATTCGACATTTAATTGGTTTCCCCTTTGTTTTAATTTCCTTTGCCTAGCGCTCAAGTGATAAAACTTCAGAAGGAGGGTTTCCAATGAGCGGGTGCCTTTCCCTCCTTCCTTCCCTTCCCTCTTAAAACTAAAGAAGTGGTTCTGGTCTTCCAAAAAATGAGATGACAAAAAAAAATCCAGTTCTCCAGGTTTTGAAGGGGAGCATCCTTCTTGCACTTCAAGCCAGGAGAAAAAGAAGACCTCTCCGCCTGACACTGACAAAGAGCTTAGCTTCCCTGTCCATCATTATTTTTCCACCTCACCTGGCTAACTTGAAAATCATAGACTGCATGATGAAGGGAGAGACAGCCGCAAAGTGCCATTAGCAACAAGCAAATGCCCTCCCAACCCACCTCATTGTCAAGAGAGAGAAAGAGGGATGCAGAGATCATTGCATTATTGCAATAAAAGTCATCCTTTGGAAGGCTCTTAATTTTTCACACCATGAACTTAGACACAGGCCGTGAGAGCACCTTTCAGTCCTGTCATCCATTCCACCGGAATGAACAGCAAGACTGATGTTTGTGTAGAACTTGGAACAGTTGTCTTTTTAAAAGACTACAACAGCAAGAATCTTCCACCCATAGGGAGATTTGGGGGGTGGAGAAATGTAAGTGTCTGGGTTTCATTTTTATCTACATGTATCTCCACCTTCCCCGAGACGCTCACCCTTCTCCCTCCCACTGTGTCTTTGCAAAAAGTCTGCAAGTTTGTTTGCACTGAGAAACACAAGCACAAAAGGCCTGACTTATTCAGAAAGAGTCTATAGCCCAAACCCTGTTGCTCAGCATAGGTAAAGGTAAAGGTTCTCCCCGCACATGCATGCTCGTTTTGTCCGACTCTAGCGGTGGTGCTCATCTCTGTTTTCAAACCAAAGAGCCAGTGTTGTGCAAGTCCGTAGCCATATGGCCAGCATGTGTGACGACACCTCCCTTTTTAAA
The DNA here is from genome assembly GCA_037367245.1 of Phrynocephalus guinanensis. Taxonomy (NCBI): domain Eukaryota; kingdom Metazoa; phylum Chordata; class Lepidosauria; order Squamata; family Agamidae; genus Phrynocephalus; species Phrynocephalus guinanensis. The sequence goes on from CM074732.1 coordinate 194,343,445, forward strand.
ATGTGTGATTGTGATTAAAACACGTGTAAAGAATAAAGTTATTAATCTTCACAATATCCACTTGGTAATGCTGCCACCTTTTAAACCGTTGCCTTATGAACTGGGACAGACTCAGATGTATAATATCAAAATAATATTGAAGTTTATTGAGAAAATAAACACAATAATGTCTTAAGTTGGTATGCATTGCCTTAAACATAGAAGAGATTAATTCAACTCTTCAAGCCTCCCTGTCTTTAATAACCAGTAGGTCAGCTTGTTGGAAGCCGCTCAGAGTTCCCCCCGGGAAGATGGGCGGGGTATAAATCCAATAATAAATAAATAAATAAAGCCCTCACTGCCTGACAGAACTCTAACAGAGCTGTGCTCTCTCCCTTAACTCCCTTAACTGACCTAACTCTCAGAGACCAGGCTCCACCCTTTTTATACCATACCATCCCCTGCCCTCTTGCTGGGATTGGCTGATGATTTACATATGCATTTCTCCTGCTTCCAGGGTGTTGTCACAGCATGGCTGAACGCATTTCTGCGCACGGAACACTGTTTACCTTCCCGCTTTTTTATAGCAGTGCCCATTTACCTATTTGCATTTCCATGCTTTTGAACTTCTAGGTTGGCAAGAGCTGGGGTTATCAGTGGGAGCTCACCCCACTGTGCGGCGCCCAGGATTCAAACCACAGCCTACAGTTTCAGCACTCTAGGCCACTGAGCCACCACACTTCTTTCTTTTATTCTTCTTTCTTTTATTCAGAAATAGTCCAGGGCCCAAATCCTGTTGCTCAGGATAATAAGTGGCAATTAGAGTGACTTAATGGAGGATTTGGTGAGTTAACTCTTCTGCAAGTTCCATTGACTCAAATGGGCCAACTTGAATTGCAACAAAAGCTGTTACCCCACATCAACTTTGTACCACATCAAAGTAAAATGTGTATTTTATTTTGTTGCAGTCACGTGGTAGAACCGACACATTTTAATGTTCCATACCTTATGTAACCCCATGTACGGGGTCCGCATCAAAGTTTAATTTTTGTTGTCATTTTGCGGTGCTCTTTTATGTTTTTTACAAAATCTGATATGTCGGTATACAAAAATCTGATATGTCAGCTATCATATATTGATAAACAAATACACCTTTTTTTTTTTTTGCTTTTTCCCGTGCATAATGGCTTAAGTGTTTGTAAACAGAAATAAGTGCAATGGGAATGATTTACTCATGTAAAAATGACCATGATTTAACAAGTTCCCACAGACTCGTGTTCCGGTTTAAAATCCGCATTGGAACAGCGACAAGGACTTTACCACTCCAAGGCCAAACGTGCTGAGTTGCGCTTCAAGGGGCATGGTTGCACTTTATTTATTTTTTAATTTTGCAGGATGTGGAATGATGATTTTATGCTCCGCATCAAAAGAGCACTTTGCAGCGGATTTTAGTGGACGTGGGATAAGGGCCTTACCATGCTAAAGTAAGGCACATTTGGAGTAGGCCCATTTGAATCTATGCAACACATGGAGGAGTTGACTTGCTAAAGCACCTTGATTCAATGGGTTGACTCAATTGGCTGCAATTGATTATGCTAGGCACCAGGATTCTTACCACAAATGCTTGTATTTTTTTTAAAAAAATACATACATCAACACTTCTGCTATGCAACTTAGATAATTTGCAGGACAAAATGTCCTTGGAAATATGAAAATGTTTCCTTTGATGAGGTTACCTCACTGCTTCGCAAGCCAGGAAAAAGGTTTCTTATTCTCATGCACAAAAAAGAGTCAAGTAAGAATAAACATCCCTAGGGCAATACGGCATATCTAACCACTACGTTCTGCCACTTTGTTTATCCCAATTACTTATCTTTCACTTATATCTTCAGGTGAGTGGCATAGCCATGGACATTCATATCGTCTTACAGCAGGCATGTTGGGGGTGGGAATCTCTATTCATGAGACTTTGCTCAAGAGAGGTCAAGGTCAACTCAACACCATAAATTCATCTGCAAAAGATTCTTCATGCCTTACAAGATGTTTCACCTCCAGCCCGAGAGCAAGATGCTGAGATCTTTCTGCAACTGTGTTTTCTGCACTTTGTAAAAACAAACCTGTGCCTGTACAAAATCCGCACGCCCCTCCTTTACAAAACCCATCATACAAGTAGTGCAAGCTCAAAAGAACAGCCTGACTGATTAGAAAGATCTAAGCTCTCTGTCCAAATGGCTCATTTTGCTTTCAGAGGTTGTTCAGGCAACCATCTGCAGCTCTTTGGGTCTTGAAGAGCAGGTTCACAATCAGTATAGAAATAGCCTATGTAAAAACCCTCCGTCTCGTTCAGCCACCGTTCAGGTCCAGACACTGAAAAGGTAGTTTCACAAAGCAATGCTTCGTAATTATGCCCTTTACAAGTGTATATTTGATGCATCATTACCATGAACTTTTGGTAGAAGGGATGAGGGGAGAGAGAGCATCCAGTGTTTCTCTTGTCATGCCTTTCATTTCACTACCTTCAAGCCAGAAAAAAAGAGAAGTGCTTTTCTGCTCCGTTACCCCACGTAATTCACTGCAAGTCTAACTGCCGAGCTGACCGAATAATACAGAAATGCCACACTAAGCGCCAAGCGATAGCTTCAAATTACAGAGCCACGACATTCTCCAATGGGCTCCTCTTTTAAAAGAAATAAAATTGAAGTGAACATGTGGAATGCATCAGAAAGACCCAGAACACCCTGGAATGATATCTGTGGAGATTATTTAATGCCTGGGAAGATTTTGTAACTTTGCTCGTGGATTTTTTCTTTCTTCTACTTCTTTTTTTAAAATTTGATTCCTTCAGGCCTAGTAAATCTCTGATAAGATTTCTCAAACACTTTATACTCCATTCTGCCTAGCAAAACATGGTATGGGATTATCTGCAAATGCTGAATGAGACACTTCCTCTAGTTACCAGCTATCTAGAGTAGAGATGGGCAGGAAGCACTAAAATAGCATTTTGTTTTGTTTTGTTTCATTTGAAATGTTTTTTATTTAAATTTTAAGTTTTTAAACTTTTTTTTTTGCTGCCCCAAGCCCCTGCTACAGCTGATCGGTGCTTGGGGCGGCAAAAAAGAGTTTAAAAATCTCCCGGTGTCCCACGCCTGGCACGTTGGGGGGAAGCTGCATGCTTTTCCCCATAGGAATGCATTGCTTCAATGCATTCCTATGGAAAAATGAAATGGAACGGTACAAAATTTTTCATTTTGTTCTGTTTTGTTTTTCTTTCAGGGTGATTCGTTATTTGCTTCATTGTGTAATGTAACAAATAATGAATAAAAATGAACCATGCCCATCTCTAATCTAGAGGCATTTGTTGACAAAAATCCCTTTGGCTTTGGGATAAGTCCCCCTCTTACATACCCTCTCTTTCAAAAGGATATCAGTCCTAATAGATAACAGCAGTGATGTTTCCTTAAAGGCAGAAAATAGGAGGCTATTAACATTTCAGATTGCAGCAGCAGAAACTTTCCAAACAGACTAAAACAACCAGAAAAATCAGCGGTAGCTGTCCACACAAACAAACAATCTGGACATGAAATCCTCTTCCAGAACACAGAGGTAGAATCATAGAAACATAGAATAATAGAGTTGGAAGAGACCTCAAGGGCCATCTCGTCCAACCCCCTGCCATGCAGGAACCCCTTCACAATATTTCCGACAGATGGCCATCCAGCCTCTCCTTAAAAACCTCCAAAGAAGAAGACTCCATCACCCTCCGTGGCAGCATATTCCACTGCCGAACAGCTCTATGAAGTTCTTCCTAATGTTCAAATGGAATCTCTTTTCCTGTAGTTTGAAACCATTGCCCCGAGTCCTAGTCTCTGAAGCCATGGAAAACAAACCTGTTCCCTCTTCAATATGACATCCTTTCAAATATTTAAACATAGCTATCATATCCCCTCTCAGTCTTCTTTTTGAAAGGCTAAACATTCCCAGTTCCATACGCCGTTCCTCATAAGACATTTCCTCCAGACCCTCAACCATCCTGGTACCTATCACTATGTCAGACTACACAGAGAAGCCATTGAAATCCACAAACATAAGCATAGTTTAAAATCAACAAAGCCCAGCTTCCAGTACTGAAAACTACATCCAGCAAAAGATCAAAGTTCAGTTATTCCCACCCATCCACAAGCACAGGAGATCAATTCACAAAATAGAATAGCTAACGACACCCATCAACCACAGAAAAGGATAGCTGCCACCCATGATTGCAGTGAAACTTCTTAATTCCTCCATCACAATACAATGATTAACACCTGATAAGAATTAATAAATATGAGAATAAAGCCAAAAATTATTATGAACTATATCCAAGGGTTAAACCCAACTGTGGGTGTTAGGTTCATCTCTCTAAAGGTCTCATTGACACAGCCAAGAGGCTGGCATAAACACAAAAAAAGATAAAATACGAAGATGCCAGCCTGTAGAGTGTAACAAATATTTGTGGTTAACTAAAATAGAGCCAACAGGGAATCGAAGACAACACAAGGTCACATGACATACGTGGGCACCATCTTGTAGGCGCCACAAGCGCCATTTTGTTAACAGCAACACACGGCAGATAGCCAAGCAATGGGAAAACAACCTCGAACTAAGAAATAAACAAAAGCCATTTCTAAGAATCATAGCAATTTGCCAGGTGTGATCTAAGAAAACATTACACATGATATACGTAAGCTGCGGTTACAGAAAGGTATAAAAAGAGACCACTCTGGGAGAGCTGCAGCAGCAGAGTCTCGGGTCTGTGACCCAGATTATGCTGTGATGGAGCTCCCACTAATACCTTGGTTGTGTGTTGCTTGTCTTGTGTGTGTGTGATACTTGTCTTCTATAACTATATATTGCCTATAACTCTGTGCTCCTATACCTGTTCTTATATCCGTCTAATAAACTGAATAAACTAATCCCTTGCGTGGCAGTTTCATGAGAACCACCAAAATCTATCACACCTATTCTTCTGCTTGGACAAGTTTCCCCTTTACCAAAACTTAAAAAAACCCCACAATCTCACTCATTCTATACCCCAGAGCACAGAGAGAACTCTTAGTTCCCTGAGCTCCTTGCCCTCTGAAGATGCAGGCCACAGAGTCTGGCAAAACGTCAGGAGGGGAAACTTCCAGAACACAGCCAAACAGCCCAAAAAACTCACAACAGCTTTCAAAAGAGTGTTGTTCAAAGAAAGGTTGGGAATTGAAGTATTCTGGGAAAGGAACGACTCTGCTCAACTCCCAGAGAGGCAGCTGGTAAAAGAACCAAAAGGGGAAGGGCAGAGAATGAACTTCAGGGAAGGTTAAGCTGAAGTTCTGGATCCTACTCTTTTCCAGCCCAGAGGTACAATCACAACACTACTAGAATTTTAGGCCAGGAAGAGGTAGTTATGTAATTTCACTCATCCTGAGCCTGTAGAGCTGCAGCTGTATACAACTCAACTCAACTCAACTCAACTCAACTCAACTCAACTCAACTCAACTGTTGATTGGCTTGTAAGGATTGCCTTGTGATTCATCTTCCCAGTGAGCCAGAATTAAGCACAATTCTTGTCCTGCTTCTTATTACTTCTTCCCTTTGGTGATGGTGTGTATGATCTGCTCATCTAATTCAGTGAATTGACCCTCCAAGTCATTTGTACCATGGACAAACTGCCAGGAAGTGATGGGACTCCATTGCTCAGTGGTGTGGGTCTCTTGTGGAGCCAGAGGTTGGAAGTTGAAGTCTCCACTGTGCTGCCTCAAGAGAGGCTGGACTTGATGACCCATAGTGTCTCTTCCAGCTCTTCAGTTCAAAGGTGGTGGTGATGATTGCTCTCCAAGGACCTCAGTTTGGTATAAAGAAACAATAAAAAAGAGGCAGCTTTCAGAGGTCAAGGTCTGCTGGTCCTTAGAACATCGTATACACCCACAGAATTCACACTTGACTCCTGTTTTTGGGAGAAAGGTGGCCAGTCAATCCATCCATCCGTCCATCCATCCATCCATCCGTCAGTCAGTCAGTCAATCTCATTCCCTTCTTCTGAGTGCACTTCTTAGACTATATAGCAGTGGTGATGAACCTTTGGCACTTCAATTGTTTTGGACCACAACTCCCGCAATCCTTTGTCATTGGCAATACAGGCTTGGAATTCTGGGAGCAGTGGGCTAAAACATCTGGAGTGCCAAAGATTCGCCCCCACTGCTATATTTATTTATTTATTTATTTATTTATTTATTTATTTATTTATTTATTTGCTTACTTACTTACTTTTCTATCTTGTATGCCGCCCACTACGCGAAGGTCTCTGCACGGCTCACAATCCAAATAAACAATTCAGACAATTAAAACATCAACATCGCAATAAAATTAAAACAATAAAAACATTTAAATACAATAAATACAATATATTAAAATACTACACTAAAATCGCCATCACGACCCACAATAATCAGTTAAAAAATTTCTGGAGCAAGAGTGTTTTTACCTGGCGCCAGAATGCCATCAACGTTGGCGCCAGCCGGGTCTCTCTTGGGAGGGCATTCCATAATCTGGGGGCAGCTGCTGAAAAGGCCCTGTTCCTACAAGCCATCCCTTTCACCTCCTTAAGGGATGGCTTATCTGGAGGGGCCCCTGGCTAGATCTTAGTTGCTGGGTAGGTTCATATGGAAGGAGAGGGTCCTTCAGGTATCTAGGTCCTAAGCCGTTTAGGACCTAGATACATATAGCTTGTCCAAGGCCACACAGGAAGCATAATGGGGAATCAAACTCCCACTCTCTAGCTCCGCAGCCAGATACTGAAATCCAGCCAGCTCCACTCTAATAATGGGAGTATTAAAAGCCCCCCTGGAGCCTCTAGTGGCCAGATGTGTATGGGGTTCTCAGAACTCCCAGGGACCCTCTAAACATGACAAATGTGCCCTCAGCATCACCAAAGAAAGCATAAAGGGGATTTCTCAGGGTTTTTTTGTTTGTTTTTTCTTTGAAATTTTAGTGCCATTGTGACAGATCTGGCAGTAAGGTTTTGGGTGGGGGGGGGGCTAGAGGCTATTCTTGGAAGGAGCAGCTTGAGCCCTTCATCCCTAAAATTTGTTCACCCTTGACCCCTAGAGAGTTTTGATGGTTTCAGCCCGATGTCTACTACATCTGCAAATTTTAGGAGCCTTGTGGCGCAGTGGTTCAATGTCTGTACTGCAGACTGTGCTCACGACTTGGGGTTCAATGCCAGGTAGCAGGCTCAAGGTTCACTCAGCCCTCCATCCTTCCGAGGTAGGTAAAATGAGTACCCAACTTGCGGAGGGGGGGGGCAATGTGTTGCCTGCATACTGTAATTAAAAACTGTAAACCTCCCAGAGACTATTTGAAGTGGTTTGGGGCGGTATATAAACCGAACAATTTTATTTTGCTTTGCTTTTGCATGTAAAGCCAGTACAGTCGAGTAAAAGTGTTGAGCTGGGGTTGTAAAGATGATCCTTTTCCCAGCTGTGCACCCTGCCAAGGCTGGCCTGACTGCAACAGCCACAAGGAAGGTGAGCTTTGTTTCAGTGAGATTCCCTTGGAATCACCACAGTACATTTAAAGAATGATGGGTTGCCTCCCCATAACTCTGCCAAATTTGTTGTCTGACCTTTTCCTTGCTCGCTGTAGCACCATATATGCAGTAGTATATCATCATCCTCTTCCTCACTTACACGACGCTTCTCACTAATAGATCATTAAGGAAGAAGCTTCGTCCAAAGATGTATTAGCGTCATACATCATCATGGGGAGGGATGAGGTGATGATGACAAGAGGAGGGAGCATCCAGGACATGGGAAAGCCAAGAGCAAATCAGTTTAATTACGCAGTGATTAATAATCCCCAGTTACTGCTCATTATTGCTAACAACATCTTAGATAATTAAAAACTGGTCCTCCTTGCTGGTTCATATTATCCTTTTCTATCCAGGAGCAAATGTCTAATCAATTTCACCATTGCTTCTAGTGAGTTTTGCTGTTCTGATGTTTTGGAAATTAACACAATGCTTACTGTTCAGATTTCCAATTATCCAGGGCAATGTTTCAGCATTTAAAATGGCATAAGAAAAAGATTTCTGGAATGGCTATAGTGGAAAATTGACTCTATTAAGTTCACAATAATGGCTGTTGTAACAACAATAATTTCCTTTTGTGTGGTAGAGGATAATCTTTTTATTACCCTGTCATCTTTTTTTGATTGTGGTCATGTACTGAGCACGCTCTTATAGGACTCTTGTTTAATCACCATTGTTGCAAGATACAAAGGAAAACTGTGCAGAATAAAAACACAAGGAAGCATCTTTAGGGATTTTCAAGAAATGATATTTCTCGTCCTTTGATATACAATACTATATGTTTAATTCCATATACTGTTGAGTTTTTATAAAATTTAAAACAAACATAAATTAAATATTGTGAATATGGTTGACTTACATGTTCTTGCTAAAAGGCACTATAGGAGTGTTTGGGGTGTGGCAGTGCCGGTGAGGCAATCAAACTGAGGTTTTGTGCTGCATTGGGCAGGTGTAGGTAATCAAGCAGCCAGAAATGTATTTAAGGAAAGTCTCTGGTGTTACACTTTGCTGAATCTGTTTGGATTCAGTCATACCAACTTTCTGGTTCTGTTTGAGCTATTTGCTTGTTGTGTATTTTTCTGCCTACTGTATATGCTGTATACTTATTTGTTAAAGTTGAGGGCTATACTTTACTAGTAGTATACATTTAAAGTTTAAGTTACAGTTCTGGGTTCTTTCATTGTGTTGTGAAAGGAATTGCTGAGTATAAGCAGGTATAGAACTCTTTTAAGTTGTTTATGTAGAGCTGAGTATCAAGCATTGTGTGTGTGTATCTATATATATATGCATGTTAGGGTGGATTCGGGTTTCTTCCCGTGTAGAAATCTGGTTGTTTTGGCGACGTTTCAACGAGGTCTCACTCGTCATCTTCAGGCTGGTGTTCTGGCTTCTTTCTTCTTGAAGCAAAGCGTGGTCTCAGTTGAAGTCCTTCTATAAATACTGCTGGGGGTGTGTGGTTTGCTTGCTCTGTTGCTGATTGTAGGTTCGTTTGTTCTTTTGTGATCTGCTGTGTGGCTGAGGCGATCGTTAAGGGCTTAACTGCTGGTGGGTTAGATGGCTGTTTAGAGACATCATGTGTGGGTGAGGTGCTGGATGTGTGTCTATTAGCCTTTTGTTTCTTAACGACCTTGGTGATGGGTGTTCTGGCAGCATCCTGGGCTTTGGTGGAGTGGGGTCCTGTGTCTTGTGAATTCATTTTGGTCTGGCTGCGTGTCTGTGGTCTCCCAATGTTTTTTTGGCGTGTGTAAGTGTGCTCCATGTGGTGGCTGGAGTGGGGAGTAGCGGTAGATGGTGCAGTCGTGGTTTTGTTATTGGATGGTGGGTTTCGTTTCATCTGTGGGAAGGGTCTGGGTTTGTGTTTGGTGTGGATGGAAGGTGGTGGCATCTTGTGTCCTTTTGGACCTGGTGTCAGTCTTTGTGACAGAGGCTCGTCTGTTGACCAGGGCTAGTTTCCAGATGTCAGGCAAGCGGGAGGTGTCATCACGTTTATTCATGTTGTTTGGGTGTTTCTCTATTTCAATGGCTTCCATGATTATTCGACTGTTGAAGTGTTCAGTTTTGGAGATGAGTTTGGTTCTTTTAAAATCAATTTCATGACCTGTTGTTTTTATGTGCTGGAAGAGAGAGGAAGATTTTTCTTCTTTTTTGACTGCGTTCTTGTGTTCTGCGATGCGTGCGCTTATTCTCCTGTTTGTCTGTCCGATGTATGTGGCTGGGCAGACTTTGCATGGTATTTCGTAGACTCCTTGGTTTTCTAGCTCAATCTTGTCTTTGGGGTTTCTTAAAATGTTGGCTATTTTTTGTTCGGTGCAAAAGGCTGTCTTGATATTGTGTTTGTGGAGAATTTTGCTTATTTTGTCTGTGGTGCCTTTGATGTAAGGGAGGAGGGCAGTGCCGTTGTTCTCTTCTGTTTCTTGGTTCTTGGGGGGTGTTTCTTTTTGGATTAGTTTGGTGATGGTGTTTTTTTGGAATCCGTTCGCAATTAAAGCATTCGAGAGAGTGTGTAATTCAGTTTTTAGGTGGTCTTTGTCAGCGAGGCGTTTGGTTCTGGAGATGAGGGTTTTTGCTACGGAGTTGATCTGTGCAGGGTGGTGGTGTGATTGTGCATTTAAGTAGCGGTTTGTATGTGGTTTTTTTCCGGTAGATGGTATGTCCTAAGGAGCCGTCGGGTTTTTTGTAGATTAGGACGTCCAGGAAGGGAAGTTGGTTGTTGGCTTCTATTTCCATAGTGAATTGTATTTTGGGGTGTAGGCTGTTGAGATGTGTGAGGAAGTTGTTCAGTTTGTCTTTCCCGTGTGGCCAGATAACAAAGGTGTCGTCAACATATCTGAGCCAGAGTTTGGGTTTATGTTCGGACTTCTGTAACGCGTTGGTTTCAAAGTGTTCCATATATAGGTTTGCGATGACCGGTGAGAGGGGTGATCCCATGGGTGCTCCTTCTATCTGTTTGTATCTTTGTCCATTGTGGATGAAGTATGTGTTGGTTAGGCAGTGGTTGGTCAGATCTAGGATGTGCTTGGGGGGGTTGTATTTGTTGTGGATAGCTGTCAAGGCTTCTTGAATGGGCACTTGTGTGAAGAGCGAAACAACATCGAAGCTCACGAGTAGGTCATTGGGTTGTAGGTCTTGTTTCTTTATAATTTCTATGAAGTGGAACGAGTTTTGTACGTATGAAGAGATGGATTCTGCATAGGGCTGGAGTTGTTTGGCAAGAAATTTGGCGAGGTTTTGTAGGGGTGAGCCTATGGAGCTGACTATGGGTCTGAGAGGTGTTCCTTCTTTGTGAATCTTGGGGAGGCCGTAGAGCTTGGGGCATCTGGATGATTTCTCTCTGGGGATGATGCTTGGCTTGATTTCTTCACTTAAGGGTGAGGCTTTTATTTTGGCTTTGGTGGTTTTTTCCAGGTAGGTGGTGGGGTCTGTGTTCAAAGCTATGTAAGCAGGGTCTTGTAGTAGGTTGGATAGTTTGGCTTGGTAGTCAGATGTGTTCATCACCACTGTGGCATTGCCTTTGTCTGCTGGGAGAATGATTATGTTGTTGTCTTTCCTCAGGTTGGTGAGGGCTTTTTGTTCTTCTTTGTGTAAGTTGCTTCTGGGTGGTTTGCTGGAGCAGAGGATATTGGTGACTTCGAGTCTGATTTTGTTGGCTTCATCTGGGTTGATTTTGGTTAGGCTGGCTTCCACTCCGCATATGATGTTTTCCGTGGGGATGTGTCTGGGGGCGACTGCAAAGCCTCAGCCACACAGCAGATCACAAAAGAACAAACGAACCTACAATCAGCAACAGAGCAAGCAAACCACACCCCCCAGCAGTATTTATAGAAGGACTTCAACTGAGATCACGCTTTGCTTCAAGAAGAAAGAAGCCAGAACACCAGCCTGAAGATGACGAGTGAGACCTCGTCCAAACGTCGCCAAAACAACCAGATTTCTACACGGGAAGAAACCCGAATCCACCCTAACATGCATACCTATACCCGTGAAAATCTACGAAAACAAATATCCGACCTCTACGGGGAGGAAACCTTCCAACTGACCAGAACCTACGAGAAACTAGAAGTCCGAAGAGCCACCATCTTATGTGACATTGCATTCCTACGCAACTGCCGAGATAAAAATGTGATCCCCACAAGCTTCCAACTGAAATTCCACTCAAAAACCCCATCCAGCGAAAGGATCCTGAAAAGAACAGAACTAGCCCTAATCAGAAACGAACTACACAAGAAAAGATACCTACTAGATCAAACCAACAGAGACCTACTCACTCTCCACCTCAAACTCAGCAACAAAATCCACCCAACACTCTGGAACAAATCCAAGCAACTCGCCGCCTGGAGAGCTGAAACAGAGACCTCCCACAAGACAGACATACACACCAACAAACTCCACAAAACTGGAAAAACGCCAGAAGCCCAACCCCCCACAGCAGCCCATGAAACAAACAGTTCACAACATATCAGACAGGACACTCACCATCGCAGAGACCAAAGTCCTGTCCAAAGGATTCAACTTTGCAGTCGCCCCCAGACACATCCCCACGGAAAACATCATATGCGGAGTGGAAGCCAGCCTAACCAAAATCAACCCAGATGAAGCCAACAAAATCAGACTCGAAGTCACCAATATCCTCTGCTCCAGCAAACCACCCAGAAGCAATTTACACAAAGAAGAACAAAAAGCCCTCACCAACCTGAGGAAAGACAACAACATAATCATTCTCCCAGCAGACAAAGGCAATGCCACAGTGGTGATGAACACATCTGACTACCAAGCCAAACTATCCAACCTACTACAAGACCCTGCTTACATAGCTTTGAACACAGACCCCACCACCTACCTGGAAAAAAAAAAACCACCAAAGCCAAAATAAAAGCCTCACCCTTAAGTGAAGAAATCAAGCCAAGCATCATCCCCAGAGAGAAATCATCCAGATGCCCCAAGCTCTACGGCCTCCCCAAGATTCACAAAGAAGGAACACCTCTCAGACCCATAGTCAGCTCCATAGGCTCACCCCTACAAAACCTCGCCAAATTTCTTGCCAAACAACTCCAGCCCTATGCAGAATCCATCTCTTCATACGTACAAAACTCGTTCCACTTCATAGAAATTATAAAGAAACAAGACCTACAACCCAATGACCTACTCGTGAGCTTCGATGTTGTTTCGCTCTTCACACAAGTGCCCATTCAAGAAGCCTTGACAGCTATCCACAACAAATACAACCCCCCCAAGCACATCCTAGATCTGACCAACCACTGCCTAACCAACACATACTTCATCCACAATGGACAAAGATACAAACAGATAGAAGGAGCACCCATGGGATCACCCCTCTCACCGGTCATCGCAAACCTATATATGGAACACTTTGAAACCAACGCGTTACAGAAGTCCGAACATAAACCCAAACTCTGGCTCAGATATGTTGACGACACCTTTGTTATCTGGCCACACGGGAAAGACAAACTGAACAACTTCCTCACACATCTCAACAGCCTACACCCCAAAATACAATTCACTATGGAAATAGAAGCCAACAACCAACTTCCCTTCCTGGACGTCCTAATCTACAAAAAACCCGACGGCTCCTTAGGACATACCATCTACCGGAAAAAAACACATACAAACCGCTACTTAAATGCACAATCACACCACCACCCTGCACAGATCAACTCCGTAGCAAAAACCCTCATCTCCAGAACCAAACGCCTCGCTGACAAAGACCACCTAAAAACTGAATTACACACTCTCTCGAATGCTTTAATTGCGAACGGATTCCAAAAAAACACCATCACCAAACTAATCCAAAAAGAAACACCCCCCAAGAACCAAGAAACAGAAGAGAACAACGGCACTGCCCTCCTCCCTTACATCAAAGGCACCACAGACAAAATAAGCAAAATTCTCCACAAACACAATATCAAGACAGCCTTTTGCACCGAACAAAAAATAGCCAACATTTTAAGAAACCCCAAAGACAAGATTGAGCTAGAAAACCAAGGAGTCTACGAAATACCATGCAAAGTCTGCCCAGCCACATACATCGGACAGACAAACAGGAGAATAAGCGCACGCATCGCAGAACACAAGAACGCAGTCAAAAAAGAAGAAAAATCTTCCTCTCTCTTCCAGCACATAAAAACAACAGGTCATGAAATTGATTTTAAAGGAACCAAACTCATCTCCAAAACTGAACACTTCAACAGTCGAATAATCATGGAAGCCATTGAAATAGAGAAACACCCAAACAACATGAATAAACGTGATGACACCTCCCGCTTGCCTGACATCTGGAAACTAGCCCTGGTCAACAGACGAGCCTCTGTCACAAAGACTGACACCAGGTCCAAAAGGACACAAGATGCCACCACCTTCCATCCACACCAAACACAAACCCAGACCCTTCCCACAGATGAAACGAAACCACCATCCAATAACAAAACCACGACTGCACCATCTACCGCTACTCCCCACTCCAGCCACCACATGGAGCACACTTACACACGCCAAAAAAAACATTGGGAGACCACAGACACGCAGCCAGACCAAAATGAATTCACAAGACACAGGACCCCACTCCACCAAAGCCCAGGATGCTGCCAGAACACCCATCACCAAGGTCGTTAAGAAACAAAAGGCTAATAGACACACATCCAGCACCTCACCCACACATGATGTCTCTAAACAGCCATCTAACCCACCAGCAGTTAAGCCCTTAACGATCACCTCAGCCACACAGCAGATCACAAAAGAACAAACGAACCTACAATCAGCAACAGAGCAAGCAAACCACACACCCCCAGCAGTATTTATAGAAGGACTTCAACTGAGATCACGCTTTGCTTCAAGAAGAAAGAAGCCAGAACACCAGCCTGAAGATGACGAGTGAGACCTCGTCGAAACGTCGCCAAAACAACCAGATTTCTACACGGGAAGAAACCCGAATCCACCCTAACATGCATACCTATACCCGTGAAAATCTACGAAAACAAATATATATATATATATATATATATATATATATATATATATATATATATATATATATATATATATATATATATATATATATATATATATATATATATATACACACACACACACAGTGGTACCTTGTATAAAGGAATTAATTTGTTCCAAATGAAATTATGTTAAGCAAATTTTCCTTTATACAATTTCCCATAGGAATGCATTGAAAACGGAGTGATCCCATTTTTATGTTGTACAGATTCTTCCCATAGGCAATTATGTTAAGCAAATTTCCCCTATCTCCGGAAGTTTTTATGTTGTACAAATTTTATGTTATACAAGCTGTTTGTTATATATATATGTGTCAAACAATACAAATATTCTATTTTTCTACAGAATTGAATGGGTCTATGTTATTTCATTATTTTAGTTCTCTCACATTGTTTATCTTTCCTTATGGGAGATGGTCATTCACTGTAAACTCTGTTGTTAAGGTTGAAGTTTATTTCTCTTAATCATTAACTTCCACCCATACTTCCCGTCATATACTAGCTCATTCATTCACCAAACAAGGATTTTAGCTGGCTGGATATCTCTGTGAGTTAGACATCTGGTTGCACAGCAAAAAGTTGGGGCTTCAGTTCATCACTGTGACTCCTGGAGGAAGAGCCAGCCTGTGTGACCTTGTGCAAGCTGTAATATCCCAGGACAGCCCCAGAAGAAGAGAATGGTGAACCACTTCTGACTACTTTATATCTAGAAACTAGAGAAATGAAACACGCCAGCCCAGCTGGTGCTCAGAACCAAGTCCCACCCTCTGGAACAAAATCAACCACTGTCTTGCCTCGCTGTAGCTCACACTGGTGAAATTCCAATCAGGAAGCAGCCTCTGATGTGTCATTTTCCCCTCTACCTGGCGCTGGCTAATCAGGAGCTCCCACCTCCCTGTCTGATTGGCGAGCACCAGGGAGAGGGAAAGATGGTTCATTGGAGACTGCTTCCTGAACTGCTTCCGGATTGGAATTTCACCCAGCATGCACTACAGCAAGGTAAGATAATGATTGTGTTTGTTCCAGAGGGTGGGACTGGGTTCCGAGCACCACTTGTGCTGGTGTGTTTCATTTCAGAACCAGTCCCCTTCCGAAACAAAATGCCCATCTCTACTATTAACCCCTTTAAAAGGGTCATCATTGATAATAATTGACTTGACGACACACACCATTATTACTGTATTTTAATATATATGAAATCTGGAAGTCGAGTCATGGCAGCTGGACTTCTTTTCTTGTGAGACGGAGAAGTTTCAGTACTCATCCAAGTAGCTTGGTCATATTAGACAGAGAAGATAGGTGAGAGGAGTCAGCGAAGCCATTGATTAGTGTATCGAAAATCCCTCTCTCAACAGGGGTGGGGGATTTAGGCATAATCTGTCTCCCACTTATCATGCAGCCTTTTTAATTATTCTTAGACATACATTATCCCAGATTTCAACCTCATTTCACGGATAATGCAAAAACAAAATGGCCCCTTCCCCCCCCCCCCAAAAAAAATGCTAACAAGATGACACTCTGTTGTGTGTTATAATAGGGTATACTTGCCCTGCATCGTGACTCTTGCACGGCACAACACCCGCCCTCCATCATGATATCTGCATAATCTTAAATCTAGCCACTTGGCATTTTTTCTGCATGCCTTTTTTGTGAGTTAAAAATCTTCACATTCTCGGACAACTTTCTACTAGCATCCATTAGCTGGCTTCCTCTTTAATTACACCCTTTGTGCTAAAAACGGACACCTGCGGGCTTGTTTGAAGGCTTTTCATTATGATAAGATTCTCCTCTTCTCCCTGGGCTATTATCTATAATTTGGTTCTTCGGTGACTGTCAACAAACATATCAGAAAAGTAAAACACAATTAACCAACATGCCAAATTGCAACTTAATTGGAAAAGCCCTCGGATGAGGTCACAATTACTGGGCAATCAGATAGACTTCCACAGATGCAACAGATAATTGACAAGATTAATTCTTAAGTATAAAGCCGACAGATTGCTGTTTATTAGGAGAAATGAAGTGGACCCACTCAAAGGAAACATGCAAAGGAAAGTCGGAAAATAAGGTTAATCTGTACTTTGCAGATCTGTGCTTGGAAGGTGGGGTAAAGAGGAAGAATGTTTGCCAACCTCTCAACTGGCCCCTGCTGCCATGATTAATGGTAATAGTTGCATTATCTGCAGCCATGGCAACATGGTAGTGACTTAGCTCTCTTATGGTTAAAAAATATTTCCATGTTTTGAATAAGATTTTGATGGTGTCCACAATTTTTTTCACACCACCATGCCCAGCACCACATGCCAAATGAATCTGTTTTTTTTCCATTTCACCTTTATAAGCACCTATAAGCAGAACTCTTTGCTTTCTTTATTGTCCAGCTTTCACACCAATATATAATAATTAGAAAATAAAATACACGACTGTAGATGGTCTTGGTCTCCAGTGACACATCCGTACACTTGTCTGGAAGTTGAGTCATGGCAGCTGGACTTCCTTTCTTGAGCGATTGAAGCGTTTTGCTACTCATCCAAACAGCTTTGGGCACGACTAGGGAAAATGACGTTTTTGAGTTGTCGTGTGTCGGAGGCAGTCCGTTTTGGCTCGTTTCCGTTTTTCGCGAAAATTTCGCAAAAATTAGTCGGTTCGTTTTTTTGTTGTCGTTAGTACTGGTTTGGGGGGGGTAGCAGGCTCCTGGAGGGAGCTGCAGGAGTCAGCCAGAGCCACAAGTGACGGACTGGCAGACTCTTTGCACCCGCTGTGTCTCACGTACTTGCATGTAGTGCAATGCAAGTAGATCTGGCTTAGGGTTAAGACGGGTTAGCGCAAGGGCTAGGGTTAGGCTAGTTACGGGTGAGGTTAGGGTGAGTATTGGGGTGCACCTCTGGGTGCCTCTGACCCACTTAGAAGGACAGTGTACTGGCGTATCGGTTAGGCTTAGGCTTAGGGTTCGGGTTTGGGCTACGATTAGTGGTGGGCTGTTTATGCCCGATTGGCACATCCCAGAAGTCTCTGTGGTCAACCTGGCCAAGTGGCCATGCGATTGGTGGAAATTTTGCATGGTCCACTCCCATGGGCGAGCCCATCATTGCAAATATGCAGGTGTAAAAAAATAAAATAAAATAAAATAAAATAAACGGAGACTTTTTTTTTTGCAAGAAAAACCCACTGCTGCTACTGTAAAAATTCAAGCATTTAAAATAGCTAATTTTCGCATGTTTCTGTGGTGCTTTGGTGGGGTTTTGGGCAACGATTTCAAAAAAATTATTGCGGTCGCCATTTTGGATCCCCCGCACTGCATGGCAAATGGATGCGCCCTCCCAGCCTGGTACCAGCAGTGCAGCAGTAGCAATAGCCAAGGAGAGGGGGGCGGGGAACCCCCCCCAAATAAAACACCCTTCTGGCCTGGTAGGTGCCCTCAGACAGTTTTCACCTACTTTTAGGGCCGGGAATCAGTTTTTTTTTAACTTTTAAAAACTTTTTTTCTGTGCCGCTTGGCATGGCGCGATCGCCGCGATGCAAGTAACGAGCACGACAAATCAGACCAAATTGTTCGTTCGTCGGTTCGAGCTCGAATTCTGGTGGAGTAATTCCCGTTACCGTTTCCGTAGATTAACGGATACGAGTAACGGAAACGGAAACGGGAATACCGCTAAGTCGTGCCCATCTCTAGTTGCGAGTCCTCCATTTTATAGTTCACTTTGACCTCATGTCACCCTGGTCTGGAATAGGCTCATAAGATGAACAATAGGCTCATTAGGTGGACAATGGCCCACCTTTACGACCTTCCCAACACCCAGAAAGTATGAGTCATTAGCCATGGCCTTGTTGGTGGAGGTGTAAAATATTCTTGATTTGACTGGAGATTGTTGAAATGGCCGCTTGATAAGTAGCAGACAGATTGTGCTTGAAGAATGAGCCTATTGAACATATTGTCCACCTAATGAGCCTATTTAGGCCATTGTTCATCTTATGAGCCTATTTCGGACCAGGTTGACATCAGGTCACAGTAAACTATAAAATGGAGGACTAGCAACTAGCTTTCCTCAGACTGACGAAGCAGTTTGGATGAGCAGCGATATGTTTAAATCTCTCAAGAAAAGAAGTCGAGTTGCCATGATTCAGCTTCCAGATAAACTCACCTGGATGACTAAGAATCTTCACAGACATCCTTACACTTGCTGATCTTTTTCTTTCTTTCTTTCTTTCTTTCTTTCTTTCTTTCTTTCTTTTTAGCCTACAGCACCTGGTATTCCCAGGCGGTCTCCCATCGAAGTACTAACCAGGCCCAACCCTGCTTAGCTTCTGAGATCAGACAAGATTGGGCATGTTCAGGGTGGTATGGCCGTAGGACTTTTTCTAATTTGTTCATTGCTGCCCTTTCTGGTCTTCTGATTCCTTGGCTGCAGAAACTTTAGATCTCACATAATGTGGCCCCTTTTCCCATATCCATTTCAGTGCTTCAAGAAGAACAGTCATGCTGGGTGGTGGGTGGGTTTCCTTCGGCTCGCAGATTTCTGCGACGACCTGGCAGAAAAGGATTCTTCCGGCAGAAGGGTATACTGTATCTGCTATAGTAAGCGATTTCTTTGTTTTAAGTGCCAGAGGCCGAATTTGGAAAAAGCTGTGCACAAAGTAAATGTCATTGTTTTTTACCCTAGTGCAGGCATGTCCAAACTTCAGCCCTCCAGATGTTTTGGACCGCAACTCCCACAGTCCTTTGCCATTGGCCCTCTAAGCTTAGAATTCTGGGACTTGTGGTCCAAAACATCAGGAGGGCCGACATTTGGATATGCCTACCCTAGTGGGTGTGTAGTTATGCTTCTCATTCCTTAATAGGGTGAGCTGTCCAGCCACTGCCCTCTTTCCCTACTGATCATATGATCAATAGGGGCAAGGAATGGAGTTGGCCTCCCAGCTCTGTAGCTATTCCTGATCTATCGCTTCAGATGCTCTACACATTTTTCTCGTCATTATTTCCTGCCATCCTACAAAATGGGGTTGGTTGCCTATAGGATGGGTCTGCTGCTTTTAACATTAGCAGAAACCACCTCCTCTAAGTTAGCCTATGGAAAAAGAAAAAAAACAATGGAACTCTTACAGAGGAAAATGCAGCACTGTTTAGCATGAACAAAATGGATGGATCAAGCCCAGTGGGTCAAATGCATTTATCTCTAACGTCCAGCCTGTTGTCGAATGATTTACTGCCTTGTTCTATGGGATATGAAACAATAATTCTGCTTTCGGCACTTAGACAAATTGCATTCCGAAACTGACAAGGGGTTTTTTTGTGGTCCTTTATAAATGTATGATTCACTTTTTGTGAATGTTAAAGGGGAGTGTCTTGAGATGCAGACCGAGAGATTACCCCACCCACAGGAACATTTATTCTCAGGTTAAACAAAGAAGACACCCAGGTGTCTATAAAGAGCACGGATGTGGCCTTATTTCCACTAGCTTTTATGAAGATGTCTCTGCAAGTTAGCGAAGTGGACACCACTGATCAGGGTACACCAGGTTGGGTTACAGTCAGTGGCAGGCAATCAGTGGTTCTACATCCCAATGGAATCCTCAGACAAATTTCACCCCCCCCCCTTAACAAGTGGTCAGTGCAGACCTCTAGCGAGAGTGATATGTCTGTCCATATTAGCTTCAAGGTGATGGTCTTAATACATAAAGCCCTAAACAGTTTGGGACCTCCCTACACAACTCAATGCCATGTGTTCCCAACAAGTACTTCTTGTTCTACTGGTACTTCCCAGGCCATATAACTGGGGATGCCAACCCCAAGGAAGGCCCAGAGGGAGAGAATATTGGGACTGGGCCTTTTTGGTGGTTGCCCCCTGGTCTGTGGAACGAATAACCACCTGAGATCCATTTGGCCCTTTCCCAGCTGTCTTTTAAGAATTATCTTAAAACATTTCTGTTCCTGCAGGCTTTTCAAAACTGGCCAACTGAAGAGTCGGTGAGAGCACCAGCTTTTTATAACTAACTGCCACCCAATTTAATGTGTTTTTATATACCGGTATGTTGTGATAATTTAGTTTATTTTTACTGCACTTTTATTTTATCCCACTCTTATTGCTGTGAACCACCCCAATGGTCAGATAGGTGGTTTAGGATCTGAATAAATAGAAAGAAAAGAAAGAAAAAGAAAGAAAGAAAGAAAGAAAGAAAGAAAGAAAGAAAGAAAGAAAGAAAGAAAGAAAGAAAATTGTCTTTCTTGTATAACAGTCTACTGGGAAGGAAGGAAGGAAGGAAGGAAGGAAGGAAGGAGTGTGTGTGTGTGTGTGTGCGAAAGATAGCAAGACCAGTGAGGTGACAGAGAGAGAGAGAGAGAGAGAGAGAGAGAGAGAGAGAGAGAGAGAGAGAGAGAGAGAGAGAGAGAGAGAGAGAGAAGATGACTGATGGAGCATAAAGTGAATTAGAATGTGAAAGAGGGTGGTGGGAAAAAAAGAAAAAGAAAAAAAAGGATGAGGGGGAAAGTGAGCAGAAGCAACTGGATGATAGAAAGAGAATGCAGAAGAAAGGAGATGATGGCAAGAAAGAGGAATTATGATAGTAATATGGGATGAAAGAATGAAGGGGTTGTCAAATGATAATTATAATAATTATAAATCAAGTGAATTCTAACTTACAGCAATCTTTTAAAAAAAATGATTTTCCAGGAAGGGGATATTTAAAAGTGGCTTTTCATTCCCTTCGTCTGGAGGAGTCCTGGAGCTGCACAGTTTGCCCAAGGCCACACAGGCTGGCTTTACTTACAGGAGACCTAGGTGGGACCTGAACTTCCAACTTCTGGCCCTGCAACCAGGTACGTAACTCATCAAGCTACCCAACTACCACTATAACTCCTTGAATTTTGTAACAAGCAACAATTGGTCACAAGCTACCTTAAACAGCTTTAGGCCTTTTCTCCATGACACAAACACTAATCGTGTGACCTATAGCAGTGGTTTTCAAACTTGCGGTCTTTGGGGAAGTCATTCCACGTGGATTTGTTCCATCAGCGTTCCAGCTAGGATTAGCAAAGGTGAGAGCCAAATGAGGGGGGGGGAAGGGATTGATGGTGTGGAAGATGGGAAAAGAGAGAAGAGCAGCAGAGAAAGTAAGAGACGGAAAGTGAAGAGAAGGCGCATGAGTGGGGATATGATTGAGACGTACAAAGTAATGCAGGGCATGAGTAAAGTGGCTCTTCTCCCTCTCACAAAATACCAGAACTAGGGGATATCCAATCAAATTGAGGGCTGGGAGAGTAAGAACAGATAAAAGAAAATATTATTTCACCCATCATGTTGTTAGTCTGTGGAACTCCCTGCCACATGATGTGGTGATGGCCTCTGCCCTGGATGCCATACAAAAGGGGATTGGACAGATTCCTGGAGGAAAAGTCCATCACAGGTTACAAACCATGATGGAGATGTGTAATCTCCAGGCTTAAAACCAGGGTACTTCAAGGAATAGATGCAGGAGAGTTGTATCAGGACAGGAGACAGATATCTAGTCTTGTGAGCTCCCAGAAGCATTTGGTGGGGCCACTGTGAGTTACAGGAAGCTGGACTAGATGGGCCTTTGGCCTGATCCAGCAGGGCTCTTCTTATGTTCTTATGTTTATGTTCTTATCTCTGAGAGAACGAAGCCAGGTGGGTGGGGAGCAACTGAGGGGAAAGTTTGGAGGATTAATTACCTAACAAGGCCATACAGTGAGACCATACGCTGTTTCCCTCTCCTATATTTAGAAACTACAAAGTTATAAAAAAAGATATTGAATTCTCATTTTCTGCCTTCTGCTAAAGGTCCTTTCATATTTCTCTCAGATAGATATAATACAGAGCAGAGCAATCATTGTCATCTTCAATGGATTTTTTTAATTAAGCTTCTATAAAAATTCAATTAGAAAGCAACGGACTCCACGAGTCTTCTTTTAAATATGCAGTAAACAAGATTATCTGATTCCTCCCCCCTGCAAAAAAAAAGAAAAAGATACTTCATCATGAAAACACCACTACCCATCTCAGGAGAGCAGCTATGGAATGTCTGACAGAAGTGATTTTCTGATTATCTATAAAGCTCAAAAAGCTTTTTGTATTGCCTTGTTGTCCCATGAGAAAGTTACTACTATTCCTCTGAAATTTATTTATTTATTTATTTATTTATTTTATTTCTATACTGCCCATTTTCCAACGGAACTCTGGGTGGTTTACAACGGAATTAAAAACAGCACTACAGCAAATAAAAAGCAGAGCAAGAGAGGGAAAACCCTGGGCAAGAGGTGTCAAGAAGGCGGGGGGGGGGGGAATTAAAGGTCACCAAATTGACTAAACTCTACAAAGGGACCAAAGATCATGCAATGGGTTTTCTGTGGCAATACCACACCCACAATGATGGACAACCTTTGCTATGAATTGAATTGTCTTCTTTATTACACAATGTTGTCACATTGTCTGCCACCATTGCAACTGTGGAAAGCATCTATACATAGGTTACACCTCCAGGGGGAAATCTATTGGGTTTGTGTCCCTATATGGAAAATAGAAATTTTGTACCTCCTGACACTGACAACAGAAGAATGGGGAACACTGAGTCTCAGAATTTCATTCTTTTGTGAGACTTCGAATGGATTTCTGATTTGTATTTTTTAAAAAGGTATCCAGAGATCTGTGCATGTGCAAAAAAAATGCACAGAAATGCAAAAACAAACAAAACCCCACCAATTTCTTGGAGTGAAAGACATAAAATCCTGCAGCCCAGTACTGAACAGAGGCGAGAGAGAGGAAAGCCAGTCTCATTCTGAGAACACGAAAGAGAATGAGATGGGCAAGTTACTGCAACTCGGTACCTAGAAGCACCTTGTCTAAGGTTACAGTGAATCTCATGGCAACCCTATAGAAGAAATGCCCAGGATAGATTCTCGGAACTGATTTGCTTCTAGCCCATGAGACTTTGCATGCATTGCCCTAATCATCCAATTTTCGCATCTTGGGGGGCGGGGGGGAATCTTCACTTGACCATGTTGTTACTGTTAGCAGCCTTCAAGTTGCCTCTGTCTTACGGCAATCCTGTTTCATTGTTTTGTTTTATTTATTGCACTTCAAAGCCACCCATCTGAGCAATGGTCATTCTCTGCCATGCACAACAGCTAACCGTGTGGACATATGACAAATAACCATACAATTCAGCAAACACAGTTAAAAATTCAAATTCAATTTAGTTTAAAATCAGGTAGTGGCTATAAATGTTAAATGGTTCCATGGTTAGGACCAGAATACCTGGCAGAGAGTATCTCTCAGAGATCAACTGAGGCCCAACCTACCAGAATGTCGCGGGCTCTCTCACTTCGGGTGGCCACGCCCAGGGAGGCTCGGAAAACGGTGACCCGCAACCGAGCCTTCTCTGTGGCTAGTCCTGCACTCTGGAACCATCTCCCGAGTGAGTTGTGCCTTGCACAGTCCCTGCCAGCCTTTAAAAAAGCCTTAAAGACCTGGCTTTTCTGTGAGGCGTTTGGCGACCGTTAATCTTTTTCTTTTCTTTCTTGTCCTGCTGTTTTCTCAGTGATTTTCTTGTGGTTTTCTTTTGTTGTTGTTGTTGTTGTTTGTTTATTCAATTATTGTTGTTGTTTCTTTGTTTATTTGGTTTGTTATTATTGTTATAGTTATTGCTGTAAACCTCCCGGAGTTCCTCCGGAAGACAGGCGGTATATAAGTATTAAGTAAATAAATAAATAAAAATAATAAAATAATAATATACAGTATGTCTGAGCGGGCTATTCAGATGGTACTGTTTGGAAAGCCTGCTGAAGCCGAAGGGGTTTCAAATATGTTTCAAAAGTTTCCAGAGAAGGGGCCACACAAATTTCAGGTGGCAGTTCATTCCAGAGGAGGACAGCACTTGCCAAGAAGGCCTGGTTCCTTCTTGTTTCCTTGCGGGTCTCCCTTGGAGTTGGTATCCTCAGCTGCCCAGCCTGAGATGCATAGGTAAGTCGGGAAGGACCCTATAAATGAGGACTGTATCCTCCATGCCCTGTCCTCAACTGTCCTCAAACTGCCCTGATCAACTCTTGTAAACTGTGGTTTCCGGGAGTCAATCCATCTTGTATTTGGTCTTCCTCTTCCACTTGAAACTAGTGATAGAAAAATGATATTATTATTTCCAATGGACATCATTTTCTCGTATGTTTGTTCATGAATCAGATCTGGGCCCCTTTTACACCAAATCTCTTAATGTTTTTGTGTTGTGTTGTGTTGTTGTTGTTCCTTTATTGCACCAACACTTGAATTACTGGAATCATATAATTTCATGATAAGATGCCATTTTTGAATGTGCTGCACTCCAAACACATATTTTTGTGCACATTTTAACCCACAACATGTGTCTTTATTTAATGTTACTTTTAAAAAAAAAACACCAGATGTTTCCCAAAATTTGGAACATTGCAAAATCTTTTCATATACATCAGGGTATTATCCATAAGGCTACTTCACTTAAATCAGCAAACCATTGAACATTCCCTTTTGGGACCAGGTCTGTCTGGGCATTATTCTGGGAATTAAAGAATTATAGAATCAGAATAATGGAGTCGGAAGGGGCCTATAAGGACATCAAGTCCCATCTCCTACTTAATGTAAGAATCCAAATCAAAGCAGATGTGACAAATGGATGTCCAATTTTCTCTCAAATGCCTCCAACTTTGGAGCACTCACCATCTTTCAAGGTAATTGGTTTTATTTGTCACACTGCTCTAACAGTTAAGAGATTTTTCCTGATATTCAAATCCCCCTGCCTATCACGGGGGTTAGGGACCCGACCCAAACCACAATAATGGAAAATCCATAATATGCAGATGCTGGGTTGGGTTGGGACTGGGGGCTAGAGATGGGCACGACTTAGCGGTATTCCCGTTTCCGTTTCCGTTACTCGGTTCCGTTACTCTACGGAAACGGTAACGGGAATTACTCCCCCAGACTTCGAGCTCGAACCGACGAACGAACAATTTTGGTCTGATTTGTCGTGCTCGTTACTTGCATCGCGAGATCGCGCGATGCCACACGCGGCACAGAAAAAAAGTTTTTAAAAGTTAAAAAAACCCGGTTCCCGGCCGAAAAGCAGGCGGGAAAATGCCTGCCGTGCCTCAAGGCACCTACCAGAGGGGTTGTTTCTGGAGGTCCCCGGCTTCCCCCCTCATCCCCCGTCCTCGGCTGCTCTGGTGGGACTCGCCGCAGGCTCGCAGCCAGCAAAAAGCCCAGTCTCGCCGGCCGCCGGCCGCCGCAATTAAAGCGCAAGCAAGCGGCACGGACGGCACAGGAAAAAACTTTTAAACTCTCCCCCCACCCATTCCCGGGCCAAAAAAGCAGGCGGAAAAATGCCTGCTTGACTAAGGGTGCAGGGCACCTACCGGAGGGGTGGTTTCTGGAGGGGGGGGTCCCGCCTCCCCCCCCCGTCCTGGGCAGCCGGACTCGCGAGTCGCCATCGCCATGCCATGCGGTGCGGGCGGGGGATCCAAAATGGGGCGGCGAACGCAATATTGTTTTTGAAATCGTGGTCCAAAAACACACAAGCACAACAGAAACACGCGAAAATTTATAAACTGCCAGATTTTTCACAGTAGCAGTGGGTTTTTTCTTGCAACAAAATGTCTCTCCTCTCCTCCTCTGTCCTCCATTGATTTTATTTTATTTTATTTTATTTACACCTGCGCAGTGCGCAATGATGGGCTGGCCAAGTGGCCAGCCATGTGGGAGTGGACAACCATGCAAATTTCTGGAGCCATCCCACCAGTCGCATGGCCACTTGGCCATGGAGACTTCTGGGATGTGCCAAAAAGCCCCCTAAAACCTGCCCTAGCCCTAACCCTAACCCTTGACTCCGTACCCATACGTCACAGACTGTCTTCTTAGTGGGTCAGAGAGGCACCCAGAGGTGCAACCCACTAGCCCACCGTAACTTTACCCGTCACTAGCCTAACCCTAGCTCTTGCACTAAGCCACCTTAAAGCCAGATCTACTTGCTTGCATTGCACTACACGCAGCAAGTACAATTCCCTTCTGTGTGAGACATGGTGGTGCCAGAGCCTTGTGAAGGGCGGGTATGACCCTATCACTCTCACACTGGTCTCACTGTCTGCACATTATGTTATGCAATATCCATATGGCTATTGCATAGCATTTTGCAGCAGCAGCAGGTGAGGAAGTGAGACCCCCATGTAGAGGGGTGTCTCTTGGAGCCTGCTTCCCCTTCCTAGTGGCAGGAGGCACCCACGGGTGCCTCCAGGAGCCCACTTTCCCTTTATAGCGGGCCAGAGGAGGCACCCACCCCACAGAGGTGCCTCCAGGAGCCCGCTACCCCCCCCAAAAAACCAGTACTAACGACAACGAAAAAACGAAAAAACGAACCGACTAATTTTTGCGAATTTTTGCGAAAACCGGAAACGACCCGAAATGGGACTGGCCCGACTAACGACAACTCGAAAAAAATTTTTTTCAAGTCGTGCCCATCTCTACTGGGGGCCCTATATGGGGCCTCCTGCACTTACCTGAGGCCTGGAACTGCCCCAAATGGGCCCCTAACAGGCTTCCCAGGCCTGTTGGAGGCCCCAGAAGTGGTTTTGGGTGATCCGGAAGTCTCTTTCGGTTTGCCAGAAACCTCTTCTGGGCCTCCGACAGGCCCGGGAAGCCCGTAAGAGGCCCATTCGGGGCAGCGCCAGGCCTCAGACAAGTGCAGGAGGCCTCAAATGGGCCCATACAGCTTGCCCCAGGGGGCCTTACCTTTCATAAACTGTGCTCCCACAATACACCAGAACTTCAGTATATGAAACACAAAATGCCGGGGCTGTATTATGTGCCCTACACTCTGGTAGAAATGAGAACAGATCCTGGCCCTCCTCTGGATGACTGCCTTTCAAGTAGCACTACCATAACTCCCCTCAGTCTTCTTTTCTCAAGGATTAAGTTTTGGGTTAAGAATATAATCCCAGCTCATCAAGATGGCTGAGGGTCAGATGGCCTGCCTTTAAATCAGGTGAAGCAATGCTGAACCCAACTTCTGCTCAGTTTAAGGATGCTGTTAATTCTTTTAAGATTTCCCTCACTTTGGCCTAACTCTGTGCCAGTATAACAGCTCAGTCCTTAATGAGGGGGCAAAGACAAAATGGGGAATGGGGAAAATGTATTCATTGGATCAGGTCAAAGATTCTACAGTAGATAAAACATTTCCTGAATGCAACCCTTCCATTGAAAAGTACGTCACCAGAGAGAACTCGGAAATATATCTGAGGGAGGGGCAATTCTTTTGAAAATGGTTTTTCTTCCTTAATATTATTTATTTTCAAATCCCTATCAGCTCCTAATGAACCCACATTTAACTTTCAAGCAATTACAATGCTATTTGTTCACCCCAGGATATGAAATTAGCTAGGCTTGCCTAATGAAACAGATGTCCAGGCCTCTGTATATGCTACCAGAATGGTTTTTGATCCTAATTTACTCATTTTGCCTCTGCCAACTTAGGTATCAGTCATCAACCTCTAACAGCTCGTCTAGGAAGATTCTCCTGAATACTGAAGCTGATACCTTCGTAATTGCCACAGCTCTATTTAAAGAATCTTGGACTCTATCATCAAGTGAAATGCTTAGAATTATCCGCTGTAGTTCTGCCAAGGGCACTTGAGCTCTCTAGCTGAGAATTCCACCTACCTCTCCAAGGTACAACTCCCAAGACTCCATAGGAAGCCACCATAGTAGTAAGGGTGGTGTCAGATGGCTACAACTGTACAGGATAGATAAGAATAACAGTAATCTTAGGCGGTTTCTTCATGTCCCATTGGTCCCTCCTTGCTGTCCTGCTTGGGACCGGTTCAAAAAAACCTTACTTCACGTCCACAGCGTGACAGCAAAAAGTTGTCTCAACCACACCCTGGAACCAGGAACAGAGCGTAACAAGCCGTACTTGCCCCTGGGCTGGGGAATTCTCTTGTCACGTTTGGTTCCTGGTTCGTGTTCCGAGACAAGGGATGTGTGGTAACAACTGTCACACAACAACCAGTGTCCACCTAGTGGTCAGCGGCTGAAGTAGCATTCAACATTAGTATCCCTATGGGAAACACCACACAGTGCAAATGTTTATTAAAGAAAGTACTGAAAATTCTGTAGCATTGACGTGTAAATCCCGGAAGACCAGTAAATCAAAATATCGAAAAACTTTTATTTACGATTTTTTTTAAAAAGGGGTTAAGTAAGCAAGACAAATTCAGAATTTGTCACGGAACAAGACTGTGAAGCAACAGTTGTCCCATGAGTAAAAGGAAACAGGGACCGAACAGGGACAAAACCACGTGACCACGGACCACACTGTCACAGTATAGACATAATCGCAGAACAAGGTAGGCTGTGAGGTAACCACCTTAGAACTGCAGAGCTGGAATGGGCCTTATGGATCATCAAAGTCCAGCCTCTCTCAAAGAGGCATAGTGGGGAATCGAACTCACAGCCTGGCTCTACAATGAAATACCTAAACCACTGAGCTTTCATATGTTCCAAGCCCCAATAGCTGTGCATAACATTCCATGCAAAACAGCCAGCTTGATACCAATGAAAGAGGAACTTCAGATAGAAGAGTGCAGCTCTACCAGAAGGATATTTGAGTGCTAATGGTCAGTCCAGTGTCCAGAATCTCTGTGACCACTGTGAGTGTTGCATTGATCCTGGTCCCTGGATGACAAGGTACCATCATCCGGTTTATGTGTGTCTGTTTTTCTTTGTGTTCAACCTTCTGTTAAAGCTTGCCTTTATATTTCAACTGAACCAGCATGGCAGTGAATATTATTCAATATTTTTCAACCAACCAAAGATTTTCAGTCCCCCATGGAACGTGTCCTTTAGCAGCTGGCTTTGGGGAAATCCCAGCACTTCTCAGTGGTAAGAAACTGCATGCTGTGTATTTAACATACTCTGTAGTTGGATTCCTTACCAACACTGGCTAAGGGTGAAATCAGTCTGGTCTTGAAAACTCACTGTAACTTTACAGCACAAGATAAACACAGACACATATCGCACAGAAGAACAGGTACTGATAAAATAGACAGGGGGGGTGTTAAAAAGTCCAGGCTTTTAAAACCTTTTTTCTTCTTCCCCAAGCCCTGGGCTCCAGCTGATTGGCACTGGGGTGTGAGGGAGAAAAACCTTTTGTTTCCCCATCCCAGTACCAATCAGCTGGAGCCTGGCACTTGGGGAAGGGGGGAAAATTTTAAAAGCCTGGACTTTTAAAACCTTTTTTTTCTTCCCTCAAGCCCTTTCGGGGTACCACTGTACTGCGGTCCCACAATATAGCAGGACCGCAGTATATGAACCATGAAAAGGCAGGGGAGCACTGTACTGGCCAGCTGTCGGAAATATTGTGATGGGGTTCCTGTATGGCAGGGGGTTGGACTGGATGGCCCTTGAGGTCTCTTCCAACTCTATGATTCTGTGATTCCATGATTCTTCTTTTCCCCCTTCCAATGACTTGGAGCCAACTCATAACTTAAAATCCACCCTTAGAACCAACCTTCCCTTTTTTTACCTGGGGAAAAAGTTTGTTTTAATAGGGTCCCAGACTCAGGGCTTGGGACTCAGGACTTGGTACCAAAGAGTTGGAACTTAGGACTCAGACCCTACGACTTGCCAACATCCTTGCCATTGCCTCAAACAGATCTCATATGTGAAAGTAAAAAGTGTGAGAGAGCAAAAGTGTAATAAAAAACAAAGATCAAAAAACTTCCTCTGCTGCATCATCAGTAGATGAAACACATCACATTGGAGTTTGATATGTGTTTCTGTACCTTTTGCCTTATTCAGCCTTCAGCCTTAGGAAATTATTATTGGTGCTGTATCTTCAGGATCCTGTAGGGATTGCAAGTTAAAGCTTTATTAATATGAATCGAAGGCTTGCCAGAAGCATTAGACCTGTGCTTAACCACTGGACAGCTGACATCTGTATGTATTTCCTTTTATGTGACTTTGATAGATGCAACCGGCTTAATAAAGCTAAGATGAATGAACCAATAATTCCAGAGAAGACGGCAGACATGCTGGCCTCTTTGATTTACTGTGCTATGTTAATAAATACGAGGGGTATGTTTTGTTCTTTCAGCACCAGGACGTGATGCAAGCTATTGTTTAGCTTGGGGTTCAGGTCTGCGTTGCAATTCCCAGAGCTTCACATGGCAAAGAGTTACCAGTTTGGTTTAGTCTTGCTTGTGTCTTTTGCTCTTTGGCAGAGCAGAATGCATCAATGATCACTGATTACCACCAAGAGAATGGCTCTGAAAATACAAAACCACCTGGAAGGAGACGTTTGGAAACTTTGGCAATGAGTTCCTCCATGATCAAACAAAGTAGGAAAGTATCTTTACAACTAGAACAAGTCAATTGGCCACCTCAAAACTAGGGAAGTTTTCTGGCTTTAGGAAAAAGTGTCAAAACAAGACAAACAAGGGAGATTGGCAGATCACTGGAGCTGATTTAGGTTTAGGAAGCTTTTCAGAAAGGGCAGGATGAGTTCACAATCCTTCCATGTAATAATGGAGTAATAATGGAGTGAAGTGATTGGAAGCCAGATTTTGGTTGAATATCCAAAAAAAATGTTGTACCTAGAGACAGGCACCAAATGAAAGATAAAACGCTGTTTTGTCATTCCGTTACATAACAAATTGTTTCATTACAAAATGAAACGATAGAAACCGTTTCATAACAAAATGAAATAAACCACTTTTTTTGGTTTGGGAAACAAAATGGGAGAGCTTCCTCAAGCTCTTCCCTGTAAGCCCCCCAAATTTGGAGAGATTTGGAGTTCTGGGGACTGAGTTATTCAAAATGAGTTATTCTGGGGACCGAGTTGTTCAAAGAGGGTCCCCCCAGCAGTAACAGTGCTGTGCACATACCGTCCCATGGCAGCAATAGATCAGTTTATTACTTCCCCTTGCTTAACCCCTATATTGCTGGCACATGCCGTACATCATTTTTGCAGTTGGCTGGGGGACCGTTTTTGCAGTTGAATAACTTGGCCCCCTGAACCCCAAACCTCTCCAAATTTGGAAGGCTTACAGGGAAGAACTTGAGAAAGCTCCCCTGTTATTTCCATGCTGCTAGATGCATGAGATCATTATTTTCAAGTACATATTTTTATGATAACATGTGTACTTGAAAATAGTGATCCCATGCATCTAGTGGCATGGAAATCACAGGGGAGCTTCCTCAGGCTATTATATGTAGCGTAAGCCCCCAAAATTGGAGATGTTTGGGGTTCAGGGGTCTGTGTTATTAAACTCCAAAGGGGGTCCCCCTAGGAGAAAATAATTTCTAATTGAGCTGGAAAGTGGCTAATATCATCAGTATGCTGATGACACGCAGCTCTATGTCTCCTTTTCCACCGCTGCAGATGAGTCTGTCCGGACTCTCGATCAGTGCCTGGGCGCGGTCATGGAATGGATCAGGGCTAACAGGCTCAAACTCAACCCCGACAAGACCGAGGTTATGTTCTTTGGGGCTTCCCCATCTGGCTATGGAGGCCCTTATCCCACCTTGGAGGGTGTTTCCCTCAGGCCTTCGGACTCTGTCCGGAATCTGGGCGTAGTCCTGGACCTGGCACTCACCATGGAGGCCCAGGTGGCCGCTGTGTCCAGGGCTGCCTTTTTTCATCTCCATCGAATTGCCCAGATTCGTCCATACCTAGATGGGGTTTCCCTCAGAACTGTGGTGCAAGCGCTAGTGATCTCGAGACTGGACTATTGTAACGCGCTCTACATGGGGTTGCCCTAGACTCTCCTTCGGCGACTACAGCGGGTTCAGAATGCGGCGACCAGACTGGTGGTGGGTGTGCGTCGGTTCGACCACATCACCCCAGTTCTGGCCCGCCTGCATTGGTTGCCCGTTGCGGCCCGAATCAGTTTTAGGTCCTGGTTTTGGTTTACAAAACCCTCCATGGCCTAGGACCTGACTACCTGACAGAGCGGATCGACCAGCGGTCAACATCGGCCCGTCCGACTAGGTTGTCGCGGGCGCACATGCTGCGTGTGGCCATGCCCAGGGAGGCTCGGAGAACATCCACCCATACCCGAGCCTTCTCTGTGGCTGGCCCCACCATGTGGAACCATCTCCCAGCAGAGGTGCGCCTAGCAGAGTCCCTGCCAGCATTCCGGAATGCATTAAAAACTCTCCTTTTCTGGGAGGCGTTTGGTGACTGAAGTGTTGTTGTTTTTCCCCGCCATCTGCAAAGCCATTCTCCATTGTTTAGCTTGGTTACTTGTGTTAAACTGTTTTTAAACTGTTTAATTGTTTTTATTTAATAGTTGTTATTAGTATTTTTTATGTTGTAAACCGCCCGGAGTTCCTTTGGGAAGACGGGCGGTATATAAGCCCAATAAATAAATAAATAAATAAAATAATAGCTGCCCCCCTATGTGGGAGAGACTAACCATTTCCTAGCTCAAATAATTTTCTCCTAGGGGACCCCATTTTGAGCTTAATAGCTCAGCCCCCTAGACCCCAAACATCTCCAAATTTGGGAGGCTTACAGGGAAGAGTCGAAAGAAGCTACCCTGTGATTTTGGTGCCTCTAGGACCCAGGGGAGCCATTAATGAATCATTTCATTTCATTTCATTTCCTTCCAAAATTCTTTAAATATTTGTTACTAATGAAACAAAAAGGAAACGAAAGGAGAAACTAAACACTATATTTTCATTTCATGCCCATCTCTAGTCGTATCTATTAGAGCAGCTCAACAATTACCACAAGAGATGGTAAACACACTCCAACACTGGAGGCATTCAAAAGAAAATAGGACAATCAGCTGTCAATCTGCTTTGATTTGTAGTCCTGTACTGAGCAGAGGGTTGGACTCAATGGTCTTACAGGCTCCTTCCAACTCATCTATTCCATGACTCTATGATTCTATAACTTACAGAACAGGATTTCAGCCAGAGTGTCTAAATCAGGCCAAACCCAAGTAAGCTCAGAGTAAGTGAGAAGTGTGTGTTTAGATGCATCCTATGAAGGAGCCCAAGTCTTGCACATATTGGCTAGCCTGACAGTCTATCCATGCAAACTGATGTCTAGCAGAACTGGCAGAATTCCAGAGGCACTGGAGGCCAGGAGTACTTGGAACGTTTCTCATTCTTCAGGATTTTTTGAGTCTTACCAGGATTCTGCCTAGAGACTTCCACTCCCTACTTAGTTATGTGTCCTATACCCTGCAAATCTCACGATTGTCTTTCTGTCAGTCCTTTCCTCCCATCCAAAAGCAAACTATAGATGTGTGTGTGTGTGTGTGTGTGTGTGTGTGTGTGTGTGTGTGTGTGTGTGTGTGTGTGTGTGTGTGTTGCCAGATCTTTGCATTACTGTCACATGAGCACCTTGGCTTCCGTTTTGCCTTTGAAAAGAACTTAGCTAAGGTTGAAAAGGGGTGGGGGAGGACAGACGGCTGAACAAGTGGGACAATAAAATAAGCGTTTTTAAACTCGGAACTTTTATAAGATGAACAGACATTAATATCACAGAGACTTTGGCAGTAATCGATGTGAGTCCTCGCCGGTACATGCTTTCAGTTCCAACTTGCCAGCTGGAGAAGTCAATTGCTAATCCCTTCTGAGTTTAGAGCGTAGCTATGTCATCCTAACAAAGCATATATTTTCCACTCACGGAAAACTTTGGTGCCTGACATCTCCTGTTAAAAGGGTCTTTCAAAGAAGGTGCTGAATAAGACCTTTCCCCAAGACCCTGTAGAACAGGCATGTCCAAACTTCGGACCTCCAGATGTTTTGGACCACAACTCCCAAAGTCCTTTGCCATTGGAAATACAGGCTTGGAATTCTGGGAATTGTGGTCCAAAACATGAGGCGGGCCTAAGTTTGGACATACCTGCTATAGAGCATGAGGAATGTTGTCTGCCCTAAGGGTATTGAGTACAGCTCAAAACGGCTGATACTTCACGTCCATCTCATCGCTGTTTGCGGTCCCGCTGGGGACTGGTATGAAGTAATCTAACCGCACGTCCATTGCGGGACGAAGGGAGTTCGTCCCGACCACGCCCCCTGAACCGCGATGTAAGCGGGATGAGAGATTCCCCTCCCTGGCCTCGGGAATCTCCTCATCTTGCTTCTTGTTCCGATACAAGAGCCCGTGAGGTCAGTCTCCTCCCGCAACGTGCCATTCTCCATCTAGTGGCAGGAGTGTGAAGTGCCGTTCGCCAATACATTCCCTATGGAGTCTGCAATGCAGTGCAGAGAGATTAATAGACAAATGCCTCAAACTTAGCTCCATAACACATTGAAGGCAAGGCTTCGGAGAATCGAAACATCAAAAAACAGAAGGTCAGGTTAAAAAAAAAACGGAGAACAAAGGCATGGAATTTCACATCTCATCACGGAACGAGGACATGCGGAAACAGTCATGCCGGTATCATCAATCATGCCTGTGCAGACACGGGAACAGGGACAGAACCACAAGAAGACCACGTGACTGCAACCGACATCAACACGCAACAAAATGCCTCCCAGGATGAGAGTGGACCTGAAGTAACCATGAACATTTATTTATTTATTTATTTATTTATTTATTTATTTGTTTATTTATTTACATGGCAGAAATCCCCTCACACGCCCATCAAGGACCAGAGGCGTAGCCAGGATTTGCAGCGCCTGGGGACAATGTTTGTTTTTTCACCCTTCCTGCCGCCGCCCCCATCAAAACCTCCCAGCAGTGGGGGGGGGCGAAACCTGTGGGCATGGGGCGGGTGCATGTGCATGTGTGTGCACAGGCAGATGGGCATGTGTGTGTTTGAGCGCACATGTACGCACCTTACACCTCTCCCACCAAGGCAAGGAAGAAGAGGAGCAAGGTGTCATGTCCACTGCGCTCCTGCCTGCCTACCTGCTTCAACGCTCACCTGGTGCGCAGAGGCGGAGGTGGCGGAGCAGGTGCCGCCGCCAAGACTTAGGGGAAAGGAGGATAATTGGGCGGCGGGAGGGTGCACGGTTTCCTCCTCCTGCTCCCCCTCCAGGTGCCCCCAGATTGCTGCACCCAGGGCAGATGTACCCTTCTGCCCTTCCCCCCAGATACAGCCCTGTCAAGGACACAGGACGAACTTGCTCAGCATTTTCCCTCAAAATAAAACAATGAAAATAAAAAAAACTGTGGAGATGCTGGTGGGGTTGCATGTTGTCCACCTGATATTGTTTTTAGCTAACCATCTTGGATCTTGCAAGGAGAAAAGTAGGCCTTAAATAAAAATAAATGAATGTATAACTAAATTGCTGCTGTTTATTTCTGACCTCTGGCTCTTTGCAAATCATCAGTAGGATGCCCCTTAAAATGGGACTGAAAATGTATGTCCCTCCTCATGTTGCTGGTTTGCAGCTTTCAGCAATAGAAGTGCTGAGGGATGATCAAAGTATAACTAATGCTGAGAGAACATGGAAGTTGCCATTCAACAACTTCTAGAAGGTCTCAGATTTCCCTAAAGTAACTTAGAGGCAGATAGACGAAAAACCATTCAAAAAAGAAAAGCAGGTTTTTGAATATAATGCCTCCCTACTTTGCTTCCTCAAAAATGGGATTAATTGAAGCACTGTAATGTCAATTAGATGACTTACAGTCAGGGAAGAAATCTTGCTAAATTAATCACTCTTGATCAGACATGTTGTTCGGACAAATAGAGACAATCTGTTAAGATCTTCTTAGCTTTTTCAAGATTTCTTACCTCAGATTATAAAAACTGCACTTGCACAGCATTTTTCTGTACAAAATATTCTTCTTCCAAGGTTTTATTTTGTACAAAACACCTTTACAAATGCTCCACACAAAAAGCACTAAAGCATGAAAAAGACCCCCAGAAACATATTCTTATCTGTACCAAAGGGAATGTTGGAATTATTCCCCCTCTTTAGTATTTTTATTTAAACTATTTTATCTTGCCTATTCTAAGAAAAGGCCCCAAATGGCTTACATCATTAAAACTATAATTAAAGATGGGCACGAAACGAGCAATTTTTCATTTTCGTTTTCGTTTTTTCGTTTCGTTATGTAACGAAACGAAAAACGAATTTTGTCTCCAAAATGAAACAAAACGAAACGAAACAACAGAAATTTTGTTTTGTCGTGCGTTTCGTTTTCGTTGCGGCAAATACATTGAACTATAATGAATGCTAACGAAACAGCAATTTTTTGTTTTTGTTTTTTCGTTTCATTACATAACGAAACGAAAACGAAATTTTTTGCAAAAAATTCACGAAAAACGAAAACGAACCGAAACGGACCCCCTAAACGACAAACGACAAACGAAACACCATTTTTTTGAGTCATGCCCATCTCTAACTATAATATGAAAAGCTAAAATCAGTAAAGTATTCAAATATTTTAAAAGAAATGAATAACATGAGATTGAAAATGTCTGGTAAACGCAATACTAAAAGCAGATTTAGAAGCAAGGGCCAGATGCAGGGGAGTGGTATCAGGAGACAGATATCTAGTCTTGTGCACTCCCAGACGCATCTGGTGGGGCCACTGTGAGATACAGGAAGCTGGACTAGATGAGCCGTTGGCCTGATCCAGCATGGCTCTTCCTATGTTCTTATGTTCTAAGCAACAAAATACTCAAAGCAAAACCCTCCCTTAGACATTCAGTCACTAAGGGAAAGCTTGTTGGAAGAGAAGGGCCTTTGCCAGAAGGACAACAAAGATGGGACCTGCCTGGCCTCTTGTGGGATGGAGTTCCAGAGTCTGGAAACAGTGACAGAGAAGGCCCTCTCCTGTGTCCACACCAGATGCACCTGTGAGGGTGGTCGGCCCAAGAGAAAGGTGTGCCCTGATGATTTTAACACTTGGGCAGGCCCATAGAGTCCCAACCATATAACTTTATATTCCCACTGCAATACAGTTTTTTGTAAATTATTCTCATTAATTTATCAATTTCATTATTTGTTTTGAATATTTTTACCCCACCTTTCACCTTAGAAAAGAAAACAAGGTGGCTTACAATACTGAGGGAGAATATACAGTCCAGAACATTTAAGACAGGCATGTCCAAACTTCAGCCCTCCTGATGTTTTGGACCACAACTCCCAGAATTCTAAGCTTAGATTGCCAATGACAAAGGACTGTGGGAGTTGTAGTCCAAAACATCTGGAGGGCCAAAGTTTGGACATGCCTGATTTAAGACATATTCAAGCTAAGAACAGGGAATTTGAAGAGGCCTCTTAGAACATTAAAAGGTAACACTAGAGCTACAAAGAGCACACAAGAAGAAAAGAAAAATCCATTATGAGGGGTGAAAAGCAATATGGAAAACACTAGTGTTCTTATGAAATCAGTCAATGCAGTCATGTATGGTAATCCATATACAGTAACCCCCCGCCATTTTGTGGTTCATGTACTGCGGTCCCGTTATATCGCAGGACCGCAGGACCTGCCCGGGCTCCAGCTGATTAGCGCTGGGGTGGGGGAGAAAAACCTTTATTTCTCCACCCCAGTGCAATGAGCTGTAACCCGGGGTGTGGGGAGCGGAGGGAAAAGGTTTAAAAAGTCCGGGCTTTTTAAACCTTTTTCTCCCTTCCCCATGCCCCAGGCTCCAGCTCGGTGGTGGATCAGATCCCCCAACACTGCTCACCCACGGTGCTCTGAGAAGTTTTGGGGCAGCACGGGTGAGCTGCAGCGGGGGGTCAGATCTGAAGAGGAAGGTCTTTGCCTGCTTCCAGAAAGACAGGAGAGACTGGGCAGTCCTGGTCTCCAGTGGGAGGAAGTTCCAAAATCTGGAAGCAACAACAGAGAAGGCCCTTTCATGTGTTCTTCTGAGATGCACCTGTGAAGGTGGCGGGATGGATAGACTTCTCCTGATGACCTTACAACCCGAGCCGGTTCACACTGCAATATCCGATCTTTGAAGTAGCTTGCACCCACACCATTTTGTGCTTTGTAGGTTAAGGTCAGTGCTTTGAATTGTGCCCAATAGGTGATTGGCAGACAGTGGAGCAGCTTTAGTAGGAGTTACTGTGTTCTCCGTGAGACGAATAAAAACTACAGTATCTCTTTATTTAGATATGAGGAGGATACAGTGGTTGCTCATTCTGTCATGTGAGGGGGAAAATCAGGCAACAGTTTACTTGATTAACTGCACCTCTTGTATCTTAGTAGCTACAAGAATTGAACTAAGGCCTGTTACTTCGGTCAAACATTGAAATTTCCCAGGATATATTCTTCCTTTCTTCCCCCTTATCAGGTAGTAGCCATTTTATGTTCCATAATCTGCACTAACTATAGCCTTATGGCTGATCATACTTGTTTGCTCTGGTATGCTATTTCTGCCCTTCTTACAATGACAATAATAATCATCATTATGAAATAGCAGCATCCCTAAGAATTCCATGCAAGATTATTATACTTATTATAACCACCACACTATTTTAGTAGCAATTAACTCATAATGGGAACGGATATTAAATTTGAAGCAGTAAGGCTATAAACCCTGGAGCATAATAGAAACCACATCGTTTTACAGGCCATTTTCACAACTGAGCCTTCAATCGCTTTTTTAAAAATACTCACAGTGCTAAATAGTGCGAAAAAACACACCCTTCACTGGATAGAATGTACATTCAGTGCTAAAACTACTTTTCATACTACAGTAATAATTTTTAAAAAGCATTGGAACCACATTCGAGTCAGCTGATATCCTAGATGTTTGATTGTCAGCTAACTTTCCAATTCAACTGTGACACCATTACCCTATAAGACCTTACCACCCACCCTGTTCCATCCTGCATGCAATTCTATCCGATGAGGCTCCATCCATGAGTCATGGGCATTTCATTTCAGAAGGCATCCGGTTCCAAAACAAAACATGGCAGAACAGCTGCTGTTCGGTACCGGGATCCACCTTCCAGAACAAAATCAACCACTCTCTTAAATTTTTGGGTAGCGTGGGGCTAAACTCCAATGAGAAAGCAGCCTCAGACACGTCATCTTTCCTTCTCCCTAGCTCTGGCCAATCAGACAGGGAGGCAGGATAATGCATGTCCCTACACAGCTTCTGATTGGCCAGCGCCAGAGAGAGTGAAAGATGACGGGTCTGAGGCTGCTTCCTCGTTGGTGTTTAGCCCTGCGCTACCCAAAACAAGGAAAGAGATGGGTTGATTTTGTTCTGGAAGGTGGATCCCGGTACCGAACGGTAGCTGTTCTGTTGTGCTTTGTTTTGGAACTTGGACCCCTTCTGAAACGAAATGCCCATGTGGCATTTGCAGCCAGAGATAATACCAGCATGATGTTGTACAGTGGACCCTTGTATAACAAACGGTTTGTAGAACATAAAATTTGTACAACATAAACAATTCCGGAGATAGGAGAAATTTGCTTAACAGAATCACCTATGGGGCAAAACTGTACAACATAAAAATGGGATCACTGTTTTCAATGCATTCCTATGGGAAATTTGTATAAAGGAAAATTTGCTTAATGTAATTTCATTTGGAATGAATTAATTCCTTTATACAAGGTACCACTTATATTTGATTTGTGACCCTGTCAATAGGAAAGTTCTCTGCAGAACCTGAAGCATGGGTTTGAGTTGACTCTCTCTGTCTCTGTCTCTGTCTCTCTCTCTCTCTCTCTCTCTCTCTCTCTCACACACACACACACACACACACACACACAGAGAGAGAGAGAGAGAGAGAGAGAGAGAGAGAGAGAGAGAGAGAGAGAGATTTTTTTAAAAATACCATAAGCATATTCCTTTACCACTCTCCCACCCATTTGCATAACCAAGGCCTGCTCAGGCTCATGTTCCCACCTGATATTCGCCTAATCATCCCACCTCCTTTTTTTTACCTGCTGTTTTGCAGCCAGACACTAAAAGCTACCGCTGTTGCCATAGGACTATAATAGCCTTTTTGTGCACATTGTGAAAGTTCCCCTTGGATGCTTGAAGAGAAAAAAAATGTATTTTCTTCCCTGTACAGAGCCAAAAAATGGGCTACATTTTCATTTCAGTTCAGTGGTAAATATATATATATTCTAAAATTCGCAAAAATCTTGACAGTTGACCATATTAAGTACCTCCCACCCACCCATATTGCGTACCTGAGAATCTAAGATGATGGAGTTCCTCATCTACAGCTGGGACTCTGAGTACTTATTTCATACAATCTCAGTCTGCACCCCTGTAAATACATTCTTGCTGGTGCTGAAATAGGTTGGCCAACACTTCCCCCCTAAAAGGCTCCTAATTTTGAATTCATATATGAAAAGAGACAGTGGTCAAGTCCTCTTATAGGAATAGCTGCACCTATTGAATATAGTAAATGGAAGTGGGTGAACCTTTTAGTTCCATTTGTTCTAAATCACATATCCCAGTTGGGAAGAACTCTAGATTTAAAACATTTCAGTGTAAGTCTGGAAGTTGAGTCATGGCAACTGGACTTCTTTTTCTTGAGATGGCTGTGGTCACACCTGGGTTTTGATCCTCATCTTCTGAAGGTCCAGCTTTTCCTCTTCGTCCCATCACGTGATTTAAATGTGGGACAAGAGGTTTTTTTTAAAAAAAAAAATTAAAGTGCAGTTCAGCCCTCTTGGCCAGCAGGTGGCGTTAGTATTTGAAAAAAAGGACCACTTTGCTGGGGGAAATTAATGCTTGTAGGACCGGATAGAGCTTCCTGTTTCTCCGAAGGTGAAAATAAATTTAAAAAACCACAGCCCATCAGCCCCAGGAATAGCCAAAAAAAGAAAGAAAAAGAAACCCGGATCATCAGCATGGTCCCACGGTGTCTGCCTCCTTAAAAGCTGGATTTTCAAAGCGAGGCAAAAAAATTCTTTACCTTGTAGGTGAGTCACAGGAACCTCGCTTAAGGGATCATTACCGGGTTTTCTTTTTTCTTTTTCTTTTTCAAAAAGCCCGGTGGCCGTGGGGACGGCATTTTTGGACTTGGTTTATTTAGTAATTTAAATTGCTTTTAAAGGGACATGGGACCGATAGAAACATTTCCTTTTTTGGGGGGTGATCTCTTCGTAATCTCCTTTCAGGTATCTGGAAAGTCTGTCAATTTCGATACATTCTCTTATCTTTTCACAAAAGAAGATGGCAAGAAGTAGCAAATTTACTAGTGAATTGACATGTTATTAGACTTTGATGTGTATAATCCTTTACTTTGACTTGATAGATTCAATGTAACTTTTTATATTGTTTCCTTCATTCCCTCTCCCTTCCTTCCCCTTCCTTTTTCCTTTAAAATCAATAAAACTCTTTAATTAAAAAAAAGAGAGATAGAAACATTTTGGTGCTCATCCAAACCGCTTCATAATTCAATGTAAGGGAAAGCTAAAATCATTTACTCAAATCCTGGTGTAGGATTAAGAGGGCCTCTTCTGATTTATCCTAAATGTTAAAAATGAAATACATAGAAAATACAAACCATTGGTTTTTTACATGGCTGGTGGTCTTCTTCTAACAGTGACCAAGAGGGCTTCCAGGGGTCAGTGCCATACTCACATTGAAATATGCCATGGGGTCAATCCACTCAAATGTATGGAAGATTCAACAATGCAATTTGCTCTGTTTTTTTCTCATATATTCACTATAGGAAAAATATTCAATCCAGTAAGTTCCTGAATCAGAACTCTAGTTAAGCAGGTTAAAATCCTACTGGCTTTTCCCAACATGTATTCCTGGTAGTGGTTTCCTTATATCCTGGACTGCCAATGGACATAGAACTGAGTACATCAATGATTTCACATTTGGCAGAAGACTGGCCACGCATCAGTCTTGGAAACACCTATTGCCACTTGTGTGATTGTAAGGTGGCAGGATCCTGACCACAGACTATAGGTCGAATGGGTCCATATGTGGTCTCAAGTCACCCCACCAGTAGGAATACTTTCTGTTTCAATTTGGGCCTAAATGTCTCTTATCCTTTAATTTATGTCTTGGTACTCAATTCATATTCCTCCCTGTTAAGAGTTAAAAATCTGTGGTTAGATTTATGGCTGTATTTCCCCTTCACCTACTTCTCAAGGCTGCAATGATTGAACCGGGGACTTGTAAAGCTGCTCCGTATATTTCTTGTGTCATTACCCAGTCAGATGTTGGTGATTCCCTAATGCCTTCAAAGCATCCATCATCTGAG
This sequence comes from Phrynocephalus guinanensis, assembly GCA_037367245.1. Taxonomy (NCBI): domain Eukaryota; kingdom Metazoa; phylum Chordata; class Lepidosauria; order Squamata; family Agamidae; genus Phrynocephalus; species Phrynocephalus guinanensis. Next base: position 194,386,185 of record CM074732.1, read on the forward strand.
CTGGGGAATAACCATCAATTTGGATATTTTTTATTAAAGACTTGCATGACCTGACATGGCAATTATAGGGGCCAATGTAAGGGATTTTGGTTATTTGTCAGAAGGGTGAGAGAAGATGGACACAGAAATATCCTTGCTCACCATGCAGGATTATTAAGCTGTCAAAGCTCAACTGAGGTTGGCAAATCATGGCGAGTGGTATTGGGGTGAATATTCTCTCTCTCTATTTTAAAGTGAATGTCCGTAAAGTGTGTTGTAGAAGTACATAAATCATGCCACAAAACACTTTGCTGTGTGCAAAAGTTTATCTTTCTTCAGTCTCACTTAGCATGTTGGATATGTAAAAATCTCACCCCCCCCCATCCCTTGACTATGGTAGTGGAGAATGATCCTAGATAATAATAACGTTAAAACTGCAGAGCTGGGAGAGTCCCTGTGGATCCCTGAGTCCAACCACGGTCAAGAAAAGACAGCGAGGATTCGAACTCCTAACGTATGGTTCTGCAGCCAGATGCCTAAGCCGCTGAGCCAGCAAGGATCCATCCTGGGTTTTTTTGTGTTTTTTTAGTCCAAACTTTAAAGCAGGGGAGTCAAAACTTTTTCCAAGCAGGTCCAGATTTGGTGATTTGAAAATTTGTGGGGGCCGACCATTCAGCTGCATTTAGCCCCTGGGCCAGACTTTGCACAAGCCTCTAGGACAGTGGTGATGAGCCTTCAGCACTCCAGATGTTTTGGACCACAACTCCCACAGTCCTTTGTCAGTAGCAATCTAGGCTTGGAATTCTGGGAGTTGTACTCCAAAACATCTGGAGTGCCAAAGGTTCGCCCCCACTGCTCTAGGACATGCAAGGAAACGGGGAGGACACTGCAGCAACACAGCTGGGGGCGGGTAGGCTGGGCAGGTGGCTGGGGGGATGGACAGAGGCAGGGAGGGCAGGCAAACAGTAAAAATGCCAGCTGACGTCTCCATCCAGTATGGGGAGGGTCCAGCTGGCGGAGATGCATGACAGGTTGAGCCGGTGGGGAGAACAGGTTGTGGGCCGCTCAAAATTTGAAAACAGGCTGCATTTGGCCCCTGGACCTGACTTTGGACATGCCTGCTTTAAAGGAACTGACCAAGCAGCTGAACGTAGTTTTGGACTGGACATCTTCTATAGCAGTGTTCTTCAATCACTGTTCCGCGGCACACTAGTGTGCCGCGAGACGTTGCCTGGTGTGCCGTTGGAAAAATTGAAAAACACTGATTTAAATGATAAATTCTCCGGAGGGAGAAGGAGGGGGGCGTGGAGAGCTTGCTTCCCCATTGTAGGGCAAGGAGCTATTCTGGTCTTTACAGTAGGGGCTTCTCCCGCCGCCGCCCGCCTGCCCGCCTGCCTGCCTACCCGGGGCTCCTTCTTCCTTCCCTCCCTCGCCCTCGCCTTCCTCTTGGCCACCGCGGGGCGAGGGGTGGCGTGAGGCGGCGCCGGCTTCCCCTCCCTGGCGCGCGTGTAGTGCCCCGGCGGGGCGTCGAGGAAGCCGCTTGCAGATGTCCAGGGTGGCGCGCGTTGCAAACCCGCCAGCGGGAGGGGGCGATGGGGGCCAGGAGGGGCGAGGCGGCGGCGGCAGAGCGGGCTTGTCCTCCTGCTCCTCCTTCCCCTCCTCCTCCTTCCTGGGGCTGCAGAGGCTGCTGCTGCTGCTGCCGGGCGCCGCAATGAAACTTTACTGCAAAGTGGTGGCCCTGGCGCTCTGCCTTCCGCTGCTGCTCCTGCTCTACCTCTTCGTGGGCAACTCCGACGACGAGGACGAGCCGCCTTGGCGAGGGGCCAAAGGAAGCCCCCGGGCGACTCTGGCTGCCACCTCCCGGTGGGACACTCCAGACCGGCGGCTCTCCGAGCCCCATTTCCGACCCGTCCTGAGCGCGGCGGAGCGCGAGGCAGAGGAAGCGGCCACCTCCGTTTCCGAGAGGCAGAAGCTTCAGCAGCAGCCGCTGCCGCCATGTCTCCAGCGAAAAGCGGGCAGGCGGAGCGCCGCCCGAGGGAAGTTTGCGAACGAGAGGTAAAGTTCACCCACGCCCACCCCACCCCTCACCCCTTTCCGTTCCCCTCGCCCCTCTGTCCCTCGCCGTCGCCCTTGGGCAGGATGATTTGGCCCCGAGCAGGCTGTCTCTCGCATCCTGATCCCTCCACCTGCTTTACTCCCGAGGAAATCATCTCACCCGCCGTCGGCTCACCGTCTTCTCAAGGCGGCGGGTGATGCATGATGCCCTTAAGTTCCAGTTCTGGATTTGCAGGGAAGGGGGGGGGCAGAATCCTACAAAAACCCCACCCAGTCCTTGATCATCAGTGTGGCCCTCAAGGAGGCCAGACAAGCCAGCACGAGCAACCGAGCACACTTCCTACAGAGCTGCGGCGCCAGCCACTGTCCCTTTTTGGTTTTGGGAAGCTGGTGTAAGACCGAAGTATATAAAGCTGCTTTCTTCTAGTGTGAATATTGCCCTGAGATATTCGAATAGGTTTTCAGATGTGCCTTTTTATTAATTTGGGTAGTTCTAGAAATTGTCGATTGAATTTTACTGTATTTTTGCATTTATGGTGGCATCACTAATGGGTGGTGGTGGTATAGATTTATTTGATTCCTATTCAAGGAATTACTTATATATAGTCAATATAGGCACAGAGTTAAATTTTTTAACATTTTCTAATGGTGGTGTGCCTCATGATTTTTTTCATGAAACAAGTGTGCCTTTGCCCAAAAAAGGTTGAAAAACACTGTTCTATAGAATGAGGACTAAAGCTAGAAGAACATTCAGCCTCCAACCACCCAGTGAAATCAAAGTCACCAGATTTCACCATATCTGGAGGCTGAATCACGGCCACTAGACTTCTTTTCTTGTGAGATCAAAGCTACTTGGATGAGTAGTGAAACATTTAGATCTCAAAAGAAAAAAAGCCCAGTTGCCATGACTCAACTTCCGGACAACCTAGATGACTGAGAATCTTCACAGACATATTTCACCATTTTATTCTTGACATGAGTTACACAGTTAATCTCAGACAAGGGCTGGGGGGGGATGTATACTAAGCAGGCATTGTGATGCTGCAGAACTGGTCAGACTTGGATAGGTAACCATGCTATGGAGGCAAATGAGGGCGATTGAGTATGGCAACAATATGGGAGTAGCCAGTTGGCGATCCAGTCGGGAAGGGGATAATATCATTGAAGAACACAGCCCATTGGGCCTGGTAATGTGATTGCATTACACAAAGTTAATGGAAACATTTACGAGTGAGAAGAACAGATGACAATGAATTGTGGGGAATAGACAAAATAATTGTCTATGTTTTCAAGACAGTGAGAACATTCTTGATCCCCTTCCTTGCTGTGCCAACACTTAAGGAGGAACCCAGAAGAGAACAAAAGGGTGCAATACATATATCCGTGAAGATTCTCAGATGAGGTTATCTGGGGGTTGAGTCATGGCAACTGGGCTTCTTTTCTTGAGAGATGGAAATGTTTTACTACTCATCCAAACAGCTCCAGCCATGTAAGGAATGATCAGGTTCTTCCATCGTATCAGGCTGATCCCTTGTTCTTCTGGGTCAGCACACTGCTTTGTTGAAAGCAGGTGACCTATACATTTGAGGACTCGCCACTAACTGACAAAGCTGTTTGGATAAGTAGTGAAACATTTTGATCTCTCAACAAAAGAAGTCCAGTTGCCATGATGACTCAACTTCCAGGTGCAATACATAGGGAGCAACTCTGCATGCTCTATTACTAGGGATGCATCATGTGCAAACACCCTGCAGAAAGAAACAACTTGACCATCATTCGTTACAACGGATCTTGTAGCTCAGAATCACATCAGTTGGAAGCATTAGAATCCTTTATGGTTTTAAGACCACTGGGAAATAACTGCAGTGAGGGAGAAACATGCTTAGTAAATAACATTTGACGGAGTCCACAAGATTGTAAATGGCTTCTTCCCTATGGAATTTTGCAGAGTGGGCCCCAGTTACACCAGCTGCCTCTCTTATCTCCATCATCTTGATTAAGCAAGATCAGAGGGTGCAGTGATTGCCTTTTATTCATTCCTTCTAACCTAGCAAACTTGACTATGTTAAAATACTGGCTTTTAAAAAAACCTGTAATTTCATCAATTGCTGGATTCTTTGTATAACTTTTTATAGGAGATGGAGGGAAGCACTCAGTCACCAAAGTATTTTGCAATCAAATTTATTATACCTTTCTCCTCTCCACTGTACCCCTTCTGGATGGACAGCTTCTGTTCTGATACATTTTGCTGTTCTAGTTTTTTCTTCTTCTTTAAGGTGGTCATCCCCGTTTCTCCCTCCCATTCAGTATGTTGTTCCAGTTCTTCATTGTCAATGTACCAACAAGGTGTTGAGCATCACAAATAAGAAGAGTGGTAATCAAAGCTCTGCTGAGCCAGGGTCTATCAGAACTTTGGGGCATAACGGTATCAAATAAATGTTCCACCCTTATTGATAACAATTATACACCCTTGATTAAATCCGTAAAGGCAGACTTAGCTACTTGGGCTAGACTTCAGTTGTCATTAATGGGTAGGATAGCTGTCATCAAGATGTCTGTTTTACCAAAGCTGCTCTTTTTATTTCAATGCTTACCTGTCTTATCCAACTTCAAGATTTTGTCCGACTTAGAGAAACATATTCGTATATTTATTTGGCAAAAGAAAAAAGCTAGAATTAAAAATGCTTATTTGCAAGATAGGACTAATTTTGGAGGCTTTGCATTACCTAATCTGTTTTTGTATTATAGAGCAGCAGCATTGACATGGATACGGGATTGGATCTCTATGATGAACGAAAGAGTTTTAGGCTTAGAAGGTCATGACTAGACATGGGCACGGCTTGGCGAAATTCTCGTTTCCGTTTCCGTTTCTCGTTTCCGTTACGTAACGGAAATGGTAACGACAATTACTCCGCCAGAACTCGAACTCGAACCGACTAAAGAAAAATTGGGTCTGATTTGTTGTTGTCGTTCCTGGCATCACAGCGATCGCGTGATGCCAAGCGGCAAAGGAAAAAAGTTTTTAAAAAAAACCTGATTCCCGGCCAAAAATGAGGCAAAAATATGCCTGCCTGAGGGCACCTACCAGAGGGGTGGTTTCTGGGGGGGGGGGGTCCCCGGCCTCCCCCCCTCTCCTGGGCTGCGCAAAGTGAGCATCCTCGTCGTCGAGTCGCACTCGCCCACGCCAACTCGCCAAGCGGCGCGGCATAGAAAAAAAGTTTTAAAAATAAAAAAACCCGATTCCTGGCCAACAAAGCAGGCGAAAATATGCCTGCCTCAGTGAGGGCACCTACCAGAGGGGTGGTTTCTGGGGGGGGCGGCCTCCCCCCTCCTCTCCTGGGCTGCGCAAAGTGCGCATCCTCGTCGAGTTGCAACTCGCCAAGCGGCGCGGCACAGAAAAAAAGTTTTTAAAAATACCCCCTCCCCGATTCCCGGCCAAAAAAAGCAGGCGAAAATATGCCTGCCTCAGTGAGGGCACCTACCAGAAGGTTGGTTTCTGGGGGGGGGGGCGGCCTCCCCCCCTCTCCTCTCTTGGGCTGCGCATCCTCGTCGTCTCGCCAACTCGCCATGCCATGCGGTGCAGGCAGGGAATCCAAAATGGGGCGACCGCAAGCAATATTTATTTATTTTGAAATCGTGGTGGTCCAAAAACACACCAAAGCACCACAGAAACATGCGAAAATAGCTATTTTAAAACTGCCTGATTTTTTTCAGTAGCAGCAGTGGGTTTTTCTTGCAACAAAACGTCTCCATATATTTTATTTTATTTTATTTTTATTTTTATTTTTTACACCTGCGCAATGATGGGCTGTCCATGGGAGTGGACCATGCAAATTTTTGGAGCCATTCCACCAATTGCATGGTCACTTGGCCAGGTTTTAACCGAGACTTCTGGGATGTGCCATTCGGGCATAAAAAGCCACTAACCCTAGCCCGAACCCGAACCCGAACCCTAACCCTAACCCATACGCCAGTACACTGTCCTACTTAGTGGGTCAGAGGCACCCAGAGGTGCACCCCAGTAACTCACCCTAACCTTACCAGTAACCCTAAGCCTAGCCCTTGCGCTAACCCCTAACCCCAAGCCAGATCTGTGTACTCGCATTGCACTATACAGCAAGTACACTTCCCTTCTTAGTGAGTCACAGCGGGCGCCCCTAGGGGTCCTCTGTCACTTCGTTCCCCAGCCCAAGTGCACTGCAGGCAGTGAGTAACAGAGGCACCCGAAAGAGAGGTGCCTCTGCCTGCTGCAACTGCAACTTAATGGTATGCATATCCAAATGGCTATGCATGCCATTTTGTAGCGGGCCAGAGGAAGCACCCACCCCAGAGAGGTGCCTCCAGGAGCCCGCTTTCCCTTCATGGTGGGCCAGAGGAGGCACCCACCCCAGAGAGGTGCCTCCAGGAGCCCCCCCCCCAAAACCAGTACTAATGACAGACGAAAAACCAACAAACGAGATGACAAATTTTTGGAAAATTTCGCGAAAAACGGAAACGAGCCGAAACGGGCCGGCTGCGACACACGACAACTCGAAACGTAATTTTTCCTGGTCGTGCCCATCTCTAGTCATGATTTAGACAAAGGGTGGCACCATTATTTATGGTACAGAGGAAATATTCCATCCTTGTTCAAAAGACATTGGATAAGGAATGCCCTAATTAAAAATTGGCTGTCTGTTAAAGATTTATTCTATCCTAAGGCTCCCAAATGGTTATCTCCAATGGAAGCAATTAGAGGACCAGGTCCAAAGTCATTCAATAATATCTTAACATATAAACAATTTCTGTATGAGGACCAGTCTCTAAAACCACCAAATCAGTTATCCCTCGAAGGGGTAAATATAGACTGGAGGTCTCATCAACAAATATATTCGCATTATAAGTCTGTGCAGAAGGAAAGTGGCTTTATGGTAAATGATAATGTTTTTGATAAAATATTGACAGCAGGTGAGAAAAAACTGTTGAGTAAATTTTACACTATGCTGTTAGTTGAAAGAACAAGTGACTCACAGGTTAAAGAATGTATGGTAAGAGGTGCGGAAAACTGTGGGCACTCTATCCACTTAGAAAAATGGAATATGCTATGGCAAATGATCAAGATGTTCAGATCCACCTCTTATAAAGAAAACTGTTACAAAATGTTTTACAGATGGCATCTTAGCCCCCATAGAATATCTAAAATGTATAATTGTTCAGCTAAATGTTGGAAGTGTGAGCAAGAAATCGGTTCTTTCTACCATATGTGGTGGACTTGTAAAAAAGCCAAATTATTCTGGAATATGGTAAAGAATTTACTAGACACTGTGCTGGAGGTCAAGTTAAAATACACACCAGAATTATTTTTGTTAAATATTATAGATACTGAGGTAACATATGACCAAAAATATGTAATTAACCACATTATTGTAACAGCCAGAATTTGGTATGCTCAACTTTGGAAGAATTCTGAAATACCCTCAAAAGACGCTCTGAAAGGGAAATTATACTCGGCTATTGAAATGGACAGACTTTCCGGCCACCTGAAAGGAGAAGATGAAGATGTTTTGTCAAGAAGATGGCAAGAGTTAATAATTGCGTTAAAAACCTTATAAATGATGTTTGCGTTCTGTGATTGTTATCAATGTAAAACGATCCTACTTTTTTATATAAAATAATAAAATTATAATTAAAAAAAAGAACTTTGGGGCTTGAGAAACCCTACCTTGAATGCAAGGCAACCTGGAAAAACCTTCCAGGTTCACCTCAGACCTGGATCAAAATGCCAGCCAAACAGAAGAAGAGCAAAAGGAAGAAGAATTTATTTCTGTTGATTCTACCTATTCATTCCAAAATACTTTTTCCTGTTGGTTTCATGAGCAATGGTTCACAACCTGTTAGAGCACTGTTAGAGCAATGGTTCCCAACCTTCCTAATACTGCGACCCTTTAATACAGTTCCTCATGTGGTAGTGACCCCTTGCCCTGCTTGGAAGAGGCCACAAGCCCCCTTTGGCAGGCCACTGCCACAGGGGCCATAGAAAACTTCCCTCTACAGGCACCCTCAGCCAATCGCGGCCTCCGGTGCCACTGACTGACATCCCCTCCAACCTATTAAGCTGCAACTCACTCGTTCTCCCCCTTCCTCCCCCTCCTCCTCCAGACCCAAGCCTTTTGTGCCTTTTTCTTCACTGACTCCTGGCAACCCCTGTGAAATGGTCATTCGACCCCCAAAGGGGTCCTGACCCCCAGGTTGGGAACCACTGTTTTAGAGCATCATGATAATGCAACCAATGGCTCTGGTGCATGTGCCCACTAGAGATGGGCACGACTAGGGAAAATGACGTTTTCGAGTTGTCGTGTGTCGGAGGCGGCCTGTGTCGGCTCGTTTCCGTTTTTCGCGAAACTTCGCAAAAATTTGTCGTTTCGTTTTTCGTTTTTTCGTCTGTCGTTAAACTGGTTTGGGGGATAGCGGGCTCCTGGAGGCACCTCTTTTTTGGGGGGGGTGCCTCCTATCCTCACCCGCTAGGGAAAGCAGGCTCCTGGAGACCCCTCATACATGGGGGTCTCCTCTCCTCACCTGCTGCAAAAGGGCATGCATGCATAGCCATATGGCTATGATTGCATACCCAGTTGCACGCAGAGACACAGCAGACTGGCAGAGGCACCCCTCTTTTTGGGGTGCCTTCCCTGCATCAGTCAGGCCTCGGGGGCATGGTTTGCATGATGTCACACATGCTGCTGGCCGAGCCAAGCCTGCAGGAGTCACCCAGAGCCACAAGTGGCGGACTGGCAGACTCTCTCTGCACCCGCTGTGTCTCACTAAGAAGGGAATTGTACAAGTTGCGTAGTGCAATGCAAGTACAGATCTGGCTTAGGCAACAGGGTTAGCGCAAGGAGGGGTAGGGTTAGGCTAGTTACGGGTGAGGTTAGGGTGAGTATTTGGGTGCACCTCTGGGGGCCTCTCTGACCCACTTAGAAGGACAGTGTACTGGCGTATGGGTTAGGCTTAGGGTTCGGGTTCGGGTTCGGGCTACGGTTAGTGGGCTTTTAATGCCCGGTTGGCACATCCCAGAAGTCTCTCTGTGGTCAACCTGGCCAAGTGGCCATGCGATTGGTGGAATGGCTCCAAAAATTTGCATGGTCACTCCCATGGCCAGCCCATCATTGCGCAGGTGTAAATAAAATAAAATAAAATAAAATAAAATAAAATCAATGGAGAGAGGAAAGAGGAGACATTTTGTTGCAAGAAAAACCCACTGCTACTGTAAAAATTCTGGCAGTTTTAAAATAGCAATTTTCGCATGTTTCTGTGTGGTGCTTGTGTGTTTTTGGACCACGATTTCAAAAAAAAATTTGCGGTCGCCGCCCCATTTTGGATCCCCCGCCCGCACCGCATGGCATGGCGACTCGAGTCCGGCTGCCCAGGACAGGAGAGGGGGGGAGGCCGGGACCCCCCCCCAGAAACCACCCCTCTGGTAGGTGCACTCTGCACTGCAGGCATATTTTCGCCTGCTTTTTGGCCCGGGAATGGGGGGGGGGAGTTTAAAACTTTTTTTCTGTGCCGCTTCTGCTTGAATTGCGGCAGCCGGCGGCGAGTCCGATGCTTTGCGACTGCGAGTGACTACGACGAGGATTTCCCCCACCACCAGAGCAGCCCAGGACAGGAGAGGGGGGGTCAACTACCCCTCTGGTAGGTGCCCTGAGCCCTCACTCAGGCAGGCATATTTCCGCCTGCTTTTTGGCCGGGAATCGGGTTTTTTTTTTACTTTTAAAAACTTTTTTTCTGTGCCGCTTGGCATCGCGGGATCGCCGCGATGCCAGGAACGACCACGACAAATCAGACCCAATTATTCTTTAGTTGGTTCGAGTTCGAGTTCTGGCGGAGTAATTCCCGTTACCGTTTCCGTTCCGTAACGGAAACGAGGAACGGAAATGGAAATGGGAATTCCACCAAGTCGTGCCCATCTCTAGTGCCCACCTATCAGCTGGATGGTAAACACATGCTGAGAAGCAGGCTAGCTTCTCCTCCAGTCTGCTCCTCTGTGCATGTACCTGCCACCCAACTAATAGGCTATCACCTGCACAGAGGCAGAGGGTCCATCTCTTGGAAGGAAGGAAAGCAAGCCTGCTGTCTCTGATGATGGCTGCTGTGGCAGTGGCAGGACCAGGTAGGGAGGTGACAGGGACAGTGGAAAGGGAGCAGGCAGGGGGGTTCCCTCCTAGCATGAACCCCAAAAATGGTCTGTGAACATACTACTGTATAATATTTCTGATAGGGTTGGTTGAGTTCCAAGATAGTATTATTGAGTGTCAATGTTCATAACATAGCCTGAATCCAGTTGGCAGTCTCAACAGAAGATTTATTCAATAAACGGGATTCACATTTACATTGGCTTGCTGCTGTTTAGTGCTTGATTTGAAGTTTCTGTGTCACGAGGCTTGTACTGTGGTGATAACTCTGTTTACCACTTGAGTTCGATCCCAGGCTCAGGAAACTGGCTCAAGGTTGACTCAGCCTTCCATCCTTCCAAGGTCTGTAAAATGAGTTCCCAGCTTGCCTGGGGGGGGGGGGGGGGGGGGGAATGTGTAGCTTGCACAATTAAATTGCAAAGCAACCAGAGAGATCGTTGCTGTGAGGTTTTTCCGGCTGTTTGGCCGTGTTCTGAAAGTTTTTCTTCCTGACGTTTCGCCAGACTCTGTGGGTGGCATCTTCAAAGGGCAAGGAGCTCAGGGAGCTAGGAGTTCTTTCTGTGCTCTGGGTTATAAAGTGAGTGAGACTGGGTTTTTTTTTTTCAGTTGAGGAACTCCTAGTTTCCTGAGCTCCTTGCTCCCTGAAGATGCGAGCCACAGAGTCTGGCGAAACATCAGGAAAAAAAGCTTCCAGAACTGTCAGAGTATGTGCTATTTGATCAACCAGCACAAGCAATACTTATTGAATAAATAGTTAGCCAGAGACAGAGTTTTCTTAAAACCAAACAGCTATAATACAAACAGTACAAAAATATATCTCAGCATCACAGAACTTATGCAAAGTTCAACAAAGCATAGAGGGAAAAGTCACATTAGTACAGGGTTGCCCAAACTTTTTGTGAAGAGGGCCAGATTTGGTGGCTGAAAATGTGTCAGGGCCGGTTGCTCCCCGACCCTGCCACCCCACTGCAAGCCTCGCCCACTGACCCCTTGCAACCCCACCTGCAGGAAGGAAGGTGGGGACCAAGGGAGGGAGGGGGAAAGGTGGGGAACCCAGCCCCACAAGCTTCTGTTCACCGGCCGGCCGGCCGGCCCAGCCCCTCAAGCTTCCTGGCAGAGTCAGTGTTGGTGGGAGATTGTTTTTTAAAAAAAAAACATGGGGTGAAGGAGGGGGAGGGAGTGGCAGGCCAGCCAGCCGTGGGCCACTCAGAATGGCCTGACAGGCCAGATTTGGCCCCCGGGCCGGACTTTGAGCAGGCCTGCATTAGTACATTTATACAAAATTCAACAGCATAACAGCATAACAGCATACATTACATTGACAAAATACAGTTGACCCTTGTATAACAAACAGCTTGTATAACATAAAATTTGTACAACATAAAAAATTCCGGAGATAGGGGAAATTTGCTTAACATAATCGCCTATGGGGAGACTCCGTACAATATAAAAATGGGATTACTCCATTTTCAATGCATTTCTATGGGAATTTGTATAAAGGAAAATTTGCTTAACATAATTTCATTTGGAACAAATTAATTCCTTTATACATGGTACCACTGTATATGACAGAGAAACAAAGTGGGTGCCTTACTCACGGAAGGCCCAATGAACAATGATTTACAGAACATTTTTATACATATGTCTGTCCAATCATAAATGACATTACCTCATAGCTATTGCAACCCCTTGCATCAGCCAAAATTCATTATGTTAATTCTTAACATCTGTACTCCATTAGAAAAAAACTATACATTTAGTCACTGTGACTTTACACTTTTACAGACGCCATCTTTAAATCAATTCAATACATATCAAATATATATAGAACATCCTGTCTAATACATATATTTCACTAACTAATATCTGACAAGAACAGAGCCAAACAGCCCAAAAAACTCACAACAACTATCAGATCCCGGCCGTGAAAGCCTTCGAGAATACAACCAGAAAGATATTTAAGCAGTATGGGACAGTATAAAGCAGCATGTATTGCTTTACCATATTGGTGATTAGGGGCTGGGTTTAGGCTGAAGTTACTGCCCTCCTAAAACTCACGGTTACAATCAATGGCATCTTGATGGGTAATTAGGCAAACAAAACCATGGAAGATACAGCCAGGCAGCTATGACCATTAGCCATGCTTGCTAACTATCACCCATACCTTATGAGAGTGTCTTGCCCCTCAAATCAGACCCTGGTGGTGGTGTTGGATGTCATTGCCTGCACATCCCGTCAGAGGCATCTCTCTATCTCTGGCATTTCAACATTTAGATCAGTAGAGCTTCAAAATTATACCCATAAGGGACAAGCAAATGATATCACTGCAGTAACCATCATCCCCCAGTAAGGGGAGTTGAAGCTTCTCATCAAGCATTTCTCCGTGAGCTTCTCAAACCGTTTCTGACAAGGTCGCGTCAAAGGATGTCCCTTCAAAAAACATTTAAAAGTCAGGAATTAAACACTGTTGGATACACAAAGACATTTTTCCCTTCACGGTCAATCAAGCAGCATCTCTCAGTCTGAGAGAGGCGAGGTGGAGCGAGAGTGAATTTCTGCCTCTCTGATCATTAGGTTCTCCTGCTCTGTTTCGAAGCAAAGCAAATGAGGCGGGCTTTTTGGAGTCAGGAGGTCTCCTGCCCTTTTCCGCCTGACTGGCACATCTTCAGAGACGAGTTGCCTCTAATGGACATCTCGGCTTGGCGTCACACCCGCAAGCCTCCTCCCCACCCATTAATATCGGATGGCAGGACCAGAGATTACTGAAAACAGAGGAGGCAATAAAGGATTGGAGTAGGGACAATGGACTCAAAGTCAGTGTAATGCATAATGGCCCCAAATCACTGCAATGCATTGACCTGCAGGGACCAGAGGAAACACCCAGCCTCCCCCAGTGGAGATAATCATGAAACTCTCCTACAATAATAGAAATGAACACAGCACGGGAGACCCAAGTATATGCTGCACAACAGTCGTGATAACAGCAATAATCAAAATCATAGGATACCAATGCAAAAATAAGCAATGCCGAAATACATCATACACTAAATGGGTTTTGTGGATTCCCTCCATTCCCTGTTCTCAAACTTGAATCTCTCTTAATTGTACTAGACTGTACATTGTCTCTCATTGCTATAAGCTGCCTTGGGTCTTTTCCAAGGAGAAAGGTGGGATTAAAAATAAACAAAATAAATAAATAAATGCAATTTCAGCAAGTCTGTGCCAGTGTGAAGAACGAGTCCAAATCTTAAAAGGGAAAAAAATAAATAAATGGCAAGGTGGATATTGCCAGGCAAGTTGCTCTTTGTTGTGTTGTTGCTCTTGTTGTTCAGTCATGTCCGACTCTTTGTGACCCCATGGACCAGAGCTCGCCAGGTCCTCCTGTCTTCCACTGCTTCCCGGTGTTTGGTAAAATCCATATTGGTTGCATCAATGACACCGTCCAACCATCTCATTCTCTGCTGTCCCCTTTTCCTTTTGCCTTCAATCTTTCCCAACATCAGGGACTTTTCCAACGACTCCTCTCTCCTCAGGGCCGGTACTTCCATTAAGGCGAACTAGGCAGTTGCCTAGGGCACCAAAATGGAGAGAGGGTGCTGGCCAGCCTCCCCCCCCACCGCTGGCCACCGCCGTCCGTCCCCCCACCGCCCGCCAGCCACCCGTCGCCGTCCGCCTGCCACAGCCCACGCCCATCGCCGCCCCCCGTGCCTGTTGCCGTCCACCCCCTGCGCCTGTCGCCGTCCCCTGCCTGTCGCTGCCCCCACCACTACCCTGCCCACCACAGTGGGCCCACCAAATGCCTCTGGGAGCACACGAGACTAGATATCTATCTCCAGATACCACTCCCCAGCTTCTGGCCCTTGAGGTACCCCGGTTTTAAGCCTGGAGATTACACATCTCCATCACGGCTTTTAACCTGTGATGGACTCTTCCTCCAGGATTCTGTCCAATCCACTTTTGAAGGCATCCAGGCCAGATGCCATCACCACATCATGTAGCAGGAAGTTCCACAGACTAACAACGCGCTGGGTAAAAAAAAATCTTTTGTCTGTTCTTACTCTCCCAACCCTCAGTTTGAGTGGATGTCCCCTAGTTCTGGTATTTTGTGAGAGGGAGAAGAGTGTCCCTCTATCCACTTTACTCATGCCCTGCATAGTTTTGTACATCTCAATCATATTCCCCCCTTCAGGTGCCTCACCAAATGGCTTCTGCTCGGGGCTTACAGAATGCTCCAGAGTATGGGTTCCCAACCTTATGTCCCCAGATATTCTTGGACTACCATTCTCAGAAATCCTGGACAAGACAGCTAGTGCTGAAGATGTCTTGAAGTTTTAGCCCAAGAATATATGTGGATCAAAGGTTGGGAACCACTCTACAATATTCGTCTGTGAAGATTCTCAGTCATCCAGGTGCGTTTAACTGGGAGTTGAGTCATGGCTACTGGACTTCTTTTTTTTTTTGAGAGAGAGAGAGATAGAAACGTTTCACTGTTCATCCAGACAGCTTCATCAGTATGAATACAGCTAGTGCAAGTAGTCCTTCTTATAGTCAGCTTGACCTCTTGTCCCCTGGTCTGATTGGCTCATAAGATGAACAATAGCCTGAATAGGCTAGTTAGGGAGATATTAGTGTCCATGGCCTTAAGGTAAACAATGACTTAAGGTGCTGAAACCCATCAAGAATGGGTCCTTAGCTGTGACCTTGGTGGTGAAGGCTCTTTGATTTGCCTGGGTACTTTGGAAAGTACAGCCTGATAAGTAGCAGATAGACTATGCCGGAGCCCACCACCTCTGTTGAGGGAGGGATTTTCAATGCTAACATGAATGGCTTCCCTTACTCCTCTCTCAAACCACCTCTCTTCTTTGTCTAATATGTGTACATCCTCATCTTTGAAAGAGTGGCCTTTGTCCTTCAAATGGAGGTGTACTGCTGATTCTGGTCCTGAGCTGTTACCCCTCCTATGTTGGGCCATTCTTCTGTTTAATGGCTGTTTAGTTTCTCCGATGTAGAGGTCTGAACACTCTTCACTGCATTGGACTGCATATACTATATTGCTCCTTTTATGGTTTGGTATCGGATCCTTTGGGTGGACAAGTCTCTGCCTTAGTGTGTTCCTGGGTTTGAAATAAACAGGGATGTGGCGTTTGCCAAAAATCCTTTTAAGCTTCTCCGACACTCCCGCCATGTAAGGAATGACCAGGTTCTTCCGTCGGGTCTGGGAGGTGGGTTTCTATCTCTCAAAAAAGAAGTCCAGTAGCCATGACTCAACTCCCAGTTAACTCTACAATATTCTTCTCTTATGGTACATAGCATTGGTCCTTGCGTACCATCAATGCCATAGGTGTGTGGATCATTATACTGCATCTTGGGATCTGTCACTCCTTTTGTAGTTTGGCTTCTTGGACACATTCGCAGTCTTCTGTGCATGTGAAATCCAGCATCTTCTTGTGTGAGATGAGGTGGAAGAGAGAATAGAGACGAGGAGCTGTGCAAAAGGAATCCATGTGCCCACCGCAGAGAAGTTCTGTCTTTGAGGTTTATATATATACACAGTACTGTATATTCCTTTCAATTTCTATCCAGCTGTTCACATTCATGGTTTCCCCAGCACAGGGGCTCCACATACTTCCCCCATACATTCCCTATCTGCAAATAGCAGCAAAGATAAATTTACACTACACAGCCCTGTGTGGAATGTCGAGGAAGTTGGTAATATCGCCAATTTTGCGTGGGCCCGATAGAGCTCGGACTTCAAACTTCCCAAAGGAATAATAGCAACGGACTCCCCATGTTGCCTGCTTACTATCTGTGCTCGCAGCCAACGGCTGCCTGCTGTTTCATGTTTATTCATTGAGAGTGAGGAAAACTTGGGCAAATTGCCACAAAAACCTGGACCGCTTCTGACAAAATCAGCAGGTGCAACTGCCTTGGGAACATGGAAAGGAAGCGCCAGTGCGCCAGTTACCAGAGCAGCCCCTGCTTTCATTTCCCAAAGTGATCTGGATGGCTCGTTTCTCATATAAGCTTCCAAGCCTTAATTTATTGGGTGCAGCTGTAATTGATGATAGACAGTCAAGGAGCATTGCAAGGATTTGTAGACTGAAGACAATGGCTTTTCCCAGATGCCATTTATCTCTTGTGTGTAGCAAAAATATTATGTATCTCTTGGGTTAGCAAAATATTACCCTCCAGATGTTGCTGGACTACAAATCCCATGATCCCTCGCCCTTAATTATGTTAAGTTCAGGCTGAAAGGAGAAGCAGTTCAAGATGCCTGTTGAGATCTCCCCTTCATACGCTTCTGCATTAAACACGTGCAACAAGTAGACAGAGGTGCCTTCTAGGGAAGGGCATACCAGAGTCCTACATCACCTCCCTGTGACAGAAAATCCTTCCAAATAGCTGGATAATATTTAGCAAAATGGCCTTTTCTTTTGCAGAAGTAGGGAAGAAAAAGGAAGCTCTCTAAAGCTTTTAAGGGAAATTCTCTGTCCTATATAATTTTAGCTCAGCTATATTTAAATTTGTCCCTCGGGCATCACCAGAGTGTATCCGATGTCTGTTCTTACTCTTCTCAACTTGGAAATATATCCCGCTGAGTCCAATGGGGCTTTATAGGTAATCATCTCTCAGATGGACTGCTCCTGCTTTTTAAAAATGAATCAGCTGGGAAGATGTTGTGCAAAAGCCTGCTGGCTCTGAATCGGTACCACTGATCCAAAATAAGACATATCCCATTTTTGTTAGCACTGCTAGCAGTACCCATGTTATAGATGTGATTTAGTCTGCAAGTAGAGTCTACGAGAAGTGACTCTTCTCCATTCATCCCTTAATATATGACTTAGAATTCTGGCTTGGAAAAGAAACATAAAGTAGAATCCTATTGGTTTGCATGTAAGGTATGCATAACTCACCACAGCTAAG